>JARQOD010000002.1:247764224-247899254 GCA_033576555.1 Oophaga sylvatica | reverse complement strand
GTAACATAAGCACTCAACTGCCAAGGGGGAGTCACTTCTTTCTTTTCCTTCACCAAAGTTAGTTACAGAGTCAGTTATCAATAGCGGAGCACGTCTCTGAACTTATCCCCCCCCTTTAGACAGGATGTGAAGCTTTCTGCACAAATTCTTCTTTTTCCAGTGTATGCTGTGGGTACAGCTCTGACTAGGCAAGGTAAATTAAAGCCTATATAACCCCTTTTTCCGAAGATGAAGAGCAATTGGCCCTTCCTCCTCCAGACGTCCCTCTCTGAAGTCAGGAACTGAGGGGACTAAACCCCCCCCCAAACATACCCCTTACCACTCCCTCTAGATAAACTTCATACCCTAAGGGTGTGTTATATTTTTAGTGAATGAATATTTAGCATAAACTGCTGTCTGCCACACATCCCGGGGGTACTGGTGCCCCTAACACCAGGAAAACTTTGTTTGTTGCTTTTTTTTTTTTTTTTTTCCCTCTGTATCTCGGGTGCGGGGGGATTTTTCCCCCCAGGAGTTTGACATTGTCGGCCGTTGGATCAGCTTGCCAGGGGGTTCGGAGATTGCGATTTTTGCTAGGTTGCCTGTTGTGGAACCGGAAAACCCCAGCCGTTTGTTTTCAGGGGGATGAGAATTTCAAATTTTCCCCAAAAAAATTGTAATTGTTTTTTCCCCTTAAATCTAAGTCCTGGGGGAAACCAGCGCAGCAGGTTAAATTGTCATTTCTCCTGCGGGCGATCCTCAGGATTGGGCTTTTTCCTCACCCGGGGGGATCCTGTTTTGAGGATGTTGATGCTTTTTCGGTTTGGGGGTTTTATTGTCGTGAGGCTTATGCCCTGACAGGAAAAAAAGCTTGTTGGTTAATCGGGGCTTGATGACGCTGGTTTTTCGCAGAGATTCCGAGTGGGCGCCCTGACCAAATGGAAGACGACGTTTGGGGGCCTTTTCCGGAAGGTCTGTGGATAATGTAAAGGAGTTATGGTGGGATTCCCTGCCCCTCGGCTCATGATTCATTCATTACGTTTCAAATTGACAGACGTTTTTGGGAGCGGTGAAGTATGCGTGGAGGGTGTTTTCCCTTTTAGCAGCGCTGAGCCCATTGCAGTGTGATGGAGTGGTGTCTGGGGCACAGCCGAGTTTCAAAGCGCAATGGGTTAGTTTCACTGTGGGGTATGCCCTATGCATTTCATCGCCCTAAGCGGGGGGGAAAACGTTTGCACGTCAGTTTCTTTGGTGTTCGACAAAATTTTTATTAACTGCACCCGTATGCTCCTGTATTTTCTGCTCAGGCTTTCTTTTTTTCGGGCAGTATAACCTGATGGTTTAGATTTTGCAAAATTGGGATTTCCCTTTAAACCCCTACAGAAGTCTTTCCCCCATGGGGACGATTCTACCCCTTTGGCTGAAAAAAACCCCCCTTTTTACCGGTGAAATGGGGTTAAAACCGATACGGAGTGCTGCAAATTTTTGGTTTATATAATCGCAGACATTTCTTGCGGGTTTTTTCCCTTGGTTACAGCCCATAACGTTTTGGATTGGAAATCTTTGTCTAAAACCCCGGGGGCGCCAATTTTAATCCAACACTCCTTTTTTTTCTGCCTCCCCCCGGGCTGGGATTTTCCCTGATTTTTGTTTGATTTTTTGATGTGTTTAGCGAAAGAAAAACTGCTTTCCCTTTCCTCCCATAGGAGCTATGACTGCGTTTTTAAATTGTGCCAGGTAGTAAATTCCCTAAAGGGGCGCCTTTTTACTTGTCGTCCCCGAACATGACGCTATGGGTTAATCGGGAAACATTGGAAGGCATATCAGCCACCCCTTTAAAACCCTTTGGTGGGGTTTTTTTTTTTGTGGCCAAAAAAAAAGGGGGTTTTGGGCCCCTTGTTTTTCGTTCTTGAAAAATTTTTTAAAAACCCTACCCTTATTTTATTTTCCGGGTTTTGGAATTTTTAAAAATAGGGGGGGTAAATTTTATTAGCCGGGGGGGGGGAAACGGTTTAAAAAGGGGCTTTTGAAGAGTGGAGACATTGGCTGGAGGGAGCCAAACATCAGTGGTGGTCCTTACGGACCATAAGAATCTGGTCTATCTGGAATCTGCCAAGCGACTCAATCCTAGACAGGCCAGGTGGGCCTTGTTTTTCACACGTTTTAATTTTGTGGTTTCCTTTCTTCCTGGCACTAAGAATGTTAAGGCGGATGCCCTCTCGAGGAGTTTCCTTGCGGACTCTCCTGAGCTATCTGATCCCTCTGTTATTTTGAAGGAGGGTGTAGTTCTTTCCGCCATCTCGCCCAATTTGAGACTTGCTCTGGAGGGGTGTCAGGAGGATAGGCCCGAGCGCTGCCCTGTTGGAAAATTGTTTGTCCCGGACCAATGGAAAAAGAGTGTGATGTCTGAGATTCATTGTTCCGCATTGGCTGGGCATCCCGGAATTTTTGGTACCAGAGACTTGGTTAGTCGGTCCTTTTGGTGGCCTACCTTGTCTCGCGATGTCAGGGAATTTGTGCAGTCCTGCGGGACTTGCTCTCGCTCCAAGCCTTGCTCTCGCTCTAGTGGTTTGTTGATGCCATTGCCTGTGCCCAAGAGACCATGGACCCATATCTCTATGGATTTCATTTCCGATCTTCCTGTTTCTCAGAGAATGACCACCATCTGGATAATTTGTGATAGGTTTTCCAAAATGATACATCTTGTGCCATTACCTAAGTTGCCTTCCTCCTCTGAATTGGTGCCGTTGTTCCTTCAGCACGTGGTTCGTTTACACGGCATTCCTGAGAACATTGTGTCTGACAGAGGAGTCCAGTTTGTTTCCAGATTTTGGAGGACTTTTTGTTCTAAACTGGGTGTTCAATTGTCTTTCTCCTCGGCATTTCATCCTCAGACCAATGGTCAAACTGAGAGAACAAACCAGACATTGGAGACTTATCTAAGATGCTTTGTGTCTGCTGATCAGGATGACTGGGTCTCTTTTTTGCCTTTGGCTGAGTTTGCTCTTAATAATAGGGCTAGCTCTGCCACTTTGATGTCTCCGTTTTTCTGTAATTCTGGGTTTCACCCTCGATTTTCTTCAGGACAGACGGAGGCTTCTGTCTGTCCAGGTGTTGACTCTGTTGTTGAGCGTATGCAGCAGATTTGGGACCAGGTAGTGGAGAGGTTGTCCCTCTCTCAGGAGAAGGCCCAGCGGTTTGCTAACCGGCATAGGACTGATGGTCCTCGGTTTAAAGTGGGGGACTTGGTCTGGTTGTCCTCAAAGAATATTCCTATGAGAGTAGCATCTCCTAAATTTAAGCCTAGGTTCATTGGACCTTATAAGATCATGGAGATTATTAATCCTGTTTCTTTTCGTTTGCTTCTTCCAGGGACATTTAAGATCCATAACGTGTTCCACAAGTCCTTGTTGAAGAGGTTTGTTGAGCCAGTGGTTCCTGCTGCTGTGCCTCCTGACCCTGTTTTGGTTGAGGGCAATCTGGAGTATGTGGTTGAGAAAATATTGGATTCTCGTTTTTCTAGACGAAGACTCCAGTATTTGGTTAAATGGAGAGGTTATGGTCAGGAAGATAATTCTTGGGTGTTTGCTTCGGACATCCATGCTAGGAGACTTATCCGTGCGTATCATAGAACTCATCCTGACCGACCTGGTTGCTCAAATGAGGGTTCGGTGACCCCTCCTCAAGGGGGGGTACTGTTGTGAATGGGTTTGAGATGAGTTCTGAGCAGAGGCTCCCTCTGGTGGTTACAAGCGGTACTAGTGAGGATTGGGAATCAGGTGTTACTGATTGGTCTTATTTAAGGGAATCATTTTCCCATCAGGGTTGCCGGTGATCAATTGTTCTGGTCTGAATCCTTCTTTCCAGTTTCCCTTGTAGCCTGCTGTTTCGTGTCTGCATCTCCTGCTATCAGATAAGACAATTTCTTATTTTGTGTTTTTGCTATATTTTTGCATTTTGTCCTGCACTTCTGTGGGGGCCTTCTGGGTCCCTCCGGGGGCTTTTGCCCTCTCAGTTTAGTCCAGCCACTGTGTTTTGTACTTTTGCTTTTTGCAGTTTTTTCAGTGGCTGCTGTTTTTGTTACACCAGAGAACTAATTTAGGTGGTAGAGGTCGTGTGATCTCAGGTGATTTTGAAATTAGTAGAGTTGGTGTTTTTCAGGGTTTTCTGGGATTGCAGTAAGTACCCTTCCTGTCTTTTTCTATTTAGATAGTTTGGGCCCCAGCGTTTGCTCATACTATTTTCTTTCTGTGTCAGTATTTCCTCTTGTCTAACCGCCATTACATGTTTGGGGGCTTTCTATTATCTTTGGGGTTCTGCTCCGGGGCAGATAGCTTTCCTATTTCTATCTTTAGGTGTAGTTAGTTTCTCAGGCTGTGACGAGGCGTCTAGGACCATCGTAGGAACGCTCCATGGCTGCCTCTAGTTGCGGTGGTTAGTCAGGGTACTGCAATCTCATAGATTCCAACTGCTCTGGTGTATTTCCTTTTTTACCTGCACTCCTCAGCTACCGTAACATAACACATCACCTATGGTATGTTATGAGTTTGCCTTTTTTGGGCCCATATGGTACTGTTTACTATTATAGCCTTATTCAAACATTTATGGTGTCCATCTTAACCTACTATTGGTCTAGAGCAGTGGTCCCCAACCTTTTTTGCACCAGGGACCGGCTTCAAGCAAGACCATTCTTCCATGGCCCGGCAGGGCGGGGATGGAGGTGTGGCAGGGGTGGGGCTTATACATGGCTCCTCTCCCACCCTGTATACATGGCTCCGCTCCCACTATGGCTCCGCACCCTCCCTTGTATACAAGGCTCCTCTCCCACCCTCTCCTGGGCTTCCCCGTCATCCCTGTCATACTTACCTTCCTCCCTCCGTCGCTGCAGATCCCTGTCCCGGCCGTGGCAGCTTCCTCCTGTGCACAGCGGTGACCTATACCGCTCATTAAGGGCATGAATATGGATGCCACGCCTATGGGAGTGGCGTCGCGTCCATATTCATGCCCTTAATGAGCGGTATACGTCACCGCTCAGCGCTGGATGAAGCTGCCACGGCCGGGACAGGGATCGCAGCGGCTGAAGGTGAGTATCGATGATGGAGCCGGCGACTGTAGCTGTCACTACAGCGCTACAGTCGCCGGCTCCATGTGGGTCCAGCGTTCTGTGCCGTGGCTCTGCGGCCCGGCATCAGGACTGCTACGGCCCGGTGGTGGGCCGCGGACCGGCGGTTGGAGACCCCTGGTCTAGAGTGTATATTTATATATATGTACCCTTTTGTGGCCTAGATTGTGCTCTTGGGAATGGTGTGGGTGGTCATTACCTTTATAATTGTGGCATGACCTATTATAGCCTATTATAGGTCCTCATTGATTTTTCTGTGCATGTCTTGGCATATGTATTCTTAATGTTTTTAACTGTGTCTTGTTTGTATGTATATACACATTTTTGCTAGATTCTTGTTAATAAAACGTATTTTTCATATTGTATATGCAATTGAGATGCTCCCTTTGTATGTGAGCGTGCCTTTTTCTCCTTTTTGATACATTGTTCTATTTGGCCCATGGTAAACTCTCTTGCTTTGTATTGTTGAGTGGTGCCCTCCATTTTCTCTTAGTTATAGCTCTGGGTGACCACTCTCTGCTCACTCTTCTCGACATTTCTGCAGCTTTCGACACTGTTGACCACCGTCTCCTACTCTCTAGGCTCCAGTCACTAGGCATTAAGGACACTGCTCTCTCCTGGTTCTCTTCCTATCTTTCTGATCGCTCCTTCAGCATTTTGTTCTCTTGCTCCACGTCATCTCCTCTCCCTCTCGCTGTCGGGGTACTTGAGGGCTCAGTCCTTGGCCCCGTTCTCTTCTCTCTCTACATGGCCTCAGTTGGACAGACCATCAGCAGATTTTGCTTTCAGTACCATCTTTATGCTGATGACACTCAACTATACACGTCATCCCCTGACCTTACCCCCGCTGTACTACAGAACACCAGTGACTTTCTGTCTGCAGTCTCCAACATCATGTCCGCTCTCTATCTGAAACTCAAGCTCTCAAAAACTGAACTTCTTCTGCTCCCGCCATCTACTAAACTCCCTAAATCTGACATTTCCCTCTCCACGGGTGGCACCATAATAATACCCCGGCAGCAGGCGTGCTGTCTGGGTGTTATGTTTGACACCAATCTCTACTTCACATCCCATATACAATCTCTTGCCCGCTCTAGCCGCCTACACCTAAAGAACATCTCCAGAATCCGCCCTTTTCTCCCCATGGAAACAACAAAAACCCTCATTGTCGCTTTGATCCACTCCCGCCTGGACTACTGCAATGCTTTATTAATTGGCCTCCCCGCTACTCTACTTTCCCCTCTCAAGTCCATACTTAATGCAGCAACCAGGGTCATCCATCTGGCTAATCGGTACTTGGACGCATCAGCTCTACAGAATCCAATTCAAAGTACTTGTTCTCACCTACAAAGCTCTCCACAGTGCAGCACCCCCCTACATCTCCTCCCTCATTTCTATCCATCGGCCTAACCGACCACTGCGCTCTGCAAATGACTTTCGACTAACCTCTGCACTAATCCGTACCTCCCACTCCCGACTCCAAGACTTCTCCAGCACTTTGCCAATCCTCTGGAATGTTTTACCACTAGAAATTAGGACTATCCACAATCAAGTCATTTTATCTGTAAGTGTGCGTGTAGCCCATTCACTATCTCCATCCATCCCTCACTCCCTCAAGATGGCTGGACCATCATTGTAAATGCACCATTGTATAAAAAAATATTTAGACTTGAGAGTCCTCAGTGGTTGATACCTTTTAATGGCTAACTGAAAAGATGGTAACAAATTGCAAGCTTTCGAGACTACGCAGGTCTCTTCATCAGGCAAAGACTAAAACAAAAGCTGATTCTTCATTGATTCTTCATTGATTCTTCGTGATTCTTCAGCTTTTGTTTTAGTCTTTGCCTGATGAAGAGACCTGCGTAGTCTCAAAAGCTTGCAATTTGTTACCATCTTTTCAGTTAGCCATTAAAAGGTATCAACCACTGAGGACTCTCAAGTCTAAATATTTTTCTATCTACTGGCTAACACGGTACGAAGATACACATCTTTCCTATATCACCATTGTATAAACACACCTGTACTTTGTAGCTCCCCCACCTCATTGTAGATTGTAAGCTTTCATGAGCAGGGGCAGCTTATTTTGCTTTAATTATTGTATTGTTAATGTTGTTACTTATGACTTGTGTTTTGAAACTGTTAAACTGTAAAGCACTGTGGAATATGATGGAGCTATATAAATAAAGATTATTATTATTATTATTATTATTATTATTATTAAGGGTTGGTATTGACTTTTATAACTGCTACATCCAGTAGATGGAGCTGGAGTTCAAATCTTCTTCCGCTCTTACAAGGCTATTAAATATTGACATACTGAAAAAGTTATCTGCATTGTATAATCCTTTTTTGCGAGACAGTTTTCTAGCTTAAAGTTTATCATCTCATCAATAATCACCTGTTATCTATGAGGCATCTGACAGCATGTGGTCAATTTCCTTATAAGCAGGGTCGTATTTAGCATTCCCTACTGGTAAGTCAGAATAAAAGTAGCCGTACACTTTAGATAGTAGTTAAGGCCTGTCCTCATACACATTAGACTAAAGGTACTGCCACACTAAGCAATCCCGCTAGCGATCTCGTTAGCGTTGCATACTAATGAGATCGCTAGCGGATCGTTTCTATCGCTAAATGCGCATTAGCGATATAGTTACGACGCTATCGCCGTTAGCGATCTTCTTAGACTTAGCGTAAAAGTACCGCTAACGTAAGAAAAGGTGCCACACAGCGATTATTATTCCAGCGGGAGCGCCGACGAGAAATAGGGTCCGGAACATTCAGGACGAGCGAGATCCAGCAGAAGCTCGTCCTGGAAGCTGCGCACTGAACAATATCGCTAGGGATCGTAAATAGTGAGTTTTTAGCGATTCGTTAGCGATATTGTTTATGTGCATCCTTAACTTCAACCAAAGCGTCATATGGAGGGTTTGTCAGACAGTCTAATGCATATAGAGGTACTGAAGATATTGTTGAAATTTATCCGATTCAGACTTTTTAATTTTATTATTTTTAAGGGTGACAAGGGGAATTTAATTACTTTTATTTTGATAATGATCATATTGATCAAAATGAGCCAATAGGAAAAATCTATTTTTGCCTGGTAGCGGTCTGTATATCTCGGCGGGCGTACTACACATGCACACGCCATTTTCTTCCAGGAAGAGGGCTGGAGGACAGAGCATGAGGGTCCGGGGATGGCAGAGGTGCCAGCGGGGTTCGGGGGACCCCATTTCTCTCTCCTCTGGTATGCTAGATCATATAAGAGGACAGAGAAATAACGGCGATCACAAGACTGGAAACGGTTAAAAACTAACCCGAATCATGTTCTCCGGGGCCTCAGCTACCTCCGGTAACTGAGACCCCGGAGATTTTCCGAAGCTGGGGGACGCTATACACTTATTTCTCAGCGCCATTAAAAAGCGGCGCTGAGGAATAAGGCCCCTTCACTGCAGCCATTAAAAGGTATATTGGCGGTCTTTAAGGTGTTAAATATCAATTTTCACTGCAGCAGATCGTTCTGTATAAACAGGATATGTGCTACCAAAAACAATGCTTACAGAGAGTGATAATGTTAAGTATAGTTCTGTGCAGATGAAAGGGCAGTTGTCCTCTCTAAACATGCTATTAAATAACTGTTGATTGGCTGGTGTAGCTGGTCATAAGTTATTTAGAGGACACCAGTGTAAACGCACTTTAGATTCAGGTACATTTTTGGTGACGTTTTCTGTGATTGGAGACATTCTCAGTGGGTATGAAAAGTCCACACACGTGTTACTTTATTTTGGAACTTTTTCCACCTTTAATGTCACCGATATTCTGTACAATTAAGTTGAAAAACAAACTGAAATCTTAAGTACAAAAAAGAATATACCCCATAATTCAGGAGTGTTCCGACTGTAGCTCATATCCTCATGAATAACAGTGTTGTTGATATATGGGGCTCAAAATTCCTCTTCATCTTTGGCTTTTTTAGTAGAGGCATAAACGTTTTGAAGTAAAATTTACTAGTTCACACATTGCGTTTTTTTCTGCATTTTTTCTGCATTTTTTCTGCATGCAGTACCCTCTCTCTTGGCAGTAAAGAAGCTGCTTACAAAAAGCAGGTTTTGCTGCGTTTTTTCAGGATCCCAAAGTTCAGCTTTGCTTCCATCACAGAAGCATGAACAATGCAATGTGTTAGGTCACCAATGCAAGACATATGTGAAACCATAAAACCATTTTTTTTAAATAAGGCAATTTGGTTCAATTATTTAGTGGAAAAATATGTTTATATCTGAAAAAATAGTGAATATTCTGAGCAAAAAAGTTCATATGAGTTCAGGAAAAAATACAGAATTACAAATGTAACACTGGAGGGAGTTAAATTGGGTCAGCCATAATTTGCCTAAGACATTGGCATTGAGCATTGAGTTTGTAGGACACTGTTTACTTTAAGGCTAAGTGCACACGTTCAGGAATATTTGCGTTTTTTTCACGTTTTTTCCACGATTTTCCGCGGTAAAAACGCGAAAAAAACGCAAGCATTAAGCATCCTATACATGTTAATTGATTCCGCATGTTTTGGCCACATGTTGCGTTTTTTTCCGCAAAAAAAAAACGCTTCGCGGAAAAAAATAGCAACATGTTCATTAATTTTGCGGAATGTAAGCGATTCATGTGCGGTGGTACCCAAGGTCTGGAGGAGAGGAGACTCTCCTCCAGGCCCTGGGTACCATATCCCTGGTAAAACAATAATTAAAATAAAAAATAATGATATTTTCACCTTCCGGCGGCCCCCGCAGCCTTCCCGCCTTCAGCGACGCTCCCGGCAACTCCCGGTCCCAAGAGTCCTTTGCGAGAATCACCCAGATGGCATAGCGGTCTCGCGAGATGCTACGTCATCGGTGTGATTTGTTGCAATGCATCCTTGGGACCGGGAGTTGCCGGGAGCGTCGCTGAAGGCGGGAAGGCTGCGGGGGCCGCCGGAAGGTGAGAATATTATTATTTATTATTTTTTTTATTATTTTTACATTAGATCTTTTTACTATTGATGCGACATAGGCGGCATCAATAGTAAAAAGTTGGTCACACGTGTCAAACACTATGTTTGACTCGTGTGACCAACCTGTCAATCAGTTTTCCAAGCGATGCTACAGATCGCTAGGAAAACGCTAGCATTCTGCAAGCTAATTACGCTTGCAAAACGCTATTATTCTGGCGGGAATACGCATACAAAAAAAGTGCGTATTTCCCGCGCGAGAAGTGCGGGATTGCCGCGGAAATTTCCGCGGCAATTCTGCAATGTGTAAACTTAGCCTTACACTTTGGTAGGCCCTTGAGTTGGTCAGGTATTGTTCAATTTCACACAGTGGTCAGCCAATGTTTACTTTACACATATCACTAATTTAATTAAACTGTACTAATCCTAAAGCCCCCATCTCACACAGCGATCTCGCAACAGCGATCTCCCCAGCGATATCGCGGTGTGTGACATTCAGCGACGATCAGCCCCCCTGCCGGGTATCGCTGATCGTCGCTGAATGTCCTGGACATTTTTTTGATCACTGGTCTCCCGCTGACAGGCACGCATCACTGCGTGTGACAGGCGGGAGACCAGCGATCCGCTGGTAACCAAGGTACACATCGGGTTTCCAGGCGCGGGGCTGTGCCTGGAAACCCAACCTGTACCTTGGTTACCAGCTCCCTGCATCAGGGCGCTGGTATCCAACGTACACTGCGGGTAACTAAGCGATGTTTACCCGCAGTGTCGCTGTGCTGATTGCTGCTGAGATCTGCCTGTTTGGCAGCTCAGCAGCGATCATGTAGCGACACACCAGCGATCCTGACAAGTGCATATCGTTGTCGGGATCGCTGGTGTATCGCTATGTGAGACCCGGGCTTAACTGCCATAACCAGGTGAGGACACCAAGACATTATGGTTTAAACTTGAGAAAATTACAAAAATAAACGTTTCACGTACTGCTGTACCTGCTATTTTTCACTAACAACGCAGCAACAACTGATAGCAACTTTTTTTGCTGCATTTTTGCACTAACTCATTGTTTTCTATGGGTGAAAAAAGCTGAAAGGTGACATGCTGTGGTTTTCAAAAATTTAGCAGTTTTCCAATTCAGTCAGGAAAAAATACCAGTGTGTGTGCATGAGATATCTGAAATCTCATAGCTTTTGCTGCTACTTTAAAATGGAGCTTTAATTTGCATAAAAAAACGCAGTAAAAACACAATGTATGAACATAGCCTAATATGGTAGATTTTTGTCACATGTAGTACACAATGTTTGCTAGCTCCTATAGTGTTGCTATAGGCCTCTTGACAGGTTCCCAAACCAATTATTTTCTTGTCTTGTCATCAATATTTGAGTTACGTCCAGTTCTAGGTAACGTCCCTGTTGTGGTAAATTTAAACCACTTCTTGATGACCATCTTCACAGTGTTTCATTGTATATATATTGCCTTGGACATTTTGGGTACCCTTCTTCTGACTGATAACTTTTAACAATAAGATCCCTTTGCTGTGTTGTAAGTAGAGTTGAGCGATACTTTCCGATATCCAAAAGTATCGGAATCGGAATGGTATCGCCGATACCAAAAAAATATTGGCGATACCTGATACCGATACCGGAAGTCCAATGTAAGTCTATGGGAACAAAATACCGAAATTAAAAAAAACCCATTCTTGCTTTGTAGGTTAATTGTACATGAAGGAAAACAACAAAGAGTAATGTAGAATGTATTGGGGGAGGTTGAGGAGACATTAAAGGCATAGATGTTTAACCCAATCCAATGGAATAGCATTAATTTTTTTTTTTTAGGAAATACGTTCGGATTGACGAAGAAATTGACAATGTTGTTAACCTTTTTTCTATTTTGGCAAATATGTATGTTTCACAACTTCCATGCTCTTCACCTTTTTAACTTTTGCCACACTTTCTCCTTCATAATCTTCAGCAGCATCATCTTTGTAATCAAATTATTCTTCATCTTCACCTTTTTTATCTTCTTCTAAAACTTCTTGATTTTCATCTTTTTGTTAACATTACTCATATTGTTCTTTTTAAACTATTATTCTTCTTCATATTATAGTCCTTCATCTTCTTCATCATATTCTTATTTGTGACATAGATTCCTGTACTTGTAATCTGTAAAAGTATGATTTTTTCATCGTTCCGTTCTTGCTGCCACAAAAGATTTAAATTACAACAGTATTTGTCCGTGTTCAGTTTAGCCTGCAGCATCAGGCATTTACCAGGGGCACCACGAGGAGGAACGGACTCACCCCCATACACTGCTTAGTCTTTTTCTGCTTATAATTTAGAGCAAATATTTTGCTCTTCATTTTGGTCTTATACTTCATGTTCTTCTGCTTTTAGATCTTCGGCTTATTGTTCTTGTGTCTCTTGTTCTGTATCTTGTATTTGTAGCACAACCTTGTACCAGCTGATGTTACTGGGACACGGTTACTAAGCAGGAGGTACCTGTGCTCCAAAGCACTACCAAGGACCAGCAGACGTTGCTGGAACTCGGATACCGAGATGGAGGCACCTAGGCCAAAGGCACTGCGGAGAACCAGTTCACGGTACTGGAACCCGGACGGGTAGCAGAAGGTACAAGAGCCAATGCAAGTAACGAGGACCAGCTGACTGTGCTGGAACCCGGAGGGGCATCAGAAGGAAAAGAGCCAATGGCACAACCGAGGACCAGCTGACGTTACTGGGACACGGTTACTAAGCAGGAGGTACCTGTGCTCCAAAGCACTACCAAGGACCAGCAGACGTTGCTGGAACTCGGATACCGAGATGGAGGCACCTAGGCCAAAGGCACTGCGGAGAACCAGTTGACGGTACTGGAACCCGGACGGGTAGCAGAAGGTACAAGAGCCAATGCAAGTAACGAGGACCAGCTGACTGTGCTGGAACCCGGAGGGGCAGCAGAAGGAAAAGAGCCAATGGCACAACCGAGGACCAGCTGACGTTACTGGGACACGGTTACTAAGCAGGAGGTACCTGTGCTCCAAAGCACTACCAAGGACCAGCAGACGTTGCTGGAACTCAGATACCGAGATGGAGGCACCTAGGCCAAAGGCACTGTGGAGAACCAGCTAACGGTACTGGAACTCGGACGGGTACCATAAGGCACCTATGAAAATGTAAGTTGACAGGCCGCAAGCCATCTGCAGTTACCAAATCACACAGTCCTACAGTGGGTGCTTGTCCTATTTTCACAACGGAAAGAGCCTTTATTTACATATCCCACAGCACACATAGGAATCACCTAAACTGCAGGCACCATAGAGTCGGATAACCGGAATGCAACATGACAGGACAACTTATTGGAGGCTAATTTACGTTGACACTGCCAGGAAACAGCTGTGGTGCTGTAACCAGGGTGGGCATGAGTCAGTACCCGTGCCAATTACTTACGAGCAACAACTGGCGGTGTTGGAGCCCAGGGATGAGAGGAGGACAGGGTGGAGGCAGCATGACTTTTTGTCGTACACACAGCAGGGGAACAGCTGCCATTACTCAACCCCAGTAACACAGGAGCAAGTGTTGACTGTGCTAACAGCACTTACAGGCAACAACTGGCGGTGTTGGAGCCCAGGGTCCAATGCATCGACTTCAATTGCTTCCACCTCCTCTCAGTAACACAGCACTGTTGATCAACCATCTGTCTCTTCACCGCCTGCCAAATTGCCCAGTCAGTCAGAGAGTTCTGTACAGGAGCCAGCTGAGTCTCTGCTTCTGTTCTCAGAATCTGTTGGTTTGCAAACAGGGGCCCAGCCAAGCAGCATTCTGGAATGTGAAGAAGAGGGAGTATGCAGTGATGCGCAACAGCTGTGTCTCTCTGAATCTGAAGAGGCGGGTGAGACAGTGCCGATGGTCAGCACACCGCAGAACGCATCTGATGATGATGAGACTCAGGTGCCAGTTTCTGTTGAGCATGGTGGTGGCCAGACCACCCAACAGCAGCAGGTGTTGTAAGAGGTTAGTGGAGATGATGAGGTCCAAGACCCAACATGGCGTGAGGAACAGGAAGGTGGTGGTAGCAGCTCTGAGGAAGCGATTGCCCCAACGGTACAAACAGGAGGGAGAGTTAGCTGCATACTCTGTTGCCTGTAGCCTCCATTTTGGCACCTGTTCGGATTTCTCTTCCAAAAGTCTAAACGGATGCTCCCAGGACTTGCACTGCGTGGTCCTTTTTTCACACACTTGCAGTTGATATTTGCTATGTCAAATGCAAGCTGTGTAATCAAAAAGTAAAAAGAGGTAAAGTGTCAGTAACCTCAATACCACAAATATGTCTAAAATTGTGCGTAGAAAACATGTAGTTGAGTTACAAAGACACACTGAAGATGTACAGTCTATAGAGAATCACAGCACAAGTTTAACTGCATATGTCATGGTTAAATTTGAAATTTTTATTGCACACTTGATGTGAAAAAAGAAAATAGCTATGAGATGACTGACTGACGTTTTGGGCAACGCAGTGGCCTTTATCAAATAGTCGCTGGAAGAGATAGAAAAATTTACAGTCAATGACAATGTATAATATATACAGTACAATATATACATAGGGTGAAGAATATATATACATAAGAATTAGGCAACATGTTAAACATTTGGGTGATACTGTAGAACACGGAGAATTATCCCTCTAGGGCAGGGTGGGCAATTAATTTTGCCAGGGGGCCGCATGAGAAATTGGGATGGTTTTAGAGGGCCGGACTAATATAATTAACTCCGTTCTACCCAATACTGTATATATACATATATAATATATATATATATATAATATATACTGTATACTGTATACTGTATATATACATACCTGCCCATTATCATCATCTTCTCCCCATCATCATCAATGCCTCCCCATTATCAGCAATGCCTGCCCATCATCATCTTCTCCCCATCATCAATGCCTGCCCATTATCATCAATGCCTGCCCATTATCATCATCTTCTCCCCATCATCAATGCCTGCCCATTATCATCAATACCTGCCCATTATCATCATCTTCTCCCCATCATCATCAATGCCTGCCCATCATCATCATCATCTTCTCCCCATCATCAATGCCTGCCCATTATCATCAATACCTGCCCATTATCATCATCTTCTCCCCATCATCATCAATGCCTGCCCATCATCATCATCATCTTCTCCCCATCATCAATGCCTGCCCATTATCATCAATACCTGCCCATTATCATCATCTTCTCCCCATCATCATCAATGCCTCCCCATCATCAGCAATGCCTGCCCATCATCATCTTCTCCCCATCATCAATGCCTGCCCATTATAATCAATGCCTACCCATTATCATCATCTTCTCCCCATCATCTTCAATGCCTCCCCATTATCAGCAATGCCTGCCCATCATCACACACAGACAGCACATAAGCACTCTCTCACATACATACACACACACACACACACACAAAGCACCGCACTACATAGACACAGACACACACAGAGACACGTCTTACCTGTCCAGCGTCCCCGCTCTCTGACACAGTCGGCCGCTGAATGATGACGTCATTCAGCGGCCGGCTGTGAGAGGAAGCGCCGGTGGAGCCCGGAGCTGCAACAGCGGAGGCACGGGAGAGGTAAGTATTGTGCCAGCTGATGCCGGGGCCCTGAGACTGCCGGAGCGCCTCCGCGGGCCGGTCACTGACAGCCGGCGGGCCGGATGCGGCCCGCGGGCCGCCCCTTGCCCGGGTCTGCTCTAGGCCGCCCCTTGCCCGGGTCTGCTCTAGGGTATGCGGGTGGATAATGTAGTTTTTTGTTGATTTTTGTGAGTGTGTAGAAAACAGGCGTGATGGGGTATTGAATATTAAGGAATGTCATAGTCTTACAGTCTATGGTGATCAATTAAAGATGTTTTGTCAGGATACGATCAATTTTTTGACAGATGTAAAATGTAGGGTCACAATTGAGTTGTCTGTAGGTTAGGTTAACTGACAGTTGTCTATGAATTTCGGCAATAGATGGGTCTTATTCATAATAACGATAGCACCCCCCTTATGTGCTGGTTTAATAATAATGTTGGGGTTATCTTTCAGAGATTTTATGGCTTGTTTATCTGTGGGTGTCAGGTTGTGGCGTATCGGGTGTAGGCCCAATCTCGGCAAACCATCCACGACCACAGGCTCTGAATGCTGGCATTGCAAAACTCCTGTCCCTTGAAATGCTGTCATTCAGGCTGGTGGAGACTGACAGTTTACGGAACTTAATGGCATTGGCAGTCCCACAATACAATGTTCCAAGCTGATTTTATTTCAGCAGGCAAGCCGTCCCTGGTCTGCAAAAGCATGTTGTTGAGGTTAAAATTAAACATGCGCTACTAAACTCCGTCAGTAGCAATGTCCACCTGACCACCGCTGCGTGGACCAGTACCCATGGCCAGGGACGATACCTTTCCCTTACTGCCCATTGGGTCAATGTTGTGGAGCCGGGTACAGATCTTGCGAGTGGCGCTGTACGTGTTCAGGCAATTACAAGGATTGCGGGAATCAAGTCTGTACACATTGACTCCTCCTTCTCCAGTTCCTCAGAAACATCGTTGCAGGAGCCGTCACGGTCTACCTCCACATGGACCCGTGAACGCTTAATAAGAATCTTTAGTTATATAGCGCCAACAGATTACGCAGCGCTTTACAGTTTAACAGTTTCCGAACACAAGTCATAAGTAACAACGTTACCAATACAATAATGAAAGCAATATAATCCGCACACGCTCGTGAGAGCTTACAATTTACAAATATGTGGGGGAGATACAAAGTACAGGTGTTTATATACAATGGTGTATTTAGAATGATGGCCCAGCCATTTTGAGGGAGTGAGGGATGGATGGAGATAGTGAATGGGCTACACACACACACTTACACATAGAATGACTTTGATTAGTGAAGGTGATAGGCCGCTATTATTATTATAGATTTTTATAGCGCCATTTATTCCATGGCGCTTTACATGTGAAGAGGGGCAAGTATAGACAAGTACAGTAAACATGAGCAATACAAGGCACACACAAGTACAGAAGGAGAGAGGACCCTGCCCGCAAGGGCTCAGAGTCTACAGGGATGGGTGAGGATACACTAGGAGAGGGAAGACCTTGAAGAAATGTGTTTTGAGTGAGCGCCCAATAACATGCAAATTGTGGATAGTTCTAATTTCTTGGGGTACAGCATTCCACAGTATTGGCGCAGCGCGGGAGAAGTCTTGGATTCGGGAGAGATGTTCTTTAGGTGTAGGCGGCAATAGCGGGCAACAGATTGTATATGGGAGGTGAAGGAGAGATTGGTGTCAAACATAACACCCAGACAGCGAGCCTGTTGACCGATATGAGCACAGACGTGGCCAAACGTCAACAGGCCGTCCTGAAATTAATTTCCATGGGGAATCAAAGCCACACAGCGCTGGAGCTCTGGAATGCCATAAAGCAAGAGAGCGACGTGTATTTTGCCAGCGAATCTCCAGCCAGGCTTGGTAGTGTGTGACAATGGCCGAAATCTGGTGGCAGGTCTGGGCCTAGGCAACGTCACTCACATACCATGTCTGGCACATGTGCTAAACTTTGTCGTCCAGAGTTTGTTGAGGGACTATCCGGATCTTGATTCACTGCTGCACAAGGTCCGCCTACAGTGCGCTAACTTGCGACGTTCCACCATGGCCAGATCGCGCATTGCAGCTCTGCAACCCAGATTTTGCCTTCCTGAACATCGCATCATATGTGACGTACCCACCAGGTGGAATTCCACGTTACATATGTTGGAGCGGTTGTGTGAGCAGCAGGCAGCAGTAATGGAGTATCAGCTGCATCAGTCGCAATCAACTCGCAATTTGCGCCGTTCACTTCACCACTACTGAGTGGGCCTCTACTATAATAATCTTTATTTATATAGCGCCAACAGATTCCGCAGCGCTGTACAGTTTAACAGTTTCATAACACAAGTCATAAGTGACAACGTTAACAATACAATAATTAAAGCAATATAAGCCGCCCCTACTCGTGAGACCTTACAATCTACAATGAGGAGGGGGAGCTACAAAGTACAGTTGTTTATATACAATGGTGTATTTACAATGATGGTCCAGCCATTTTCAGGGAGTGAGGGATGGATGGAGATAGTGAATGGGCTACACACACACACAGTTACACATAGAATGACTTTGATTAGTGAATGTGATAGGCCGCTCTGAACAAATGTGTTTTGAGTGTGGAAGTAGGGCTGTTAATGGGGATGTTGAAGTCTCCAAGGATAAGGGTTGGTACTTCTGAGGACATGAAAGTGCGGCAGCCAGGGAGAGAAGTGGTCAAGGAACTGTGTGGGCGAGCCTGGGGTCCGATATATTACCGCTACTCTGAGGGAGAGGGGACGAAAGAGCCTGATGGTGTGGACCTAATAATTTGCAAAATCTTAATCTAAAATTTACATGTTACATATTTACATCTAGTATAAAACATTTAACCATTAAGCCTACTTACAGAACAAGGAAGTGTAAAAAAACTTGTGCTTAAAAAAAAAAGTGAAAATAAAATGTGAGAAGGGCAGTGTAACAAATAATTTAGGAAAAAGATAAACTAACATCAAGTGCTGTGTGCTGTGTAAGAGCCAGACACATTAACATTAAATCAGTCTGGAATAGCGGTGATTTTCTCCCCATAACCCGAGTAACATTCTGGGGAGAGGGGTGTAGAGTCAACGATCAGCAACTAGCTACGGTAGATCAAATACCTGAAAAAAAAAAAAAGTTATTTAACATTCATAAGATACATTTTATTTTATAAAAAAACAAAAAAAAATTATTTAACATTCATAACATACATTGTATTTAACCAAAAAAATAAAAAATTTATTTAACATTCCTAAGATAAATTTTTTTTAAAACATAAAAACTATAATACACAGCAGGATCTTTAGTAAAAACCAGACTTACCACTGTAACCTCTTAATCCTTGCAAGCTTCAACACAACGTTGACAAGGTACACAGCAGGGGTGGTCGGTCTCCTAGACAACGAGCAAACTCTTTCATGTTGAGATAGGCCACCATCTCCTTAGCTTTCAGGTACTTTTCTGTGGGAATGAGCTTGTCTCCAACCAGCCAGGAATATCCATTGAATGCCACACCATGGTTTGGTATTAGCACCCAGCCAGTACTAAAAGTGAAGCCAACCACAGTTCCCATTTCTCATGAACTTTATTTGATATACTGGCTGGCCAAACATTAGTTTCTCACAAAGGAGCTGAAGACCCTGAGTGGCAGTAGGTGCAAGTCTCTCCAGCATGACCTGTTTGTTAGATATTTGCCGTCTACACACCTAAAGAACATCTCTAGAATCCGCCCTTTTCTCACCATGGAAACAACAAAAACCCTCACTGTAGCATTGATCCACTCCCGCCTGGACTACTGCAATGCTCTATTACTTGGCCTCCCCATTACTCGACTATCCCCTCTCCAGTCCATCCTTAATGCAGCAGCCAGGGTCATCCATCTGGCTAATCGGTACTCGGACGCGTCCGCTCTTCGCCAGTCCTTACACTGGCTGCCCATTCATTATAGGATCCAATTCAAAGTACTGGTTCTCACCCACAAAGCTCTCCACAGTGCAGCACCCCCCTACATCTCCTCCCTCATTTCTATCTATCGGCCTAACCGACTGCTGCGCTCTGCAAATGACTTTCGACTAACCTCTGCAGTAATCCGTACCTCCCACTCCCGACTCCAAGACTTCTCCCGCGCTGCGCAAATCCTCTGGAATGCTCTACCACAAGAAATTAGGACTATCCACAATTTGCCTGGTTTCAGGCGCTCCCTCAAAACACATTTGTTCAGAGTGGCCTATCACATTCAATAACCAAAGTCGTTCTTGTTTAAGTGTGTATGTGGAGCCCATTCACTATCTCCATCCATGCCTCACTCCCTCAAGATGGCTGGACCATCATTGGAAATGCACCATTACATATACACACCTGTACTTTGTATCTCCCCCACCTCATTGTAGATTGTAAGCTCTCACGAGCAGGGTCGGCTTATTTTACTTTAATTATTGTATTGTTAACGTTGTTACCTATGACTTGTGTTTTAAAACTGTTAAAGTGTAAAGCGCTGCGGAATATGTTGGCGCTATATAAATAAAGATTATTATTATTATTATATCAGAGGGAGAAGAGGATTGGGCCTTGACAAGGTGCCCGATTGCATCTTAAGTGTTATTGAATGTTGGAGCCAGTCCACCGTATAAAAGCAGTGTGAGACAGTGAGGATATGTGGTGAATGGGGTGTACATTTCACCTAGGTTCTTTGCTAACTATAAGGGAAATGGGTGGCTTTGTAGACCTGGTGGTAGAGAAAGGTCACTACACCTTGCATTCATTGCACACTTGCAGCTCAAACCTGAAGCCAATCAGCTGTTAATTAGGAAGCCAGAAATAGGTGTCTGCGGACACAGTCAGGGAGCTCATTCAGTCTGGACAAGGGGTCCAGGCACAGAAGGTGTCTCCAAGAGTGTGAGAGCTGTCTTCAGCCTGGACACAGAGAGGTGTTCTGGCACAAGGAAGCAGTCTCTGTGAGAATCCATGTGGATAAGCCAAGAGTGTTAGAGCTGTCTTCAGCCTGGACACAGAGAGGTGTCCTGGCACAAGGAAGCAGTCTCTGTGAGCATGCATGCTGATGATTACTGAAGAGGAGGGGAGCCGTCTCAGTCTGGGTTAGAGGAAGGACCCCGGACACAGGAGTGTCTCTGTGAACCTCCAGCATAATGACTACTGAATAGGAGTGGATCTTTCTCAAGTCTGGAAGTCGTGTGGACCTTCAGACATAAGGAGGAGTATCTGGGAGACTCCATACTGGTAACATATATCATATGTGTTGTTTTGGGCACAGACTGATAGAGTCTGGGTTCCTGATAGAAAGGGACATCATATAAGTGTAATTAGTGGCTAGACAAGCCCAGGTCTTTTGTTTATGCTTTGTTTTATCTGTGTGCTGTGGACTTTAATAAAACTGGTTGCGGCCAGTTTTTACCATAATTGCTGTCTGAATGAACTGTTTCCATGCCATTCTGTCTACCCAGACAGCGATCTCAGAGCTAAAACCCCGGAAATGTTACAATTGGTGGAGAATGCTGGGGCAGCGCAGGGCCTGGTACAGTTAGTGCTGGAGTGTGCATGCAGCACAGTGGCAAGAGACAGCATTAAAGGTGAAGTCTATTGAAATAGCAACAGAGAAAAAAAAAGTGTGTCAGCAGAAAACGTCTATTGGAAGCAGTCTTAAAGAGACAGTAGCCCTAATAGACTTTGCAAAGAAAAAAAAAAAAAAAAAAGGGTGTTTGCACAGCAAGCTGAATTTGTTGTAGAAATGACTGTGGTGTGTGCTGTGGCTCGTGGGGTCACGAAGGTGACAAGCGGCTGGCTGTGACTCGTGGGGTCACGAAGGTGACAAGCGGCAAGACAGCGCAGCGTGCAAGTCTTCTCGTGGGAGGAGCTACAGGGACTTGCAGCAAGAGGTTCCGCAGGAGCTGCAGTAACAGCCACAGCGGTTATGAGCAACATCTGAAGGTGTTGGTGGTTGTGGCTGCAACGGGAGCGGCGGCAGTTTCAGCCGGAGCTGGTGTGGTGCAATCAGACAGTGTGAACAAGTCACACAGACTCTTAAAGGGCCAGTAACAGCCCAAAAGAGATAAACTTGTACTGGGTGGTTTGTGCCTAAGAAAGCTGTGGGGGAGTCCACAGGGTGTATCCCGGAGTGGGGTGGTGTCCCTAGGGAGGGGGCGTGGCCTAAAAGGGCGGTAACACACCCGCAGGGATGGTATGCAAAAAGGGGGTGGAGTGTCCCAACAGAAAAGGGGAGGTGCTGACAAACTGTTGCCCGGCGCAAATGGGTTATCGGTGTCCAGTCTGCCTTATGAATTATCCACCAGGCACACTCCTAAGGGGGTGTGCCTTACAGATAAACACTGAAGACGCGGTGGGTCTGGTCGACTCGGAAAGCCCGGTGACGCTAGTGAGGGGTATACCTGAGGGATGGCAGCTGACCGGTAGAAAGATCGGGGTCACTTGCATCCATGGGGACACTAGGGAATATCCAGTGGCCAGACTGATCTTTGATGTTGGCTGCGACACTGAGGTACAGGATGTCGCTGTAGACCCAAATTTGTCATGTCCAGTAGTTATAGGTCAGGACTTTAAACTACTCTCCGGTTTATGGGACAGAGGAGTTTCTAAGCAGCAAGAGGGAGGCCTTGCTACTGTTGGGGTGGCAGAAAGTGGGACAGTGACTCCTTCCCAAACTGACGGATCTAACCAACTCGGTGACATAGCAGACGGTGACACCAGAAGAAAGGGTGCGTCTGCCCAACTTACTGACATGTCACCTGAAGTGTATGACAGACGAACTGATAATAATGTGATAGTTAACATGTCTGGAACGGACACCCAGTTAGAGGGTAACTGGGGGATTAACGATACAGGGGGATGTGACTTAGACTCTGCAGGTGACTGTGACTCTAATGGAGAGAGGGAGTCCAGTAATGAAGGGCCCCACAAGGAGAAGAAGTCCTCCCGTCGCCGGAAACGTAAAGGGCGCAAAGAGCGTGAGCCCCTTGCACCCAGTAAGGAGGTCAATGAGGAAGAACCTCTTGAGAAAAAATTAGAGTGTGTGGAGCTCTCTGAAGATACAAAGGACAGTGGTAATGATGGTGTGTCATCTGATGACAATAAAGCAACCAGTGCAAATGAGGAAGGCACGGTAGCCGAGAAGATTGAGAGTCCTGAGAAGAAAGCTGATGCGGACCTTACAGCCGGACAGAAGATGGCATCTGAAGATGTTTTACAGTTGGCCAATGCCCTGGCGAAGACTAAGGTGAAAGAAGAAGAGCTGAGCTTTGAAGGCAGGACTCTGACACTAAATACCGCACAAGGAGGTGCTGATGAAAATGAGAAGCTATTAATGTATCGTGGGGGTTTACATCAGGCTGAAATAAAGACCCTGAGAGAACATGTGGAACAAGAAAAGGCTCTGAGACAAACTGCTGAGCAAAGAGTGGATGAGCTAGAGAATGAAGTCTCTGAGCTCAGAGGTCACTTGGCAAAGTGGCAAAGTGTGAATAAGACCATAAGGGAAGATGTGGAAATGCTCAGAGAAGCAGTAAGAGGTCTTCTGCAGAAGGAGAAGTTGCGGGTTGAAGACGCAAAGCGGCCATGCCCATGTGATGATCAGGCGGAGGTGCCAGTATCTATCTTGGCAAGGAGCCTTGAAGAAGCTAAAATTCAGGAGGGTCTTGAGCAAAGAACTGAACAAGACACTCATCTGGTCGTGGCAGATGTCTTGGAGGAACGGTCCGAGGTAAACCAGGAAGAGAAGGAGACTTCACTCTTCAAGTGTGTGGTACAAGTACCTGAAGACATGCGAGAAGCCTGTGCCAGTGAGGGTGTGCATGAGGCCTTTAAGAAGGCAGTAAAAGCCTATAGTGTGAATTGGGCACCAGAGACGAACCAGTTGGTGATCCTGGCAGAGGGAGAAGACACAGAGAAGCTGGTGGCTCTCTTGAAGGATATGCATCTGCAGTGTCTTCACGCAAAACAGATGATTATGTTAAGTAACATGAAAGCCGCTCACCGTCTGGAGCAGGCCAAGGAAGATCAAAATCGGCTGGGTTTGGCAGAAGAGGTAATTCCGGTACCCAGAAATTTGGTGGGGAGAATCGTCGGAAGACTTGGAAAAGTGATGCAGGAAATGGTGGATATATCCGGTGTAAGGAGAGTGAGGATTCCAGCTGATGGCGAGATCAAGGTGGCTGGAGAAGATATGGTTCCGTTCATTAGTGTGGGCTCGGTGGAGAGCCTGAAGAACATCCGAACGCTCCTGGAGTATCGAATAACATACCTACGAGAAGTAGAGCAGCTGATTTCAGTAAGAAAGCAGATAAAGGAACAGCTGCATGAGTTAAAACGAAGATGGCGACTGCTTCCAGCCCAAGATATAGAGAGACAAGAGGCCTCTCTAGGGACTGGTAGTAGACGGGCTGAAACACTGAGGGGTAAAAATGACGATCCGGTTAGCTCAGGGCTGAGTGACCTATGTGTAAGACCCGGTGGCGGACGAAAAGACAGAGAGTCAGACTCAGAACTACCAGTAAGTTTGACTGGACGATGGACTCGTGACCGCAACGACGGTAGGAGTCAGTTCGGGAAAGAAAGGTCGGGTGAGGTGACACCGACACAAGGACAAGGCCAACGTTCTGACCGCTGGGGGCGGGAGAGGCCTAACAAAGAGGTGATATTGCATAGTGCCCAAAATCAACTGAGACGGGGTGACTGGCAGAGACGACCGAGAAGGATCTCTGGTCGGATAACAAGTGTTCAACCCCACAAGTTTGAACAGAGGGGGCACTGTGTATGGCCCTCGGGATATGCATGGAGGCATGTGATGGATGGACGGTATGTATCGCAGAGGTGGGTGGCCCTGTGATGGAAGCCTGGATTTGTTTTGGTTCAGCAGATCTACTGCTGAGACTTGTGCTATACGTTGGGAGGCTTCCAGGTGACTTGGAGAGCTGGGCGGGTCCAGTCACCTACAAACCCACCCAAGGGGTATGTGTCTAAATACCTAGGATAAAGTTGTATGCAGAGGGGACGGATGGGTAATGCAGCGCTGGCTGGCATTCATTTAATGGATCAGTAGGTATGTTTTGACTGTCCATGTTCCTTCTCCTCAGTTGACTGGTCACATGACTGTGACATCACACAGTGTGTGTGTGTGTGTGTAAGGGTATAGAAACCCTGCTTAATGGAAGATAAAGATGAAGCTGATGTTGGCTATGACTTGAGCTGTGTTCACTGTCTCTTTAGGTTTGTTGACCAGTCCTCCGGTCTGGATGACCAGCCCTCCGGTCTGGAGAAGAGGGGGGGATATGTGAGACAGTGAGGATATGTGGTGAATGGGGTGTACATTTCACCTAGGTTCTTTGCTAACTATAAGGGAAATGGGTGGCTTTGTAGACCTGGTGGTAGAGAAAGGTCACTACACCTTGCATTCATTGCACACTTGCAGCTCAAACCTGAAGCCAATCAGCTGTTAATTAGGAAGCCAGAAATAGGTGTCTGCGGACACAGTCAGGGAGCTCATTCAGTCTGGACAAGGGGTCCAGGCACAGAAGGTGTCTCCAAGAGTGTGAGAGCTGTCTTCAGCCTGGACACAGAGAGGTGTTCTGGCACAAGGAAGCAGTCTCTGTGAGAATCCATGTGGATAAGCCAAGAGTGTTAGAGCTGTCTTCAGCCTGGACACAGAGAGGTGTCCTGGCACAAGGAAGCAGTCTCTGTGAGCATGCATGCTGATGATTACTGAAGAGGAGGGGAGCCGTCTCAGTCTGGGTTAGAGGAAGGACCCCGGACACAGGAGTGTCTCTGTGAACCTCCAGCATAATGACTACTGAATAGGAGTGGATCTTTCTCAAGTCTGGAAGTCGTGTGGACCTTCAGACATAAGGAGGAGTATCTGGGAGACTCCATACTGGTAACATATATCATATGTGTTGTGTTGGGCACAGACTGATAGAGTCTGGGTTCCTGATAGAAAGGGACATCATATAAGTGTAATTAGTGGCTAGACAAGCCCAGGTCTTTTGTTTATGCTTTGTTTTATCTGTGTGCTGTGGACTTTAATAAAACTGGTTGCGGCCAGTTTTTACCATAATTGCTGTCTGAATGAACTGTTTCCATGCCATTCTGTCTACCCAGACAGCGATCTCAGAGCTAAAACCCCCGGAAATGTTACAGCAGCCATAGAGTGTCCGGGTACCTGCTTGGATTTCGATCAAAATGAAGACTACTTTGATGTACATGTACACCAATTAGAGAAAAATGACAAGGATGAGGCAAAAAAAATATTTAGACTTGAGAGTCCTCAGTGGTTGATACCTTTTAATGGCTAACTGAAAAGATGGTAACAAATTGCAAGCTTTCGAGACTACTCCGGTCTCTTCATCAGGCAAAGACTAAAACAAAAACTGAAGAATCACATATATATATATACACAAGAGGACACAGGAATAGTGCAATAGGTAAGACAAGTGACGTGAAGCAGAACTGTCATTATGGCAGAGGAATGAACATAAATATTGGAACAGATCATAGATAAGGAGAGAGTTTTATTACCCTCTGATTGGGGTCTGGTGTTGTGTTTTGATGCCCCTAGAAGGTCAGAGACGCAGATTCCTTAATTGATATAGAATGACATGAATCCATGTGACACGTTCATTCCAGCACTAAGAGTGTCAAAGGTCATCATAAGTTTGTATTCCCAAACCTTTCTATCTTTCTCAGATTTGAAGTTAGATTTTAATACCAGTAATTCCATATCCATTATGCTATGACCGGGCATACAAAAGTGTTTTGCCACAGGTAAATCCATTCTTTTTTCTCTTATCGTGTGGCGATGAGAATTCATCCTTGTTCTCAGTTTTTGCCCGGTCTCCCCCACATACAGACCCCCAGTTGGACATTTAGTACATATAATTAGGTACACCACATTAGATGTGATGCAGCTGAAAGTACCTGGGATCTTGTAGTCCTGATGGGAGTTGGGTATCTTTATCTTGTCCGTGGTCATTATAGATGCACATGTTTTACACTTCTTCTGTTTGCAAGGAAAGGTTCCTGCAGCTGTTGGGGAGGACAGGGAGCTTCTGACAATGATGCTTCTTAGATTTGGGGGCTGCCTAAAACATAGTAGTGGGGGGTCTGGAAATATGGATTGTAATCGGGCATCTTTTTGTAGTAAAGGTTGTAGTTTCCGTGCAGCTCCCCTTAGCATCTCCAGATTTGGATTGTAGGTGACCACTAGAGGCACCCGGTTATTTTCTTCTTTAGTTTTGTAATGTAGCAGGTGATTCCTTGATATTCTGGTGGCTCTTGTAATTTGGTTTTCAATTGTTCTTGGATGGTAGCCCTGGTTCAAAAAAGTCTTTCTGAGGCGACCAAGGTGTTCATCTCTATCCATGGGGTTGGAACATATACGGTTGTATCTGATGGCTTGGCTGTAGACTATAGAGTTTTTTATGTGTTTTGGATGGAAACTGTCCCATTTAAGGTATGTTGGACGGTCGATTGGCTTCTGATACAGGGATGTCTCTATTTCATTGTTCTTTAGCTTAATGGTGGTGTCTAAAAAGTTAATTTCAGTGCTGGAGTAGTTGAGTGTTAAGTTGATGGTTGGATGAAATTGGTTGAACTGTTCATGGAACGTCTTTAGCTGTTGTTCAGACTCCGTCCAGATGATTAAAATGTCATCAATGTAGCGGTAGTAGGCCCGAGGCCTGATGGGACATGAGGACAAAAAGTCGCTTTCAAGCTTGGCCATGAAAAGATTTGCATACTGTGGAGCCATTTTACTTCCCATAGCTGTGCCAGTCTCCTGAAGATAGATCTTGTTGTCAAATTCAAAGTAATTGTGGGTGAGGATAAATTTTGTGAGTTTCACCACAGAATCAGCATCATTCCCGGTGTTTCCCATGAAGACTTTGCAGGCATTTAATCCATCCTGGTGTGGGATATCTACTGGCTAACACGGTACGAAGATACACATCTTTCCTATATCAAGGATGAGGCAGTAAGACACGCTCAGCAGAGTACAAGCAGCATTGCTTGAAGAAGTAACTTGAGCGTGATCAAAATTGAATAAATTAAAATCTCAGACTACAGTGAACACAACTCTTAGCTGTGAAAGGGCTTTTTGTGTCCTTCTACAGTGTTTTCAACCAATGTATTGGATACGGATGGAAGCACGTCACACTATAATTTCAATTGAATTGAGCAGCAAGAATTACACTAAAGAAAAAAAAAAAAAAAAGAGTGTGAGAGTGACATGTGCAGATGCCTACATACAGCGTTGTATGCCGAGCAAACTGCAGCGCGTCACCTGCACTCACACACACACCTTGCAGACCTGTGAAAAAAACACTGCAAGGCAAAAGGAAGATGTACACATCGGTTGGTAAAGTAGCCTGCCTAAAGCACAGTACACAAAATCGCAATCTCTAACTGTCCCTCAGAGTCAGCAGAGCAGCGTTCTGTCCCAAACAGAATTAACAGCACAGTGACGCTAAAATGGCGGCTTTATCCGGCAACAATACCTTCCTTGTGTCACGGTTAGGGTAGCGTGTGTCTATTATATGAGTGTCTGTAAAATGTAACGTTACGCAGACTTATTCTGCCCTTGGGACGCAAAAAATAAGACAGCAGTAATCATTTACTGTATAAAACTCCACCTATGCGCAACAAAACAAGCACGTTCCCTCTTACGGTTCCTGCGCTGACATGTGAGTAGGGAGTTTGGAGACGTTCCTGAATTTATCCCAGGTATCCAAGCATATCAGGCCGATAGGAGAGCATTAAAACCACCCACGGTGGTGACTTAAATATGGTGAATCTAAACAGTGAAGAACTGTAGGTCGATGCGAATGAATGTGCGATCACATGACACACGTTTATAATAACCCTTGCTAGACACGAGTAACTTTGTAGACATTTGGACACACCTGAACCCAGATGGCAGTGAATATTCATTCTATTCGGCGCCACATGACTCTTGGTCCAGAATAGATTATATATTGCTAGCACACAAGCTATTAAGGGGAGTGGAAGAGGCAGATGTGCACAACGTAGCTATATATGACCACGCGCCCGTATCAGTGACCCTGCCAGATATGGTGCAGATGGGGCCAAACCAAACTTGGCGCTTCCCGACCTATTTGTTAATGGATGAGAAGTTTCGACATCACGTGAAGCAATGGTGTTTTTAATATGTAAGGGATAATGGAGATACTAGGGATAGGCCGGAACTTTTATGGGCAGCAGGGAAGGGAGTAATGCGCGGGAAACTAATAGGTTATCAGACAACGCTAAAAAAGAAGATCGCGACAAACTACTCGCAGGCTAGCAGGATATTACGCGATAGGTACACGGCAAACAAGACAAATTCATCAACACAGGTTAAAAATAGATGTAAGCAGGCTAAGGCTGACTTACATGTATGGGTATATCGACGAGAGACAAGCAGTAATAACAATTATAGAGCCGATGTATATCGTTATGGTAGCAAATGAGGGAGACTATTATCACGACTAGCGAAAGGAAATCACATTCGTCATCAACATATTACAGCGTTAACGAATAAACATGGGATCATGAACACAGACCCTCGAACCATAAACACCATTCTACAAGAATACTACTCAGACTTATATAAGGTGGAACATACGGATAGTGCGGAGGGTAACACCTTTGTAGATGGAATACGGTTACCATCCATCACAAACTATCAGCTTCTCCTTTTAAAAAAACAAATTGAGGTGACGGAAGTGACAGCGGCGATAAGTTACTTTAAATACGGGAAAGCTCCAGGACCTGACGGGTTTACAGCCAAATTATTTAAATTATTGAGTGAGGATATCCCATCCACATTGGTACGCACCTTCAATCATATATTGGAGACAGGAGGGTTGCCCAGCCATTCAAACATGTCACACATGAAGTTGCTACTAAAACCAAACAAACATTCACATCTGCCTGGATCCTATCGTACATTCTCACTCATTGACCATTATATCAAGATTTTGTCCAGGATCATGGCAGATCTTTTGAGTAGCATTGGTCCTGCGCTGATAGGGCGTTCACAAGTGGCCTTTGTTTGCTACTTTGTTGGCTACTATCAGTCTCACTATGCATAACACATGTGTGCAGTGGGCAGTATTACCTTTGCCTTCGGTGGAGTAGGAAAACCCCTCTCCTATCGAAGTGTTAGTTGGGGAGATGGAAGATTTGACACCAGGACCTGAATTGTAATACTTAAATGTGACAGGTGACAAATTTGTTAAGGCGCAACCCCTACGTTGAGTCTAGCCCGTGAAAATTTACTGGTTGTCAATGGGGAACCCCAACACCCCGGGGCAGCTACAGTATTTCAACAATTAGAGCTGAACCAAGATTTGCTGTATCAGGTTTATAAAATACATGTTGAAATTTTTTAACAATTGCTGCCACCGCAGTCATATCGGAGGTTGGTAATGGACTTAGCGCATGCGCATGTACTAGGGTGACAATTGTGCCAAAAGAAAACCCTACACAGAATTATACAACGGTTTTACTGGCAGGGGGTCTATCAAGAAGTTAAACGGTATTGTAACTCTTGTCGCATGCGCCAGGTACACAGTCCTCAGCCTCATTTAGTTAGTCCCTTGGTGCCATTAAAAATTTTAGAGGTCCAGTTTGAGAGAATACCCATGGATCTGGTGGAGCCGGTTAATAAATCAGCAAGGGGTCATCAACAGGGGCAATAAAAGGGGCACTGTGTGGGTCACCAGTTTTGAGCACACCCGAGTTCAAAAGAGAATTCATTGTCCAGACTGATGCGTCAGAGGTAGGTCTGGGTGCCGTGTTGTCTCAGGACTGGAGCTTAACGGGGAGGAGCATCCCATCAGTTTCCTGAGTCGAAAACTTACTCCATCAAAAAACAGAGACAGCATTGTAGAGAGAGAGTGCCTGGCGATAAAGTGGGCACTGGAGTCGTTGCGCTACTATTTGTTGGGGATAACATTTTGTTTTGTAAATGATCATTCCCCTGTGACTGGCAGTGTTGTAGCCCAGGGAGTAGAGTTCAGGTGGTAGAAAGATGAACATAACAGGAGACTTGGAAAACGTTGGCAAACAGTTATTTAATCTGAAAACGGACAGGCAAATTCAGGTGAGATCCATGCCTTGTTCATTTTCAGAAAAATAAGCCGGTCTACATTGTCTGAGGATAGTCGCATGCGACGGTCTGTTAGTACACCACCTGCAGCACTAAAGACGCGCTCAGATAATACACTGGCAGCAGGGCAAGCCAGCACCTCCAAGGCATACCACACATCAAATACAAATATAACAGTAATAATAATATTATTAATAAAAAATGAAATTGCACACACAGTACACAGACACAGCTCATATGTGTGTATGAGAGAGTGTTTCTGTGTGTAGTTCATGCCTCTAGCCTAGAAGATCAGTCTTGCTAAAATCTTTAACACTGACCCCTGTTCTGTTCTTAAAATGGTGGATGCTGAACTGCTTCTCAGCCCCCTCATACACAATCATTATGTGGCACTGCTGGGCTCAGTCAGAGGCATCAGATTGAACTAGGCTGTCCTGAGTCATTCTCAATAGAACATTTTGTTCAGCAGTTCATCTAGTTCAGAGGTCACATGATGCATTTCCTATCAGCTCCTCACAGGATAGGGTGGAGAAAAACTGAACTAAATGAACTAAATGAACTAATCTTTTGAACTAATCTTTTCAGTGAACTAGTTCATGGTGAACTAATCACCAAAATTAACTAGATTTCCCATCACTATGGTGTACACCTTGGTGGCGCTGTCACAAAACTTGCCACATTTGTAACATACAGCTCTTGCCCTGTGCAGAGGCGCTGCTTGTGCTCCCTCTTGTTGCAGAGGTGTCTACAATGCCTCGACGCACAGAGCTGCTTTGTAAAGCAGTAGCAGCAGCAGCGCTCTCGGCTGGAATGGAGAACATTATGGATTTCAACAATGTGTCTTGGTCCTCCAGCATTTTACGGTCCCGGTTCAACGGTGTGATGAGGCTTTGTAAGTTGTCCCGGTAACGAGGGTCTAGGAGGGTGTACACCCAATAATCTGACGTGGTGAGAATGTGGCCGATGCAGCGGTCGTTTCTCAGGCACTGCAGCATGAAATCAACCATGTGCTGCAGACTCACAACTGGCCAACAAACGCTGTCCTCTGGTCACACTAATAGATTTTTGTAAATTTAAAATAGAATAAAGCAGCAGCAATTTTTGAAAAATTACAAGGATGAGCCAGTGACAGACACTCAGCAGAGTACACGCTGCGGTGGTTGAAGTAAGTGGAGCGGGATCTACACTCCTACAAAAAAATTAAAGCTCAGACTAGAGTGAACACTGAAACACAACTGTTCACTTGCTGTGAAAGGCCTTTTTGTGGACTTCTATTATGTTTGCAAGCTATGTATTGTATTTTGATGGAAGAGCGTCACACTAATAGATTTTTGTAAATTTAAAATAGAAGAAAGCAGCAGCAATTTTTGAAAAATTACAAGGATGAGCCAGTGACAGACACTCAGCAGAGTACACGCTGCGGTGGTTGAAGTAAGTGGAGCGGGATCTACACTCCTACAAAAAAATTAAAGCTCAGACTAGAGTGAACACTGAAACACAACTGTTCACTTGCTGTGAAAGGCCTTTTTGTGGACTTCTATTATGTTTGCAAGCAATGTATTGTATTTTGATGGAAGAGCGTCACACTAATAGATTTTTGCAAATTTAAAATAGAAGAAAGCAGCAGCAATTTTTGAAAAATTACAAGGATGAGCCAGTGACAGACACTCAGCAGAGTACACGCTGTGGTGGTTGAAGTAAGTGGAGCGGGATCTACACTCCTACAAAAAAATTAAAGCTCAGACTAGAGTGAACACTGAAACACAACTGTTCACTTGCTGTGAAAGGCCTTTTTGTGGACTTCTATTATGTTTGCAAGCAATGTATTGTATTTTGATGGAAGAGCGTCACACTAATAGATTTTTGTAAATTTAAAATAGAAGAAAGCAGCAGCAATTTTTGAAAAATTACAAGGATGAGCCAGTGACAGACACTCAGCAGAGTACACGCTGCGGTGGTTGAAGTAAGTGGAACGGGATCTACACTCCTACAAAAAAATTAAAGCTCAGACTAGAGTGAACACTGAAACACAACTGTTCACTTGCTGTGAAAGGCCTTTTTGTGGACTTCTATTATGTTTGCAAGCAATGTATTGTATTTTGATGGAAGAGCGTCACACTAATAGATTTTTGTAAATTTAAAATAGAAGAAAGCAGCAGCAATTTTTGAAAAATTACAAGGATGAGCCAGTGACAGACACTCAGCAGAGTACACGCTGCGGTGGTTGAAGTAAGTGGAGCGGGATCTACACTCCTACAAAAAAATTAAAGCTCAGACTAGAGTGAACACTGAAACACAACTGTTCACTTGCTGTGAAAGGCCTTTTTGTGGACTTCTATTATGTTTGCAAGCAATGTATTGTATTTTGATGGAAGAGCGTCACACTAATAGATTTTTGTAAATTTAAAATAGAAGAAAGCAGCAGCAATTTTTGAAAAATTACAAGGATGAGCCAGTGACAGACACTCAGCAGAGTACACGCTGCGGTGGTTGAAGTAAGTGGAGCGGGATCTACACTCCTACAAAAAAATTAAAGCTCAGACTAGAGTGAACACTGAAACACAACTGTTCACTTGCTGTGAAAGGCCTTTATGTGGACTTCTATTATGTTTGCAAGCAATGTATTGTATTTTGATGGAAGAGCGTCACACTAATAGATTTTTGTAAATTTAAAATAGAAGAAAGCAGCAGCAATTTTTGAAAAATTACAAGGATGAGCCAGTGACAGACACTCAGCAGAGTACACGCTGCGGTGGTTGAAGTAAGTGGAGCGGGATCTACACTCCTACAAAAAAATTAAAGCTCAGACTAAAGTGAACACTGAAACACAAGTGTTCACTTGCTGTGAAAGCCTTTTTGTGGACTTCTATTATGTTTGCAAGCAATGTATTGTATTTTGATGGAAGAGCGTCACACTAATAGATTTTTGTAAATTTAAAATAGAAGAAAGCAGCAGCAATTTTTGAAAAATTACAAGGATGAGCCAGTGACAGACGCTCAGCAGAGTACACGCAGCATTAGTTGAAGTAACTGGAGCGTGATCTGCACTCAAAAAAAAACAAAAAAACACAGACTGCAGTGAACACTGAAACACAACTGTTCACTTGCTGTGAAAGGCTCCTTTGTGGACTTCTATAGTGTTTGCAACCAAGGTATTGTATACGGATGGAAGCACGTCACACTATTATTTCAATTGCATGGAGCAGCAAGAATTACACTGAAGAAAAAAAAAGAGTCTGTGAGTGACACGTGCAGATGCCTACAGACAGCGTTGCATACAGAGCAAACTGCAGCGTCACCTGCACTCACACACACCTTGCAGAGCTGTTAAAACAACACTGCAGGCAAAAGGAAGCTTTACACAGCCGGTGGTAAACTAGCCTGCCTAAAGCACTGTACACTAAATCGCAATCTCTAACTGTCCCTCAGAGTCAGCAGAGCAGCGTTCTGTCCCTAACTGAGTTCACAGCACAGTGACGCTAAAATGGCGGCGGCGCCTTTTATAGTGCATTCTGACATCATTTCAGCATCCAATCACAGCCATGCCATTAGTTAACATGACCGCAGCAGTACAGGATGTGCCCACACTTCTTAGGATTCCTCATTGGCTGACTAAAATCACATTGCCTCTCAAAGAATTATGGGAACTTCCGATTCCGGTATACGATATATGTAAAATATCGGAACTAAGTATCGGAATTCCGATACAGCGAATATCGGCCGATACCCGATACTTGCGGTATCGGAATGGAATGCTCAACACTAGTTGTAAGCTGTTTATGGACTATGGCGTTTACTGTAAAATGCAACTAAGAAAATGTCAGGAAAAACCTACTGGAATAGTTAAACTTTATATTTGGTTAATTATAATCACTTTCAATTATGACAACTACAGTATGTATGACCACTATTTAACATGAGTTTTAAGGTTGGCTAATTCTGAATACAACCACTTATCCACTTATGAGCGGTTGTTTATTTTTATTTTCCCCCTCAAATTACTTGTTTTTTGTCAATGATTTGTACAAATTATGAGTGACGCTAAAGATGTAAAAGTTCGGAAGTGATTTTTCTTGATATGATTTTTTGACACAACAAAAAACTGGCATTTTAACAGGGGTGTGTAGACTTTTTATATCCACTGCATTTATGACTAAAGATTATAAACAGTAATATAACATTACTGATAATTTCAACTTCAAACTATAATCTCTTATGCTGTGGTAGTGTTTACACGTGACACAATTTTACATTTTTTGTTTTTCAATTACAAAAAATATATTTGACTGCAACAATATAAATAGAAAAAAAAAATAAAATAATGCAAGTTCCAGTTAAAACTAAAAAAACAAATGCTGCATAAACATAATACAATTGTACACTATGCCAGCTGTCGACCATACCTAAAAGATAAAACTGAATACAAAATGGAAAATAAAATGAGCATCAGTAGATACATCTGTGTATAACAGATGACATATAAAGAGATTATTATAATGTTTTAAAGTATGTGCAGACGATCAGTAAGCGCTGCGGGTTGGATGCTGCATACTTGTGCAGCGTCCAACCTCCAGCCGTCAGCTGTTACAGCATAGTGGATGGGATTTCTAGAAATCCCACGCCCAATATGCGTCCACAGATGCCCGCGGCTCACCTGCAGATATTGACATGCGATGCGTCTCTCCAGAAATTTGATGTATTGGATGCAAGGAATTCAGTAAACACATGTGGATTCACCTGCGTTCAATAGATAGCAGCGCTTTAGACGCAGCGAACATGTGCTGCGTCCAAAACGCTGCCGGCTCCAGATCGTGGGTACATAGCCTAAATGTTATAAATTTGTATACTATATTTTTACCATTTCAGCAGTTCTTATTCATTTCTCACTTTGTTCATATGCCTAAAGGAATCTCAATCGCTCCCTTATGTTCAACATTATGTTTCAGTGATGTTTTCCACTCCATTTTACTTTTTTTTTTTAGGGAAGAATGGGAATGAGTCTAAAGGATAAAAGGTAGCCTTTATACTAAATTCATGTTACTGTTTTCTTTGACATCCATTCCTGTTTTTGTATGAAAGTACAAAACTGAACTTGAACCCATTACTTCACCGCATAAAGTGCCTTCTAGTGATGAGCGAGTATACTCGTTGCTCGGGTGGTCTCCGAGTATTTGGAAGTGCTCAGAGATTTAGTTTCTGTTGCCGCAGCTGCATGATTTGTGGCTACTTGACAGCTTGAATACATATGGGGATTGCCTGTTTGTTAGGGAATTCCCACATGTATTCAGGCTGTCAAATAGCCAGGGTACATATCGGGTAACAAGGCGCCGCGCAGCACTTAGTTACCCAATATGTACATTGGATACCAGCTCCCAGCTCGCTGATCATTGGTTTCCCGCTGTCACACGCAGCGATGCGTGCTGGCCAGTGGGAGACCAACGATGAAAAAATGGTCCAGGACATTCAACGACGATCAGCGATACCCAGCACGGGGGATGATCGTCGCTATCTGTCACACTGCTGGCTAGGTCACTGTTGCATCACAAAATCGGTGACGCTTCAGCGATCTCGCTAGCGATTTCGCTTAGTGTGACGGGGGCTTTTGTCCAAAGTGGGTTGTATATTATGTCAACACTATGCAAGTATAACAGAACAACAGTTAAAAAAAAAAACCCAGATAATTATGGAATCCCACTGTGTTGCACCAAGTAACTGAGCTTTGCCGGTATGATATGCTCAGCTCAGCTCCGACATAGAATTTCAAGGGAATCTGTCAGCTGGTTTTTGCTGAAGACAGCAAGAGATAGAGGCTGAAACACAGAATTCAGGAATGTGTCACTTGTCAAAGTTTGTGCTGCTGTTTACTAACTGTGAAGGATTTATCACTTAAGGTACTGCCACACTAAACGATCACGATAACGACGCATACTAATGCGATCGTTTTTGTGATCGTTTTAATGTTGCTATTAGCTGCCACATTTAGCGATCTCGTTAACGACGCATATGCGGTTAGCGATCTTTAACGACTTTGGCGGTCGTTGGTACCTGCCACACTGCATGTACTGTGAAAGATCACGACCTCGATAGGCGTGACTGAGCGCAACCTTTTGCACGCCCCTCATCACAGATTGGTGGTCACTATTTATCTCAGATATTTCACATATTCTCTGCGATCCAGTTTGTGACTGCTGCGGTCACTTTGCAATCGCAATACCGTTTTGCGTCGCGAATTCGGCCCACGTAACGTGCGCACGCCGTGATGTCATGGCGCTGGCGTCGCCCAATGCGGAGTTGCTTGTAATGGCGGCAATGGCGGTGAGACAGGCGAGACAGCGTGGGGCTAAGTGGGCAGATGAAGAGGTCCGTTACTTAATAAAAAAAACGGACCTCTGGGATTACCACTGCAGGCTACCTGTGGCGCATCCAATGCGCCACAAAAGGGTATGCCTGCAGAGAATCCGGCGGGGCCTGCAGAGGCGCTTTAATGTGCGGCGGACCAGGCTAACAAATCCGCAAGAAGCTTGCGGACCTGCGATACCGTCTCACGCGATAGGGTCGCCAGCATCCGGGCAGGCCTCTGAGTGAGTATTGATGAGAGTATCTGGAGAGGTTATGTTTTGTGGGTTAGGCTACTTTCACACTTGCGTTTTTTTTGCGCTGCGTTTCGAGCGCACATGAAGAGCATTAAAAAAACGCATGCAAACGCTTGTAAATGCTGCGATATTTAGTCGCATCTGCATGCGCATTTCGACAAAAAAAAACAGCGTTTGTCTGCGATTTCATGCGTTTTTGCATGTGTTTGCGTTTTTTTGGCGCATGCATTGTCTATGTGTCACATTTCTATCATCTCTGTCTCTATCATCTGTCTCCATCATCTCTGTCTCAATCATCTCTGTCTTTTTTGACCGGAAAATAAATTGCAACATGTAGCGTCTAGCGCGTATGGGCGCACACCGGGAAAATGCGCAGCGCACGACAAACGCACATGAACGCGTGCATGTGCTAGACCCTGCGCCCGGCATATTAAAGATAGGGGAACATTGCGCATGCGTCCGATAGCGCAAGTTGCGCTGCCAAAAAAAACGCAATTGTGAAAGTAGCCTTATCTACCTATATCAATGCACCCGCAGTGATGGGAGTACCGGCAGTGATGGGGCAAGGCAGTGAAGGGAGTACCAGTTGTGAGGGGGTTTACAGGCATAGATGGAAGTACTGGCAGTAACAGGAGGACCAGTAGCGATGGGAGTACCAGCAGTGATAGGGCAGGCAGTGAAGGGAGTACCAGTCGTAAGGGGGTTTACAGGCATAGATGGAAGTACTGGCAGTAACGGGGTTAGTAGAAGGATTATTTGACTGAATTGTATATTTTATTTACAGCACCACCTTCACCAGCTGCTGCGGCTCCACCGTCCCCAGCTACCCCTCCACCTCCATCTCCTTCCCCGGCTACCCCTCCACCACCATCCTCACCACACCTCTCCAACCCTTCAACCCCTTCATCGGCAGCAACCCCCCCTCGTGACTCGGTGGGTTCCAGCCCTTCCCCAGACGTTACCTTCTCTCCAGCATCATCCCGTGACACGGATGCAGGCTCCCCATCAGGTAATTAACGCACATTATATAAGCTTCAGACAAGTTTGAGAACTTTGTAAGGTCTTATGTGTAATGGCTGTTGTGATATAATTTTTTTTCCTTTTTTTCCCTAGCCGGCGGAGCAACAGGTTCTGGGTGGGCGGTCAGCGGTTCCTCTGAGGAAAACCGTAAGTGTTAACAAACATAACATGTACATGTTGATGTTTCAACAGAATTCCCTGGTTAACTGTTAGGCTGGAGTCACACACAACCACAAAAAATCGGTCCGTTTTAGACGGTCGACAATCGGATCAAAATAAAAACATCACACACATCCTTCTGGCATCCGATTTTCCTTCAAAGATGCGATTTAATCGCATGTGTATGTACCTTGTAACATCCGATTTTCATCCGACTTGCGAGAATTTCTCGCAGGCTTGCAAAACTGACATATAATGGATCCAAAAGAATAGTATTTAAATGCCAAAAGAAAGAATAGATATATACACATAGAGCACATATATATATATATATATACATGTCATTGTGACATATATATATACATTATTTATAGTTCTTACACTTCTACATACTGTTATAGCCGCTAATTCAATTGCCGGCTTCAGTGAAATCACAGAAGCCGACATGAAATGATACATTGTTTCCACACATTTAACCATGTAATTTCATGTATTTTTATATATGTTTGAAACATACAATTACATGAGTATATGTGTGCTAAATTTCAGACATGTAGGGGTTAATTAAAGGTGTAAATTCGTTGAAAAAAAATGCGTGGGCTCCCGCTGTATTTTCTCCACCAGACAGACAAAGCAAGCGAGTGGGGGCAGATAATAATAGCCTAGGGAGGGTACATTTTTTTGTGCCCCCCTGGCTACTAACATCTGCCCCCAGACACCCCAGAAAGGGCAAATCTATAATTAGATTTGCCCTTTCTGGCACTTTGCCCGTCTATTCCCATTGCCCTGTAGCGGTGGCGAATGGGTTAATAAGGGGTTAAAATGACCTTGCAATTGAAAGGTCACTTTAAGCCAGGTTAATAATTGATAGCTGTCAATTAGACAACTATCAATTATTAATCCTATTGTATGAAAGAAAAATCAAACACACACAGTTTAATAAAAAATAAGTTTAATTAAATAATCACACAGTTTTTGACCATATTTTATTTTCCTGCTAAAACCATTTCCTGTAATAAAAATAAAATAAAAAAGCAAAATTATACTTACCAATCCGATGTACAGTCAGGTCCCACGGTGTAATCCATCAGAAAGGGTTAACAGGTTACAGGTCGCAGAGAGCTAATAATGCTGTCTCAGACCTGTATTCCCCTGAATGAATAACTTCCTCTCCCAGCGAAAGTAGAGGAATAGATTCATGAATGGAGCTTAATTGATTTATTAGCAATTTAACTGTAGTGACCTGACCTAAAGGGAAAGTGGACACAATCAATTAAGCTTCATTCATGAAACACATCCTCTCCTGTCGCCAGGAGAGGAACTTATTCATTCAGGAGCTTTGAGCTGAGCATGCAGGATTACTTGCACTGCTTGGCTCAAAGCTAGTTAACCCTTTGTGAAGGATTACAGCGTGGGACGTGACAGATCGGCGGAATAGGTAAGAATAATGTTGTTTTATTTCTTTTTCTTTATTTTAGGAGATCAATGGCTTCGCACGGATTAAGTGTAAAATAAAATATGGTCAAAAAAATGTGTTTTTTATTTCATTAAAATTATTTATTCTTAAAGTGTGTGTGTTTTTTTATTTACTTCAATAGGATTAATAATTGATAGTTGTCTAATTGACAGCTATCAATCATTAACCTGCCTTAAGGTCACCTTTCAATTGCAAGGTGACAGTAAGGTGAGATTAACCCATTCGCCACCGCTACAGGGCAATGGGAATAGACGGGCAAAGTGCCAGAAATGGCGAATCTAATTATAGATTTGCCCTTTCTGGGGTGTCTGGGGGCAGATGTTAGTAGCCAGGGGGGGCACAAAAAAATGCACCCTCCCTGGGCTATTATTATCTGCCCCACTCGCTTTGCTTTGTCTGTCTGGTGGAGAAAATACAGCGGGAGCCCACGCATTTTTTTTCAACGAAATTACACCTTTAATTAACCCCTACATGTCTGAAATTTTGCACAAATATACTCATGTAATTGTATGTTTCAAACATATATAAAAATACATGAAATTACATGGTTAAATGTGTGGAAACAATGTATCATTGCATGTCGGCTTCTGTGATTTCACAAAACCCGGCAATTGAATTAGCGGCTATTACAGTATGTAGAAGTCTAGGAACTATAAATATATGTATATGTACATGTCACAATGACATGTATATATATATATATGATGTTCTATGTGTATATATCTATTCTTTCTATTCTTTATTAAAGCTGTCAGTGTGATTTTACAGTATAGGCGGGGATGAATTGCCGGCTTTTCTAAAGGACACCGATGCGATTTCATCGCAAGTCACACAGTGTGGTCCGTTTGTGATCAGATTTTTCATCGCTCCCATAGACTTGCATTGGCGATAGTCGACCCACAATCGGTGACAATCGCAGCATGCTGCGATTGCACACGGACGTTTAAAACGGACCACAAAAAATCTGATACTGGGAGCTGCTCCATAGATTAACATAGGTCCGACTGCAATGCGATATTTCATCGCATTGCAGTCGTCCGATTTTGTCGCCAGTGTGACTCCGGCCTTACCTTTACCTCCACAGAAATCCCAACTGCCCAGGACCTGTTTCAGTCACACCGCCGGCTGATGGCGGCAATGAGCAGAGTGGTGGGAGCCATGCAGACAGCGGTGGCAGAGCTGCAACATGCCATGGGAGCTCTGCATCAACACGGGGTGATGCTGGAGAGGGTATTTCCTGGACTCCGGGGCCCTCATTAATTTTTTTTTGTTAATTATTTTTATTTTGTTAATATTTTGTATATAATTTTTATGTTACTGTTTTTTGTTTTTATTTAAATTTGATTTCTTTTAAAAAAAATATATATGTGAAAACAATATATATTTTCTACTTTACTTTAATCTACGCAGGTGTGGTGTATTATTTTTTAGTATAAGGTTTTAGCGCTAGTGTGACCAGGGACCTTTAAATGAAATGTTAATTTTTGAAATTTTTTTCATTTCATTTTTTCCCTATGATGGAACACCTATGATAGCTGGTACTCCCATGACCCCGTGTGTGACAAGTAGATGTAATAAAAATACAACATTTTAATAGTTGACATTACATAAGAAAAGACCACAATTCATTAGATAAATAAGATTTTTATTAAAAAAGGTATCAATGTAAAAAATATATAAACAACAAAAAAATACTTTTGTAAAACATTTTTAAAACTACAACTGCTGGTAAGATGGATCGTAATTGCCATTACCACGCTGCCTCTACGGTGTATAAAAATAAGGGGAGCACCAGCGTTTGGGTTTGCTGGATTTTGCCCAATTGGGTTCGGCACAGGATTGTGCGGCCATGAGTAGTCCGGGTACTGCGGTCATGGCATGACGACATATCTGTTATCCAGGTTTCCAAAAGACGCTTCAGTCAGTACCTCAAACATGAGTCTCTCTGCATGAAGCCGCTGAACAGGATCCAGTGTAGAGAGCCTCTCATTAGCGAAGTATGCAAACCCTGTTATTTTAGGTTGGTCTTTTTCTGCCGTAAGCACTTTTTTCGCAATTTCCACCAATTCAGGAGTAGCCGAGGTGGTAGCCGAGGTGGGAGCCTTCCTTTTCCTTCCTGAAAGTGAAAGCCGGCGCCGCACAGATGAGGATGGTGGCTCTTCTTCATCTTGGATCAACGGCATGCTGTCTTGTTCAGTTGCAGGTGTGGAGACGGCCTCTTCTGTGTCCTGCATGAACAAAAAACAAATGGTAAATCACAAAGACAAAGAAATTAATCTTCACACTATAACACCCATATACAGCAAAAATGTGAAAACGACACTTGTAAAGACAAAGAAATTAATCTTCACACTATACCCAAAAACAGCAAAAATGTGAAAACGACACTTGTAAAGACAAAGAAATGTATCTTCACACTATAACACCCAAATATAAGAAAAATGTGAAAACGACACTTGTAAATGGATAGGCCTCAACCGTTGAGCTAGATAAATTATCAGTACATGAAGGGATTAATTCTGCCATTTTATCTACATTTCACAATTATATTTTTTAAATTTAAGTACACTTTGGCATGTACATTAAATGTGTTGTAATACAAAGGTACTTACATGTATGACAGGGGTGTCCGGCTGGATCACTGGGTCTAGATTCGACATGGATGTCCCTTGTCTGGGTATTTCTTGGTCCCTTGTAAAAGCGAACAGATCAAAGTACCACAGTTGGGGGACATAAACATCTTCGGCCCCCGCTCCAGATTTGTTAGAATTTATAACTTTATTGAGCTCTTTTTTGTACACTGTGCGGAGGGCCTGAATGCGTTTTTTCACCGATGACTCATCCGCCGGTTCATCTGGGTAACGGTTCTTGCAGAGCTCCACCAGTTTTTGGTATGCGTCCTTCTTTTTAAGCCTGTTACAGTAATCACCGACTTTATTTTCCACAGGCACGGCATTGAGCGGTACAGCTCGATAAACTCCCGCAAAAATTCCTGCTTATCAGCCATCTGTTATAAAAAAATGATTATGTGAGAACGGCATAATGGTTAAATAAAATGCTTACATAGCCTACAACATAGAACACAGCAGGGAACATAAAACGGTGGTTGTGGGCGCAGATGGAGTAAACATTGACAGAGCTGGGATCATAAAATGGTGGTGGTGTGGTGGTCGTGCCAGAACAAAACAATTGAAAAAAAAATAAAAAAATCATAGATGAACAATTACGGAAAAAAACAGCCAAAAAAAGCAGGGATCACAAAATGGTGGTTGTGGGCGCAGCAGGAGCAAACATTGACAGAGCTCTGGGATCCTAAAATGGTGGGCGTGCCTGAACAAAACAATGGCAAAAAAAAATTGATGGACGACAATGGTTAACAACAGCAGAGATCTAAATGGATCTGTAAAATTAAAGAAAAAATAAAAATTAAATGTGACAAAAAATATACCTACCTTACAAAACTTGTTTGTGATTTTTGAAAAAAAAAAGGAAATAGGGAAACAAATTAGCGTCACAAACATCGCAGAGGATATAACGCCACAGACTGGATCGCAAAAACCACAAAGCCGTAGACTGGAACGCAGCAACCGCAATAGTGGCGCAAACTGGATCGCAGTAGTAGCTACAAAGGCTAGCAGGACACACTGGAACGATGCTGGAGATTTGAAAAGAACCGCTTCTGCTCGAGAGCAATGGAGAGGAGTGCTGATGCGTCGTCTTTTATGACGCGGTCATCCAATCACAAAGCGGGAGAGCTGTGATGAATATCTATGAGATAAATACTGACCACCAATCTGTGATGAGGGGCGTGCAAAAGGTCGCCTCAGTCACGCCTATCGAGCTCGTAATCTTTCACAGTACCATTGCAAGCACAATGGCTTTTTGCATATCTGTATGCATATCTGTATAGCTGGAGTGCGTGACAATACTCACATAGCGATCACAATGACGTCGCATATCTGTATGGTTGGGGCTCGATAATCTTCACCTTTGAAATCACAATGGCTTTTTGCATATCTGTATGCATATCTGGATAGCTGGAGTGCGTGACAATACTCACATAGCGATCACAATGACGTCGCAATCTGTATGGTTGGGGCTCGAGAATCTTCGCCTTTGCAATCACAATGGCTTTTTGCATATCTGTATGCATATCTGGATAGCTGGAGCTCGTGACAATACTCACATTGCGATCACAATGGCGTCGCTTATCTGTGAATAGCTGTGATTCCCTGGTGAATGTTGACCTTTACCTCCCAAGAATTTTCAAATATATTTAGAACATTTTTTTAACCTTTCATATATGACTATAATATATATATTATATATTTAAACTTTATATATGCAGCAGTGGTGTATTATCTGTTATATTTAATTATAATGTTTGAACGCTAGTGAGACCATAGGCCCTTAAAATAATTGTAAATATTTGAAACTTTTTTCTTTATTTTTTTAACAATTAACTCCTATGACTGATGGTACTCCCATGACCCCGTGTGTGACAAGTAGATACAATGTAAAACAAAAAATATACAACAAAAAAGTCTTTAAAAAGATTTTAAAAACTGCAGCTGCTGGTAACATGTCTCTTTGCCATCCCCATTACTCCCTCCCCACATCTCACCCATCATTAGCCCTTCTCCCATATAGGTGAAATAATTGAAAAAAAACACAAATGCATTTTTAAAATAACATTTTTTTATTATAAAAACATTGTTAAAAAAAGGCAAAAGTCAAACATTATCAAAATCAAACTAGACCTGATGCTGCCAACTCACTGCACCAGGCCCATTAAAGTATGGCAGTATTGTCTCGGCCAGCCTTCGCATCGTCCTTGCTCTTGCCTTGATTGACAGGTTGAAGGCCTGCAATAGCGGGATCATTGTCACGCCATTCTCCGAGCACCACGTCACCATTGCTGTCCGAGTCCATGAAGCCTGGCGGACTGTAAGTACCAGCATCGCGTTTGCGTAGAAAATTGTGCAGCACACAACAGGCCAACACCACAGAGTCTATGGATTCCAGCTTCATGTTGATTGGAGTGTGGAAAACCCTGAAGCGGTTGGCCATTATGCCGAAGGCATTCTCCACAACGCGCCGTGCCCTAGACAGTCTGTAATTAAAAATCCGCCTTTCCCCTGTCAAAGTCTTTTGTGGATATGGTTTCACAAGATGCGCATGAAGGGGGAAGGCTTCATCGCCCACAAACACAAAGTTTAGGTTGGCGGTGGTGTCCATGTTGGTTGGCAAGTTAAGTTTATTATTAAACACCCGTTCACCAAAACTTGTGTGCTCCAAAACGCCACCGTCAGAAACCCTTCCGTTCATGCCAACATCAACGTCAATAAATTCATAATTGGCATTAACAAGGGCCATGAGGATCACGCTGAAGTAGCCCTTGTAATTATGAAAAAAGGATCCGCTGTTGGCGGGTTGCGTGATCCGCACATGTTTGCCATCCAAGGCACCACCACAGTTTGGGAACTGCCAAATCCTTTCAAAATCAGAGGCAATAATTTGCCATTCCGCCACTGATTTGGAAAAAGGCATGTAGCTCCGTAAACTGCGGACGATGGCGTTGCATGTCTCCGGAATTAGTTCTCCAAGCAGCGACCGAGAAATTGCAGCAGAATATTGCAAATCCTTCATTGAACGTCCGGTTGCCAGAAATCGCAGCGTTACTGCCAAACGTTCCTCTGCTGAAACAGCTGCACGCATCCTTGTATCCTGCTGTTCAATGAATGGCCTCACAGCTTCCAGTAGGAGCTTGAATGAATCCTCCGACATCCGTAGATAATTCCGGAAATCCTGCGGATTCTTCTCCTGCAACTCCCTCACTAGATGCATGTGGGAGAATTTGGACCTCTGCTCCAGCCATTCCCTGGTCCACATGCGACGCTTTCGCTTGGAGCGCCTCTCTTCCACCCGCGCCTCTTCCTGACGATCTGCCTCCATTGACAGTGCAACTGCCACAATCATACGCTCCGCGGTGGACAGGTTCATTATGTGCAACCTGTACGGTAAAGAAGAGAAAAGTTAATTACTAATTAATTACTATTAATAAAGTGTTTAAACAAAATAAAATAAAGAATAAAATAAAAAATATATAAAAAAAATAAATTAAACTTTTCAGTTAACATTTAATATACAGTTTACAAATGTCTAAAATGGTAGGGGGGTGTAAAATAAATAAAGCAGACGAAAAAAAAAAAAAAAAAATAAGGTCAGGGGTGTAAAATAAATAAAGCAGACGAAAAAATAAAAATAAGGTCAGGGGTGTAAAATAAATAAAGCAGACGGAAAAATAAAAATAAGGTCAGGGGTGTAAAATAAATAAAGCAGACGAAAAAATAAAAATAAGGTCAGGGGTGTAAAATAAATAAAGCAGACGGAAAAATAAAAATAAGGTCAGGGGTGTAAAATAAATAAAGCAGACGGAAAAATAAAAATAAGGTCAGGGGTGTAAAATAAATAAAGCAGACGGAAAATAAAAAGAAAATAAGGTCAGGGGTGTAAAATAAATAAAGCAGACGAAAAAAAAAATAAGGTTAAAAACCATTATCAAACAACATCACAAACAATATTTACCTTGAATCCAAATATCCCGAAGATACAAATCCAAATGGGGATGGATGGTGCTCAGACAGGATCGCAAAAACCCACCACTGCGCCACAAACAGGATCGCAAAACTCCGCCACACGATACTATCCCCGCAACAACGCACAAAGAGTCACCCATAAAGTGCTCTGGAAACAATGGATGGGGGCGCAGTTATCATAGCTGAGGTGATGTTGTGGTCACCAATCGGAGCTGTAGGGCGTTAACGAAAGAAAACAAAGTCCCGCCTGCGCTGCTGACTAATGCGTCGTCAGCGAGGTCGCACATCGTTCACAAAAGGTGCCAAACACAGCGATTCAGGCTCACCAGCGGGACGCCAACGATCAAAATACGGTCCGGAACTCTAGTGAACGATCAACGAGATCACAGCAGGGGCCACGTCGTTGCTAAATGCCACACACAACTACGTCGCTAACGAGATCGCTAAATAGTGACGTATTTTAGCGATCTCGTTAACGGCCTTGTTTAGTGTGGCATACCCTTAAGAGATTAACATTGCCAAACAAGTTCAGTAACGCCCCCTCCTGTGATAAGCAGCTCACTGTCTATGGACTTTGTACACACAGAGCCTGGTGTGGGCTGGGTTAGCCTTCTCAGCTTTGCTGAATTCTAAATCTAAAAGCTGCAGAACAGCTGCACCCAAAGTGATACATTGATAGATTCAGCTTCTCTTCCCCTACATCGGGGTTCTCTGAGATGAGGTAGCATAAACCTGCTGACAGATTCCCTCAGGGTACCTGAATGCAGCAGGCTCCGGAGCTGACATCGGCCTGTAACAACTAACTGTTTAACCAACTAGACGCCGTTATTAGACAGCAGCAATTATATGATCAGGTTTCCACGTCCCCTCCAGCAGAGTTGATGAGTTGTCACATGATCCAGTAGAACAACGCAGGAAAGTTGGTAAGATTTTTGACTGCACCTACACAATATTATGGACAGTTTTAGAAGTGAGTAAGGGGTAAAATATTTTCTGGATTTTCCTCTTTAATGATGTGAATACTTTTCCATCCAATTATGACAAGAGCATTCTTGAGGTGATACCTTTATTGGCTAACCAGAAAATTATATGTTCGCAAGCTTTCAGAGCGCAGAGGCTCCTTCTTCAGGCAAGATTACATTTGGAATAATAAGAAAGACACATTAGATGCTTACTATAGTAGGAAATTTGTTCAAGACCTGGGAGGTGTGATGCCTTCAAAAGATAAGCAAAGGAAATCAAATTAGCATTTTCTTACAAATGGAGAGCTAGTGTGAATGTGTTATTGGCTATCTGGAGTCCTTCTGGTGAAGGTGTGAACTGTGTCTATGTAATGAGTCATAAAACCGGGTGTTAAGTTGAGTCCTAGTGTCAAAGTATTGAACATCCTAATAAGTTTGAATTCCCATATTTTTCTCTCCCTGTCATCCTTAAAATGACCTTTTAGTATTAAGACTTTTAAGTCTGTCATACAATGTCCAGTTCCAGAGAAATGTTTTCCCACAGGCGTGTCCATTTCATTCCTGATCGTATGTCTGTGTAGATTCATCCTTGTTTGTAGTTTTTGCATGGTTTCCCCAATATAGATAGCTCCAGGGCACCTTGTACATTGTATCATGTACACCACATTGGAGGATGTACATGAAAAGGAACCCATGACCTTATAGTCCAGATTTGTGTTTGGCACACGGACTGTATTTGTTGGTATATGTGGGTACAAGTTTTGCATTTTTTGTTGTTACATGGGAATGTGCCAGTCACTGATGGTGACGAAAGGACACTTCTGACAAGGAGATTCCTTAAGTTAGGGGGCTGTTTGTAGGAGAGGAGTGGTAGTTCTGGGAATATGTCTTTCAATTTGTGGTCCCTGTGGAATATGGGTTGGAGATCAGCACCAATTTTCCTTAGGATGCTCATGTGGGGTTGTATGTGACCACAAGAGGTACCCTGTTGTTGTCCTCTCTCAGTTTGTAATCCAGGAGGTTGCTTCTTGGGATTCTTGTAGCCCTGTGGATCTGTTCATCTATTGCCAGTGGATGGTATCCTTGTTGTAGGAATGTATTCCTCAGAGATAGCAGCTGTAGTTCCCTGTCTTTACTGTCTGAACAGATCCGAATATATCTCAGAGCTTGACTGTAGATGATGGATTTTTTTGTGTGTCTTGGATGAAAGCTGTTCCATCTAAGGTATGTTGGACGTCCTGTGGGCTTATGGTAAATTGATGTTTGTATGGCGTTGTCCTTGATGTATATGGTCAAGTCCAGAAAATGTATTTGAGACTTTGAAAAGTTGAGGGTGAGCTTGATGGTTGGGTGGTATTTGTTGAAGTTATTGTGGAAGGTGAGCAGATCATCTTTTGAGCCTGTCCAGATTATTAGCAGATCATCAATGTAGCGGAAGTATGCAAGAGGTTTAATAGGCAAGATGACAAAAACTCCTCCTCCAGTTTCGCCATAAATAGGTTGGCATATTGTGGGGACATTTTGCTTCCCATGGCGCTGCCCATGCACTGTTGGTATAAATTGTTACCAAAAGAAAAATAGTTTGTGATGAAGCACAAACCTGATGAATTGCAGTGTTGGTTCTGTGGCCAGATTGTTCTTTTGAAGGAAATATTTACATGCTGTAATAGATGAACAGATCCACAGGGCTCAAGAATCCCAAGAAGCAACCTCCTGGATTACAAACTGAGAGAGGACAACAACAGGGTACCTCTTGTGGTCACATACAACCCCCACATGAGCATCCTAAGGAAAATTGGTGCTGATCTCCAACCCATATTCCACAGGGACCACAAATTGAAAGACATATTCCCAGAACTACCACTCCTCTCCTACAAACAGCCCCCTAACTTAAGGAATCTCCTTGTCAGAAGTGTCTTTCGTCACCATCAGTGACTGGCACATTCCCATGTAACAACAAAAAATGCAAAACTTGTACCCACATATTACCAACAAATACAGTCCGTGTGCCAAACACAAATCTGGACTATAAGGTCATGGGTTCCTTTTCATGTACATCCTCCAATGTGGTGTACATGATACAATGTACAAGGTGCCCTGGAGCTATCTATATTGGGGAAACCATGCAAAAACTACAACAAGGATGAATCTACACAGACATACGATCAGGAATGAAATGGACACGCCTGTGGGAAAACATTTATCTGGAACTGGACATTGTATGACAGACTTAAAAGTCTTAATACTAAAAGGTCATTTTAAGGATGACAGGGAGAGAAAAATATGGGAATTCAAACTTATTAGGATGTTCAATACTTTGACACTAGGACTCAACTTAACACCCGGTTTTATGACTCATTACATAGACACAGTTCACACCTTCACCAGAAGGACTCCAGATAGCCAATAACACATTCACACTAGCTCTCCATTTGTAAGAAAATGCTAATTTGATTTCCTTTGCTTATCTTTTGAAGGCATCACACCTCCCAGGTCTTGAACAAATTTCCTACTATAGTAAGCATCTAATGTGTCTTTCTTATTATTCCAAATGTAATCTTGCCTGAAGAAGGAGCCTCTGCGCTCTGAAAGCTTGCGAACAATAATTTTCTGGTTAGCCAATAAAGGTATCACCTCAAGAATGCTCTTGTCATAATTGGATGGAAAAGTATTCACATCGATTTTTCTGGCTAACACGGTACCACAATATTATTTATTATTGTACACCTCTTTAATGATGTACTCTGCCTTCCAATTTGATAAAGGTTTTAACGTAATATGTTGTTAAGTTGTGGACCTATATCTCACTTGCACATGAACTAATCAATGATACTTAATTGCTTTCCACAGTTTTATCCTAGTCTTTGTTGACTCGGTACAGAAAATGCCAAATGACTCTAGATGTTGTGTAAGCTTTAATTAGTGTATTTTTAAATAAAAGATGCATGTTTTGCCCTCTAAAGTTTGCAATGATTTAGCATGTTAATGAGATTCTAAGATGTCTGAGATGTTCACATTCACTCATCTGATTTGTGCCTGAAGCATTTACAACCTCTGCAGAATCTGTGTGTTTGCTTCTGATATGAAGGGCGAGAGCCAAACTGTGTAACATTTGCACTGCAGTAATTGGGCTACAATATGGGCATTTTAGTAATTTGCTAAAGAATTGGTGATTTTACTAGATATTGCTGATCTAGATTGTAAAAACAAATTGTTAAATAGGCAAATCTTTTGAATGTGGCCACAAGATAAGCAAGAATAAAGAATACTGATGTAAATATGTCAAATTGTTATGAAGCCTTTAAGTAACCAAGAAAGGGATTAAATAAAAAGTTAATTTGCTTTAACTTCATAAAATTAAGCTGTAAATACAAATCTGCTGAGGCCTTGAGCCTTTCTTACCTGGTGTTAAAGTGTGATCGTTTGTGATTAGTGATGAGCGAGTATACTCGTTGCTCGGGTTTTCCTGAGCATGCTCGGGTGATCTCTGAGTATTTTGGCGTGCTCGGAGATTTAGTGTTTGTCGACGCAGCTGCATGATTTGCGGCTGTTAAACAGCCTGAATACATATGGGGATTGCCTGTTTGATAGGAATTCCACACATGTATTCAGGCTGTCTAGCAGCCGCAAATCACGCAACTGCGTCGATAAACACTAAATTTCCGAGCACGCCAAAATACTCGGAGATCACCCGAGCATGCTCGGGAAAACCCGAGCAACGAGTATACTCGCTCATCATTATTTGTGATTCATGTGACCACTATGAGGCATTAGCCCATATTCAAACTTTGTAGCATGGCTTCAGCTGTACACTTTGAATCAATTACAGCATTAGATTCCATCTGAGAAACATATGTCAAATATTCAGTACTACAAACACACAAAAACTAGACAGATGTTACAGAAATTCTGCAGTGAATCAACATCAGAATCTGTACATAATGCTCAAATTTTACGGAAAGAAACTTGCAATGAGAATTCAAAAATCTGCAACAAGTCCGCAACGTGTTCAGATATTCTAATTTCCTATCATCTAAAGAGTAGTAACTCAAGTATTAGTAATTATATTAATCTGCATTCCCAGGCTAGGAATGGCCCACAGCAAAACATGTGAATTCCTGACGTGGCACCTGTGCTGAAAGTGTGTGTCCTCCCTTTACAGAATGAGCAGTAGTTGGTACCACACACTTGATTTTCACTATGTACAGACAAAGGCAGTATCTAATTATTGACTTAACAAACTACCCAGTTTAATATTATAGTGACACATAGGTAAATTTGTAAATGAGGATAATGTAATATTTGCATGAAGTTGAACAGTGGGACCCCAGATTAAACATTACTGGGGGGCTTTTTAATAGATACTGTGTATTCAGATCTTCAGAAGGTCAGTTATCCATTTTTCTGTAATGCTGATATGCAAGAAACAGCTGAAGCATCTGGATACTCTCAGAGGAATATGTAGGTGACAGTGTTTTCAGTTATTTCCAAAGAACACAGTATATACTCTGCACTCCACCTACAGATGATAATACATTGAACTTGTCATGTTTCCGTGTGTGACCAAAACTGTGTTTTAGTGGTAAATGAGAAGGCCAGATTTCCACTTAAAAATCATTAAGCTTAATATTGGGGTGCAGCCTGCAGGGCCTATTAGCTACTCAAAATCGTTAGTGCTAAAACTGTGTTTCAGTGGTAGAGCAGAAGGCCAGATTTCCATTTAAAAATCTTTAGGCCTAATATTGGGGTACAGCATAGACAGCCAATTAGCTACTCCCAATCGTTTGTGCTAAAACTGTGTTTCAGTGGCAAATCAGAAGGCCAGATTTTCACTTAAAAATCGTTAGGCCTAATATTGGTGTGAAGCCTGGATGGCCAATTAGCTACTCCAAATTGTTTGTGCTAAAACTGTGTTTGAGTGGTAAATCAGAAGGCCAGATTTTCACTTAAAAATCATTAGGCCTAATATTGGGGTGTAGCCTGGATGGCCAATTAGCTAATTCAAATCGTTTGTGCTAAACTGTGTTTGAGTGGAAAGTCAGAAGGCCAGATTTCCAGTTAAAAATCGTTAGTCCTAATATTGGGTTTCAGCCTATAGGGCCAATTACCTACAGTCATGGCCAAAAGTTTTGAGAATGACACAAATATTAATTTTTACAAAGTCTACTGCTTCACTTTTTCTAATGGCAATTTGCATATACTCCAGAATGTTATAAAGAGTGATCAGCTTAACAGCAATTTTACTTGCAAAGTCAATATTTGGCTAGAAAATGAACTTTATCCTCCAAAACACATTTCAACATCATTGCAGTCATGCCTTAAAAGGACCAGCTAACCTCTTTTCAGTGATTGCTCCATTAACACAGGTGTGGGTGTTGATGAGGACATGGCTGGAGATCAATCTGTCATGATTAAGTAAGAATGACACCACTGGACACTTTAAAAGGAGGCTGGTGCTTGGCATCATTGTTTCTCTTCTGTTAACCATGGTTATCTCTAAAGAAACACGTGCAGTCATCATTGCAATGCACAAAAATGGCCTAACAGGGAAGAGTATCGCAGCTAGAAAGATTGCACCTCAGTCAACAATCTATCGCATCATCAAGAACTTCAAGGAGAGATGTTCCATTGTTGCCAAAAAGGCTCCAGGGCGCCCAAGAAAGACCAGCAAGCGCCAGGACCGTCTCTTAAAAGTGTTTCAGCTGCGGGATCGGGCTACCAGCAGTGCAGAGCTTGCTCAGGAATGGCAGCAGGCGGGTGTGAGTGCATCTGCACGCACTGTGAGGCGGAGACTTTTGGAGCAAGGCCTGGTCTCAAGGAGGGCAGCAAAGAAGCCACTTCTCTCCAGAAAAAACATCATGGACAGACTGATATTCTGCAAAAGGTACAGGCAGTGGACTGCTGAGGACTGGGGTAAAGTTATTTTCTCTGATGAATCCCCTTTTCGATTGTTTGGGACATCAGGAAAACGCCTCATTCGGAGAAGACAAGGTGAGCGCTACCAACAGTCTTGTCTCATGCCAACTGTTAAGCATCCTGAAACCATTCATGTGTGGGGTTGCTTCTCAGCCAAGGGAATCGGCTCTCTCACAGTCTTGCCTAAAAACACAGCCATGAATAAAGAATGGTACCAGAATGTCCTCCAAGAGCAACTTCTCCCAACCCTCCAAGAGCAGTTTGGCTATCAACAATGCCTTTTCCAGCATGATGGAGCACCTTACCATAAAGCAAAGGTGATAACTAAATGGCTCAGGGAACAAAACATAGAGATTTTGGGTCCATGGCCTGGAAACTCCCCAGATCTTAATCCCATTGAGAACTTGTGGTCAATCATCAAGAGACGGGTGGACAAACAAAAACCTAAAAATTCTGACAAAATGAAAGCATTGATTGTGCAAGAATGGACTGCTATCAGTCAGGATTTGGTCCAGAAGTTGATTGAGAGCATGCCAGGGAGAATTGCAGAGGTCCTGAAGAAGAAGGGTCAACACTGCAAATATTGACTTGCTGCATTAACTCATTCTAACTGTCAATATAAGCTTTTGTTACTCATATGTTTGCAATTATTATATTTCTGTCTGTGATAAAAACATCTGTCAAACACAAATAAAAACCAGAGGGCAGCAGATCATGTGAAAATATAATATTTGTGTCATTCTCAAAACTTTTGGCCATGACTGTACTCCCAATCATTTGTGCTTAAACTATGTTTCAGTGGCAAATCAGAAGGCCAGATTTCCAGTTAAAAATCGTTAGTCCTAATATCGGGGTGCAGCCTGGAGGGCAAATTAGATACTCCTAATTGTTCGTGCTAAAACTGTGTTTCAGTGGCAAATTACGAAGCCATATTTCCACTTAAAAATCGTTAGCCCTAATATTGGGGTGCAGTCTGAAGGGCCAATTAGCTACTCCAAATTGTTTGTGCTAAAACTGTGTTTCAGTGGCAAATCAGAAGGATAGATTTTCTCTTAAAAATCGTTTGGTATAACAGTGTTGTTCAGGCACACAATCTAAGAAAATAAATAGTGATTGTTCATTTAGTGACAGGTGCCTGACAGCTCTGGGTCTAGAAACAGCAGGTTATAAGAGGGAAAGGCTACTTACAACATGAGTCTGGAAAAGCGAGGTTATAATGGAAGGACGAATAGGCTTGGTGTTCGATGTGTATGTTGGTTAGGTGTTCATGTGAATGAAAGCTCAAGTGAACAAACACTGTCTCGTCCTATCCAAAGACCATTGACAACATTTGTTACTGGCCGGGCTACTCAACTCCCTTTCTTTGACAGCCACACAGTGGTACACCTTGTAGATGAGGCTCAAAAAGGGCATTTGCTACAGTAGATAGCAATCGCTGAATTAAGTGGCCTCTCCTCCTCTTCATTCACCTTAACATCACACATAGTACAATCCTCAGAGGTAGCAACCCAATCACACATATTTCGCCCAGCGTCAAAAAATTCTAAATGCCCAACTGAACCTTAGATGGGCCATTCTGCATAGATGTTCACACATTCTATTCCATGGCCAATAGAGGCAAAAATTGCATTAATTTGACAACTACATGCATGAACTAGCACATGTGTGTTACGGATCTGCAACTCAAGACTAGGGCAAAAGGGGGAAGCTGACCCTGTACCAGGACTAGGCTGAAGCCATACAATGGAGTGGGTGACCTATTCCTTGTGAACAGACCCACCGATGTTTCCTAGGCTAAACTCAAACGAAGATCTAAAGGTAGAGGGAAGGGTATCCCTGAACGATCTAGGTACTGGGAATTAAAAACAGGTAACCTCCTAGTAGGAAAATTGAGGAATCTGCAAAACGAAATGAAAACCAAAAAACAAAGCAGGCAGAACTAGAGATCCCAGAACTGCACAATATCAAACACAGAAAGCTATCAAAGCACCTGGCCAGAACTCTAGCAGATTAACACTATTGTCCAGCAAGTACTGGGAGGCAGGTGCTGGGTAATAAAGGGTGATACAATCACCTGACCTTAGACAAACCCAGCACCAAGGGAAAAAGACCAGCAGCCAGAAAACCACAACAAGATGGCGGATGGTCAAAATGAAATAGATTCTAACAATGTGCTACCAACATGCCTTAGTGTGGGAATTTCATGGCACTAAAATGCGGCCTAGCGGGCCTCGCCAACCACCGGCCAACCTATCAACCCCATCTACTGCTCCTTCCTCTACCATCACCATTTCAAGTCTTCTCAAGCCGGTCTCCGGCCGCAGAAACTGCAATTGTTTACCCACCACAGTCAGGGTGAGTGAGAGCCAGTCAGCTGTTATGGAAGTAGACATGACTGCTTCTTGCCTACTCCATGGCAACCTCACACACATGCCTTGCATGGCTCACGGCCTCAACCTGGTGGTACAGCAATTTCTCTGCCACTATCCAGGCCTGGATGTGCTGCTGCAGAAATCATTGTCGCTGTGTGGTCACGTCTGACGATCCCACCCCACAGATCATCGACTTGCATCGCTAAAGAGGTCTTTCAGCCTACTAGTTAACCGTTTGATTAGTGATGTTGCAACACCTTTGAATTTCACTCTGCACATGTTGCAGTGACTGTGGCAGTAGCGACAAGCCCTGGTATAGTATGTCTTTTTGTGTCGCCTGGGCCAATGCAGTCTGGACTTGGTGCAAATCACACTTGCGGAGTGGGAACAATTTTTAAATGGCTAGAGAAGGCACTAATGATGCCGTCGTCAGGATCACTATTCCGGTCATCTACATGCTGGAGCACACTTTGAATAGTCTGTGTGAGGAGGTGATGGTCCCAGAGGAAGTGGTGAAAGCAGAGGAGGATGTGAAAGGGATAACACTTTCTCAATTTTCCTGACTGTCATCGCACAGGCAGGTGCCATGGGAGGGTGGCTTACAGAGATCAAGGGGGCTCATGGTACCAGATAAACTGTTAGTGAAGATGCAGGAGCCGCGGAACAAATGGAGGGGGATGAGGTGATGGACATGCAACAGTCAGGAGATATGGAGAATAATGATCTGCTCTTTGTTGTCCATGGTTGGTGGGAGGGGACAGAGGAAGCAACCTTGAGTGTTAACCTGCCACCAACACACCATAATCTATGACCTCATGGAAGTGCCCAACACATGAGCCCCTTCTTGCTGCACTCTCTTCAACACGATGCCCATTTTCACAGGGATAGAAATAGTGCTGACTACTGGGTTCCCAGTCTGTAAGATCCACGGTACAAGAGTAAATTTAGCAAGATGCTTCACCCCCTGGAAAGGGATATGCGCATGCTGCAGTATCAAAACACGCATGTGGACAATCTTAAGAGTGGTTTTCCCCTGACACCAGTGAGGTACACAATGTGCATCCCAGTTCTAGACGTCCAACCCTAGGAATGTTAAGGTGTCATCGCAAAAACATTAGCAGCAGCAGTGTAAGTGGCATAAGCAATTTCTGTGAGTCATTTAACAAATTTTTTGGACCCGCCCGTGCACCAGCAGAACACAGTATAAGTCTGACACATTATGAACGACTGGAGAGGGTGTTGCAGGAGTATCTGAAACTCAATATCAATGCCATCAGGGGGGGTTTCACCCTTTTGGATTTTGGTCTTCAAAGATGGAAGAGTGGCCTGAGCTCACCTGTCATGCCTTGGAGGTTTTGTCATGCCTGGCAGCCAGCGTTCTCTCAGAACATGGCTTCAGCGCTGCAGGTGATGTCCTGATGTATAAGCACATCTGCTGTGTCCTGAAAGTGTAGACCACATAACTGTCATCAAAATGAACAAGTCATGGATCTCCAATTACTTTTGCACCCCAGTCAAAGATTGGGCAGACTAGGCGATGGTGTAGTTTTTAGTGTCATGTATTGATCTCGTGTTATTGCAGTCTGTGGCATCTTTGTGGTATCTTCTGTGCCTGCTGTTGCTACTACTTCTGATCTAAGAAAGAATTTTTTGAAATGTGGAGATTCCAAGCTGGGTCTCCATCTGGTTGGATAGCTGTAGTAGAAGGAGTGTCAGAGGCCTGTTATACTGTTTCTACTCTGTGGAAATTGATGCCACTTTAGTGGTGTGACAATTATTTTTTTGAAATGTGGAGACTCAAAGTTGGGTCCCCGTCTGGTGGGATGCCTGTGGTGCAAGGTGTGTCAGGGGTCTATTATATGCTTTCTACTCTGTGGAAATTGATGCCACTTAGTGTGTTGCAACTATTTTTTTGAAATGTGGAGACTCAAAGTTGAGTCTTCATCTAATGCAGTGGTTCTCAACCTTTCTAATGCCGTGACCCCGCAATACAGTTCCTCATGTTGCGGTGACCCCCAAACCAAAAAATAATTACAGTCCTCCATACAATATTATGGGCACCACATAGTCCTCCATACAGTATTATGGGCCAAATATAATGCTCCATAAAGAATACTGGTCCCCATATAATGCTCCATACAAAATATGGAGCTCTCCTCTGTACTGTGCTGCGTTCTGCACTGTTACGGCTCAGGAAAGGGCACTGTGGAAAGACTCCCCATTATCATCATCATTGCCTCCCCATCATCATCATCGTCTCCCCATCATCATTGCCTCCCCATCATCATTATCATTGCCTCCCCATCATCATCATCGTCTGCCCATCATCATTGGCTCCCCATCATCATCATTGCCTGCCCTTCATCATTGGCTCCCCATCATCATTGCCTCCCCATCATCATCATTGCTTGCCCATCATCATTGGCTCCCCATCATCATCATTGCCTTCCCATCATCATTGGCTCCCCATCATCATCATTGCCTGCCCATCATCATTGGCTCCCCATCATCATCGCCTCCCCATCATCATCATCATCATTGCCTGCCCATCATCATTGGCTCACCATCATCATGATCATTGCCTGCTCATCATCATTGGCTCCCCATCATCATCGCCTCCCCATCATCATCATCATCATCGCCTCCCCATCATCATCGCCTCCCCATCATCATCATCTTTGCCTGCCCATCATCATTGGCTCCCCATCATCATCGTTGCCTCCTCACCACCATCACTGCCTCCCCATCACCATCACACATACAGCACCACACACAGACAGCACCGCAGCAATCTCTCACATACACACACGCAGGCAGACACACACACACACACACACTGATACACACAGACACATACACCTCACATCTCACCTGTCCGGCGCCCGCGCTCTCTGCCACAGCCGGCCGCTGAATGATGACGTCATCCAGCGGCGCTGCTGTGACAGGAAGTGCGGGTGCCCTGCAGGCGCCCCCTGGAGCCCGGAGCTACGGAGGCACGGGGAGAGGTAAGTATTGCGCCGCCTGCTCAGGCCGGGTCCCCCCTCTCCCCGCACAGTGGACTCACCGACCCGCCGCTCAGCTTCAGAGGGTCCCGGGCCGCTGCACTGTGACTCAGTGGGAGGAGGAATTGCTGCTGCTGCCACACCGCCCCACACACGTGCTGCCTGGGGCGGACCGCCCCACACATGTGCTGCCTGGGGCGGACCGCCCCCCGCCCACGCTACACCCGCCCATGCTACGCCCCTGCTACGCCACTGGGCTAAAGCCATCGAAATATGCTGTATATATGGCTCCGCTCCCATCCTGTATATATGGCTCCGCTCCCCCTCCCATCCTGTATACATGGCTCGCTCCCATCCTCCCATCCTGTATATATGGCTTCGCTCCCCCTCCCATCCTGTATACATGGCTCTGCTCCCCCTCTCATCCTGACCAACAGAAGAAAAAGAAAACGATCAATAATTCCCAGATATTGAAAGTAGAAATATTTATTAAGTGATCAAACAGGGGAGCAAAAAAGTGGGATGACACTTTAGCCAGTATGCATATGTGGGAAACAGGACACACAGAGAAAATGCATGGTACAATATATAGTTATATATAGATATTGTTCCCAAAATCTGACATAGCAGTATATCATTAGACTGGACTTGGATCACAAAGCTGTGATGTCCAAAACAGCATGGAAATAAAAGACCTACAATGGTCCGTCTGAAATATGAGTGCTGACAAGCCAGTGAACATATAATGAATGGTGGAATAGCTAGTGCTTTTACCTGCAGAGAGTCAGAAGGGACCAATTATTTTTCTTCTGTTGGTCATATTTCTGCGATTTTCCCATTACTTTCCATAGTGCTCTAAGTTATTTATGTGGTGGAATTTTCTTATCCATTTATTTAATCTTACATATTTTTACTATTAAGAGCATTTGTTCTATGAAGTGTGTTTATCCCCCTCTCATCCTGTATACATGGCTCCGCTCCCATCCTCTCATCCTGTATATATGGCTCCGCTCCCCCTCCCATCCTGTATACATGGCTCCGCTCCCATCCTCCCATCCTGTATACATGGCTCCGCTCCCATCCTGTATATATGGCTCCGCTCCCATCCTGTATACATGGCTCCGCTCCCCCTCCCATCCTGTATGCATGGCTCCGCTCCCCCTCCCATCCTGTATACATGGCTCCGCTCCCCCTCCCATCCTGTATATATGGCTCCGCTCCCATCCTGTATACATGGCTCCGCTCCCATCCTCCCATCCTGTATATATGGCTCCGCTCCCCCCTCCCATCCTGTATACATGGCTCCGCCCCCCCTCCCATCCTGTATACATGGCTCCGCTCCCACCCTCCCATCCTATATACATGGCTCCGCTCCCATCCTGTATATATGGCTCCGCTCCCCCTCCCATCCTGTATACATGGCTCCGCTCCCCCCTCCCATCCTGTATACATGGCTCCGCTCCCCCTCCCATCCTGTATACATGGCTCCGCTCCACCCTCCCATCCTGTATATATGGCTCCGCTCCACCCTCACATCCTGTATATATGGCTCCGCTCCCCCGTCCTCCCCCCCGTCCTCCCCCACTGTATACATGGCTCCGCTCCCCCGTCCTCCCCCCCTGTATACATGGCTCTGCTCCCCCGTCCTCCCCCCATCATACTTACCCTCCTCGCTCCGTCGCTGCAGGTCCCTGCCTCCCTGTCGGCCACGTCAGCTTCCTCCTGTGCGCAGCGGTGACGTAATACCGCTATTAAGGACATGAATATGGATGCCACGCCTATGGGAGTGGCGTCACGTCCATATTCATTACCTTAATGAGCGGTACTACGTCACCGCACTGTCAGGAGGAAGCTGCCGCGGCCGACAGGGGGGCAGCGACGGAAGGTAAGTATAGATGTCTTCTTGAAGCCAGTGCTGCAGCCGCCAGCTCCTTTAAGCGACCCCTGTGTTTTGGTCGTTCGATCCCCGCGGGGGTCGCGACCCACAGGTTGAGAACCGCTGATCTAATGGGTTGCCTGTAGTAGAAGGTATATCAGAGGCCTATTATACTGTTTCTACTATGTGGAAATTGATGCCACTTTAGTTGTTTATGATAATTATTTTTTTGAAATATGGAGACTCAAAGTTGGGTCTCCATCTGATAGGTTGCCTGTGTAAGTAGGACTCCCAGACAGGAAGGCCTGCACTTACTTTCAGTCAACTATCTGTGTTACTTTCCTTACATTTTCTACCAATATTACTGTATCAGACTGATGTTTGTGCCATCTGAGTGTGGCTGGAAGAAAAAAATTGGAGGTGTTGCATGAGGTATCAGGTCTCCCAGATAAGAAAGCTTACACCGCTCCCTTAACCACCATGTCTTAATTGAAACTTCAAACCAAAATTCTAAATGCTGGCCCAGACCCTGATACCTCATTCATGGCACATGTCTGACTTCTGCTGTGCCATTATCAAATTTCTATTGCAGGCAAATTTATGCCATATTTCCTGTTGTCTGTCACTAATTTTAGGAAATATTTGTACTCCAAGTTGGGTCTCCTTCATGTGTGGTGCCTGTTGCAGTATGACTCCCAGACCAGCAGGCCTGCACTTAGTTTAATCAACTATCAGTGTTACTATCCTTTAATTTTTCTAACATTAGTGCTCTACCAAGCTGATATTTGTGCCACCTGATTCTGGCTGTGAAAAAAAAAATTGAGCTGTTGCATGAGGTATCAGGTCTCCCAGCACTGCCAGCCTACAGTGGTCCCTCACCAACCTTGTCTTAAATTTAAACATAAAATCAAAGCTCTAAATTCTGGCCTAGACCCTGATACCACATGCATGGACTATTGCTGACTTCTGCTGTGCCATTATAAAATGTTCTACTGTGGGTCAATTAATCAGTCACCTATCTGTGTTACTATTCTTACATTTTTCTACCAATAGTAGTCTATGAAACTGATGTTTGTGCCATCTGAATGGGGCTGGAATGGAAAAAAAAATTGGAGGTGTTGCATGAGGTATCAGGGCTCTCAGCTAAGAAGGCTTACACCACTTCCTTAATCATTAGGTCCTCATTGAAACTTCAATTTCAAGCTGTAAATTCTGGGCCAAGACCCTGATACCTCATGCATGGGCCATGGCTGACTGCTTCTGTGCCATTATAAAAAGTTCTTCTGTGGGTCAATTGATGCCAGTTTTCATGGTTTCTGCCCCTAATTTTAGCTGTTTGGGAAGCTTTTTGACACCCTTAAGGTATTGTGTATACATTTGCATTGGACTCCCATTGACTCTAATGGCTTCAGGTACATTGGTCGAACATGTTCAGAAAACGTCTAAAGCGGACCGAATCAAATCAAACCTTGAAAGGGTCGCTCATCTCTAGTAACGAGTATAATGGGAGTCAAAGGTAAAGCCAAGCTTTTTTCCAGGATACCCTAAAAGAGCAGTGAAAATGTTCAAATGAATGGGAAAAGTGCTGAATGGAAGGAGAACAGCATGGGAAGACTCTCTGACTCCCAGATTGCTGCTGAGAACAACAGTGTCAAACTTTTATTCCACTTTAAGGAATTACCATAAAACATTCCAAATTCACAAGAAATTTCATTTTACAGGAAAAAAAAAGTTAAGAAACATTTTTTCCTTATAATGACTTGTACATAAGGCAAAATTAAAAAAAGATGTAAACAAATATATAATTTAAGTAAATCAAAATTGATCTTTTTAATTAAAAAAAAGGAAATTTCAGTTTCATTTATGAAGGAAGTAAGAACTGCCAAAAATAAGATACACCCTGTATTAGACATAAACTATGTTCCAAATTATTATGCAAATTGGTTTCAAGTGTCATAGCGTTTTTGTTTTTTTTTTGTAAATGAAACTCATTGATGTTATTGTGTCTCGGGGTTCTTTGGATCACTGAAATCAATCTCAGATACCTGTGATAATTAGTTTGCCATGTGAGCCCAATAAAAGGAAAACTGGATGTTCCACACTATTAAGCAGGCCAGAGTTTTCAAGTAAAATGGGAAAGAAAAAGGATCTCTCTGCTGCTGAAAAGCATCAAATAGTGCAATACCTTGGTCAAGGGATGAAAACATTGCATATTTCCCGAAAACTTAAGCGTGATCATCGTACTGTTAAGAGATTTGTGGCTGATTCTGAGCACAGACGTGTTCGTGCTGATAAAGGCAGAATGAGGAAGGTTTCTGCCAGGCAAGTTCAGCGGATTAAGAGAGCAGCTGCTAAAAAGCCATTACAAACCAGCAAACAGATATTTGAAGCTGCTGGTGCTTCTGGAGTCCCTCGAACCACAAGGTGTGGGATCCTTCAAAGGCTTGCTGTGGTGCATAAACCTACGATTCGGCCACCCCTAAACAGTGCTCACAAGCAGAAACGGTTGCAGTGGGCCCAGACATACATGAAGACTAATTTTCAAACAGTCTTGTTTATTGATGAGTGTTGAGCAACCCTGGATGGTCCAGATGGATGGAGTAGTGGATGGTTGGTGGATGGCCACCATGTCCCAACAAGGCTGCGACGTAATCAAGGAGGTGGAGGAGTCATGTTTTGGGCCGGAATCATGGGGAAACAGAGCTGGTAGGGCCATTTAAGGTTCCTGAAGGTGTGAAAATGACCTCTGCAGAGTATATAGAGTTTCTGACTGACAACTTTCTTCCATGGTATAAAAAGCAGAAAAGTGCCTTCAGGAGCAAAATCATCTTCATGCATGACAAGGCACCATCTCATGCTGCAAAGAATACCTCTGAGTCATTGGCTGCTATGGGCATAATAGGAGATAACTCATGGTGTAGCCACCATCTTCCCTTGACCTCAACCCTATAGAGAACCTTTGGAGTATCATCAAGCAAATATCTATGAGGGTGGGAGGCAGTTCACTTCAAAACAGCAGCTCTGGGAGGCTTCATGCAAAGAAATACAAGAAGAAACTCTCCAAAAACTCACAAGTTCAATGGATGAAAGAATTGTGAAGGTGATATCAAAGAAGGTTTCCTATGTTAACATGTAACTTGGCCTGTTAGGATGTTTTGGAGTTAAGTAGCTTTTTGTTAAGTGAATGTGACCTCCTAATGCTGCAAATTCCACAAATGAGCACTTTCAGTTCTTTAAAACAGATCAAATGTTCAGAAATTATACTGTGCCTAATAATTTGGAACAGTGCATTTTGAGTTTTTTTCCATTTTGGAGATTATACTGTTATCATTGGGAGGTTTCTTCACTAAAATTCAATGTATACTCTAACGAGTGATGACTTTTATTAGACTGACTGTCATTTGCACCGACCACTTAGGAAAATCAGAGAAAAATATCATTTGCATAATAATTTGGAACATAGTGTAAAGGAGGGTCTCATACACATTCTGTTCAAATTGTCATGTATTGGTACGCCTAGACTCATAAAGGCTATGTACTTTTGAAGGTTATATACCAACAAAATGTTCTCCAGAATACAGAATAGTCTGTGGGTAAGCAATATACCCAGGGTTGGATTAAGAACATGATGGGCCTGGAGCTGAAGGGCGGGGCAAGGGGTGGGGCCAAACATGGCAATTCACAAAGGCCAAAATGTAACGTAAAAGATATAAACAAAGTAAATATATGATACATGCCTAATATAAATACAGTGGATATAGAAAGTCTGTTATGGTTATCACGCTGATAGTAACTTATGAGGCAAATAAACAGGGTTATTCACTGAACACAAAACTGTGTTTTATCGTAAATAAATCAAACTGGTAGAAGAAAATTAAACTACACATTCACTTTTCGTGCTTTTTTGCTTGCAAATTCCTCAATTGTACAATCAAGATTAAGCTCATTGAGCAATCTATTTTCAATACATAACAGAGAGAGGGCATTTAAACGCTCCTGGCCCATTCTAGTATATGGTGCAGCATTGAATGTCCCATAGTAATATAGGGCAACATTGAGAGGCCCATTCTAGTATATAGCGCAGCATTGCATGGCCCATAGTATATATAGCGCAGCATTGAATGGCCCATAAGTATATATAATGCAGCATTGAGAGGCCCATATAGCGCAGCATTGCATGGCCCATAGTATACAGTCATGGCCAAAAGTTTTGAGAATGACACAAATATTATATTTTCACATGAGCTGCTGCCCTCTGGTTTTTATGTGTGTGTTTGACAGATGTTTTTATCACAGACAGAAATATAATAATTGCAAACATGAGTAACAAAAGCTTATATTGACAGTTAGAATGAGTTAATGCAGCAAGTCAATATTTGCAGTGTTGACCCTTCTTCTTCAGGACCTCTGCAATTCTCCCTGGCATGCTCTCAATCAACTTCTGGACCAAATCCTGACTGATAGCAGTCCATTCTTGCACAATCAATGCTTTCATTTTGTCAGAATTTTTAGGTTTTTGTTTGTCCACCCGTCTCTTGATGATTGACCACAAGTTCTCAATGGGATTAAGATCTGGGGAGTTTCCAGGCCATGGACCCAAAATCTCTATGTTTTGTTCCCTGAGCCATTTAGTTATCACCTTTGCTTTATGGCAAGGTGCTCCATCATGCTGGAAAAGGCATTGTTGATCGCCAAACTGCTCTTGGAGGGTTGGGAGAAGTTGCTCTTGGAGGACATTCTGGTACCATTCTTTATTCATGGCTGTGTTTTTAGGCAAGACTGTGAGAGAGCCGATTCCCTTGGCTGAGAAGCAACCCCACACATGAATGGTTTCAGGATGCTTAACAGTTGGCATGAGACAAGACTGGTGGTAGCGCTCACCTTGTCTTCTCCGAATGAGGCGTTTTCCTGATGTCCCAAACAATCGAAAAGGGGATTCATCAGAGAAAATAACTTTACCCCAGTCCTCAGCAGTCCACTGCCTGTACCTTTTGCAGAATATCAGTCTGTCCATGATGTTTTTTCTGGAGAGAAGTGGCTTCTTTGCTGCCCTCCTTAAGACCAGGCCTTGCTCCAAGAGTCTCCACCTCACAGTGCGTGCAGATGCACTCACACCTGCCTGCTGCCATTCCTGAGCAAGCTCTGCACTGCTGGTAGCCCGATCCCGCAGCTGAAACACTTTTAAGAGACGGTCCTGGTGCTTGCTGGTCTTTCTTGGGCGCCCTGAAGCCTTTTTGGCAACAATGGAACCTCTCTCCTTGAAGTTCTTGATGATGCGATAGATTGTTGACTGAGGTGCAATCTTTCTAGCTGCGATACTCTTCCCTGTTAGGCCATTTTTGTGCATTGCAATGATGACTGCACGTGTTTCTTTAGAGATAACCATGGTTAACAGAAGAGAAACAATGATGCCAAGCACCAGCCTCCTTTTAAAGTGTCCAGTGTGTCATTCTTACTTAATCATGACAGATTGATCTCCAGCCATGTCCTCATCAACACCCACACCTGTGTTAATGGAGCAATCACTGAAAAGAGGTTAGCTGGTCCTTTTAAGGCAGGGCTGCAATGATGTTGAAATTTGTTTTGGGTGATAAAGTTCATTTTCTAGCCAAATATTGACTTTGCAAGTAATTGCTGTTAAGCTGATCACTCTTTTTAACATTCTGGAGTATATGCAAATTGCCATTAGAAAAAGTGAAGCAGTAGACTTTGTAAAAATTAATATTTGTGCCATTCTCAAAACTTTTGGCCATGACTGTATATAGCGCAGCATTGAATGGCCCATAGTTGCGCAGCATAGAATGGCCCATAGTATATATAATGCAGCATTGAGAGGCCCATATAGCGCAGCATTGCATGGCCCATAGTATATATAGCGCAGCATTGAATGGCCCATAGTTGCGCAGCATTGAATGGCCCATAGTATATATAATGCAGCATTGAGGCCCATATAGCGCAGCATTGCATGGCCCATAGTATATATAGCGCAGCATTGAATGGCCCATAGTTGCACAGCATTGAATGGCCCATAGTATATATAATGCAGCATTGAGAGGCCCATATAGCGCAGCATTGCATGGCCCATAGTATATATAGCGCAGCATTGAATGGCCCATAGTTGCGCAGCATTGAATGGCCCATAGTATATATAATGCAGCATTGAGAGGCCCATATAGCGCAGCATCGAATGGCCCATAGTATATATAATGCAGCATTGAGAGGCCCATATAGCGCAGCATCGAATGGCCCATAGTATATATAATGCAGCATTGAATGGCCCATAGTTGCGCAGCATTGAATGGCCCATAGTATATATTATGCAGCATTGAGAGGCCCATATAGCGCAGCATCGAATGGCCCATAGTATATATAGCGCAGCATTGAGAGGGCCTCTCAATGCTGCCCTATATATACTATGGGCCATTCAATGCTGCGCTATATACTAGAATCGGCCTCTCAATGCTGCCCTATATTACTATGGGCCATTCAATGCTACTGATGGAATTTGTCAGAAACCACACACTTTACAAAACAAACCTGTGCAGAGACTTCAGGATTCTCCATCTGCTTTCACTGTAATATGGCTGGGATTCTTGTAACAGCACACACACCTCTGCCTGCCTGTCTCTAACTCTCTCCTCCAGACAGGGACCGTCACTACAACACACTGAACACAGGGCAGGATGCCAATAGGCAAAGCTGTAAGAAGACAGTGCATGGATGAGGACAAGTGAAACTTGAGCTGTGACTGGCTGCTCTGTGGTCACATGTTCTGCCTTCATTTACATCCTGCTTCTGTATTGGGTGAATGAGATAACACTGTGCTGCTGCCGACTCCTCTCCTACAGTACTTTCAGCGGCAGCTTTCCTCTCTCCCCCTCCAGTACACAGTCTCTCCTGGCTCCTCCCCTCCCCCTCCACCACCAGGCTGACGTCAGCAGCACAGGGAAGGGAGGAGAGCAGAGAGCCACTAGATAACAAGCGGCTGGCTGGGCCAGCGGATGGGCCTATCTCTAACAAGGGGCCTGGAGCTGCAGCTCCATCAGCCCCTACGTTAATCCGGCCCTGAATATACCGATAAGGGTATGTGCACACGTTGAATAAAATTTCTGCATATATTTGCAAGAAAAACGCAGCTGGAAAAATGTGCGGTTTTAGTGCATTTTTGATTTATTTGAGTGAAGTGAATGTGGAAAAATGCAGGGCAAAAACACACAGAGAATTGATATGCTGAAGGTTATTTTCAGCACCAAATCTTCAAGTCAAAAATACTCAACATGTGCATGACACTTCAGGTTTCTCATTCACTTTGCTGGCATCAAGTTTTGTCACAAATCTGGGCAGAAAAAATGTGCCAAAAATTGACCAAATATGCTACGTGTGTACACAGCCGATACATTTTTGAACAAGTTTTCTAAAGCTTTGATAGCAAAGAAATGTACCCAAGAAGATGTAATACCCTCTGGGCAGTGGCAGATTATAATTGGGTTAATCTGGGCGGTAGCCAAGGGCCCAGTGGTGTGGGGGGGCCACCACAGGGCCGCCATCAGGGCATTACTGCCCTGACTGGCATTTGGGGCCCAGTGTGCAGAGGGGGCCCGCATTGGGCTCCGTCTCATCTGCTCATCTGCGGTGCTACGGCAGGTTAACACTATTGACGTGCTGGCCCGCTCCCGCACATCAATAGTTAACAGCTGCCAGCCAATCGGAGGCTGGCAGCTGATGTCAGCCGCAGCGCGCATGTCGCCGGCGTCTGACGTCATTGGAGGGTGCGTGGAGGGAGCTTCACTGCTGGAACGCGTCCAGGTAAGTGGAACTTGTATTTTTTTTTTATTGAGAGCGGCGATCCGGGGGGCCTGGGGCAGACTGTGAGAGACGGGGGCAGAATGGACATGGGGGAAGTGTGCTGGACACGGGGGACAGAATGCTGGACACGGAGGGCAGAATGCTGGACAAGGGGGGCAGAATGCTGGACACAGGGAGCAGAATGCTGGACACAGGGACAGAATGCTGGACACGGGGGACAGAATGCTGGACATGGGGGGCCGAATGCTGGACACGGGGGCAGAATGCTGGACAAGGGGGACAGAATGCTGGACACGGGGGACAGAATGCTGGACACAGGGGACAGAATGCTGGACACGGGGGGCAGAATGCTGGACACAGGGAGCAGAATGCTGGACACGGGGGACAGAATGCTGGACACGGGGGTAGAATGCTGGACACGGGGGCAGAATGCTGGACACGGGGCAGAATGCTGGACAAGGGGGGCAGAATGCTGGACACAGGGAGCAGAATGCTGGACACGGGGGGCAGAATGCTGGACACAGGGGACAGAATGCTCGACATGGGGACAGAATGCTGGACACATGGGACAGAATGCTGGACATGGGGGGCAGAATGCTGGACATGGGGGCAGAATGTGAGACACAGGGGGCAGAATAGAGATACGGGGCATGATTGGAGACAGGGGGCAGGATGAAAGACATGGGGCAAGACTGGAGACACTGGGGGCATGACTGGAGACACTGGGGGCAGGATTGGAGACAGATGGGGCAGGATTGGAGACAGATGGGGCAGAATGGAGATACGGGCATGATTGGAGACACGGGGCAGAATGGAGATACGGGGCATGATTGGAGACACGGGGCAGGATGAAAGACATGGGGGCATGATTGGAGACAGATGGGGCAGGGTAGTAGACAGATCGTGCAGGATCATGGGGCAGGATGGAGACAGATGCGGAGATCATATGGGGCAGAATGGATACTCATGAGGGCAGGATGGGAGAACATATGGCTGAAACCAGGAATGAGACACATGGGGGCCAGGATGGGGAATATTATTACCATAGGGGCTAATTAAGGGATATTATTACTGCAGTGATGTATTTATTTTGTTTTTTGAGGATACTGTTTTAAATGGGGGAGGTCCTGTTACTGTGTAGAATGATACTATGTTGCCTTTTTTTCTTCATGTGGTGTAATGAAGAAGTTGGGAAAAATTAAGTAATGTGTTCTGCAAGCGGAGCTCAAGATAACTGTGTTATTTCCTGCAGAGAAGAGCCCTGGCTGGAAGAAGTAATGGCGGTCTGTGCAGGATGAAAGATGAAAAACAAAGATGAAGGACTTCACCTAGAGACGTCACTGGTGAGTCAGTGTGTTACCTGTACACTGACACTATACACTGTATACTATATACAGAAGTCTTGTGTATAATGTTACCAGTGATCACTGTATTACCTATACATTATATACAGAGCTCCTGTGTATAATATCATCACTGTAATACCTGTATACAGACACTGCATACTAAGTACAGATCTCCTTTGTATAATGGCACTTATGGTGATAGTATTGTGTTTTATTTTTATTACTGATAGGTATTATAGTATTCAGTCACTATGTGGTGGTAATATGTGGTCTGGTCATGGTGTTGTGGTATTTGTTCCTTGCATGTGATATTATTCGATCACTGTGGTGGTAATATGTGGTCTGGACATGGTGTAACGGTATTTGTTCCTTGTATGTGATATTATTTGGTCACTGTGGTGGTAGCATGTGGTCTGGACATGGTGTGGCGATATTTGTTCCTTGTATGTGATATTATTGGTCATTTTAAAAATTAAAAATAAATAAAAATATACCTAAATTGTTTTGGATATTTCAACAAATATTTAATAGGTTACAGTAGAGTAGGGCCCGGCCAAAACTGTCTACCGTGTTGTGGTGGCAGCTTAAAATAATCTTTTGGCCAAAACAAAAGCTGCTGGCTATGTATGTGATCTGGTGATGGAAACTGTTAATGTGTGATAGGTGAGAAGTGGAGTTTTTCCAAGAGAGAGCGGTGGGACTGTGGACAGTTCGAGGGGTGGAGGCGCCTGGAATAATCTGTTTAAGGTATATGATGACCCCGTCATATGACCCCGTCACACGACCGGGGGGCCCACAGAGTCTGAACAGCCCGGGGCTCTGGCTACCCTTAATCCACCCCTGCCTCTGGGTGAACAATATAATACTGATAAATTTAGAACAAGTTTTTGGAGGGTTATATAGCAACGAAATGTACCTAAGAAGATGTAATAGCCTATGGATGAGCAATATAATACTGATAAATTTTGAACAAGTTTTTTGAGAGTTATATACAAAATGAAATGTACCCAAGAAGATGTAATACGCTATGGATGAGCAATATACACTGCTCAAAAAATAGAGGGAACACTTAAACAACACAAGTCAATCACACTTCTGTGAAATCAACCTGTCCAGTTACGAAGCAATACAGATTGTGAATTAATCTCTCCTGCTGTTGTGAAAATGGAACAGACAACAGGTAGAAATGATAGGCAAATAGCAAGATAACCCTTATAAAGGAGTGGTTCTGAAGGTGGGGACCGTTTCTCTGTTCTCTTTTTGGCTGTTGTTTTGGTCTCTCTTACATTGTTATTGCTCTCACCCCTAGAAATACTGCATGAGGCGGTGTCTACAACCCACAGAAGTTGCTCAGGTGGTGCAGCTCATCCAGGATGGCTCATCAATGCAAGCTGTGGCAGGAAGGGTAGCTGTGTCTGTCAGCACAGTATCCAGAGCATGGAGCAGATACCAGGAGACAGGCCAGTACACCACGAGATGTGGAGGGGGCCATAGGAGGGCAACAAACTAGCAGTAGGACTGGTACCTCTTCCTTTACGCAAGGAGGAACAGGGGGAGCAAGGCCAGAGCCCTGCAAAATAACCTCCAGCAGGTCACTAACATTCATGTTTATGCTCAAACTGTCAGAAACAGACTCCAAGAGGATGATATGAGGGCTCAATGTCCAAAAATGCGTTTTGTGCTTACATCCCAATACTGTGCAGGGCAATTGGCATTTTCAAGAAAACACCAAGATTGGCAGATTTGACATTGGCGCCCTATGCTCTTCACGGATGAGAGCAGGTTCGCACTGAGCGAAATTTGCCTTTCCCCACCATCATGTTCTTGTGGCCGTGGCTGCTCTAAGGTTTTTGCATCACTAAATACAATGTACTCCTGTCCTTCTTGGAGCATGCAGCTAGAGAGTCCATGATCAAGAAATGATGTTGTAAAGAGCTCCTTGGAATGTCCTAGTATGGAATCACTAGTGACCTGGGACTCACCATAGTGGGAAGAAGGAGGACCAGGGTGAGGTTTAAGTGATCCAGACTTTAGGCTGGTGAAACTGGACCGTGTGGAAGACTGTGTGGTGCTGCTAAGCCTGCTGGAAGCATTATATACTAGGCAACTGACCTTCTGTTCGCACTGTTCTGTCTTCAGAAGTGATGTGCCGTGCCTTCTTACATAGTGGGACAGAAACTTACAGTGGGGAAAAAAGTATAAAGTCAGCCACCAATTGTGCAAGTTCTCCCACTTAAAAAGATGAGAGAGGCCTGTAATTGACATCATAGGTAGACCAAAACTATGAGAGTCAAAATGAGAAAACAAATCCAGAAAACAACCTTGTCTGATTTGGCAAGATTTTTTTTGCAAATTATGGTGGAAAATAAGTATTTGGTCACCTAAAAATATGCAAGATTTCAGGCTCTCACAGACCTATAACACAGAAACAAAATTGTAGCCCTGCACCAGGCTGGGAAGACTGAATCTGCAATAAGTAGGCAGCATGATGTGATGAAATCAACTGTGGGAGCAATAATATCAAAATTGAAGACATACTAGACCACTGATAATCTCCCTTGATCTAGGGCTCCACGCAACATCTCACTCCTTGGGGTCAAAATGATCACAAGAATGGTGAGCAAAAATCCCAGAACCACACGGGGAGACCTAGTTAATGACCTGCAGAGAGCTGGGACCACCATAACAAAGGCTACCATCAGTAACACACTATGCCGCCAGGGACTCAGATCCTGCAGAGCTAGATTTGTCCCCTGCTTAAGACAGTACATGTCCGGGCCTGTCTGAAGTTTGCTAGAGAGCATTTGGATTGTCCAGTAGAGTATTGGGAGAATGTCATATGGTCTGATGAAACCAAAGTAGAACTGTTTGGTAGAACCAAAACTCATCAAGTTTGGAGGAGACATAATGTTGAGTTGCATCCAAAGAACACCATACCTACTGTGAAGCATGGGGGTGGCAACATCATGCTTTGGGGCGGTTTCTCTGCAAAGAGACTAGGACGACTAATTCATGTACATGAAAGAATGAATGGGGCTACGTATCGTGAGATTTTGAGTGCAAACCTCCTTCCGTCAGCATATGAAGGTCCTGGTGTGGCCTAGCCAGTCTCCAGATCTCAACCCCATAGAAAACCTATGGAGGGATTTGAAAGTCTGTGTTGCCCAGCGACAGGCTCAAAACATCACTGCTCTAAAGGAGATATGCATGGAGGAATGGGCCAACATACCACCAACAGTGTGTGCCAACCTTGTGAAGACTTACAGAAAATGTTTGACCTGTGTCATTGCCAACAAAGGATATAAAACAAAATATTGAGATGAACTTTTGTTAATGACCAAATACTTATTTTCCACCATAATTTGCTAAATAAATTTTGCCAAATCAGATGGTGATTTTCTGGATTTGTTTTCTCATTTTGACTCTCATAGTTGTAGTCTACCTATGATGTCAATTACAGACCTCTCTCATCTTTTTAAGTGGATGAACTTGCACAATTGGTGGCTGACTAAATACTTTTTTTCCCACTGTATGTGTCTTGGATGGGCGTGTTTCTAGTGCTTCAGCAACAGACCTAATCACACCTGCCCCACGTCCTTGGCATCTGCGTGCACCATCATCAGTACTTCCACTAATCTTTCCTTTAATGCACACCTTAGGCATTTTGTAATTGCTAGGTCTCTTGAAACCAAGTTTATTTTTAATAAAAGAAAAAAATTGGTCAAAGCTGTTTTTGTGAGTTTACTTCACCATAATGTAACCGAAAGAAAGCAAAAGTGTATGGATGACAATCAAATTCAATCCAGAAAAATGTTTCAATGCTTTTTCTCAGTTTTAGAGATCATAGAAATGTTCACAGACCATGTAACACTCTATGGTTGAGAGATGGAAGCCTAAAATATTTTCAAAAGCTTTTTAGCAGTTTACGAGATTCGTTTTACTGTGCACACAGACTTAGACAAACACTCTCTCCCTCCAATGTGAAGTGTCACAGAGCTGTGCAATGGCATCAGTGTTCCAAGCTGGGCGGCGCCTCTCCTTGATGATGTCGGACAGTCAGCCAATCACAGTAATGCAATAGCCAAGATGACTACGGCATTACAGTGACTCAGAGGCAATCTCATCTCTCAGTGCAGCCCACCGAGGCAGAATTGCTTTTTTAATTTGTTTGTCAGTGTTATTTTAGACATATCTAAATAAAGTAATGATTTTAAATAATTTTTGTTGAAGTTATTTGCACCAATTTGCATCCCTAGTACCTTGGTCTATGAGAGGTGTCATGGGTCTCACGGCTGGTCTCGTGGAGCAGCGTGCCTGGCTGCGGCAGCTGCGAAAGCCTATGGAGCATTGCTATGGAACGCCATAAGCTTCAGACTACATGGGACAGCGTGGAATCATTGGACTAGTTTAAAACTGCATGGGATTTGTTTGTTTTTTTTTACAAATTTTTAATGAATCACAGCTGTCATCAATCCCAATTGCTATTACCCTGGTTGCCACTGCAAAGGATCAATCAGGAAGAGCGGAGACAGGGCACCAGAATTCAATATTAGAGCATCTAATTTGGTGTGCCAGTACTGTGGCAGTTTTGGGTTGGCATTTTTGGCTGGGAAGGGGCCAATAACCATGGACCTTGCCGGCCTGATAATATCAGCCCGCAGCTGTCTACTTTGCCTTAGCTGCTTATTAAAAATAAAGAGGACCCCACGTCATTTTTTAAAATTATTTATTTATTTACTGCTAAAAGCGAAAAGGAAATATGAGAGATGGAGGTTTTTTTTCTTCTCTTTTATTTTGTCTTACATGCAAGTCATTATACAAAAATATTATTTCCTAATCTTTTTTCCTGTAAAATCTATTTTATCTTTGGTTTTGTATGTTTTATTGTCAGTCCATAAATATGGTGTAATACCCTGACGACATTGTTCCCAGCAGAAACCTGGGAGTCAGAGATGCATCCAGGCATCTTCCACATGATGTTGCCATTCTATTTCAGCTATGTTTCCATTCATTTCAGCGATTTTCTGAGCCCCCATTGACTTCCATTATGCTCGTTACTCGAAAAGAGCACCTGTGAAAATAAAAAATTTGGGACTAAAAGATCATTTTTGTGGAAAAACGTGATTTTTTTTATCTTCACTGCTCTACCTTATAAACTTCTGTGAAGCACTTGGAGGTTCAGAGTGCTCACCACACATCTAGATAAGTTAATTGAGCCGGTCTAGTTTAAAAAAATGGGATCACTTGTGAGGGAGCTCCTGATGTGCCGTGTTTAGGCGCCTCAGGGGCTCTCCAAGTGCGACATGGCATCCCCTAATTATCCCAGCAACTTTTGCATTCAAACAGTCAAATGGCACTCCTTCCCTTCTGAGCCTTGCCATGTGCCCAAGTAGTAGTTTTTCCCACATACAGTACAGACCAAAAGTTTGGACACACCTTCTCATTCAAAGATTTTTCTGTATTTTCATGACTATGAAAATTGTAGAATCACACTGAATGCATCAAAACTATGAATTAACGCATGTGGAATTATACATTACACTTTACAAAAAAGTGTGAAACAACTGAAAATATGTCTTATATTCTAGGTTCTTCAAAGTAGCCACCTTTTGCTTTGATTACTGCTTTGCACGCAGAAAAGGTGAACGGATGGACTCTACATGCCTAGTTCCCACCGTGAAGCATGGAGGAGAAGGTGTGATAGTGTGGGGGTGCTTTGCTGGTGACACTGTTGGGGATTTATTCAAAATTGAAGCGGTGAGCGGTCCAGCTCACCCCAAACCATCTCGATTGGGTTCAGGTCTGGTGACTGTGGAGGCCAGGTCATCTGGCGTAGCACCCCAACACTCTCCTTCTTGGTTAAATAGCCCATACACAGTCTGGAGGTGTGTTTGGGGTCATTGTCCTGTTGAAAAATAAATGATGTTCCAACTAAACGCAAACCGGATGGAATAGCATGCTGCTGTGGTAGCCATTCTGGTTCACTATGTCTTCAATTTTGAATAAATCCCCAACAGTGTCACCAGCAAAGCACCCCCACACCATCACACCTCCTCCTCCATGCTTCACGGTGGGAACCAGGCATGTAGAATCCATCCGTTCACCTTTTCTGCGTGCAAAGCAGTAATCAAAGCAAAAGGTAGCTACTTTGAAAACCTAGAATATAAGACATATTTTCAGTTGTTTCACACTTTTTTGTAAAGTGTAATGTATAATTCCACATGTGTTAATTCATAGTTTTGATGCCTTCAGTGTGATTCTACATTTTCATAGCCATGAAAATACAGAAAAATCTGAATGAGAAGGTTTGTCCAAACTTTTGGTCTGTACTGTATGGGGTATCAGCGTAGTCAGAAGAAATTTCCCAACAACTTTTGGGATCCTATTTCTCCTGTTACCCTTGTGAAAATAAAAAAATTGGACCTAAAATATCATTTTTGTGGAAAGAAATGTGATTTTTTTCCATGGATCTGCGTTATAAACTTCTGTGAAGCATTTGGGGGTTAAAAGTGCTCACCACACATCTACAGAAGTTCCTTGAGGGGTCTAGTTTTTAAAATGAGTCACTTGTGGGGGGTTTCCACTGTTTATGCGCATCAGGGGCTCTCCAAATGCAACATGGCATATAATTATTCCAGCAAATTTTGCATTCAAGCAGTCAAATGGCGCTCCATCCCTTCCGAGCCCAGCCGTGCCCCAAACAGTGGTTTCCCCCCATATATGAGGTATCGGCATGTTCAAGAAAAATTGCACTATAAATTTTGGGTCCATTTTTTCCTGTTACGTTCGTAAAAATAAATAAATTTAGGTCTAAAATAAAATTTTGGTGAAAAAAAATGTTAAAATGTTTATTTATTCCTTTCACATTACATTAATTCCTGTGAAGCACCTGATGCGTTAATAAACTTCTTGAATGTGGTTTTTGGCACCTTGGGTGGAGCATACTTTTGGGTATTTTCTGTCATATTAACCCCTCAAAGTCACTTCAAATGTGATGTGATCCCTAAAATGGTTTTGTAAAAATTGTTTGAAAAATGAGAAATCACTGGTCAACTTTCAACCGTTATGACTTTCAAAAATTGTGCTGATGTAAAGTAGACATGTGGGAAATGTTATTTATTAACTATTTTGTGTGACATATCTCTCTGATTTAAGGGCATAAGAATTGAAAGTTTGAAAATTGCAAAAATTTCAACAAATTTCCATTTTTTTCACAAATAAATGCAAGTCATATCAAAGAAATTTTACTACTATCATGAAGTACAATATGTAAAAAAAAAAATCAGAATCAGTGAGATCAGTTTAAACTTTCCAGAGTTATTACCTCATAAAGTCACAGTGGTCAGAATTGTAATAATTGGCCTTGTCATTAACGTGCAAACAGCCTCGGGGGGGTAAAGGGTTTAATTATCATTATAATTATCTATATATTGAATATCTTGGTGACATAATATTCTAGTTAACACTGGCAGAAGTGAACTAGCCCTGGATGTATTATTTAATCATTGTAATACTGTTCTTTAATAACTTGGGCTTGGTAATTGTGTTGGCTGACGTTTATATTACGCTAATGTATTTCATTCAATTTCTTAGTTATGTGCATAATAATCTCCTTGTTTTGCTACTTTATTGCTCCTTTATGTAATACCTACTTTTGCAATTAGCATCAAATATTCAAGGTCATTTTGCCATATGACTTGAAAAAAGACATCAGTAATGTATGCTATGAAATGATTACTGGTACTAAAAAAAATCTGTTTCATTGATTTGAGATATCTACGGTAATTACAATAAGAAAAAATGGATTCTGCAAAACTCAAGATGGGGGGTCGACTCGTAATCAGTGCATTCATCTTAGCTGATTGGAGATGAGTGATCATATGACAAGTTCCACTGCAACTCATGTTATTCCTCACCATTTTCTTCATTTAAGAAGGAAGAATCTAAAACTTTTACAGAGAAGTGTCTGCACTCACAGCTGACTGTGTCGTATGTCACTGATGCCTCCTTGAACATGCCCAGTGCGCCAATAATGCCGGGGTGTGTACACCTGGCTTACTATCCACTGTCATGAAGGTAGAGAATTGCCAAAAGCCGTCAGAGATGTTTCTCTTGCAAATCATATTACTCACTCCGATAAAAGTGTGATAACACATGGGATGATTAATCTTTGACACACAACACCTCCATTATCAGTCACCCACTGATTGGCATATCGCCATCAAAGTTCTAAAATATTTTTTGGAACGTTCAGTAAGTCTGTTCTTTAGATGATAAAAAAGGATTATTAAAAAGGGTTTTCACATTACAATAAATACAGGATGACAGTTAGGGGAATTTGGGAAAGTCAGATTCACTTTAAAATCTATGTTAACATTTTGAATCTTAGAATTACCAATATCAAACATAATATTTGTGAAAATAATAAGTAATAATTGCTAAAAATTAACAAGTATTATTAATTAAAGACAATTGGTCACTAGCGGCTTCTCAATAGGACACCTTTTTGTATAGTGGAACGGGTCTGTGACATGTTAGAGACTCAAGATCAAGATGGTGGCAATGACGTAGGACACAGCCTGCCGCGAGAGCTGACGAGAAAGGTTGGCTGAGTCATACTTCACCGCTGACTCCCTGGGCATGCGCTGTACACTGATGCAGCCAAGATGTGTACACTGGGATTACTGGGCATTGTCAGAGAGACAGTGATTTGCAGAGCCAGAAATGGTGCAGCTCTAGCAAATTATATTACTCGTGGCCACAGCGGCATTCTAACATGATTAAAGTAATAGCTAGTCTGGGGAAAACAAAGCCCTCACGACTAATCACTCACTTATTACCATATCGCCACCAAACTTATGAAATAGTTTTTTGCAATATGTATTAATTCTTTAGACAGTAAAAAGGAATTGTTAAAAAGAATATTCATATAGCCATAAATACATGTTGGAGGTTTGTAGAACCGAAGAAGACAAAAAGATTTTCCGGCACTTCCATCCATAAAATTCATCTTTTTATTAGAAATTCTTTTAAAAACAGAAGGATCCAACATGAGGATAAATCTTTACATGTTTCTGGCATACACTACGTCCTTTGTCATAGAAATATCCATATTCCTATGACTAAGGGCATAGTGTACGCCAAAAATGCATATGGTTTTATCCACATGATGGATCCTCCTGTTTTTCAATGTATTTCTAATAAAAAGATCAATTTGATGGATGTAAGTACAGGAAAATCCTTTTTTCTTCCTTGGTTCTACAATAGCTGAGCTTCACCAGCAGGAATTGGTAACCATTCATCAACTTTCTGGTGTATCCCGAACAATATTGGCGTGGTGAGCTTATTTTTTTTTCTACAAACTATGTTGGAGGTTTGGTGTACCTGGGCAAGCTGCCAGGGTCTCTTTAAATTGGTCCACACTAGGAAGTATTATAGTATTTAAGTGGCAGGGTCAGTCATATTGCCAGTTGGGTCAAAAAGGGAGGGGGCTTTAGTGTCATACAAGTTTATGCCTCCTTTGAAAAAAAAATAAAACTGTTTTACCAGCAGGTTCATTGATTGCACTGTATCCTGTAATTAACAACATATTTTACTCTACTGACTATAGGCAGTCAGGAAAAGAGAAGAGATGTTGTAGGAAGAAGTCACAGTTTCAGCGAATGCAGATCTGATGAATACAAAAGGAGGACCCTCAGCTTACATTCCTCCTTATTCTGTGATCTGTGTCCTCCCCGTGCAGACCAGAAACTTTTTTGTTTATGGCTGATGTTCTGAGATGGGTGAAGGCCTCTCTTGCTACAGACTTCAAACTGTATGGCATTCAACCTAGGTAAGCGTATGTATTATTGTGTATACAATGTGTACATATTTATGGTATTCTGTGGATAAGTGCATGACTCGTGTGAGGATTTTTTCACATATTATGGAATTTCAAAGAACTTTAAAATGCAAAGTTTATGCTGTAATTATAAAACTGTAAATTGCATCCAGACTCTCATTATTTTGCCCTGTTCATAGCACAATCTCAACTCATGTTTATAGTGTGCACCAAAAACTAGGTTAATGACAGGGGTGAATTGTAGTCTTCTGTCAGACGCATATATTGGGAGTCCTTCCAAAATATACCTCAAGTGCAGGCAAAAAAAAGGACATGTGAACTGTCACAAGTGGGTCACGTTCTTCTGGGAGTTCTGAGGGTTAGAAAATCACAGATCTTCCAATTAGCCGGTGTGTTTGTGTTTCATATTAAATGGATTTGTTCGGTGTTAAAGAGGTTAACAATCCTTTTTATGCTGGTTAGAAACTTGCAGCTCCATCTCACAGCTATTCCTGATAATACAAAATCCCAATAGCAGAATTCATAATAGAGAGTGGCGGTCAAAGAGAATATGCAAACCAGCAGAAGGCACTAGCCATAGGAAAACTCCAACAAACTTTTAAACATGCTTGAAAAAGGAGTCTATATCTACAAATAAAATCCCATCATTATTGTATTATATTAATAGATACATCACATGTACAACAATAGACAAAATTATACAGCACTAATATGGCAGGGAATGCACAAACTGATCTATCACCTCTCGCTCTACCATCTGTGCAGGAGTAGAAGACTCTGGCTGCAACCATTTTTAACCAAATGCAACAGTTCAAACATTTGGGAGCAAGTGGGTTTGTCACAATGATACACCCAGCGGTGGACCTGCTGCACCCTGACAGTTATCGTCACCCCCAAGTGTACCAAAATTTCAGACCCAAGTTATAGTAGGCCTTATGAGGCTTCCCCTTCAAGTATGGCACCAGCCCCTCTGCCCATTGCTCTTACAGAAGTTTCTCCCTCTCAGTGACCCTTTCAAAAACAGTCAAAAAGGCCTCAATGTCATCACCTGGGGTCATTTTCTGCAGGGTTCTCCTTATTGTTTTCCGGATGGAAAAATCATCCACTGACCTTGAAGTTAGAGCTGCCACCGTGCCACAAACCTCTGTGAGAAAATTGATCTGCTGCTGCTGTCAGTATCAGTCCAGTTGCTGCTGTTACTGGAGCTGCTGCTGGTGCTGCTGTTGCTGGAGCTGCTGCATAAACAGCTTACTTGTCTCCTGTTGCGACAGCTATTGCTGCTGTGCTTGCATCAGATGTTCTCCATTTTCCTGATGTCATTTGCTGGCTTGTGGCCACCTTTACCCAAGACATGTAGAACCTCTTATAGCAGTCGCACGTGTTAGCTGGGAATGCTGCCCGCACTTCTAACACCAGTCGAAGGAATGCTACTCACTTGGGTGGGTTGGGAGACAAAACAGTAGATGTTTCCTTTTAAAAATCCATATTGGTTTATTGCTGCTTATTAAACCATCCATAAGCAATGGAGAAATACACATCCGTCAGTGCAGGTAGAAAAAAGAAAACAGTTCTTTGGACATAGTCCCTTGTCAGCCAGTCCTGGTCACACAGGTACACTGGCTTAGTCTGGATATCCCACATAGGAAGCCTTCTCCTTCCACAGGCAGCCATGTGACAAAAAACGGAGAGCCAGACCCGCCCATCTCTTAGCCTGCCCGTAAAACCAGGCCCAGATGCACCAAACAATCCTCTTAGTGCTATGTGCACTAGAGCAATACTCCAGGATAACATCACCGATGACAACCATCTCTGTGATAAATACCTCCCATCAACTATCTGTCCATTAGCTGTCTTGCAATAATTATACTGTAATATATATAGGTTTTTTTTTTTACAAACTGCCATTTGAAACATGGAAATCATCTATCTTTTCCAGTCACCAATCCTACTCCTACAGCTCCATTTTCATCTACATATAAACATATTGAAGATTCAATATCATGCAATACTGCTCAGTTACAGGGTTATTTGTCTTTTTGAGCCTTAATAAAAAGCTTGAAAAACAAACAGGTGCACATTTATCCTTCAAATTCCAAATAATTATCATGGATTCAGCAGGGAATCCACACTCCAGATTCAAAAGAGCGAGACTGCCTGTGGAAAATGAAGCCATCAGCAGCAAAGTATTTAAAAAGTGAGCTTGTTCAAGAGAAATATGTCTAGCTCACAAGATGTATGAAAATTCAGTGCTTTACTCCAAATTTATTAAAAGCAATGTGACATACAACATACTAACTAACTCACTAACTATTCACTCACTAACTATTTCCAACACACTTTTATAATAATAATAATCTTTATATAGCGCTAACATATTCAGCAGTGCTTTACAGTTTGCACACATTATCGTCGCTGTCCCCGAAGGGGCTCACAATCTAGATTCCCTATCAGTATGTTTTTGGAGTGGGAGGAAACTGGAGTACCCGGAGGAAACCCACGCAAACACGGGGGAACATACAAACTCCTTGCAGATGTTGTCCTTGGTGGGATTTGAACCCAGGACTCCAGCGCTGCAAGGCTGTAGTGCTATCCACTGAGCCACCATGCTGCCCCCACACTATGCTTTCTTTCTCATAGTGTATTAAAGCATAATCACACAACAGATTTAAAATACCCTTGTTCTGGTCAGCAAAAAGCAAACCATGATTGGTAAAATGTCAAAGTCTAACACAGCCAAACAAATTACTGACTTAGAGAAAGTTTGCTCAATATTTCTCCAAAGTATATATACCAGTCAGGTGATTATTCTATCAGAGGAACAAGTGAGCTTTTTGAGTGTAACTGAACTGTACAGAAATCCATATTCTCCTCAATACGGATTTTATGTAATTTGCTCTTCACAAATTTAGCAAAATGGGGGCCAGCTGGTTGCCATTTTGGAGAACCATAGAGGGCTGGAAAATGGTTAAAAAAATAACAATAATCACCTCACTTGTCTAGCTGCTCCTGCTGATCACTGCCTGGGAACTTCCAGCCTAGAGTAAAGACACTTGAGATGCTGCTTGCAATGGCAGAAATAAGTACAAAGGACAGAACAAATGACAGTGAGCAGCAGAGATAACCAGACAGGTGAGCTGCGAGGTGAGTTTTAGGTGATCTGAATCTTTACACACCCTACATTTATTATGCAGAGAGACCACAGAGCATAAAAAAAGCATTCAATTTGCAAAGAATAACTTTGCTGTAAGTTGAATTACCCCGGAAAATCTGAATTTTGTCAGATGCGCTGATCTCATATATATACAGTTGCGTCAAAAGGTGATTTCCTATTCTTTTGCATGTTTGTCAGACTTAAATGTTTCAGATCACTAAAATATTTAGAGTTGAGAGTCCTCAGTGGTTGATACCTTTTAATGGCTAACTGAAAAGATGGTAACAAATTGCAAGCTTTCGAGACTACTCAGGTCTCTTCATCAGGCTAAACTAATACAGATCACTAAAGAAATTTAAATAATAAACAAAGATAACACAAGTAAACTCAAATGCAGTTTTTAAATTAAGCTATTTATTATTAAGGGAAAAAGAAATCCATTGAGATCTATCAGTCTGGAGAAGTTTATAAAGCCATTTCTAAATCTTTGTGACTCCAGAGAACCACAGTGAAATCCATTACCCACAAATGGCGAAAACATGGAACATTGGTGAAACTTCCCAGGACTGTCCGACTGACCAAAATTACCCCAAGAGTGCAGAAACGACTCATCCAAGAGGTCACAAAAGACCCCACAACAACATCCAAAAAACTGCAGGCTTCACTTGCTCAGTTAAGGTCAGTGTTCATTACTCCATCATAAGAAGGAGACTGGGCAAAAGTGGCTTGCATTACAGAGTTCCAAGATGAAAACCACTGCTGAGCAATAAGAACCTAAAGTCTCGTTTCAGTTTTGCCAGAAAACATCTTGATGTTCCTCAAGACTTTTAGGAGAATACTCTGTGGACTCATGAGACAAAGATTGAACTTTCTGGAAGGTGTAGAATCATAGAATCATAGAAAGGTAGAGTTGGAAGGGACCTCCTGGGCCATCTGGTCCAACCCCCTGCTCAAAGCAGGATTCTCTAAATCATCCCAGACAGATGTCTGTCCAGCCTCTGTTTGAAGACTTCCATTGAAGGAGAACTCACCACCTCTAGTGGCAGCCTGTTCCACTCATTGATCACCCTAACTGTCAAAAAGTTTTTTCTAATATCTAATTTGTGTCTCCTCCCATTCAGTTTCATCCCATTGCTTCTAGTCTTTCCTTGTGCAAATGAGAATAAAGATGATCCTTCTACAATTGTCCTGTTGCATAATGTCCCATTATATCTGGAGTAGAAGGAACAAAGCATTTCAGAAAAGGAACATCATACCAACAGTAAAATATAGTAGTGGTAGTGTGATGGTCTAGTGCTGTTTTGCTGCTTCATGACCTGGAAGACTTGCTGTGGTAAATGGAAAAATGAATTCAGCTGCCTACCAAATCATCCTGAAGGAGAATCTGTCCGTGACCTCAAACTGAAGCGCACTTGGGTTATGCAACAGGACAATGAACCAAAACACACTAGCAAGTCCACCTCTGAATGGCTTGAGAAAAACAAAATTAAGACTTAGGAGTGGCATAGTGAAAGTCCTGACTTTATTCCTATTGAGATGCGGTGACATGACCTTAAAAAGACGTTTCATGCTCGGAAACCCTCCAATGTGGCTGAATTACAACAATTCTGCAAAGATGAGTGGGACAACATTCCTCCAGAGTGTTGTAAAAGACTCAGTGCCTGTTTTGCAAATGCTTGATTGCAGTTGGTGCTGTTAAGGGTGGCCCAACCAGTTATTAGGTTTAGGAGGTATTCACTTTTTCACCCAGGTCCCTGTAGATTTGGATTTCTTTTTCTCTTAATAATAAACACCTTCATTTAAAAACTGCATTTTGTGTTTATTTGTGTTATCTTTGTCTAATATTCAAAATTGTTTGGTGATCTGAAACAAATAGTGTGAAAAACATGTAAAAGAATAGGAAATCAGGAAGGAGTCAAACACCTTTTCACACCACTGTATATATACATACTGTATACACTGTATGTATATACAGTATTTTATAGGTGATATTAAATATACATCGGGGAATGGTTGTAAATAATGCACCAGAAACACAAAGGGTAAATTAATCCATTAAAAATAAATATCAGTTGACAATGTAATAAAAAAAAAATAAAGTAAATAAAGTAGGAATATTTCTCTATGGAGGATGAAACCTGAAGAAACTCTGGTATTAAATTTGAAAATATGTCTTTTTTCCTGTTCAATAGTATATACAAGAAACATAAGTACTGCCATTATAGTATGTAATGAAATGTTTTGATGCCTGGAAAATGTTCCTATTTGATCTGTGATCCACATCATCGAAATGCTCTTGCACACATTTGCATCATTTACGGGTTGTACAACACACATATTTTACATTGCAATGAGAGCACTCAATGATGGAGACCACAAGTTCAGAAATACCATTAAAAAACTTTTTACCGAGGTATGTTCATTATTAGCATCAGTAAAAGACATGCATTGCTTGTCTTTAGTATAAGTTTCACATGCTCTATGGCCACATCTGATTAAACACCAGAAAAAAAAAATTTAAAGGTGAGAGTGGAGAGGGGGTTATCTTAGAAGGCCTCTAAATTACATTCTATATTATACTTTCAAGACAATACTACAAAATAATATACAGGAAATAGCACACTGAGAAAATAAGCTTGACTTTGGGTTTCTTCCTTATAGTTTCATTCTAAATTGATTCACAAAGCTCATGCAGATATGAAAATTCAGCTGAGGAAATTTCGAAAAAAAACATATGCACCATAAGGAGCAGTCAACTGTTTTATATACTAAGATTAGTGTTGAGCGATACTGCTCGATATCTAAAAATATCGGATCGGAATGGTATCGCCGATATCACTAAATATCGGCTATATCCGATTCCGATACCGGAAGTCCCATGTAAGTCTATGGGAACAAAATATCGCAACTAAAAAAACACTTTCTTTCCTTGTAAACACAAAATATACACACTTAGAATACATACATATATATATATATATATATACATGTCATTGTGACATATATATATACATATATTTATAGTTTATTCACTTCTACATAGTAAAATAGCCTCTGATTCAATTGCCGGGTAAAGCCGGCATTTGTGAAAAGACAGAAGCACCCGAGGGTCCAGTCGCCACAGAGATGTTGCATCGCACCCAGCGGTGTGACAACTTACTCTCAGGTAAGGAGGAAACACCCCATTGACTCCAACCACTGCATTCAACAGTACACTATGCCAGCTGAGTGTAGGCGGACCCAATGGGATGGTCTAGCTCAGGCTGGTTAGAACAGGGTGTAGCTAGTTGATGGGAGGGGTTGAGGCAGCCTTATGCTGCATGTCTTTGTAGTAAGAATTGTTTCCTTTCCTGCTTTCTTACTACGTCGCATACTCCACTCTGCTACATCACTCTGCACCATTTCTCTATCTCACATCTATCTGCCCTGGAAGGATACCGTCTTACCTGTACAAGACTTATCACCTAGCTGCACTACACCATCCCTGCCAGAGGACCTGCACAGCAGCGCTGGTCACCCTGACCAGGTACTACAGGTGGCGTCACGACAAACTACACAAACATTCTATCATCCCCTGGAAATATCCCACATTCCAGTGAGCGACCAGGGCACGGACATAGCTGTGCTACCCATCACATCCCCCATAGAAGTCGACGGGCTTGGTGCCGAGTACCCCAAAACCTGTGGCTCTGTGCGACTCAACTTTGGCGTCACGAACAGGATTCAGAAGCTCGCTATAAGCGAGTCCTGTGTGCCTTAATTGAACTGTTTTTTTGCTTGAGAATTGCAAAAATCATCATAGACTGTATTTGCCATTTTTCCGTCATATCTGCGCCACGAGGCACAGGTGAAGAATAAGGGCGTGCTCTCGTGGGCGTACACTCACTCCGTGGCGCGAAAACGATGTCCGCACACTCTAAATGTTACTGCAATGTAAGATCGTGCCCCACAGCTCTGGAGTTCCGCCTCCTCATCCTCCTCAGTGGGCGGAAACGAACGCGAAGGTCCCGCCTCCCTACAAAAGATGGCGCCTCTCCTGATGCTAATGACACATGTGACTTGGCAGAGATGGCGATATGGACGTGAGCAGAAGTGGGAAGGGATGGAGGAGTCAGAGCTCTCCCCCCACGGAAGCGACCCGATCGCCACGGAGCCACCGTTTGGCACCCGGCCTGGAAACCCTCCTACGCTGGAAGAAGCGGAGGATAACCTGAGAGACCTGGCCCGGCACCGGGAGGAGGTCGCCAGGATGGAAGCGAGCTGGCGGGCCTTAAAACTACAATTGGAGCGGCGCCAATCCCTCTTACCCCCTGAAGTGTCTGTACCGGAAGGTGAGGCACCTGTTCCAGTAGAGGAGGCCGTGCGGGCATCCAGCCCTTGCAATCTGAACCGGTTGCCAGTATCTCAGTGGAGGCACCCGTTCCAGTTCAGGAGGCCGTGCGGGCATCCCAGCCCTTCCAATCTAAACCGGTTGCCAGTATCTCAGTGGAGGCACCTGTTCCAGTAGAGGAGGCCGTGCGGGCATCCCAGCCCTTGCAATCTGAACCTGTTGCCAGTATCACAGTGGAGGCACCCTTCCTGCAGAAAACGCCGCACCAGCACACCCAGATCCCGCTGTCTGCCCCGTCGCTGAGGCAGAAGAAGCGACACCCGTCCTCATGGAGGAGGCCGCGCAGGCACCAGAGCTCTACCTGCCTGTACCAGAGCCCCGACCGTCATCTGTTCCAGAGCCGGCTGCTTCCGCCACAGGTGAGCGCCGCCAGGACTGGCGGGCGCCAGGAGAGCTGCCGCAAACCATACATCGTAAGCTGGCGTTTGATGGTGGAGACATGGAGATGCTGGTGGAGGAGAATTACAACCGGCGTCAGGAGGAAGAGTGGAGACGTCGGGAGCGGGAAGCAGAGCGACAAAGGGAGCAGCGAGAATCCCAAAAGCTTCGGCAACGTCACCTGGAGAAGGACCTGGCAGAGAAGGCACGTATGAGAAAGGATAAAAGTACGGTGAGGGAGCCGCGGCGTAAGGGTGCAGTACGGAACTTTAAGTTAAAAGGTGGTTGGGGCTTCATCCAGGAGCCTGGACTTTATTTAGAAGTTTTTGTAACCCGGCGGGACGTGGAGGCTCACCTCCCAGAAGGACACCCGGGGAGGGACCTGTTGCCAGGAGACTTGGTGACTTACACCCGACACTGGGGTTACAATGGATGGTACGCCCTAAATGTTACCAGGTGCGACCCTGGAAGAGGCCAGCCAAAGAAGTCTAAATAACCCGGACAGGGTCTCTGTATGTAAATAGTTAAATTATTGATGTACCCGGACGGGTGAATGTTCATAAAAAGAAGTTTATTGCCTTAATATACCCAGGTTGGGTAATGGTTTGATGTACCCGGACGGGTGAATGTTCAGAAGAACAAGTTTATTGTTGCCTTAATATACCAGGTTGGGTAATGGTGTTTCACTGTAATGAAAATGTTGAACTTTGAAGCCATGAACTGTACTGGCTCACAAATTTTTCTGTAAATAGTTGGCACTTCGGTGCTCCATCTTGGTTTTACAAAAAACTTTACTGTGCACTATTTTCAACTACCTCAGAAACTAAAAACCCGTTTGGTGTGGCCGAAAGTGAGGTCTGCTCAAGGAAAGTCTTGCAGCCCACCCAAGACCACAGTTGGAGGTTTGGAGCGGGTCCTCCACAAGCACAAGTAAAGGACACTGTGAAGTTACCCGGTGGGGTTGTAGTCCTAAGAAATCTCCACGAACTTCGGCACTAATGCTATTTGCACTTTTGTTGAATATGTATTTATTAACACAATGTATAACACATATCAAGGGTATGAACAGTAACAAAACATGTCACATAATATAAGTCATTTGCACTTTTGTAATGTTATTATTAAAATTTTATTATGCAACGTTTAACTTGAAGTGTTTCCTGCTTTCTTACTACGTCGCATAGTCCACTCTGCTACATCACTTTGCACCATTGCTCTATCTCACATCTATCTGCCCTGGAAGGATAGCGTGTTACCTGTAGAAGACTTTTCACCTACCTGCACTACACCATCCCTTCCAGAGGACCTGCACAGCAGCGCTGGACACCCTGACCAGGTACTACAGGTAGCGTCACGACAAACTACACGAACATTCTATCATCCCCTGGAAATATCCCACATTCCAGTGATCGCCCAGGTCACGGACCGAGCTGTGCTACTCGTGACATCTCCCATAGAAGTCGACGTGATCGGTGCCGAGTACCCCAAAACCCCTGTCTCTGTGCGACTCAACTTCCCTCACTGTGCTGGCACTTTACATTTACAATGCCTCTGGGTTTTTTTTTGGGGGGGGTGGGGAACATTCAGACTTTTGCTATGGGGCCCCATGATTTATATGTATGCCCCTGCTGCTGAGGCATGGTATTTAAGGCTGTTAAGGAGCCAACATACATGGACCTTGCCAGCAGCGTCGGACTGGAGTACCTTGGGCCCACCAGAGAAAATATATTCTTGCGGCCCAACATCATACTTCCCAACCTTTGAATAAGTGAAAGAGGGACAAAGGCTGTGGCACGCTGTGCATGCTGCAGAAAATTTTAGGCCATGCCACGTTGCACCACAGACTGTCCAGGAGTTGGTGGATGCTTTAGTCCAGGTGTGGGAGGAGATCCCTCACGAGACCATCCGTCGCGCTCATCAGGAGCATGGCCATAAGTTGTAGGGAGGTCATACAGCATACCTCCCAAATTTGGAAGACAGGAAAGAGGATTAAAGGCTGTGGCGCGTGTTGCGCGCCGCTGAAAATTTTAGGCCACGCCCCGACAACACCCATTTCACAGCTAATCACACCCATATCCTCGCCCCAAGCGTAACCATTTAGCACTGCTGATCACACTGACTGGTAATGAGGGCACAGTGGCTGGTACTGAGGAAAAGAAAGAAAGAGCAGCGAGAGAGAAAGAACAAACAGAGAAAGAAAGAGAGGGAAAGAAAGAAAAGAGAGAAAGAAAGAACAGAGAGAAAAAAGAACAGAGAGCGAGAAGGAAAGAACAGAGAGCGAGAAAGAAAGACTAGAGAGAGAGCCATAGGCGTAGATAGGGTTTGGTTTAGTGGGGGCAAAACTTCTGAGTGGGCCCATCATCAGAGAACCTCAGCAAATGACCGCGCTGTTGGCCAAAATAATCTATATATAAAAAGACCAATATTGATATTACCGCCATATGGTCTGTGTTAAATAATACCAGTCCTACAGAACATATAATAGATTACAGTACAGGTACAGATAATGACTTACCGCTGATGTTCTTTCTAATGGAATTGTTCACTTTTCATGTCTTTTCCATCTGGCCCACACCGACATGACGACTTCTCCAGCCAGGACTCGACTGCGCCCCCATTAAAAAAAAAATCAAAAAAAACCTTACCTCCCGGCTCCTGTGCTGCTCACTGTTCTCCCTCTCAGCGTCTGACAGCGGGCGCCGGCAGGTGATGTTATTGCGCCCGCTGTCATACGCTGAGAGGGGGATTATGGGAGAGAAGGAGCGCTAGCTCCTTCTCTCTCCATGCGGTCAGCTTTATCGGCTGGATGCCGATACAGCTGACCCTCCGATGACGGGTGGGGGGCCCACTGCTGGCACCGGGCCCCCCCAACGCCTGTTCAGGCCCCATAGCTTCCGGGCGGCAGAGCAGGGAGAGCGATTCTCCCTGCTCTGCCGCAGAATGTAACTGTATCGTAGCTCCGGGTGGGCCCCCTCAGAGCGCGGGCCCCGGGGCCACCGCCCCCTCTGCCCCGCGACCTATCCTTTCAAATCAGGGCCCACCACGCAGGAGCTGGGGCCCACCGTAGGTTTCTCCGGTGTCCCGGTGCCTCAGTCCGACCCTGCTTGCCAGCCTGATAATACCAGGCCACAGCAGTCTGCATATCTTGGCTGGTTAACAAAAATAGGGGATCCCCTCGAAAAAAATTTGGCGTGGGGTCCCCCCTATTTTTGTTAACCAGCCAGATGAAGCAGACTGCTGAGGCCTGGTTTTTCAGGCTGGTAAGGATCCAATATCCATGGACCTTGCCAGCCTGATAATACCAGGCCACAGCAGTCTGCTTAGCTTGGCTGGTTAACAAAAATAGGGGATCCCCTCGAAAAAAAAACGGCGTAGGGGTCCCCCTATTTTTGTTAACCAGCCAAGTAAAATGCAGACTGCTGCGGCCTGGTATTAAAAACTGTCAAGGCCCATGGATTTTGGCCCTCAACAGCCTGATAATACCAGGCTACAGCAGCTCCACATTTGGCGCATCAAAAGATGTGCCAATTGTGGCACTTTACCCGGCTCTTCCCACTGCCCTGTAGCGGTGGCAAGTGGGGTAATAAGGGGTTAATGTCACCGTTGATTGCACGGTGACAATAAGCCCGGTTAATAATGGAGAGGTGTCAATAAGACACCGATCCATTATTAATCCCAAAGTTTTTAAATGTATAAAAAAAAAGACACAGCAAGAAAAAAGTATTTTAATGAAATAAAAGAGACAACACAGTTTTCATTAATTTTATTATACACTCATTCCTGTGACGCCATCGATCTCCTGTAAAAAAAGAAAAAAAACAAACCAACAGTATACCACCTGTCCGACGCAGTCCATAGTAACGACAGTCCCACGACGATCCAGCTCTGCTACATCGCAATGACAGGCAGAGCCTGTCATCTCGACGCAGCACAGCTGATTACCTGCTTTCCTGGCGGTGACGTCATCGGACTGACTGCTTTACGGCCGGGATTACCCAGCAGTCACTGCAGTTATCGCGAGAAAACTGCATGTGACCGCCGGGGAAAGATGATGGCGGCCATCAAGCAGTCCAGCCCGTGACCGCCGGAGATCTTCTGCCAGTTAAGTGCCGCTGACTCCTGACAGACCCGACCGACGGACAGTGACAGTGACAAATCCGATTCCGGTATCCGATAAGACGAAAATATCGGAACTAAGTATCGAAAGTCCGATAGAGCTAATATCGGCCGATACCCGATACTTGCGGTATCGTATCGCTCAACACTAACTAAGATGTATACTGTGCATAATATTGAACTATTATCCTACAAAATGAAATCACCTCACTAAACCCAGAAACAATTAATCTTTCTGAGAAAATCCTAGAAAATAAAATTAACAAGAATGTTTTAGGAAGGTGAAGAATAACATCTCAGTGTGTAATAGTGGTAATAAAGGCCACATTTTCTGCCTTCCAATTTAAAATAAATAGCCAAAATTAAAAAGCCACCAATCAATAGACATCTCAGAGAGGCTTAAGGGAAATCAGACCAAATTTATGTGCTTAGTAAAAAAAAGCTTTGCAAGGATTGGAAATTTTTTAATGCTCAACCCTAAATCCGATTCCCAGGAAATTTACTCCGTAAATTATATAATAATAATCTACAAATAATGTTGGATCTACTTCAAATTAAACAAAAATAATTGTTATCAATTTTTTTTGCTAAAGAATTCCTCCAGTGAAAATGTATATTAGTTGCTTAATCTTTTGAGAATCAACTTCTTGGGCTGCACCAACCACAGCCTCCCAGACCCTGTTCAGAGAGGTGTACTGTTTTCCTTTAGCGTAAATCTCCCATTTAAGAAAGGAACCACAAGTTCTCAATAGGGTTTAGGTCAGGTGAGGAAGTGACCATGTAATTTTTCCTTAATCTTTTAGGTCTTTTCTGGCTAGCCAAGCAATGGAGTACTTCAATGCATGAGATTGGGCATTGTCTTGCATAAAAACCATGGTTTTCTTGAAAGATGCAGTCTTTTCAGTACCACTGCTTCTAAAAACTGGCATTAGGTTTGGAATTTGATTTTGAGCCCTTCTTCAACCCAAAAGGTCCAACTAGTTAATCCGTAAAAATACCAGCCCATAGCATTACCTCATCTTCATCTTGCTGGCTTCTGAGTGGAGGTCTGTGACCGTTACTTATCCCGACATGAACTTATCCATCTGGTCCATCAAAAATTACTGTCATCTCAGCAGTTCATGAAACCTTTGAAAAATCTGTCTTCAGATATTTCTTGGCCCAGTCTTGACATTTCACTTTATATGTCTTGTTCAGTAGTGGTTGAATTTCAGCCTTCTTCACCTTGGCCATGTCTCTGAGCAATGAACACCTTGTACTTCTGGGCACTCCAGGGAGGTTGCAGTTCTAGAATATGACAGCACTGGAAGATACTGGGTTCCTGACAACTCCACATTTGAATCTTCTCACATCTTTGGCATCTATTGTGCATCTTTTTTTCTCAACATGTTTTTTGCGACTCTGTTGACTATTTGCATCATAACTTTTCATGGTTCTGTTTTCACAATTTTAAAAGTGCTGCATCCCTTTGTAGGACTTTTAACAATTTTTGACTTCAGAATCAGTTAAATCTCTTTTTTGTCCCACTTTGCCTGAGAAAAACAAGCTGCCTAATAATTCTGCACTCCCTGATAAAAGATGTTGATATCCTTATGCCACCAAGTCCTCATTACACAAATATACATCACCCGACCTGCTTCATCCAATAAGAATTCATGTTCATACAGCTTGGAGTTGGAAAATCTGCATAGCAATGATATAGTCAGAATGTTCACCTAGCCTATATAATTAGAATATCTTATTTTAACAAAATGCCCAATTTAAGCAACATAGATGTAAACCTACATCTAAGCTGCTAATAGCAGGGATTGCTCTTGGCTATAGTAATTTAGAAAAACATATTAAAATGTTAAAATTATATTTTCACCCTGCAGTATCACATTCATATTTTTTCCTAGGAAATTCAATTTGTAATGCTATTATTTTCAGATTGTCACATACAAGTTGCCTATAGCAGCTAATCTGTTTGTAGCTGTCATCAACCTGTCGAGCTGTCATTTTAGAAACACCAAATTATAGTAAGATATTAATTTTATAAAATCAACATCCTGGTTCCATACTGTATTCTTTTCAATTTAGTTTTCTTGTTTGTTTTATAAATGTTGCATATATATTTTCATTAATTTTATTTGATAGTCTTTTTGTAACATTGAGAGACATGTTTAGCCTTCCCAATGGTGTTTCTACTACATTAATTTGGGTTGCTGCTGTTACATATCTGATGCATACCCCATATGGACCCTGAACATGATGTTCTTTGTCTTTCTATGACCCTGGCCGGACCTGCCCCAGTGTATCCTGATTTGACATGTTCGCAAAGTGGATGTTAAGAGTGTTGCTTGCTTCCAATTTATTAAAAATTGTGTTTTATATGCTATCTGATGCCAGACCCCCATTGTGGATATGGTGACAATGGGTAACTGTTTGAGGTGGTGTGTGACTGGCAGTAACTCTTTATGGCTAGTGAGTAAAGTGACTGATGGCTAATAAAAAATGAATTCCCTCACACAAGAGATGAATAATACTGGTGATAAGAGAGAGAAATCAGGAGGGAAGATAGGGATAGCTGTTTAAAAGTTGTGCTGCAATAAAGAGAGTGAAGTTAAGGCCCCGTCACACATAACGAGATTGCTAGCGAGATCATTGATACGTCACGGGTTTTGTGACGCAATAACGATTTCGCTAGCGATCTCGTTACGTCTGACAGGTAGCAACGATCAGGCCCCTGCTGTGAGATCGCTGAACGTTACAAAGCTTCCTGGACCATTCCTGGGTCATTGCGCTCCCGCTGGGCAGTGTGCATCGCTGTATTTGACACCTAACCAACGACCTCGTTAGCGATTCAGAACTGAAACAAGTAGGCGAGCATAAATTGGACTTTTCTGCGCCCCTCATCCCGATTGGTGGTCGCTACAGCGTTCTCATTTCCATCCGTGCATAAAGAAAGCAACAGAATAGCGATTCCATCCTTTGTTTCTGAGCTCGTGCTGGATTGCAGATCTTAGCAGAATTCTCCGGGCTGTGTGGAGTCACAGCCGAAGAACACTACAATCCACAAACCAGAACGCTTGTCAGGAACAAAGCCCAGATGAATGGATACAGAGTCACAGCCGAAGAACGCTGCTACGATCCGAAACCAGAACGCAAACAGGAACAAAGGGACGGAATTGCTACAACGTGGTTTTATTTTAAACCTGCCGCCCAATCAGAACGCAGTAGTGTCCACCAATCGGAGATGATTGGTGACACAGTACAGCCCTTATCAAGGTGTGGATCGTTGAAATAGCTGCTGTGTGAAAGCGTCCCAACTACAACGAGATCGTTAGTTAGATCACTGGGGCTGCCGAAATCATTGGGAAGTTCTGCATGTTTGACAGCTCCCCAACAATCACGATACGGCTCTCCAGCGATCTCAAAATCGTGACGTAATAACGATCTCGCTAGCGATCTCGTTATGTGTGATGGGGCCTTAAGAGTCCCAGACAAGTCTCTGTTTGAAAAGGAGAGATATTGAAGTGTCCACATTGTAGAAAAGTATGGAGCAGGCAAGAGAATTCCCAACAAAGGATTACCATACTGAAGCCAAGGTCCGGTGGCTAGAAGACAGGCAATAGTGACCCTAAGGGTGGCGAATTAGATAGGAATTGAGATACTTGGTGTCCACACCTCTACTGTGCAATACAGCTCTGCCAGGTCTGCATAAAGACATTCTGGAAAACTCAGCTCTGCTTTTCAGTCAACTTTGTTTTACTGCTCTGCCAGACCAATTAGTTCTATTGTTGAGTAAACTTCAATATACCAGTATGCCAATTATGATTTTTTATTTCATGACATATTCAGTTTTGCAACTAAGTCAACCCTTCTCTAATGCTATGCCAGTTCATTAGAGTTCTCTGTCTAAGTTCTGCTGCTAAGTGAACTCTGCTACACCACTCTGCCAGTTTGGCATTTGGACTCCCTGACAAACTCAGCTCTGCTCTGCAAATTCAGCATTTGGACTTCCTGACAAGCTTAGCTCTGCTACTCAGTCAAACTTGCAATATTGCACTGAAAGTTCTGCTTTATAATTCTCTAACTTATTGTAGCTTGTTCAATTTTGCTGCTGCTTCAACGCTGCTATACCACTTTGTCACTTCAGCATTTGGACTCCCTGACAAATTCAGCTCTTCATTGTCAGTCTTGCATCTTGACTCTTTGAAAAACTCAGCTCTGCATTTAAATCTATTTTGCTATACTGTTATTCCAGTTCTGCCTAGAGTCTGTGACAAACAGCTCTACTGCTGCATCATTAATGCATGGGTTTCTGCTGCAAACTCAAACTCAGTTAAACTACATTGCTAAGTGTACCCCTCCTTTCTTCTGGATTACAACTCTTCTACATCTGTTGCAATTGCTTCAACTCTGCTTCATCAGTTGACATGGTTCCAGTTTTGCTCCCGTTGCTGCCATCCAATCACTACAGCCTCCTGGGCTACATCAATATTGTACTGTGCCATCACTTGTCCATGTTGCATAACATATGCTTGTCCGGACCCAGGGGATTCAAGGATTCACCTCACCAGGTGAGACATCATTTTTGCATCCACTGGTGGCGGTCTAGCAGGCACACCACTGCTTTATTTATTGGCAACGGGACTTCTGAAGACAGCCATATGTAGGTGTATTTTTTCATTTTGCTATAGCATGCATTCGATCAAGTTATACAATGATAAATTAGAAATTGTAAATTAAGGATCATCTGTATTTGCCCTTATCAAACTATAGTCTTTAGAAATACTCATTATCACACTCTTGAGGGAAATGACAGCATTTTGCATATATGTGATTGTATAAGGTATAAAATTATAGTTCCTCATATACCTACTTTATCTAATGATATAACATGCCTAAAGTGTTCTGACATTTGGAGAAAGGCAGGTGTCATTTGAAGATTGAAAGCTGCATTTCTTTTATTCTTGATTATTCCATCCAGGATAATAAGTTTCTTCTCTCCTTCTGGTGACACACAAGTCATTTGAACAATAAAAAAAGATTTATAGTGACTTTTTTCAGGGACGTATTAACCCATGGATGAGCCCCTAGGCTTTTAGGTATTTTGGCCCCCCTCCGGTTCTTCAATCTAATGATAGGAAAAAAAATAATAGGAAAAGATTGTCCTCTTTGCATGATGAGAAACTGTAAATATGAGAGCAAAGAAATTATTAAATAACTCCTACTAACTGAATGATTTCTTCATTCCATGCCAGAAACCTGCATTTAAGGGAAATCTGTCAGAAGGAGCAGACCTCCTAATCCATCTATATGGACATGGTCATAGAAACTTAAATAGAGTAGCATGAAATCCGGGAAAAGTGTCATCCGATGCGCTGATGTTGATTATAGACGGATAGACGGTGTATTTTTAAAGCTTTTAAAAGTACACTGTCTGTCTATAACAGAACTGAGCAAAGTGCGGCCCGTGGGCCACATCCGGCCCTCTGGCTGTCTCAGTCGGGCTGAAAACAGCGGTCCATGGTCTGCACCATGCCCGCTCGCAGTCTCCGCTGTCTACCATAATTTTCAGACTATAAGCAGCACTTTTTTCCTCCAAAAATGTGGAGGAAAAAGGGGGGTACGTCTCATAGTCCGGATGTACCGGCTTTGGATATGGTGGGTAGGAGGGGGAGCGGCATCTGCAGAGCAGCTATTGTGGCTAACTCCTGTGCCTGCTGAAGAGAAATTAATATTCACTGCATTCCATGCCCATGGGCTTGGAGAGCAATAAATGTTAATTTCTCTTTAATAGCGTCTTGGTATGATTGGCCCCAACCCCGGTCCAGGTATGCATGGCCCCATCCTTATGATTGGCCCACAACCCCATCCTGGTATGCATGGCCCATCAAAAAACATTAAAAAATAAAAAAAGTTACACTTACCTTCCCAGCGCTCCCTCACAACATCTTGTTCCCATGCCAGCAGCTGCTTTATGCTTGTAAGCAGAGCATGGCTGGGCCGTCATGCGCTGCTCACAAACAGAGCACAGCTGCCGGAATACTCACGGCTCCCCACGCTGGGACTGTGTGTGCAGAAAGCAGTGAGTATTCAGTGCTCTTCAGTAGCGTGCAGTGTCAGCCGCCGGCTTCCTGCAGATGCCGGTGGTCACGTGTGCCGCTATTTAAGAGAATTGAATATTCACCTCTCCCCACACCCAAAGATGTGAATATTCATTACTCTTAAGTAGTGTCACACAGGACTGCCTGCAGCTGCAGGAAGGCATTTTTTAATGTTTTCTGATGTGGCCATGCATACCAGGATAGGGGTGGGGGCCAATTATGAAGATGGGGCCATGTATACCAGGATGGGGATGGGGGCTAATCATACCAGAATAGGGATGGGGCCATGCATACTAGGGCAAGATGGTTGCCCTGCATACCAGAATAGGGATGGGACCATGCATATTTGGATGAGATGGGGGCCCTGCAAACCATGGGGAGGCTATGGGGGTTTACTATGGATATCAGGAAGCTATGGGGGGTCTTACCGTGGACATGGGGAGGTAATCAAGGTCTTACTGTGGACATGAGGATACTATGAGTGTCTTATTGTGGACATGAGGAGACTATGGGTGTCTTACGGTGGACATGAGGAGGCTATGGATGTCTTACTGTGGACATGGGGAGGCTATGGGGGTCTTACTGTGGACATGGGGAGGCTGTGTGGGCATCATATGCAGGACATCGGGAGGCTGTGTGGGCCTCATATGCAGGATATAGGGAGGCTGTGCGGGTCTCATGTACTGGACATGGGGAGGCTGTGTGGGCTTCATATGCTGGACATGGGGAGGCTGTGTGGGCTTCATATGCTGGACATGGGGAGGCTGTGTGGGCCTCATATGCTGGACATGGGGAGGCTGTGTGGGCCTCATACGATATATAGAAGAGGCTGTATTCGGGTTCAAACAGTATATAGGGTATTGGCATACTTAATTCTGTTCAATATTGAGTGCTAATTAATATTAATTATAATTATTATATTAATAATTATATGTTGATATTAATAGTGAGCACAATTCATTTCTTCCTATTGGTTCGGCCCTCCACAACAGTCACGATCTCTCATGTGGCCTCTCGGGAAAATTAATTGCCCACCCCTAGTCTATAATCAACAGCAGCGCATCCATTGACACTTTACCCGGATTTCATGCTACGCTATTATTATGTACCCGTGTCTTGCAGCAGCTGATATGTGCTAAACATGTTGCTTAGGTGCAACTCCATCAGGTGAACAGATTAATCTTTCCTGCACCTTTGTATGTTAACAGTTAAGAACCTATTACGCATTTTTTGTTCCTAGTTTCTCACATCCTTAAACTTGAATAAAATGATATTTTAACCCCTTCACCACCTTGTTTTTTTCTGGTATTTGTATTTCCGTTTTTTGCTCCCCTTCTTCCCAGAGGCATAACTTTTTTTATTTTTTCATCAATATGGCCATGTGAGGGCTTATTTTTTGTGGAATGAGTTGTCCTTTTGAACAAAGCCATTGATTTTGCCATGTATTGCACTGGTAAACAAGAAAAAATTTCAAAAGTGCAGTGAAACTGCAAAAAAAGTGCAATTCCAAAATAGTTTTTTGTTTGTTTTTTCCATGTTTAGTAAATATTAAAACTTACCTGTCATTATGATTCTCCAGGTCATTATGAGTTTATTGATAAAAAACATGTCTAGGTTCTTTTTTATTTGAGTTTTAACCCTCTCTGCCATCAGACGTACTATTCCGTCCATGTGACCCTGGACCTAATTCCCATGGACGGAATAGTACGTCATGGGCGATCAGCTGTGCTCCCGGGGGGAGCGCAGCTGATCGCCGCCGGGTGTCAGCTGATTATCACAGCTGACACCCGTGACTGTGTGTCAGGAGCGGTCACGGACCGCTCCCGGCACATTAACCCTTGGCACACCGCGATCAAACATGATCGCGGTGTACCCGGGGCACAGGGGAGGATCGCGCAGGCAGGGGGCTCCCTGCGCGCCCCCCTGAGACCCTCAGAACAGCGCGATGTGTCGCGCTGTTCCGAGGGTCCGTCCTCCCTCCAGGTCCCCGGATCCAAGATGGCGCCGGGGTCCTGCAGGGAGGCGGCTTCCTCAGTGCCTGCTGAGAGCAGGCGCTGGGGAAGCCTGCAGCAGTGCCAGAGCGATCGCTGGTGTGACAGAGTGCTGTGCACACTGTCACACCAGCGATCTGCTAAAATACAGTGATGTCCCACCCTGGGACAAAGTAAAAAAGTAAAAAAAGTAAAAATAAAAAGTGTAAAAAAAAATCATAAAAAAAAAAAAAATATATTCCCCAATAAATTCATTTTTTCCTGTAAATAAAAAAAACAAAACAATAAAAGTACACATATTTGGTATCACCGCGTCCGTAACGACCCCCCTATAAAACTGTCCCACTAGTTAACCCCTTTAGTGAACCCCTTAAAAAAAAAAAAAACGAAGCAAAAAATCAATGCTTTATCATCATACCGCCGAACAAAAAGTGAAATAACACGCGATCAAAAAGACCGATATAAATAAACATGGTACCACTGAAAACGTCATCTTGTCCCGCAAAAAACGAGCCGTCACGCAGCATCATGAGCGAAAAAATAAAAAAGTTATAGCTCGCAGAATAAAGCGATGCAAAAATAATGATTTTTTATATAAAATTGTTTTCATTCTATAAAAGCGCCAAAACCTAAAAAAATATATAAATGAGGTATCACCGTAATCGTACTGACCCGAAGAATAAAACTGCTTTATCAATTTTACCACAAGCGGAACGGTATAAACGCCTCCCCAAAAGAAATTCATGAATTGCTGATTTTTGTTCATTCTAACCACCCAAAAATCGAAATAAAAAGCGATCAAAAAACGTCACGTGCTCAAAAATGGTAAAAATAAAAACGTCAACTCGTCCCGCAAAAAATAAGACCTCACATGACTCTGTGGGCCAAAATATGCAAAAATTATAGCTCTCAAAATGTGGTGATGCAAAAAACTATTTTTTGCAATAAAAAGCGTCTTTTAGCGTGACAGCTGCCAATCACAAAAACCCGCTATAAATAGTAAATCAAACCCCCTTTATCACCCCTTAGTTAGGGAAAAATAATAAAATTAAAAAAATGTATTTATTTCCATTTTCCGTTAGGGTTAGGGTTGCGGCTAAAGTTAGGGTTAGGGTTGGCGCTAACGTTAGTATTAGGGTTAGGGTTGGCGCTAACGTTAGGATTAGGGTTGGGATTAGGGTTATGGGTGTGTTAGGGTTAGGTTTGTGGTTAGGGTTGGGACTAGGGTTATTGGTGTTTGGGGTTAGGGTTGGAGTTAGAATTGGGGGGTTTCCGCTGTTTAGGCACATCAGGAGCTCTCGAAATGTGACATGGCGTCTGATCTCAATTCCAGCCAATTCTGCGTTGAAAAAGTCAAATGGTGCTCCTTCACTTCTGAGCTCTGCCATGAGCCCAAACAGTAGTTTACCCCACATATGGGGTATCAGCATACTCTGGACCCAAGAGTTATTGTGCAATTTGGCCTATTTCTCCTGTTACCCTTGGGAAAATAAAAAACTGGGGGCGACAAAATCATTTTTGTAAAAAAAAAATGATTTTTTTGTTTTTACGGCTGTATGTTATAAAACTTCTGTGAAGTACTTGGGGCTTCATAGCGCTCACCACACTTCTAGATAAGTTCCTTGTGGGGTCTATTTTCCAAAATGGGGTCACTTGTGGGGGGTTTCCACTGTTTAGGCGCATCAGGGGCTCTCCAAATGCGACATGACGCCCCAGACCATTCCATCAAAGTCTGCAATCCAAAACGTCACTACTTCCCTTCCGAGCCCCGACGTGTGCCCATACAGTAGTTTTCTCCAACATATTGGGTATCAGCGTACTCAGGACAATTTGGACAACAACTTTTGGGGTCCAATTTCTCCTGTTACCCTTGTGAAAATAAAATATTGGGGGCGAAAAAATCATTTTTGTAAAAAAAAAAGGATTTTTTATTTTTACGGCTGTACGTTATAAACTTCTGTGAAGCACTTCGGGGTTCAAAGTGCTCACCACACATCTAGATAAGTTCCTTGTGGGGTCTATTTTCCAAAATGGGGTCACTTGTGGTGGGTTTCCACTGTTTAGGCGCATCAGGGGTTCTCCAAATGCGACATGACGCCCCCAGACCATTCCATCAAAGTCTGCAATCCAAAACGTCACTACTTCCCTTCCGAGCCCCGACGTGTGCCCATACAGTAGTTTTCTCCCACATATTGGGTATCAGCATACTCAGGACAAATTGGACAACAAGTTTTGGGTTCCAATTTCTCCTGTTACCCTTGTGAAAATAAAATATTGGGGGCGAAAAAAATCATTTTTGTAAAAAAAAAAAGGATTTTTTATTTTTACGGCTGTACGTTATAAACTTCTGTGAAGCACTTCGGGGTTCAAAGTGCTCACCACACATCTAGATAAGTTCCTTGTGGGGTCTATTTTCCAAAATGGGGTCACTTGTGGGGGGTTTCACTGTTTAGGCGCATCAGGGGCTCTCCAAATGCGACATGACTCCCCCAGACCATTCCATCAAAGTCTGCAATCCAAAACGTCACTACTTCCCTTCCGAGCCCCGACGTGCGCCCATACAGTAGTTTACTCCCACATATTGGGTATCAGCATACTCAGGACAAATTGGACAACAACTTTTGGGGTCCAATTTCTCCTGTTACCCTTGTGAAAATAAAATATTGGGGGCTAAAAAATCATTTTTGTAAAAAAAAAAAGAATTTTTTTATTTTACGGCTGTACGTTATAAACTTCTGTGAAGCACTTTGGGGTTCAAAGTGCTCACCACACATCTAGATAAGTTCCTTGAGGGGTCTGTTTCCAAAATGGTGTCATTTGTGGGGGGTTTCCATGTTTAGGCAGATCAGGAGCTCTCCAAAAACGACATGGCATCCAGCCAATTCTGCGTTGAAAAATTCAAACGGCGCTCCTTCCCTTCCAAACTCTGCCATGCACCCAAACAGTGGTTTACCCCCACATATGGGGTATCAGCGCACTCAGGACAAATTGCACAATAACTTTTGGAGTCTTGTTTCCCTTGGGAAAATAAAAATTGGGGTGAAAAGATCAATTTTGTGGAAAAAATATAATTTTTTAATTTTACGGCTCTACGTTATAAACTTGTGTGAAGCACTTGGGGGTTCAAATTGCTCACCAAAGATCTAGATAAGTTACTTAGGGGGTCTAGTTTCCCAAATGGGGTCACTTGTGGGGGGTTTCCACTGTTTAGGCACATCAGGGGCTCTCCAAATGCAACATGGCGTCCAATCTCAATTCCAGCCAATTTTGGTTGGAAAAAGTCAAATAGTGCTCCTTCCATTCCGAGCTCTGCCATGCGCCCAAACAGTGGTTCCCCCCCACATATGGGGTATCAGCGTACTCAGGACAAATTGGACAACAAATTTTGTGGTCCAATTTCTCCTGTTACCTATGGGAAAATAAAAAATTAGTGACTAAGAGATAATTTTTGTGGGAAAAAATAGGATTTTTTATTTTCATGCCCGGGCATTATAAACTTGTGTGAAGCACTTGGGGGTTCAAAGTGCTCACCAAAGATCTAGATAAGTTCCTTAGGGGGTCTAGCTTCCAAAATGGGGTCACTTGTGGGGGGTTTCCACTGTTTAGGCTCATCTGGGGCACTACAAACGGAACATGACCCCCATCAATGTTTGCATTCCAAAACGTTACTGCTTCTTTTCCAAGCCCTGCCGTGCGCCCAAACAGTTTCCCCCCCCACATATGGGGTATCAGCGTACTCAGGAAAAATTGGACAACAAGTTTTGGGGTCCAATTTCCTTGGGAAAAATCAAAAATTTGGGACTAAAAAATCATTTTTGTGGAAAATTGTTTTTTTTTTTTTTTCACACCCAGGCATTATAAACTTTTGTGAAACACTTTGGGGTTCAAAGTGCTCACAACAGATCTAGATAAGTTCCTTAGGGGGTCTAGTTTCCAAAATGGTGTCACTTGTGGGGGGTTTCCACTGTTTAGGCGTATCAGGGGCTCTCCAAACACGACATGGCGTCCAATCTCAATTCCAGCCAATTTTAGTTTGAAAAAGTCAAACGGCGCTCCTTCCCTTACGAGCTCTGCCGTGTGCCCAAACAGTGGTTTTCCCCCACATATGGGGTATTGGCGTACTCAGGAGAAATTGCACAACAACTTTATCTGTCCATTTTCTCCTTTTACCCTTGTGAAAATAAAAAAAAGTTTGTAAAAGATCATTTTTGTGGCTAAAAAGTTAAATATTAATTTTTTCCATCCACGTTGCTTCAGCTCCTGTGAAGCACCTGAAGGGTTAATAAACTTCTTGAATGTAGTTTTGAGTACCTTGAGGGGTGCAGTTTTTATAATGGTGTCACTTTTGGGTATTTTCTGCCATATAGACCCGTCAAAGTGACTTCAAATGTGAGGTGGTCCCTAAAAAAATGGCTTTGTAAATTTTGTTGTAAAAATGAGAAATCGCTGGTCAACTTTTAACCCTTCTAATTTCCTAACAAAGAAAAATTTTGGTTCCAAAATTGTGCTGATGTAAAGTAGACATGTGGGAAATGTTATTTATTAACTATTTTGTGTGACATATTTCTCTGTTTTAAGGGAAAAAAAATTCAAAGTTTGAAAATTGCAAAATTTTTAAAATTTTCGCCATATTTGCGTTTTTTTCAAAAATAAACGCAAGTTATATCGAAGAAATTTTACCACTAACATGAAGTACAATATGTCACGAGAAAACAATCTCAGAATCGCGAAGATCCGTTGAAGCGTTCCAGAGTTATAACCTCATAAAGAGACAGTGGTCAGAATTGTAAAAATTGGCCCGTTCATTAACGTGCAAACCACCCTTGGGGGTGAAGGGGTTAAAGAACAATTTTAAAGTTTGTTTAACAAAAAAAAAATCGCCATTTTCCGAGAAGTGTAGCATCTCAATTTTTCGTGATCTGGGTGAGGGCTTCTTTTTTGCGTGCTAAGCTGACGTTTTTATTGATACCATTTTGGTGTAGATTCAATCTTTTGATCATACGTTATTACATTTTAATGCAATTTTAAAATCTAATTCTGGCATTTTGATTTTTTTTCTCGTTATGTCATTTACCGACCAGATTAATTATTTTTATATATTGATAGATCGGGCAATACTAATATGTTTTTTTTATTGTTGTATTTTAAATGGGGTGAATGGGGGTGATTTAAACTTTGATATATATTCTTTTTATATATTTTTAAAAACTTTTTTTTACTTCAATAGTCTACATGAGAGACTAAAAGCTGCGATCATCTGATTGCTTGTGCTATACACAGCAGGGCTTCAGCATTCAGCCTGATAACTAGCATGACAAGTTTACATTTAAAAGGGAAAATGTCTAATTGTGTACCACTTGTGAACCAGTGAGTGTTCCACTATACCCTATGGTACCGTAGAGCACTAGTTTGGTAACATAACTCTAGTGTGGATTTTTTACTGTATATCTTAAATTACAACCTTACAAAAATATCTAATTATCAACATTTTTGCGCCAGCTTTCTAGTGGTAAAACGTGCCAGATTGTTGCATGTGAAAGAAATGGTAATCTGATCCAGCATTCAATTTTTCCAAGCAAAAAATAACTTTTTGGATTTATAAGAAAGATGTGAAAAACTTACAAGTTGAAATATAGGACATCCTGCAAAAAAATCCTGAGCGTTTAGAACCTATAAATATATACGGTACAATTCCTAGGCGTAGAATTTTTGTTTTTAACCCCCAAGGGTGGTTTGCACGTTAATGACCGGGCCAAATTTTACAATTCTGACTACTGTCTCTTTATGAGGTTATAACTCTGGAACGCTTCAACGGATCTTAGCGATTCTGAGAATGTTTTCTCTTGACATATTGTACTTCATGACAGTGGTAAAATTTCTTCGATATAACTTGCTGTTATTTATGAAAAAAATGGAAATATGGCGAAAAAATTGGAAAATTTTGCAGTTTTCAAAATTTGAATTTTTATTCCCTTAAAACAGAGATATATGTCATACAAAATAGTTACTAAATAACATTTCCCACATGTCTACTTTACATCAGCACAACTTAGGAACCAAATTTTTTTTGTTAGGAAGTTATAAGGGTTAAAAGTTGACAAGCAATTTCTCATTTTTACAACAAATTATACAAAACCATTTTTTTCAGGGACCACCTAACATTTGAAGTCACTTTGAGGGGTCTATATGGCAGAAAATACCCAAAAGTGACACCATTCTAAAAACTGCACCCCTCAAGGTACTCAAAGCCACATTCAAGAAGTTTATTAACCCTTCAGGTGCTTCACAGGAGCTGAAGCAACTTGGAAGGAAAAAATGAACATTTAACTTTTTAGTCACAAAAAAAATCTTTTACAAACAATTTTTTTAATTTAACAAGGGTAAAAGGAGAAAATGGACAGAAAAAGTTGGGCAATTTCTCTTGAGTACACGATACCCCATATGTGGGGGAAAACCACTGTCTGGGCGCATGGCAGGGCTTGGAAGGGAAGGCTGGAATTGGCTGGAATTGAGATTGGACGCCATGTCTTGTTTGGAGAGCCCCTGATGTGCCTAAACATTGGAAACCCCCCACAAGTGACACCATTTTGGAAATTAGACCCCTAAGGAACTTATAAAGATCTATGGTGAGCACTTTGAACCCCCAACTAAAGTTTATAATGCCTGGGTGTGAAATAAAAAAAAAATTCCACAAAAATAATTTTTTAGTCCCCAATTTTTGATTTTTCCTAAGAAAATTGGACCTCAAAAGTTGTTGTACAATTTGTCCTGAGTATGCTGATACCCCATATGTGGGGGAAAATACTGTTTGGGCGCACGGCAGGGCTCGGAAAGGAAGCAATGACGTTTTGGAATGCAGACTTTGATTGGTGTCATGTTCAGTTTGCAGAGTACCTCATGTGCCTAAACAGTGGAAACCCCAGACAAGTGAACCCATTTTGGAAACTAGACCCCTAAGGAACTTATCTAGATCGGTGGTGAGCACTTTGAACCCCCAAGTGCTTCACACAAGTTTATAATGCCCAGGCATGAAAATAAAAAATCAAATTTTTTCACGCAAAAATGATCTTTTAGTCACCAATTTTTTATTTTCCCAAGGGTAATGGGAGAAATTGGATCATAAAAGTTGTTGTCCAATTTGTCCTGAGTACGCTGATACCCCATGTGTTGGGGGAACCACTGTTTGGGCGCACGGCAGAGCTCGGAAGGGATGGAGCGCCATTTGACTTTTTCAAACCAAAATTGGCTGGAATCGAGATTGGACGCCATGTCGCATTTGGATAGCCCCTGATGTGCCTAAACAGTGGGAACCCCAACAAGTGACCCCATTTCAGAAACTAGACCCTCTAAGGAACTTATCTAGATCTGTGGTGAGCACTTTGAATCCTCAAGTGCTTCACACAAGTTTATAAAGTAGAGAAGTAAAATTAAAAATCATATTTTTTCCATAAAAATGATCTTTTCACCCCAATTTTTATTTTCCCAAGGGTAACAAGGCCTCAAAAGTTATTGTGCAATTTGTCCTGAGTACGCTAATATCCAATATGTGGGGGTAAACCACTTTTTGGGTTCATGGCAGAGCTGACTTTTTCAACGCAGAATTGGCTGACACCATGTCGTGTTTGGAGAGCACCTGATGTGCCTAAACAGTGGAAATCCCCCACAAGTGACACCATTTTGGAAACTAGACCTCCTAAGGAAATTATCTAGATCTGTTGTGAGCATGTTCAACCCCCAAGTGTTGTAATATGCTGGAGGCGGCTTCTGAGCTGGGGCTCCCTCTGGTGGTTGCTGAGGGTAATGAACTGATTAATGAATGGCCTTCAGCTGGCGCTGAATGGTAGGATATAAGTGGCCTGAGTTCCCAGCAGCCTTGTCGGTTATCAATTGTTCTTCTGGTCTTGCTTGAAGCACTGCTAGTTTCCTGCTCTCCTTCAGATAAGTGTTTGCTGTTTTTTTTCTCCTCTGTTTGATTTTCTCTGCTGGTTTGCTGCCTGCAGTGGACTGCAGCCTGTCCCCTTTTGGGGTCTGGCGCTGCATTTGTGCTCCGTTTGTGTCTGCACTTTTGCTTTGCTCTTTTGTTACTTTTAATTTGCTGAATAGCGTTTTTTTACACCAGAGATCTGATTTAGGTGGAAGAGGTCGTGTGATCTCAGGTTTTTTGGCAATCAGAAGTGTTGGTATTTTTTAAGGGTTTTTGTTGGATTGCAGTCAGAATTCTTTCCTGTACTTTTCTGTCTAGACAGATTGGGCCCCAGCGTTTGCTCATTCTATTTTCTGTCTGTGTCCATGCTTTCTTCTTGTCTAACCGCCATTACATGTTTGGGGGCTTCCTATTTTCTTTGGGGATCTGCTCCGGGGCAGATAGCTTTCATCTTTCTGCCTTTAGGTGTAGTTATCTCTCAGGCTGTGACGAGGCGTCTAGGATCAACGTTGTTAGGGTCTGCGGAACGCACCAAATATATGATGTAAAGAGGTGCGTTCGCAGCCCGGGGTCCACCGTGCAGGCGGAGCCTGCTGCTAGTAAAATGGCGCAAGAAGCGAACTCTGTTATCCCGCAGAGTCGCCAAAATAAATGCCGTAACGCGCTGTGGCAATATGTGCGAACTCTGTTATTCCACAGAGCCGCTAGAAGGAGTGCCGCAGCGCTATATGGCGATGTGTGCGAACTCACTTAACACCACTGAGTCGCAAAATAAACACGCTAGGGCGATGTCTAGCGTTGAAAGCAACCCTGTTACTTCACAGAGCCGCTGAGACAAACTTCTGTGTCCTGTCAGGCACCCAGGTACACAGTTGACTGCTAAGCGAACATAGAACGTGATCATGCGCTAATGTCCTCGCGGGAGACACCCGCAATCTATGGCGTCTGAACGCCAGACCCTGAATACGGCAATCAAACTCCTCACCAGTTATGCCGATAATCTAGGGCATCTAGGACACCGACCCTGACCAGCTAGCATACCAAACTCCTCACAGATTAAGTCGGTATTCTAGGGGCTTATTTCAGTCGGGCCCTAACCACACATTCGCATGACCACACTGGCGCAAAGCATATGACGATTGATACTAGCGCATGGCGGCCCAGCCATGCTACCCTTTTATAGTAACAGCTACAGGACCTGCCAGAAACAAGGACCAATGAAACTTGTTCCAGAACACCAGTAGTCACAGGACCTTCCTGGCGCACCAATAGGAGCTGCTGCAGTACCTGAGCATGTGACCCCTGATCTCCAATGAGAGATCTCACTCTGGGCATGCTCAGAAGGGGAAAACAAGGACTTTGTCCTAAAGACGTCTGCTCGCCGCTAACCAGTACTGGCCACAATAGCAGAGCCTGGAGGAGCAGCAGTAATCCTCTGCACACTGTTAGAGTGGGCGAGATGCTGGGACTGACGTCTAAGCTGAGCAAGCTCCACTGTGGACAGAGATGAATGGGGGACCGTAGCGGGACTGGTTCGAGACTCCCCTTGTGCAGCAACGGGAACTCGAGCCCTAACATTACCCCCCCTCCTAGGGCCCCCCTTCTTTGGGCCTTGCTGCGCTCAAAGGCAGCAATGAGCTGCGGAGTGTGAACATGCTCGGCAGGCTCCGAGGACCTATCCTCAGGCCCATAACCCCTCCAATCCACCAAATAAATTTTTTTGCCTCGTACCACCTTGAACCCAACAATGGCGTTTACCTCATGATCATCGGTAGATGAACCCGACGTCCCGGCAGATGACTCGGAAAACCGGGAAATGGCCACGGGTTTCAGGAGGGACACGTGAAAGGTGTCAGTGATACCAAGGCGAGGCGGAAGGGTTAGGCGGTAAACCACCGGGTTCACCTGCTCAAGAACTTTAAAGGGACCCAAAAAGTGAGGTGCCAACTTGGTAGACTCTACACATAGCCTGATGTTTCGGGCAGAGAGCCACACTAGGTCACCCGGAGCAAATGTAGGAGCGGGGCGCCGATGGGCATCGGCCGAAGACCTCATCCTCTCTTTGGAGGCCTGAATGGCATCCTGGGTGCGGTCCCAAATGTCCCGTGCCTCCACAGTCCAGTCTGCCACCCTGGAATCGGCGGAAGACACAGGCATGGGCACTGGTACCGCGGATGCTGACCATAGTTCAGGAGGAATGGGGTCTGTCCGGTGGAGTCAGCCACAGCATTATTTAGAGCGAACTCAGCCCATGGTAGCAAGGATGCCCAGTCATCCTGCCTGGCAGAGACAAAATGTCGCAAGTATGTGACCAAGGTCTGGTTGGCCATCTCTACCAACCCATTCGTCTCGGGATGGTATGCAGAGGAGAGATTCAACTCAATGCTGAGTAAACGACACAGCTCTCTCCAGAACCGAGACGCAAACTGGGGACCTTGATCACTGACAATTTTGTCTGGCATACCGTGTAGGCAGAAAATATGCCTAATGAATAATTGTCACGGGTGTGTCACCACGAAGATCGTCGCGATTGCACAGCCTGACTTCTCGCAGCTGGATTTTTGGTGCTTGGTGTTTTTTTCAGCAGTGAGGGAGTTAATTCTCTCTCTCTGTGCTAGACGAGACCCAGCCTCACCCAGCTGCAGTTAATTCTGCAGTATTGGGACTCCTTCAAATACCTGCCGGTCTGATTGGGTAGTTGTCGGTGAAAGCATTTCATACAGACCATCAGAGCGGATCGTGGTATTGAAGAGTTTGGAGTGAAGTGTACTCGGTGTGGTTTTTTCCCTTCCTCACTTTATCATTTATCTCCTTCCCCGTTTGTGTTCCCTCTGTTATTGTGGTGTGAGTTTTTGTATGCAAGGTGGTTTTTGGTTTTCCCCTTGTACTGTCTCGTTCGTCTAGTACTGTGTATAAGCATTTACTACCCTGTCCCCTACTGTTGTGATCGGGGTCCTTCTCAGGACTAGATTACTGAGGTTCAGGGATTCTCAGGAGGTAGGGTTACGCTGGCAGCCTGGACCTCTGTACCATTAACAGTACCTCCAGGTAGAGGGATTAGTCAGGGCCCCAGCTTAGGGTCAGCATAGGACCCTGACCTCCTGTACGCAGTGACCGTGTGACATTTTCACCGACCAACAAAAGATTCTCTCCAGCCTCCATGGATCCAGTAGCCACTCTAGCTCGGCATTTGCAGAGTTTGTCCATGGAGCTGGCGGACGTTAAGTCCAAGGTTTTGTATCCCCCGGAGCAAGCCGGACCAGAACCTAAAGTAGCTCTCCCTGATAGGTTTACTGGGGGGCGGGACAAGTTTTTTGTTTTCCGGGAGGCATGTAAGTTGTACTTTCGGCTGCGGCCACGGTCATCAGGGAGTGAAGAACAAAGGGTGGGAATTGTCATCTCGCTCCTACAAGGGGACCCACAATCATGGGCGTTCTCTCTTCTCCCAGGCTCCCCGGCTCTCCAGTCAGTGGATAGGTTTTTCGCTGCTCTGGGTCTCGTATATGATGACCGGGATCGGATCTCCTTTGCTGAATCTAAGTTACGTAGGATCCAGCAGGGAGATCGTCCGGCGGAGGAATTCTGTTCGGAGTTTCGTAGGTGGGCCATGGACACCCAGTGGAATGACCCGGCTCTTAGGAGCCAGTTTTGTCAAGGTTTATCTGACAGATTAAAGGATGTATTGGCACAGTATGACCCTCCTGCGTCACTGGAAGCCGCTATGGCCCTTGCTATTCGCATTCACAGACGGCTTCGGGAGAGGTGCGGGGTAACTCCGCCCTCTGTGATGACTCCACCTTCTACAAGAGTCCCTTATATGGAGGTTCCCCTGGTCAGTCCAGAGGAGCCTATGCAGTTAGGAGGGACATCATTTCGGTGGCCGCGGGGTTCTTCTTTGTGAAGAAAAAAGATGGAGGCCTACGCCCTTGCCTGGATTTCCGTGAACTTAATCGGATTACGGTCCGAGATCCATATCCGCTCCCACTTGTCCCCGATCTCTTCAATCAGATCGTGGGCGCCAAATGGTTCTCTAAGTTGGATCTCAGGGGGGCGTACAATCTGATTAGGATGAAGGAGGGGGATGAGTGGAAGACGGCGTTTAACACTCCGGAGGGACATTATGAGAACCTTGTCATGCCATTCGGTCTGACTAATGCTCCGGCGGTGTTCCAACACTTTGTTAATGACATTTTTCGCCGCCTGGTGGGACAGTTTGTTGTCATATATCTGGATGATATCTTAATTTACTCTCCAGATCTTCTGTCTCATCAGGAGCATGTTAGGCAGGTGTTACAGATCTTGCGGGATAATAAACTGTACGCCAAATGGGAAAAGTGTGTGTTCGCCGTACAGGAACTCCAGTTTTTAGGCTTCCTGGTGTCATCATCCGGTTTTCGTATGGACCCTTGGAAAGTGCGGGCAGTTCTTGAGTGGGATCTGCCAGAGAATCTTAAGGCACTACAACGTTTCCTGGGGTTTGCTAATTATTACCGGAAATTCGTTCGTAATTTCTCGTCCATTGCTAAACCTCTCACAGACATAACAAAAAAAGGGACGGATTTTTCTAGGTGGTCTGACAAGGCTTGTCAAGCATTCTCCTCCTTGAAAAAATGTTTTGCCTCGGCACCCATACTCATTCAACCTGATGTGTCACAGCCATTCATTGTAGAGGTAGATGCTTCTGAGGTAGGGGTGGGAGCAGTATTATCACAGGGTTCGTCCCCTGGTAAGTGGCATCCGTGCGCTTTTTTCTCTAAAAATTGTCGTCCGCTAAGAGGAATTACGATGTCGGCAATAGGGAACTCTTGGCCATTAAGTTAGCTTTTGAGGAGTGGCGCCATTTTTTGGAGGGGGCAGTCCATCCAGTCACCGTCATCATCGATTACAAGAACCTGCTATATCTTGAGTCCGCAAAACGTCTGAATCCCAGACAAGCTAGGTGGTCATTGTTTTTTACCAGGTTTAATTTTGTCGTCACATATCGTCCGAGGTCAAAAAATGTAAAGGTGGATGCCTTATCTCGTAGTTTCCCTGGGGCCGGGAATACGGATGTCCCGGTTCCTATCCTTCAGGAGGGGGTGGTGGTGTCGGCAGTATGCTCTGAGCTTGAGGAGGAGGTATTGGAGGCTCAGGTGGACGCCCCTGTTGGACCTCCAGGGAGACTATTTGTTCCAGATCAGTTGCGACAAAAGGTGATCGAGGCACACCATAACTCAGCTTTGGCAGGACACCCAGGGAGTAAAGCAACTGTGGATCTCCTCTCGCATCGGTTTTGGTGGCCTAACTTAACGTAGGGAGGTGGTAACTTTTGTTGCGTCCTGTGGGGTTTGTGTGCGCTCTAAGACCCCACATACCCGTCCGTCTGGGGCCCTTTTACCTTTGAAGATCCTGGAGCATCCTTGGACTCATCTGTCTATGGACTTTATTACGGACCTCCTGCCGTCTTCGGGTAAAACGGTCATACTCGTTGTAGTGGATAGGTTCAGCAAGATGGCACATTTTATCGCTCTTCCTAATGCTAAAACTCTTGCGCAGGTGTTCATTGGGGAGATTGTAAGGCTTCACGGGGTACCCTCCGATGTGGTGTCGGATCGGGGGTCTCAGTTTGTGTCCAAATTCTGGAAGGCATTTTGTACACGGCGGGGGATGCATTTGTCGTTTTCATCGGCTTTTCATCCTCAGACCAATGGTCAGACGGAATGTCTGAACCAGAGCTTGGAGACATATCTCCGGTGTTTTGCGTCAGAGAACCAGGAGGACTGGGCTTCTTTCTTGCCTCTGGCGGAGTTTGCTCTTAATAATAGGCGGAGCGAGTCCACTGGTAAGTCCCGTTTTTTGGGGCATATGGTTTTCACCCCCAGTTTTGTACTTTCAGTAGGGGGGCTCTTCGGGAGTTCCTGAGGAGGAACGATTTTCGTCATCACTCGCTTCAGTGTGGAGAGGGGTGCTGAATAATCTGAGTACTATGGGGAACCGATACAAACGTATGGCTGATAGGAGGAGAGTGTCTGGTCCGGACCTAAGTGTGAACGATCGGGTATGGTTGTCTACCAAGAATATAAAACTTAAGGTTCCCTCCTGGTCCTAGGTTCATCGGGCCATACAGGATCAGTTCTATAATTAATCCGGTGGCATTCCGTCTTGACCTTCCCCCTACGTTTAAAATTCACAACGTGTTCCACAGATCTTTGCTTAAGAGGTATGTGGCGCCGGTGATACTGTCACCTTTACCTCCTCCTTCAGTGGTGGTCAATGGTAACATGGAGTTTCAGGTATCGAAAGTCGTCAATTCACGTTTTAATCGCCGGTCCCTTCAGTACCTGGTTCATTGGAAGGTGTATGGTCCTGAGGAGAGGATGTGGGTTCCGGCATCGGATATTAACACAGACCGATTAATTCGGGCCTTCCACACGACTCACCCGGATAAACCTGGCCCTTAGGGTCCAGAGGTCCTCGTAGAAGGGGGGGTACTGTCACGGGTGTGTCACCACGAAGATCGTCGCGATTGCACAGCCTGACTTCTCGCAGCTGAATTTTTGGTGCTTGGTGTTTTTTTCGGCAGTGAGGGAGTTAATTCTCTCTCTCTGTGCTAGACGAGACCCAGCCTCACCCAGCTGCAGTTAATTCTGCAGTATTGGGACTCCTTCAAATACCTGCCGGTCTGATTGGGTAGTTGTCGGTGAAAGCATTTCATACAGACCATCAGAGCGGATCGTGGTATTGAAGAGTTTGGAGTGAAGTGTACTCGGTGTGGTTTTTTCCCTTCCTCACTTTATCATTTATCTCCTTACCCGTTTGTGTTCCCTCTGTTATTGTGGTGTGAGTTTTTGTATGCAAGGTGGTTTTTGGTTTTCCCCTTGTACTGTCTCGTTCGTCTAGTACTGTGTATAAGCATTTACTACCCTGTCCCCTACTGTTGTGATCGGGGTCCTTCTCAGGACTAGATTACTGAGGTTCAGGGATTCTCAGGAGGTAGGGTTACGCTGGCAGCCTGGACCTCTGTACCATTAACAGTACCTCCAGGTAGAGGGATTAGTCAGGGCCCCAGCTTAGGGTCAGCATAGGACCCTAACCTCCTGTACGCAGTGACCGCGTGACAATAATGCTGCCAAGGCCCGTGCAGACGGTAACCGTGGTAACGGCACCAAGTGCACCATTTTGGAAAAGTGGTCGGTTATCACCCAGATGATGGTGCAGCCCCGAGACTTGGGTAAGCCCACCACAAAATCCATCCCAACCATCTCCCAGGGCCTGTCTGCCACCGGTAAAGGAATAAGTAACCCAGCTGGCCGTTGTCGAGGGGACTTATTCTTGGCGCAGGAGATGCACGCCTGAATGTATTCCCTGACATCACGGACCATATGCGGCCACCAGTGTGTCCTCGCCAGCAACTCAGATGTCCTCTTTGCCCCAAAATGTCCACCCACACTTGGACGAGTGTGCCCAAGAGAGTATCTCCGGTCGCAAATTGATGGGCACAAAAGTCTTGCCCGGAGGCACAGACTCAAGCGAAATCGGGGCCACAGCTCTTAGGCTCTCTGTGGGGACAATCAGCCGAGGCTCCTCCTCCACCTATTCAGAGGACACCACGGAGCGAGACAGAGCATCAGCACGAATGTTCTTCTCCCCTGAGAGAAAATGGAGGGTGAAATGGAACCGGGAGAAGAACAGGGACCATCTGGCCTGACGGGAATTTAGCCGCTGGGTGGTCTGTAAATAGACCAAATTTTTGTGGTCAGTGAACACTTGGAAGGGAAAGCGAGCCCCCTCCAGGAGATGTCTCCACTCGGAAATGGCCAACTTCATGGCTAGCAACTCCCTATCCCCAATGGAATAATTCCTCTCCGCTGGTGTGAAGGTCTTGGAGAAGAAGAAGCATGGATGTTTATGACCTTGAGCATCCTTTTGAAAAAGGACTGCTCCAGCACAAACGGACGAGGCATCTACCTCCAATATAAAAGGCTTATCAACCTCGGGACGATGTAGGATAGGAGAGCTAGCAAAATGGGACTTGATTGAAGTAAAGGCCTTGGAGACCTCCTCTGACCACAATTTGGGATTAGCTCCTTTCTTGGTGAGGGCTACCAAAGGAGCAACCAAAGTAGAGAAGTGGGGAAGGAATTGGCGATAGTAATTAATGAACCCCATAAAGCGCTGCACCACTTTAAGAGAGTGGGGTTCTTGCCAATCCATTACAGCCTGTAGTTTGGCAGGATCCATAGCCAATCCCTGAGTGGAGATGATATAGCCCAGGAATGGCAAAGACTCCTGCTCAAACACACACTTCTCCAACTTCGCATATAAGGAATTTTCCCGCAAGAGGTCGAAGACCCTGCAAACATCTCTCCGGTGGGTGTCCATATCTGGAGAAAAGATGAGAATGTCATCCAGATAGACTACAACAGAGGTGGCAAGCATGTCCCGGAAGATGTCATTTACGAAATCTTGGAAGACGGCTGGAGCATTACAGAGCCCGAAGGGCATCACAAGATATTCGTAATGTCCATCTCTGGTATTGAACGCCATCTTCCATTCGTCCCCCTCACGGATGCGGATCAGGTAATAGGCACCACGAAGATCCAGCTTAGTAAATACCCTTGCTCCCTGGAGCCTATCAAAGAGCTCAGATATTAGGGGCAAAGGATATTTGTTCTTAATGGTAATGGCATTAAGACCCCTATAGTCTATACACGGTCGTAATTCTCCATTCTTCTGCACGAAGAAAAATCCTGCCCCTGCTGGTGACACTAACTTCCTAATAAACCCTCTTGCCAGATTTTCCTGAATGTATTGTGACATGGCCTCCATCTCAGGAAGAGAGAGAGGATACACTCTTCCCCGAGGGGGCTCCGTTCCAGGCAAGAGGTCTATAGGACAGTCATAGGGGCAATGAGGCGGAAGAGTCTCCGCTGCCTTTTTGGAGAATATGTCCGCGTATGACCGATAAACCTTGGGAAGAGAATCAAGATCTAAGGGTATCTCCGTTGTGGAAACCTGAACGTCCTCTCTGAGACATCTGTCTCTGCAATGATCACCCCAACCCAGTATTCTCCCAGAGGACCACTCAATATGGGGAGAGTGGTGGCGAAGCCAGGGTAATCCCAACAAAACCTCATCTATTCCCTCAGGAAGAACAAAAAGGGATATATTCTCCTGATGTGAAGGAGACATATACAGAGGTAGAGAGACAGTCTGGTGGGTGATTTGTGAGGGCAGGATTGCTCCATTCAACACTCTCACCGACATTGGGTCGGCGAGCGTCACCAGCGGTATGGAATGGCGAGAGGTAAAGGAGGAGGACATAAAATTCCCCTCTGCCCCAGAGTCCACACAAAGCTTGGCGGTAAGATTGGATGAACCTAGAGATATTAACCCTTAAAGGAGCACTTTCGGAGCAAAATCCTTGCGTCTAATGACCCTGCACCCATGGTCACGGAACATGACCGTTTACTCATTCGCTGGGGACATCGGTTGGCATAATGTCCTGGCTGCTGACACACTCTACAGATACTCGAGTGGTCCGAGACTTAGATCCCACTCGAGTAGTCTCCACGGTCTCTGGGGAGTTGGACGCCCGAACGGGAAATTCCAGAGGTTTGGCAAAGGTGGGTGACAGCCGAAACCTCTGCCTACACTAGGTCCGCTCTAACCTCCGCTCGTGAAAACGGAGGTCGATGCGGGTAGATATAGAAATGAGTTTCTCCAGTGTGGCAGGAATCTCCCTGGTAGCCAAAGCGTCCTTTACATGGTCTTCCAGTCCTCTCCAGAACCCTGGAATAAGAACTTTATCTGGCCACTCTAATTCAGAGGCCAAAGTCCAAAATTGGACTGAGAACTGCCTGACCATGGACAAGACCTGTGACATTGCCAGCAGTTGGAGGGCCGTATCGTGCATGACCTGAGGTCCAGAAAAGACCTTTTTCAGAGCCTCCAAAAACCGAGGAGCGCTCTGCACCACACGATTGTCGCGCTCCCATAGTGGTGTTGCCCACTCCAACGCTCTGCCGAGAGTAGAGACAGTACAAAACCCACTTGTGCCTGATCCGGGGGGAAACGTGCAGCCAGAAGCTCGAGCTGTATAGAGCACTGACTCACGAATCCCCGACATTGCTTGCTGTCACCGTCAAACTTGTCAGGAAGCGGGAGGTGGGATAATGTAGGGGCAGAGGTGGCAGAGGACAAACTGGCTGCAGCCACGCTAGCAGCCTGAACAGCGACTGCGGTAACATCCACAGCTGAGGTTGTGCGCTCAAGAGCCGCCAACCTACCCTCCAGCTGCTGGATGTACTGCAGTAGACGCTGGTCATCCGCTATTTTACTAGAAAGACCCTGGCGCTAGTATTATGTTAGGGTCTGCGGAACGCACCAAATATATGATGTAAAGAGGTGCGTTCGCAGCCTGGGGTCCACCGTGCAGGCGGAGCCTGCTGCTAGTAAAATGGCGCAAAAGCGAACTCTGTTATCCCGCAGAGTCGCCAAAATAAACGCCGTAACGAGCTGTGGCAATATGTGCGAACTCTGTTATTCCACAGAGCCGCTAGAAGGAGTGCCGCAGCGCTATATGGCGATGTGTGCGAACTCACTTAACACCACTGAGTTGCAAAATAAACACGCTAGGGCGCTGTCTAGAGTTGAAAGAGAACCCTGTTACGTCACAGAGCCGCTGAGACAAACTTCTGTGTCCTGTCAGGCACCCAGGTACACAGTTGACTGCTAAGCGAACATAGAACGTGATCATGCGCTAATGTCCTCGCGGGAGACACCCGCAATCTATGGCGTCTGAATGCCAGACCCTGAATACGGCAATCAAACTCCTCACCGGTAATGCCGGTAATCTAGGGCATCTAGGACACCGACCCTGACCAGCTAGCATACCAAACTCCTCACCGATTAAGTCGGTATTCTAGGGGCTTATTTCAGCTGGGCCCTAACCACACACACGCATGACCACACTGGCGCAAAGCATATGACGATTGATACTAGCGCATGGCGGCCCAGCCATGCTACCCTTTTATAGTAACAGCTACAGGACCTGCCAGAAACAAGGACCAATGAAACTTGTTCCAGAACACCAGTAGTCACAGGACCATCCTGGCGGACCAATAGGAGCTGCTACAGTACCTGAGCATGTGACCCCTGATCTCCAATGAGAGATCTCACTCTGGGCATGCTCAGAAGGGGAAAACAAGGACTTTGTCCTAAAGACGTCTGCTCGCCGCTAACCAGTACTGTGTTGTGAATGCGTTAGAAATGAATTCTGAGCAGAAGCTCCCTCTGGTGGTTACAAACAGTACTGAACTATTCAATGAAGATTGTGAAGATTGGCAATCAGGTGTTACAGACTGGTCTTATATAAGGGAGGTTCCCTCCCATCAGGGTTGCCGGTGATCAATTGTTCTTGTCTCAACTTTGGTTCCTGGTTCACTTGGAAGCTAGCTGTGTCTTGCCTGCATCTTCTGCTAACAGATAAGATATTTTCTGCTTTTATTTTTGTGCTTGCTTTTTGCATTTTGTCCTGCACTTCTGTGGAGGTCAGCCAGGTCCCCTCCGGGGGCTTGTGCTCCTCTCAGTTGATCTGAGCCACTGTTATTTGTTCATTTGCCTTTTCCAGTTTTTTCAGTGGCTGCTGCTTAGTTTTGTTACACCAGAGAACTAATTTAGGTGGTAGAGGTCGTGTGATCTCAGGTGTTTTTGCAATTAGTGTGTTGGTATTTTTTTAGGGTTTTTTGGATTGCAGTAAGTGTCCTTCCTATCCTTTTCTTTCTAGGAAGATTGGGCCCCAACGTTTGCTCATACTATTTTCTGTCTGTGTCTGTATTTCCTCTTGTCTAACCGCTATTACATGTTTGGGGGCTTCCTATGTTCTTTGGGGATCTGCTCCGGGGCAGATAGTTTTCCTCTTTCTATCTTTAGGTGTAATTTGCTTCTCAGGCTGTGACGAGGCGTCCAAGACCAACGTAGGTACGCTCCACGGCTGCCTTTAGTTGTGGTGGTTAGTCAGGGTACTGCAATCCAGTAGATTCCAACCTCTCTGGTGTATTGCCTTTTTTGCCTGCTCTCCTCAGCCTACCAAATCATAACTGTACTGGCCACAATAGCAGAGCCTGGAGGAGCAGCAGTAATCCTCTGCACACTGTTAGACTGGACGAGACGCTGGGACCGACGTCTAAACTAAGCAGGCTCCACTGTGGATGGAGATGAATGGGGGAATGCAGCGGGACTGGTTCGAGACTCCCCTTGTCCAGCAGCGGGAATTCGAACCCTAACAAACGTAGGAACGATCCACGGCTACCTCTAGTTGTGTGGTTGGTTCAGGTTACTGCAATCCAATAGGTTCCAGCCCCTCTGGTGTATTACCACTTTTGCTATTTTTTTCCATTTCTCCTCAGTTACCGAAACATAACAGTATAACCGGCCAAACTGAAAATTATATGGTACTCAACAGAAGGGAAAAATAGTAAAAAAGGAAAAAGAAAAAGGGAGTTGTCAGAAATTTTTTTTTCTGTTTGTTGCATTTTTTCCCTCTTTTTCTCTGGGTGCTGAGGAGAATTTTTTTTTTCTCTCAATGGAGTTTGCACAGTTGTCTGGCCGTGTGGATTGGCTTGCCACTGAGGTTCGGAGTATTACTACCTATCTTGCTGGGTTGCCAGTTGTGGAACCTAGGATCCCCATGCCAGATTTGTTTTTGGGTATCGATCTAAATTTCTGAATTTCAAAAATAACTGTAAGTTGTTTTTTGCCTTAAGGCCTAAGTCCTCAGGGAACGCGGCACAGCAGGTTCAAATTGTCATCTCCCTGCTGCGCGGCTATCCTCAGGATTGGGCTTTTTCCCTGACACCTGGGGATCCTGTTTTGAATGATATTGATGTATTTTTTCAGGCTCTGGGGTTATTGTACGATGAACCTAATATCACTGATCAAACTGAAAAGACCTTGTTGGCATTAAATCAGGGTCTTGAAGACGCTGAGTTGTACTGTCAGAAATTTTGAAAGTGGGCAGTCCTGACAAAATGGAATGATCATGCTTTGGCAGCCCTTTTTCGAAAGAGTCTGTCAGAAAAAGTAAAGGACGTTATGGTGGGATTCCCTGTTCCCTCTGGTCTCAATGATTCTATGTCTTTGGCTATTCAAATTGACAGACGTTTGCTTGAGCGCAGAGGTATGCGTGAGATAGTGTTGCCTTGTAAGCCAGCTCCTGAGCCCATGCAGTGTGACGGAGTGACTTCTGGGACTCAGCGTCATGAGTTTCGTAAGCGCTGCCCTGTTGGGAAGTTGTTTGTTCCAGACCAGTGGAAAGAGAGTGTGATGTCTGAGATTCATTGTTCCGCGTTGGCTGGTCATCCCGGGATTTTTGGTACCAGAGACTTGGTGAGTCGCTCCTTTTGGTGGCCTGCTTTGTCTCGTGATGTCAGGGACTTTGTGCAGTCCTGTGGGACTTGCTCTCGTTCCAAGCCTTGCTCTCGTTCTAGTGGTTTGTTAATGCCATTACCTGTACCCAAGAGACCTATATTTCTATGGATTTTAATTCTGACCTTCCTGTCTCTCAGAGAATGACCGTTATCTGGGTAATCTGTGATAGGTTTTCCAAGATGATACATCTTGTGCCATTGCCTAAGTTGCCTTCCTCCTCCGAGTTGGTGCCTTTGTTCTTTCAGCATGTGGTTCGGTTGCATGGCATTCCGGAGAACATTGTGTCTGACAGAGGAGTCCAGTTTGTTTCCAGATTTTGGAGGACATTTTGTTCTAAACTTGGTGTTCAGTTGTCTTTCTCCTCTGCATTTCACCATCAGACCAATGGACAAACTGAGAGAACAAACCAGACCTTGGAGACTTATTTGAGATGTTTTGTGTCTGCTGATCAAGATGACTGGGTCTCTTTTTTGCCTTTGGCTGAGTTTGCTCTTAATAATAGAGCTAGCTCTGCCACCTTGATGTCTTCATTTTTCTGCAATTCCGGGTTTCACCCTCAATTTTCTTCAGGACAGGCGGAGATGTTATGTTTTGGTAGCTGAGGAGAGCAGGCAAAAACGGCAATACACCAGAGAGGTTGGAATCTAGTGGATTGCAGTACCCTGACTAACCACCACAACTAAAGACAGCCGTGGAGCGTTCCTACGTTGGTCCTAGACGCCTCGTCACAGCCTGAGAGATTAACTACATCTAAAGATAGAAAGAGGAAAGCTATCTGCCCCGGAGCAGATTCCCAAAGAACATAGGAAGCCCCCAAACATGTAATGGCGGTTAGACAAGAGGGAATACAGACACAGACAGAAAATAGTATGAGCAAACGCTGGGGCCCAATCTGCCTAGACAGAAAAGGATAGAAAGGATACTCACTGCAATCCAAAAAACCCCTAAAAAATACCAACGCTACTGATTGCAAAAACACCTGAGATCACACGACCTCTACCACCTAAATCAGTTCTCTGGTGTAACAAAACTAAGCCGCAGCTACTGAAAAAACTGGAAAAGGCAAATGAACAAATAACAGTGGCTCCAGCGGAACTGAGAGGAGCCCAAGCCCCCCGGGGGGAACCTGGCTAACCTCACAGAAATGCAGAGAAATATGCAAATGGTAAGCACAAAAACGAAAACAGAAAATATCTTATCTGAAAGCAGAAGAAGAGGCAAGACTCAGCAAGCTTCCAAGTGAACCAGGAACCAAAGTTGAGACAAGAACAATTGATCACCGGCAACCATGATGGGAGGGAACCTCCCTTATATCAAGCCACTCTGTGACTCCTGATTGCCAATCCTCATTGAATGGTTCAGTACTGTTTGTAACCACCAGAGGGAGCTTCTGCTCAGAATTCATTTCCAAAACATTCACAATACGGAGGCTTCTGTCTGTCCGGGGGTTGACTCTATTGTGCAGCATATGCAGCAGATTTGGAACCAGGTGGTGGAGAGGTTGTCTCTCTCTCAGGAGAAGGCCCAGCGGTTTACCAACCGGCATAGGACTGATGGTCCTCGTTTTAAAGTGGGGGACTTGGTTTGGTTGTCCTCAAGGTATCCCTATGATGGTTGCATCTCCTAAATTTAAGTCAAGGTTCATTGGACCTTATAAGATCATGGAAATTATTAATCCTGTTTCCTTCCGTTTGCTTCTTCCAGGGACATTTAAGATCCATATCGTGTTCCACAAATCCTTATTGAAGAGGTTTGTCGAACCAGTGGTTCCTATGGCTGCACCTCCCGACCCTGTTTTGGTTGAGGGCAATTTGGAGTATGTAGTTGAGAAGATATTGGATTCTCGTTTTGCTAGATGGAATCTCAGTATTTGGTTAAGTGGAGAGGTTATGGTCAGGAGGACAATTCTTGGGTGTTTGCTTCGGACATTCATGCTGGGAGACTTATCCGTGCCTATCATCGAGCCCATCCTGATCGGACTGGTTGCGCAGGTGAGGTTTCGGTGACCCCTCCTCAAGGGGGGGTACTGTTGTGAATATGCTGGAGGTGGCTTCTGAGCTGGGGCTCCCTCTGGTGGTTGCTGAGGGTAATGAACTGATTAATGAATGGCCTTCAGCTGACGCTGAATGGTAGGATATAAGTGGCCTGAGTTCCCAGCAGCCTTGCCGGTTATCAATTGTTCTTCTGGTCTTGCTTGAAGCACTGCTAGTTTCCTGCTCTCCTTCAGATAAGTGTTTGCTTTTTTTTCTTTCCTCTGTTTGATTTTCTCTGCTGGTTTGCTGCCTGCAGTGGACTGCAGCCTGTCCCCTTTTTGAGGTCTGGCGCTGCATTTGTGCTCTGTTTGTGTCTGCACTTTTGCTTTGCTCTTTTGTTACTTTTAATTTGCTGAATAGCGTTTTGTTACACCAGAGATCTGATTTAGGTGGAAGAGGTGGTGTGATCTCAGGTTTTATGGCAATCAGAAGTGTTGGTATTTTTTAAGGGTTTTTGTTGGATTGCAGTCAGAATTCTTTCCTGTACTTTTCTGTCTAGACAGATTGGGCCCAAGCATTTGCTCATTCTATTTTCTGTCTGTGTCCGTGCTTTCTTCTTGTCTAACCGCCATTACATGTTTGGGGGCTTCCTATTTTCTTTGGGGATCTGCTCCGGGGCAGATAGCTTTCATCTTTCTGCCTTTAGGTGTAGTTATCTCTCAGGCTGTGACGAGGCGTCTAGGATCAACGTAGGAACGCTCCACGGCTACCTCTAGTTGTGTGGTTAGTTCTGGTTACTGCAATCCAATAGGTTCCAGCCTCTCTGGTGTATTACCGCTTTTGCTATTTTTTGCCATTTCTCCTCAGTTACTGAAATATAACACCCAAGTGTTTCACTAAAGTTTATAATGCCTGGGTGTGAAAAAAAAATTTCCACAAAAATGACTTTTTAGTCCCCAATTTTTGATTTTTTCCAAAAGTTGTTGTCCAATTTGTCCTGAGTACGCTGATACCCCATATGTGGGGGGAAAATACTGTTTGGGAGCACGGCAGGGCTTGGAAAGGAAGTAATGACATTTTGGAATGCAGACTTTGATTGGTGTCATGTTCAGTTTGCAGAGCCCTGATGTGCCTAAACAGTGGAAACCCCCCACAAGTGACCCCATTTTGGAAACTAGACCCCCTAAGTAACTTATCTAGATCTGTGGTGAGCACTTTGAACCCCCAAGTGCTTCACACAAGTTTATAATGCCCGGGCATGAAAATAAAAAAGCCTATTTTTTCCCACAAAGATAGTCTTTTAGTCACCAATTTTTTATTTTCCCAAGGGTAACGGGAGAAATTGGACCCTAAAAGTTGTTCTCAATTTGTCCTACGTACGCTGATACCCTATATGTGGGAGCAAACTACTTTATGGGCACATGTCGGGACTCAGAATAGAAGTAGTGACGCTTAGTAATCCAGACTTTGATGGAATGGTCTGCGGGTGTCATGTAGGTTAGGAGAACCCCTGATGTGCCTAAACAGTGGAAACCCCCCACAAGTGACCCCATTTTGGAAATTAGACCCCAAAGGAACTTATCTAGATGTGCGGTGAGAATTTTGAATCCCCAAGTGCTTCACATAAGTTTATAACGTAGAGCCAAAAAAATAAAAAATCATATTTTTTTTCACAAAAATGATATTTTTGCCCCCAATTTTTTATTTTCCCAAGGGTAACAGAAGAAATTAGACCCTAAGAGTTATTGTGCAATTTTTCCTGAGTACGCTGATAAACCATATGTGGGGGTAAACTACTGTTTGGGCTCATAGGAGAGCTCAGAAGGGAAGGAGCACCGTTTGACTTTTTCAACGCCAAATTGGCTGGAATTGAGATCAGGCACCATGTCACGGTTGGAGAGCACCTGATGTGCCTAAACAGTGGAAACCAAACAATTCTAACTCCAGCCCTAACCTCAACACACCCCTAACCCTAATCCCAACCCTAATCATAACCCTGAACACACCCTTAACTCCAATCCCAATCCTAACCCTAACTTTAGCCCCAACTCTAACTTTAACTTTAGCCCCAACCCTAACCCTAATGGGAAAATGGAAATAAATATATTTTTTAATTTTATTATTTTTCCCTAACTAAGGAGGTGATAATGGGGGGGTTGATATACTATTTATAATGGGTTTTTATGTGTGGCAGCTGTCACACGCTAAAAGACGCTTTTTGTTGCAAAAAATAGTTTTTGCATCACCACATTTTGAGAGCTATAATTTTTCTGTATTTTGGCCCACAGAGTCATGTTAGGTCTTATTTTTTGTGGGATGAGTTGACATTTTTATTGGTACCAGTTTTGGGCACATGACATTTTTTGATCTCTTTTTATTATGATTTTTGGGAGGCAGAATGAACAAAAATCAGCAATTCATGAATTTCTTTTGGGGGGGCGTTTATACCGTTCCGCGTGTGGTAAAATTGATAGAGCAATTTTATTCTTCGGGTTAGTACGATTACAGTGATACCTCATTTATATCATTTATGTATATTTTGGCGCCTTTATACAATAAAAACGATTATATATAAAAATTAATTATTTTTGAATCGCTTTATTCTGCGAGCTATAACTTTTTTATCTTTTCGCAGTAAATGCTGTATGGCCGCTCGTTTTTTGTGGGACAAGATGAAGTTTTCAGCGGTACCATGTTTATTTATATCCGTCTTTTTGATCTCTTGTTATTCCACTTTTTGTTCGGCGGTATGATGATAAATCATTGTTTTTTTGTTACTTTTTTTCTTTTAAGGAGTTCACTAAAGGGGTTAACTAATGGGAAAGGTTTATAGGGCAGGTCGTGATGGATGCGGCGATACTAAATATGTGTACTTTTATTGTTTTTTTATTTACATGAAGAAGTGAATTTATTGGGGAATATTTTTTTTTCTTTATTTAGGAATTTTTTTTTTTTACACGTTATTTTTATTTTTTTTACTTTGTCCCAGGGTGGTACATCACTGTATAAGGTCAGATCGCCGATCTGACACTGTGTACAGCACTCTGTCAGATCAGCGATCTCATAGGCACTGCATCAGGCTTTCTCAGCGCCTGCTCTCAGCAGGCACTGAGGAAGCCGCCTCCCTGCAGTACCCGGAAGGACCACACGGCTATCTTGGATCTGGGGTCCTGCAGGGAGGAAGCCCCTCCCTGCGCGATGCTTCCCGATACCGCAGGAACACTGCGATCATCTTTGATCGCAGTACTCCGGGGGTTAATGTGCTGGGAGAGGTCCTTGACCGCTCCTGGCACATAGTGCCGGGTGTCAGCTGTGACAATCAGCTGACACCCAGCCGCGATCAGCTGCGCTCCCCCCGGGAGCGCAGCTGATCGCATATGACGTACTATTTCGTCCCTGGGAATTGAGTCCCACGGCACATGGACGGAATAGTACGTCAGATGGAAGAAAGGGGTTAAACTGTAGTGTTTTTCGTATCTTTTCAATGGATCGATTTTTAACTGGAAAATTTAGAGATTGACTATTGAACAAGATTACATTTTTTACTTTTTCTATTATCCTTCAGGGACTCATCCAACAGGGATTGATCCTCTGTGCACATCTTGAGAATTCAAGTTTATTCATCAGGTGAGCTGAACATTTCTTTTTTGAGAAAGTTTTTCATTGCAGAATGTTTTGGGGAAAAATTTTCCACTGCTTGAAATTTTATTCTTCTCTGGACGATTCTGAAATGTAGGTAGGAATGTGCCAGATTCATGAATTGCAAATATTTAAAAAATTACAATTCTCACTACAGTAGGGCGAGTTGTAATAACTTGAGAATAGTGATGAGCGAGCACTAAAATACTTGGGTTCTCGTTGTTCAGGTAGAGCAAACTGGAATACTCGTGTACTCGACCCGAGCAACGAGCCCAATCTAAGTCTATGGGAAAACCGGGGTCCTTTCAAAGTCTAAAAACATCTGAAATGATGGAAACAGTGCTCAAATAACATGGGAACATCATGGGGTATACCCCTGGAAGCATTTCTGACTCCCAGGTCACAGTTTCTGACTCCCAGGTCAATGTTGTCTTACGCCATTTTTACAGGTGCACCGAAAAACATACAAAAATGAAAACAAATGGATTTTCCTGGGAAATATGTAAGGAACATCCTTTCCAGGGTAATTGCTTTTATATAAGGCAAAATAATTAACCCAAAACAAAAATGTTCCTCCACCACCTTGTCTATGTTCACACGTAGCGTTTGTGATGCGTTTTTTCAACGTTACCATTGCTTTCAACTAATACAACTGCATTTACTGGGAAATGTAATTGTAGCATTTAACAACCTTAGCTGGCCATGTGGTGTGTGACACATCATCAGGCATCATCAGACACATCTTGTTTCATTTATGAAGGATTGACTCTTAAAGTCACAAAGCCTATTTTTATAAGGGCATCAGTCAGCATTACTATTCGTAAAGGCCCATTACTAAACAGTGGGTCTCCTATATTGTTATTGCCTATGCACGTGGCTGGGCTGCCAAAAATTAGAATGCACCCCAATACCTACCCCTTTCATGAGACGTACAGGAGGGCATCATGAAAAAGTGTTCCAATTATAAGAAAATGGGTCTCCCATAGTGTTAGCCTATGCATTGAATGCAATACCCGCCCTGCCACAAAGTCACATGCACCCCAATAAGCCTTTTAACCCAGGTACTGGATGGTCACAGGAAAACCAAGTTCACATTATTAATTTGGTACTGCCATACTGTTAGCCTATGCATTGAATGCAAGGAGCGCCATGCACCAAATTCACACGCACCCCAATAAGCCTTTGAACCCAGGTACTGGATGAAAAATTTTCATTCTAAGAGGCAATTTCCAATCGCAAAACCATCGCAGAGTTTGGGAAAGCAAATTCATTAACATCTTTGATTCTATTCACACAGGACTCAATTTGTCAGGAGGTTTCATGTCGCATTACCAAATCTGAGCAACTTCCTCCAAAAACAATGGAGACACCATCAGTCCTTTGATCTCACATGCATATGGGGTCCATGAAACTTTCACACCACTTATCTAATCTTACCTAATTAAGGATTCTCTCTTTAAGCTCAGTGTTTGTTTATTTCAGTGTTTGTTTATTTAAATGTCCATGTATCACACCATGCCTTTGCTTTTCACTGTATATAATTTGGTTTCTTCAAATATTTTGCTATACCAGCCTGATGAAGAGACGTAAGCAGTCTCGAAAGCTCGCCCTCTAATATCTTAAACTATATTTTGTTAGCCATTAAAAGGTATCATACTCACAAGATTCCTATTTTGCTTCTCCCACTGAAAGCACTCTATATGTTTTTTTCTACTGGCTAACACGGTACCAAACCAATCTTTTTTCGTTTATCCTGCACCAAAGTAACACACACCCCAATAAGCCTTTGAACCCAGGTACTGGATGGCCACATAAAAACCAAGTTCATATTTTTGCATTTTTTACTGCCATACTGTTTTCTTATGCATTAAATGCAAGGTCTGTCCTGCACCAAAGTAACACGCACCCCAATAAGCCTTTGAACCCACGTACTGGATGGCCACAGGAAAACCAAGTTCACATTATTCATTTGGTTCCTGCCATAGGGTTAGCTTATGCACTGAATGCAAGGCCTGCCCTGCACCAAATTCACACACACCCCAATAAGCCTTTGAACCCAGGTACTGGATGGCCACATGAATACCAAGTTCACATTTTTTGCATTTGTTGCTGCCATACTGTTTGCTTATACATTAAATGCAAGGCCTGCCCTGCACCAAAGTGTCACGCACCCCAATAAGCCTTTGAACCCAGGTACTGTATGGCCACGGGAAAACCAAGTTCACATTATTTATTTGGTACTGTCATACTGCTAGTGTTGGAAGACAACATGGACAATGTATGTATCATAGGAATCACTGAACTCTATATTGAATTTGTGAGCGCTAAATATTTCCAGGACTCTATTGATGAGATAAAAGACTGTGAACCTGTTGGGTGAGAAGGCCTGTGTTCTTTTGTGTGATGTCCTTTGTTTTAGTAATAAGGTAAAGGTGGATCTACATACAAAATGAATATTGGCCCTCCAACCTCATAGAAGATACAGGTGTACACTGTGGAGATCTTGAATGAATAGCCTCTATCCTGTTTGTGACCTATCGTTATCTGCATATGTACACAGCTCCTGTGGGTTTCCATTATAAACCAGTGGTCCTGAGATAGACCTGCTGTCTCCGGCCTATGGATATGTATATTGATACACGATGCCTGTGGTGTTTGGATGATAAACCACTGTTCTTTAAATGGACACCTTGGAGCCAGCCCAAATGGAATTGAACCTGTCCTACACATGAACTTTCTTCCCAAGCACGAGGATGCCATCTGCAGGAAGGTGACGGTTACTGCAGCCAATGACAATGTTCATATTACCGGAAGATGATTATATATTTGCCACAGAAGATACCGGAAGAGAGGGACGGAGTTGTGGGTTGTATGTGGGTGTGGATGTGAAATCTTGGTATAAATGGAGGAAGAATCAAGGCCATCTCTCTCTCTCTCTCATTATTGCCATGAAGAATTGTTGATAAGTATACTTCTAAGATATAGATATTTGTATTGGTATTTCTCTAATTATAGGACATTGAAGAAAGTTTTTATTGTTACATTATTATTTGAATTGTCTTATTACTATTTTTTTTACTTTTCATTAAATATCTTTGTCATTTTCCCAAACTTGAGTTATTGATTATCTAGATATTCAGGACAGGATACAGGACAGGAAATTACCACCAACAGCTAGCCTATGTATTGAATGCAAGGCCTGCCCAGCACCAAATTCACAGGCACCCAATAAGCCTCTCTACGCAGGTACTGGATGGCCACATGAAAACCAAGTTTACATATTTTTACATTTGTTACTGACATACTGTTAGCTTATACATTACATGCAAGGTCTGGCCTGCATCAAAGTGACACACACACCAATAAGCCTTTGAATCCATGTACTGGATGGCCACAGAAAAACCAAGTTCACATTATTAATTTGGTTCTGCCATACTGTTAGCCTATGCATTTAATGCAAGGCCTGCCCTGCCACAAAATCACATGCACCCAATTAAGCCTTTGAACCCAGGTACTGGATGGCCACAGGAAAACCAAGTTCACATTATTCATTTGGTTCTGCCATACTGTTAGCCTATGCAGTGAATGCAAGGCCTGCCCTGCCACAAAGTCACATGCACCACAATAAGCCTTTGATCCCAGGTACTGGATGACCACAGGAAAACCAAGTTCACATTATTCATTTGGTTCTGCCATACTGTTTGCCTATGCAGTGAATGCAAGGCCTGCCCTGCCACAAAGTCACATGCACCACAATAAGCCTTTGATCCCAGGTACTGGATGACCACAGGAAAACCAGGTTCACATTATTCATTTGGCACTGCCATTCTGTTAGCCTATGCATTGAATGCAAGGCCCGACCTGCACCAAATTCACATGCACCCCAATAAGCACACATATAAATAGGCATCTGACACGTGTACCACACTGTTCAATATGTGACCTGGATTTATTTATTTTTTCCCCCAAAATAGTCTATAGAAATAGGGTAAGACACAGCAAAAAAGGGGAATGTGGCCCTGAAATGCCACAATTTTTAACACACAGATAGATAGGTGTGTGACAGAGATACCACACTGTTCAATATGTGGTCTGTATTTTTAAATTTTTTCCCCCAAAATGCTGTATACAAATAGGGTAACAGACAGCAAATCCAGTGTAATGTTGACCTGAAATGCCACAATTTTTAGCACACAGATAATTAGGCGTCTGACACAGGTACCACACTATTCAATATGTGGCCTGGATTTATTTATTTTTTCCCCCAAATAGTCTATAGAAATAGGGTAAGACACAGCAAAAAAGGGGACGGTATCCCTTAAATGCCACAATTTTTAACACACAGATAGATAGGCGTGTGACAGAGATAACACACTGTTCAATATGTGGTCTGCATTTTTAAATTTTTCCCCCCAAAATGCTGTATACAAATAGGGTAACAGACATCAAATCCAGTGTAATTTAGCTCTGAAATGCTACAATTTTTAGCACACAGATAACACACTGTTCAATATGTGGTCTGTATTTTTAATTTTTTTAACCCAAAATACTGTATACAAATAGGGTAACATACAGCAAATCTAGTGTAATTTAGCCCTGAAATGCCACAATTTTTATCACACAGATAAATAGGCATCTGACACTGATACCCCACTGTTCAATATGTGGCCTGGATTTATTTATTTTTCACCCCAGAGTAGTCTATAGAAATAGGGTAAGACACAGCAAAAAAAGCCTTTGAACCAGGTATTGGATGACCACAGGAAAACCAGGTTCACATTCATTTGGTACTGCCATTCTGTTAGCCTATGCATTGAATGCAAGGCCCGACCTGCACCAAATTCACATGCACCCCAATAAGCACACATATAAATAGGCATCTGACACGGGTACCACACTGTTCAATATGTGGCCTGGATTTATTTATTTTTTCCCCCAAAATAGTCTACAGAAATAGGGTAAGACACAGCAAAAAGGGGAATGTAGCCCTGAAATGCCACAATTTTTAACACACAGATAGATAGGCGTGTGACAGAGATACCACACTGTTCAATATGTGGTCTGTATTTTTACATTTTTTCCTCCAAAATACTGTATAAAAATAGGGTAACAGACAGCAAATCCAGTGTAATGTAGCCCTGAAATACCACAATTTTTAACACACAGATAAATAAGGATCTAAAACAGATACCACACTGTTCAATATGTGGCCTGGATTTATTGATTTTTTACCCCAAAAAAGGGGGAATATAGCCCTGAAATGCCACAATTTTTAGCACACTGATAGATCAATCATCTGATGAAGAGAGCCCACTTTCAAATATCTGCCCTGTATTTTTTTCTTTTGACCAGCAAAATGTGTCAATAAGTAGCCTATGACACAACAAAAAAAATTCTATGGAGGCCTGAAATAGCAAAATTTTGAGTGCAATGATATGCGATCCGTGTGGCAGACAAAACCCAGTGTAAAATATCTATCCTGTATCTAAATATTTTTTGGGTAGCTAAATTTTTTTTTGGTCAGCAAAATGGTGTCAAAAAATTGTATAAGACTCTCCAAAAAATTCTACAGCACCACAAAAAATGGAAGACTTTTATGCTCAATCAGATTTCAGGCCTGGGACAGGCAAACCCGTTTAAAATAGCTGGATTTTCATGCTGTACTATGAAAAGGATCTGGCTGTATTCTGCAGTGTCAACAAGCAATTAAAGAAAAATAGGGGTTCTGGATTGCTTTGGAAAAAAATAATCAGGATTAAGATGCAACAAAAATTTGCTGCCCAATGAGACCTAGGGCTGTGTAGATATGGTCAATATATGTAATAGGCAGCAGCAGGAGAAGTAGCAGACAGTAATGGAATGGACCCTCTTGATGTTTGCTATTAAGTATGCCACACAGAATGCCTGCTTGCTACTGAGATCTATATACCCACATACAGTGCGTGCATGCCTTGCACTGATATGTATATACGCACATACACTCCCTGCCTACCTAGCACTGCAATCTATATATCCCGTAATTAGTCCTTAGAAGGATTAAGCTGGATTTGTGTCTTCTTTGATGGTATACCTACACTACCTTCTAAACCCCCAAATCTGACCCTATCTTGGCAGCAGCTCTCCCTACGCTCGCTAATTCTGGAGCAGACAGAGCCGAGCATGGCGGCGCCAGGTCTCTTATTCACCTGATGACGCTGTGCGGCCAGCCAATCACTGTAATACCACAACAAAGATGACTGCGTCATTACAGTGCGTGGCAGACAATCCCCGCATGTTGATTGGCACTCTACAGAGCGCCAAAAATGCAGGGTGTGCACCAGAACTCCCGCTGAGCAAACATGGAAATGCTCGGTGCTGGCCGAGTACTGCGAGTACAGCGATGCTCGGGGAGTAATGAGTATTACTGAGTAAGTTCGCTCATCACTACTTGAGAAACATTTCTTGACATTAGTGTTATATTTAAAGGGAATCAGTCAGCAGGTTATTGCTATTTTATCTGAGAGCAGCATAATATAGGAGATGAGACCCTGATTCGAGTGATGTGTCCCTTATTAGGCTGTGTGCTCTATTTTAAATACAATCAGTGTTTTATCAGTAGGAGATTATCACTGCAGAAATAAAGCCCCGTCACACACAGCAATCTCGCTGGCGAGATCTCTGCTGAGTCACTAGTTTTGTGATGCAACAGCGATCTCAGCAATATCGCTGTGTGTGACATTCAGCGACGATCAGCCCCCCTGCCGGGTGTCGCTGATCGTCGCTGAATGTCCTGGACATTTTTTTGATTGTTGGTCTCCTGCTGGCCAGCGCGCATCACTGCGTGTGGCAGGCAGGAGATCAGCAATCAGCTGGTATCCAACGTACACATCGGGTTTCCAGGCGCCGGGAGGCACTGGAAACCCGATGTGTACGTTGGATACCAGTGCGCTGCTGCCGGGGAGCTGGTAACCAAGGTACACATTGGGTTTCCAGGTGCTGCGCAGCGCCTGGAAACCCGATGTGTACCTTGGTTATCAGCTCCCTGCACGAGCGGGCTGGTATCCAACGTACACTGCGGGTAACTAAGCGAATGTTACCCGCAGTGCACTGTCCTGATCGCTGCCTGAGCTGCCTGTTTGGCAGCTCAGCAGCAATCATGTTAGCGACACAGCCAGCGATCCTGACAAGTGGCATATCGTTGTCGGGATCACTGTGTGGTCGCTAGGTGTGACGGGGCCCTAAGTCTCATGTGGACAGTAGTTAGGCTAATCTGTGTATAATCCATTCCCCACCACTAATTAACACCTTGCTGACAATTCACAGTGTATATAGGAAGCTGACAATCAGGAGGTATGAATGAGGTTATACATAACCCAGAAGTATTAGCTTTAGCACATATCATCAAACTAAACAGGGATTCTATCAAAACTGTACCAAGCAGTTCAGTGAGTGACGCATCACTGGAATCAAGATCTCTGTCTCTGACAGATTCCCTTTAAAAATGTGCCAAATTTATCCTATATTTCTGTTACATTTTGATACATTTAGGACAAATAACAGCAATGCATCTTTAGGAGAACTGACGTGTTTGGAATAGCAATCAGTTGAGCTTCACTGCCACCATAAGAATAGCAGATAACCATATACGCTTGAGAAAGACTTAACAGATTGTGTTGTATTGTCCCAGCTTTAATGTGGAAAGAGTTTATAAACTAGAATGCCTGAAGTGTTATATATCCTTCTAGCACAACACAAAAGTATGCACTCAAAGGTGTTTCCATCTGTGTTGGAATACATGGTACACTATATAAAAACCCTCTTCATTCCAGTAGAACTAGCTGCGTTATCTCTCTGCTGATTTACAGAAAATTAAGGGACTTGCTAATAAAAATCTAATTTTTCGCCAGGTCCATGCTCCATATTGCCTGAAGCTCTATGCTAACAATATGGCCACGGAGAAGGTTTGCTCATATGAAGTTACAGTTAGAGGCTATGTAATTATATTATGTAAATGCAATTAATTGTCCATCGGCTCAGGTGGTGCACATGTGCCTACACTGGTGATAAAAGCCACACTGACATTTCTGCATGTGCAGATATAACAGCAAATGAGGCTGTAGGGGATGCACTTTCCTAACCTCTATGATATCATACATTAGAAAGTGT
>JARQOD010000002.1:247600613-247764124 GCA_033576555.1 Oophaga sylvatica | reverse complement strand
AGAACTTAAACACATGCTAAAAAGGAAGAAAGAAATGTTTATCACATGGAAAGAGGGAGGCATATCTAAAGAAGAATATAATGCTATCTGCAGGGCACGAATCAGATTATTAAAGCTGACAACTAATTAAGGCTTGCAAGAGACGTCAAAAGCAATGAAAAAGGAATTGGAGATATGTCAAAAGTAAAAGAAAAGTTAAAGATGCTATATGATTTTACTAGAGAAGAGAGAGAGGATTCAAAAAGATATAAATATACTGGAGCAGTGGGCAGCAACTAACAGAATGGTTTTTTAAAAGGGAAAAATGCAAAGTACTACATCTGGGCAATAAAAATGAAAAAAAATATACAGAATGGGAGGTGTTATGATTTGGTAGCTGAGGAGTGCAGGTAAAAAAGGCAATACACCAGAGCAGTTGGAATCTATGAGATTGCAGTACCCTGACTAACCACCACAACTAGAGGCAGCCGTGGAGCGTTCCTACGTTGGTCCTAGACGCCTCGTCACAGCCTGAGAAACTAACTATACCTAAAGATAGAAAGAGGAAAGCTATCTGCCCCGGAGCAGATCCCCAAAGAACATAGAAAGCTCCCAAACATGTAATGGCGGTTAGACAAGAAGAAATACTGACACAGACAGAAAATAGTATGAGCAAACGTTGGGGCCCAAACTATCTAAATAGAAAAGGATAGGAAGGGCACTTACTGCAATCCCAAAAAACCCTGAAAAGCACCAACTCTACTAATTTCAAAAACACCTGAGATCACACGACCTCTACCACCTAAATTAGTTCTCTGGTGTAACAAAATCAAAACAGCAGCCACTGAAAAAACTGGAAAAAGCAAATGTACAAAACATCAGTGGCTGAACTAAACTGAGAGGGCAAAAGCCCCCGGAGGGGACCCTGAAGGCCCCCACAGAAGTGCATGACAAAATGCAAAATAAAGCACAAAAACAAAAAGAAGAAAATGTCTTATCTGTTAGCAGGAGATGCAGACACGACACAGCAGGCTACAAAGGAAACAGGAATCAAGGATTGAGACCAGAACAATTGATCACCGGCAACCCTGATGGGAAGGCGACTCCCTTAAATAAGACCAGTCAGTAACACCTGATTCCCAATCCTCACAATCTTCACTGGACAGTCCAGTACAGCTTGTAACCACCAGAGAGAGCATCTGCTCAGAACTCATTTCAAGTCCATTCACAACAGTACCCCCCCCTTGAGGAGGGTCACCGAACCCTCACTTGAGCAACCAGGTCGGTCAGGATGAGTTCTATGATACGCACGGATGAGTCTCCTAGCATGGATGTCCGAAGCAAACACCCAAGAATTGTCTTCCTGACCATAACCTCTCCACTTAACCAAATACTGGAGTTTCCGTCTAGAAAAACGAGAATTCAATATTTTCTCAACCACAAACTCCATATTGCCCTCAACCAGAACAGGGTCAGGAGGCAAAGCAGTAGGAACCACTGGCTCAACAAACCTCTTCAACAAGGACTTGTGGAACACGTTATGGATCTTAAATGTCCCTGGAAGAAGCAAACGAAAAGAAACAGGATTAAGAATCTCCATGATCTTATAAGGTCCAATGAACCTAGGCTTAAATTTAGGAGATGCCACTCTCATAGGAATATTTTTTGAGGACAACCAGACCAAGTCCCCCACTTTAAACCGAGGACCATCAGTCCTATGCCGGTTAGCAAACCGCTGGGCCCTCTCCTGAGAGAGGGACAACCTCTCCACTACCTGGTCCCAAATCTGTTGCATACGCTCCACAACAGAGTCAACACCAGGACAGGCAGAAGCCTCCGTCTGTCCTGAAGAAAATCGAGGGTGAAACCCAGAATTACAGAAAAATGGAGACATCAAAGTGGCAGAGCTAGCCCTATTATTAAGAGCAAACTCAGCCAAAGGCAAAAAAGAGACCCAGTCATCCTGATCAGCAGACACAAAGCATCTTAGATAAGTCTCCAATGTCTGGTTTGTTCTCTCAGTTTGACCATTGGTCTGAGGATGAAACGCCGAGGAGAAAGACAACTGAACACCAAGCTTAGAACAAAAGGTCCTCCAAAATCTGGAAACAAACTGGACTCCTCTGTCAGACACAATGTTCTCAGGAATGGCGTGTAAATGAACCACGTGCTGAAGGAACAAAGGCACCAATTCGGAGGAGGAAGGCAACTTAGGTAATGGCACAAGATGTATCATCTTGGAAAACCTATCACAAATCACCCAGATGACGGTCATTCTCTGAGAAACAGGGAGGTCGCAAATTAAATCCATAGAGATATGGGTCCATGGTCTCTTGGGCACAGGCAATGGCATCAACAAACCACTAGAGCGAGAGCAAGGCTTGGAGCGAGAGCAAGTCCCGCAGGACTGCACAAATTCCCTGACATCACGAGACAAGGTAGGCCACCAAAAGGACCGACTAACCAAGTCTCTGGTACCAAAAATTCCGGGATGACCGGCCAACGCGGAACAATGAATCTCAGACATCACACTCTTTTTCCACTGGTCCGGGACAAACAATTTCCCAACAGGGCAGCGCTCGGGCCTATCCTCCTGACACCCCTCCAGAGCCAGTCTCAAATTGGGCGAGATGGCGGAAAGAACTACACCTTCTTTCAAAATAACAGAAGGATCAGATACCTCAGGAGAATCCGCAAGGAAACTCCTCGAGAGGGCATCCGCCTTAACATTCTTAGTGCCAGGAAGAAAGGAAACCACAAAATTAAAACGTGTGAAAAACAAGGCCCACCTGGCCTGTCTAGGATTAAGTCGCTTGGCAGATTCCAGATAAACCAGATTCTTATGGTCCGTAAGGACCACTACCTGATGTTTGGCTCCCTCCAGCCAATGTCTCCACTCTTCAAAAGCCCACTTCATGGCCAATAACTCCCGATTACCCATGTCATAATTACATTCAGTAGGAGAAAATTTTGAGAGAAAAAGGCACAAGGGTTACTTTTAGAGGTCTCTGGATCTCTTTGGGACAAAACGGCACCTGCCCCAATTTCAGAGGCATTAACCTCCACCTGAAATGGCAGAGAAACATCAGGCTGCCGTAGAACAGGAGCAGAAGTGAATCTCTGCTTAAGTTCCTGAAATGCAGAAACTGCCTCAGGAGGCCAATTCACCACATCAGAACCCTTTTTGGTCAAATCAGTTAATGGTTTAACAATAACCGAGAAATTACCAATAAATTTACGATAAAAATTGGCAAAACCCAAAAATCTTTGAAGAGCCTTTAATGAAGTAGGTTGGACCCAATCACAGATGGCCTGAACCTTGACCGGGTCCATTTCAATAACAGATGGGGACAAAATGAATCCCAAAAATGAGATCCTCTGTACGCCAAAAAGACACTTTGATCCCTTCACATACAGAGCATTCTCTCTCAAAATCTGGAATACAGTTCGAACATGTTTCACATGAGAGTCCCAGTCATTAGAAAAAATCAAGATATCATCCAAATAAACAATCAGAAATTTATCCACAAAATCCCTGAAAATGTCATTCATGAAGGACTGGAAGACAGAAGGAGCATTAGTGAGCCCAAAGGGCATCACAAGGTACTCAAAATGCCCTTCAGGGGTGTTAAATGCCGTTTTCCATTCATCCCCGTGCTTAATGCGAATAAGGTTATATGCCCCCCTGAGGTCAAGCTTGGTAAACCAAGTAGCGTTTTTCACCCTGGAAAACAGGTCAGAAATCAAGGGTAACGGATATTGATATTTCACAGTAATATTTTTCAAAAGACGATAATCAATACACGGCCTTAATGAACCATCCTTTTTGGCCACAAAGAAAAAACCGGCACCTAAGGGTGAAGAGGATGGTCTGATATGACCCTTCTCCAATGACTCCTTGATATAAGACCGCATAGCGTCATGTTCAGGTACAGACAAGTTAAAAAGGCGACCTTTAGGGAATTTACAACCAGGCACTAATTCAATAGCGCAGTCATAGCTCCTATGGGGAGGCAAGGATGCAGATTTACTTTCGCTAAACACATCAGAAAAATCAATCAAAAAGTCAGGAACATCCTGAGCCTGGGGGGAGGCAGAAAAAACAGGAGTGTTGGTATTAACACATTGGCAGCCCCAACTGGTTACAGACACAGATTTCCAATCCAAAACAGGATTATGAGACTGTAACCAAGGGAAACCCAGCACGATAATGTCATGCAGATTATACAGAACCAAAAATTTGCAGCTCTCCTGATGATCAGGTTCAACCCTCATTATCACCTGAGTAGAGAAGTGAGGTTTATTCTCAGCCAAAGGGGTAGAATCGATCCCCAGTAGGGGAATAGACTTCTGTAGGGGTATCAAGGGAATCCCGCAACGTTTAGCAATATCAAAATCCATCAGGTTAATAGCTGCTCCCGAATCAACGAAAGCCTGAGCAGAAAATGAGGACAGAGAGCATATCAGAGTAACAGTTAATAAAATCTTAGTCTGAACACTACCCAAGACAACTGAGCGTGCAAAACGTCTTCCCCGCTTAGGGCAGACTGAAATAGCATGAGAGGCATCACCACAGTAGAAACATAACCCATTGCACTTTCGAAACTCATGACGCTGTGCCCCAGATACCACTCTATCACACTGCATGGGTTCAGAAGCAGGTTCACAAGGCAACACTATTCCACGCATACTTCTCCGCTCACGCAAACGTCTGTCAATTTGAATCGCTAATGACATAGAATCATTGAGACCAGAGGGAACAGGGAATCCCACCATAACATCCTTTACATTATCTGACAGACCCTTCCGAAAAAGGGCTACCAAAGCGTCGTCATTCCATTTGGTCAGGACTGCCCACCTGCAGAATCTCTGACAGTATAACTCAGCGTTATCAAGCCCCTGATTTTATGCCAACAAGGCTTTTTCAGCTTGATCAGTGACATTAGGCTCATCGTACAATAACCCCAAGGCCTGAAAAAATGCATCAACATCACTCAAAACAGGATCCCCAGGTGTCAGGGAAAAAGCCCAATCCTGAGGATCGCCGCGCAGGAGAGAGATGACAATTTGAACCTGCTGCGCTGCGTTCCCTGAGGACTTAGATTTTAAGGCAAAAAACAATTTACAATTATTTTTGCAATTCAGAAACTTGGCTCGATCCCCCAAAAACAAATCTGGCATGGGAATCCTAGGTTCCACAACAGGCAACCTAGCAAGATAGGTAGCAATACTCCGAACCTCAGTGGCAAGCTGATCCACACGGCCAGACAACTGTGCAAACTCCATTGAGAGAAAAAATCCTCCCCAGCACCCAGAGATACCGAGGGAAAAAAAAAAAAAATGCAACAAACAGAAAAATATCTCTGACAACTCTGACAACCTTTTTTTTCTTTCACAATATTTTTCCCTTGTGTGAGTACCATATAATTTTCAGTTTTGGTCCGGTGATACTGTTATGATTTGGTAGCTGAGGAGTGCAGGTAAAAAAGGCAATACACCAGAGCAGTTGGAATCTATGAGATTGCAGTACCCTGACTAACCACCACAACTAGATGCAGCCGTGGAGCGTTCCTACATTGGTCCTAGACGCCTCGTCACAGCCTGAGAAACTAACTATACCTAAAGATAGAAAGAGGAAAGCTATCTGCCCCGGAGCAGATCCCCAAAGAACATAGAAAGCCCCCAAACATGTAATGGCGGTTAGACAAGAAGAAATACTGACACAGACAGAAAATAGTATGAGCAAACGTTGGGGCCCAAACTATCTAAATAGAAAAGGATAGGAAGGGCACTTACTGCAATCCCAAAAAACCCTGAAAAGCACCAACTCTACTAATTTCAAAAACACCTGAGATCACACGACCTCTACCACCTAAATTAGTTCTCTGGTGTAACAAAATCAAAACAGCAGCCACTGAAAAAACTGGAAAAAGCAAATGTACAAAACATCAGTGGCTGAACTAAACTGAGAGGGCAAAAGCCCCAAGAGGGGACCCTGAAGGCCCCCACAGAAGTGCAGGACAAAATGCAAAATAAAGCACAAAAACAAAAAGAAGAAAATGTCTTATCTGTTAGCAGGAGATGCAGACACGACACAGCAGGCTACAAAGGAAACAGGAATCAAGGATTGAGACCAGAACAATTGATCACCGGCAACCCTGACGGGAAGGCGACTCCCTTAAATAAGACCAGTCAGTAACACCTGATTCCCAATCCTCACAATCTTCACTGGACAGTCCAGTACCGCTTGTAACCACCAGAGGGAGCCTCTGCTCAGAACTCATTTCAAGTCCATTCACAACAGGGAGGAATAGGGCTAAGCAACAGCACATGTGAAAAATACTTGGTTATACTAATAGATCACAGACTGAACATGAGTCAACAGTGTGATGCAGCAGCAAAAAGACAAATACAATTCTGGTATGTATTAACAGAAGCATACGGTCTAGATCACGTGAAGTCATTATTGCCCTCTACTCCTCTTTGGTCAGACCTCATCTGGAATACTGTGTCCAGTTTTGGGCACCACATTTAAAAAAAGACATCAACAAACTGGAGCAAGTTCAGAGAAGAGAGACCAGAATGGTGACTGGTCAGCAAACCATGTCCTATGAGGAACGGTTACAGGATTTGGGAATGTTTAGCTTGCAAAAAAGAAGACTGAGAGGAGACTTAATAGCTGTCTACCAATATCTCAAGGGCTGTCACATTGTAGAAGGATCAACTTTATTCTTTTTGTACAAGTAAAGACTAGAAATAATGGGATAAACCTGAATGGGAGGAGACACAGATTAGATATTATAAAAAACTTTTTGACAAGATGATCAATGAGTAGAACAAGCTGCCATGAGAAGTGGTGAGTTGTCCTTCAATGGAAGTCTTCAAACAGAGGCTGGACAGACATCTGTCTGGCATGATTTAGTGAATCTTGCTTTGAGCAGGGAATTGGACCAGATGACCCAGGAGGTCCCTTCCAACTCTACCATTCTATGATTCTATGATTCTAGATTGGATAAGTTTAGAGTGCCTCTAGTTGCATGTGGAAGAGATTGAGAGCACTGATGTCCAACCACTTTTTGAGTTGGAGGATGAGTACGTGGGAGGGTTAGTGCACGCAGTCAGTGGACTACCGCAGCACATCTGTAATGATGACGAAACACAAATGCCAAATGCTGCATCTTTCTGCAGTGTGCAGACCAGCAAGGAGGGCAAGGGTGAGGACTGGTTGGAATATGCTGTGGGAGATAATGAGGTCCTAGACCCCACATGGTGCGAAGGCCATCCTAGTGACATGCGCAGTTTGGAGGAAGAGGAGGTGGTCACACTGCTCTAGCAGCACAGCAAAATAGAGAGCAGGGTGAAAAGGCACAGGGAGTGGCCACTAGTCATCACGTTGGCTGCTACTGCCTACTGCGCCAAGGAAATGAGAACAACAAAGGACTCACTGGCGTGGTATTTCTTCAGGCAATGTGCTGACAACAAGACACGGGTGGTTTACATGATAAGCCATCAGAGCCTGAAGTGAGGCATAAATATTCTGAACCTGAGCACCTGCATGACCAGGCATCTGAATTTCAAGCATGAGGTGCAGTGGAGTACACACTTTAAAAAGTATATCAGATTTGAGCCTCCTCCTGATCCCTCTTCTGCTGCTATCTCAACCTCTTCCTCCCGCTCATGAGGGCCACCTGCCTCCTTGCAAAGAGAGGATGTGACAGCACCACCAGCAGTGTCACCTAGAATTTCCACACCGTTCCATAATAAAATTTTGCAAGAGATTGAGAAGAGGGGAGAGAAAGCCAGAGAGTGCTACCTAAGTGCAATAAATGACATATAGAAAACAATTGTGCTAAATATATATGTATATATGCTCACCTGTGGGGGTTGTGCAGGATAAGCACAACGATATGTAAAAATTTGATCACAAATGGGGATCCAAACTCGTGGTATGCCACCCTTCCGATTGGTGCTGAGTTGTGTTAGTCCTGTTGCATTGACAACTCCAAGGGATGTGTGAGAAAAGAAATTGGAGGTGCTCAACTCTGGTGGAATGAATCCTCAAACAGATGTCAGATGTGAACCACTCCTTCGGGCGATGTACAGAATGGTGAAGACACTTTGTATTTGTCAAATTAAATTTATTAAAATAACATGAGTAATAAAGATTTTTTCATACTTGTGATAATTAAAAAAGCATTAAAACCTTAAATAGGTATTAAAATCACAACGCATTTCTGCTCTTCCTCAGGTGTATAAAACAAAATGACTTGTGGGGACTTTTATATACACCCCTATCCAATGTGGGTGGGATTACAGCTGTGAAAACTTTTGTGTGTTTCCACTTACCTGCAGCAAAATCATGTGTCCATTTAAGTGTTCAGCTCTCTATCTCCCAAACCCACAAGAGAATTAGGAAATTCCCCCTGTCCACCCTCGAGCCATGGTCCTGAATGACAGCATTTCCAAATTCCTGGCCTATGAAATGTTGCCATGCTGGTGGAGATGGATAGTTTTAAAAAACTAATGACAGTGGCTGTCCCACAGTACGTTGTTCCCAGCCAAACTACTTTTCCAGGAGAACCATCCCTGCCCTGCACACACATGTTGCAGACCAAATCAGGTGTGTATTGCACAGCGCCATCAGTGGCAAGGTCAACATAGCCACTGCTATGTGGACCAGTAAGCACAGCCAGGGATGTTACACTGCCCACTGTGTGAATGTAGTGGCATCTGTGACAAAGGCAGAAGGCATTCTAGTGCATGTCCTACCACCACCGAGGATTGCTGGATGTTTCTCTGTCCAGGTTGCCTCTTCCTCCTTCTCCACTTCCTCTATCGCCTCCTCATCTGGTTACAGAAAGACCTGCACCACCAACTTCAGCACAGCCAGGGGGAAAAGACAGCAGGCTGTTTTGAAATTCATCTGTTTAGGGGACAAATCCCACAACGAGCTGTGGATGGGGATAAAACAGCAGGCAGATGAGTGATTGATGCCGGTGAACCTCAAGCCCAGCCTGGTAGTGTGCAATAATGGGCGAAATCTCATAGCAGCTACAACCTACCCGGTTTAATGCACATTCCTTGCCTTGTGCATGTGCTGAATTTGTTGGTGTAGAGCTTCCTTAAAAATAACACATATTTGTCAGAGCTGCTGCTGAAAGTGCGGGAAGTGTGTGCGCGCTTTCAGCATTCTCACCCTGATGCTGCTCGCCTGTCTATGCTGCAGTATCACTTTTGTCTTCCTGCTCACTGCCTCATATGCGGAATACCAACAAGTTGGAACTCCAGCTTGCATATGCTGAAGAGACTGTGCGAACAGCAGCAGGCAATAGTGGAGTTTCAGCTGCAGCACGCACAGCTGAGTTGCTTTGCAGAACAACCCCACTTCACGACCAATGAGTGGGCCTCCATGCAGGCCGTGTTGCGCTGCTTCGAATACTCCACCAATATGGCCAGCGCTGATGACGCCATCATGAACCTTACTATACCACTTCTATGCCTGCTGGAAAAAAAACACTTCAGTCAATGATGGATAAGGTGATGACACAAGAGGAAGAGAAGGAGGAACAGGGACCTTTCACAATGTTACCAGGCCTGTCATACACACATGGCTCGGAGGGTGGATTCATGTATCAACAACAGCCAGGTACACTGCTGTCCAGCCAGCAGACAGTATCAGAGGAGAAGTTGGAACCATTTTCATAGCAGGTTGACACGCACATCAACTTACAAGCATCACTGGAGCGTGGCTGGGGGAATACAGAATACCAAGACAATATTCCTCCCATCAAGGACAGCTTGTCGTTGCCTAGGGGTAGTCTGGCACACATGAGCCAAAACATGCTACTGTATCTGCACAATGACCACCGAGTTGCCCGGATTGTTACTAGTGCTGATTACTGGGTGTCCACCCTACTGGACCCTGCTACAACGACATTGTACCATCATTACTTCCATCACTAGAGTTGGATTGCAAAATGCGTGATCACAAGCGCACGCTGGTAAAGGCACTACTGACGTCATTCCAACTTAATAGTGGGGGTTTACTTAAAAAACAAGGCAGAGGAGAAGGAAGTCGCCAATGCAGCTGGGTCACCACCACCACTTCAGAAGGCAGGGTCAGCATGGCTGAAATGTGGCAAAACTTTTTTAGCACGCCACATCATTTCGCACACCATTTGATATGAGCAATATTAGCAGGAGGCAGAGTTAGAACAATATGATGGAAGTGTAACTGTCCACATGTCTCCAAGTACTAACAGATGGGTCTGCCGCATTTAGCTCCTGGGTGTCCAAATTGGACACATGGCCTGAGCTTGCCCTTTATGCCTTGAAGGTGCTGGCCTGCCCTGCAGCAAGTGTACTGTTGGTACATGTATTTAGCATGGCAGGGGGTATGATCACAGACAGGCACATCCATCTCTCCACAGCCAACGTGGGAAATAGTTGTGAACACTCTGGATCTGACTTCTGAGTTTGGTCTCCCTCTGGTGGCTGCTGATAGTAATGAAGCTGCTTTGGCTAACAGAAGTCCATCACCTGGGGGCGATGAGTGGCAATCAGGTGGGACTGATTGGGATGATATAAGTGAGCTACCTTCCCATGATCCTCGCCGGTGATTTGTTTCTTCCTGGTCCCTTCTGGAAGTCGGCTTGTTTCCTGCTCTGTCCTGCAATTTTCAGATAAGTTATTTGCTGTTTATTTCTGAGGTATTTAGTACATCTATGTTTCTGCCCTTCTGGTGGAAGTTCTAGCCAGGTTCCTGTTATGAATGTGCTAAAAATGGTTTCTGAGCAGAGGCTCCCTCTGGTGGTTACTGACAGTACTGAACCTTTCAGCGAGGAATGGCAATCTGGGATCACGGACTGGTCTGATATAAGGGAGGTTCCCTCCCATGATGGTTGCCGGTGATCAATTGTTCTTGTCTCAATTTTGGTTCCTGGTTCATTTGGAAGCTTGCTGAGTCTTGCCTGCATCTTCTGCTATCAGATAAGATATTTTCTGCTTTTATTTTTGTGCTTGCTTTTTGCATTGTTCCCTGCACTTCTGTGGAGGTCAGCCAGATCCCCTCCGGGGGGCTTGTGCTCCTCTCAGTTTATCTGGAGCCACTGTTGTTTGTTCATTTGCTTTTTCCTGTTTTTTCAGTGGCTGCGGCTTAGTTTTGTTACACCAGAGAACTGATTTAGGTGGTAGAGGTCGTGTGATCTCAGGTGCTTTTGCAATCAGTAGAGTTGGTATTTTTTAGGGGTTTTTTTTTGGATTGCAGTGAGTATCCTTTGCTGTACTTTTCTGTCTAGACATATTGGGCCCCAGCGTTTGCGCATTCTATTTTCTGTCTGTGTCCGTGTTTCTTCTTGTCTAACCGCCATTACATGTTTGGGGGCTTCCTATTTTCTTTGGGGATCTGCTCCGGGGCAGATAGCTTTCATCTTTCTGCCTTTAGGTGTTGTTATCTCTCAGGCTGTGACGAGGCGTCTAGGATCAACGTAGGAACGCTCCACGGCTACCTCTAGTTGTGTGGTTAGTTCAGGTTACTGCAATCCAATAGGTTCCAGCCTCTCTGGTGTATTGCCGTTTTTGCTTGCTCTCCTCAGCTACCAAAACATAACAGGCTCCCCTGAGGGGGCCTGCGCTGGACTCTGTCTCTTTTGCCACTGTTAATGTATTTTCAGTTCCCTGTTATTTCAGTGTCTGCTAATTTGCTACCAGTTCACACCAGAGTGCTGATCTAGCGGGGGAGAGATCATGTGGTCTCAGTATTTTTGTATATCAGACGTGTTGAAGTTTTTCTTAGAGTTTTTGCTGGATTGCAGACAGTATTCTGTCCTGTCCTGTTCTATCTAGACAGTTTGGGCCCCAGCTTTTGCTTGTGCTATTTTCTGCCTGTTTGTATTTCATCTTGTCTCACCACCAATATATGTTTGGGGGCTACCTATTCCTTTGGGGGCTCTATTCAGGGGCAGTTAGCTTTCCCCTTTCTCTCTTTAGGCTTTGTTAACTCTCCGGCTGTGTTGAGGCGTCTAGGGTACTGTAGGCACGTCCTACGGCTGCTTCTAGTTGAGCTGTCAGTTTAGGGGTCTGCAATCCACTAGTTACCAACCTCTCTGGGTGTCTGGTTTCCTAGGCTACTTTTGCTGCTGTTCTCCTCAGCTACCAAATCATAACAGAATCACCGGCCTAACCGTAATCCTAGGGTACTCAAAAGAAGGAAAGAATAGTAAAAAAAAAAAAAATTTTCAGAATTTTTTATATATTGTTTCCTCTTTTTCTCTGGGGGCCGTAGGAGGATTTTTTTTTTCTCTTTAATGGAGATTGTGCAGTTGTCTGGTCGCGTTGAGTGGCTCGCTGCTGAAGTTCAGGAAATTTCTGCCTATCTCACTCAGTTTTCTGCTGTGGAACCTAGGATGCCTCTTCCTGATTTATTTTCTGGGGATTGGTCTAAATTTTTGAACTTTAAGAATAATTATAAGTAGAGATGAGCGACTTTGCCTCCGGGAGGGTCGAGTCGGGTTTCGGACCACCCGACTTTCGCAAAAGTCGAGTCGAACGAAATCGGCCGACTATCGGAAAAAGTCGAAGGTTCGAATGAAACTCAAACCGACCCCAGTGCAAGTCAATGGGGAAGAAAAGTCGGCAGTCAGTGGAGGACAGTAAACACACCTACAGTGACCATTTCAATGCCAACGACATCAATTCTTATTAAGCTTGTCAACCTTAATTTACTTTATAATAATAGTAACGCATTGAAAACTGAGGGTTATTTGGCTAAAGTTGTGGGGGGGGGCAGGGCTGGCTCCAGTTTTGTGGGCCCTGGGTGAAAGAGTCTTAGTGGGCCCCTTTAACACATACCACAATTCATGATGCTCCGATACAGCACAGAAATATAAGTATAGTACAATGCCAAATACTTCACTTCTAACATTACGAGTGATATCTATTGTAAATTCTACAATTGCTCAAAAACCGGACAGTATAGTCCTCCATACAGTATTATGGGCACCACATAGTGCGCCATACAGAATGGGCTCCATATAATGCTCTAAACAGAATAGGCCCCATATGTGCTCCATATGATGCTCCATATATAATGGGCTCCATGTGATGCACCATAAATAATGAACCCCATATGATGCTCTAGTATATGATGGGCCCCATATGATGCTTCAGTATATGATGGGCCACATGAATGATGCTCCAGTGTATGATGGGCCTATATAATGCTCCATATATAATGGGCCCCATATGATGCTCCAGTGTATAATGGGCCCCGTATATGATGCTCCAGTGTATTGATATGGAAATTTAATTAGGATAAAAATATCCTTCTGTGTTTGCTGCTTGCCATGTCCAAATCTCTATTTAATGTCTTCTTGAGCGCTCAGAACGAAATGAGGACTGTCCACACGAAAGTGTCAGTATAACAGTTCGTCAAAGACATACATTTATTATTCATTCAAGGTTTTATACATTTACAAAAAGGGGCTGGTTAGTCAATTAACATACAATTAAAAGCTGCTAGATTATTGGCTGTTCTAGTGTAAATATGATAATTATGATAATCATGATTAAAAGAGCTGAAGTTGCAGAATTATTGTTTATATTCTTGTGACCTAGTTGTCTTGCATAACTATAATGTAAACAACAGATATCTAATAGGACTTTTTGTACTTCATGCATTTGTTCCTTTACAAAGGCCTTATGAAGGCCAGATTTCTTTAAAACGACTGATTATAGCTGGCCTAGAAATATGTGAGCACAAGGTTTTTTAGCAAGTGAGATCTATCTAACTGTGAACTGTGAATACATATATGTGAATATACTTTGAATATATGGAATACATATATATTTCCATGACAGTCCCCCCTTAGATACCACTTGCCCTAAAAACCTGCTCCTGGCCCAAAGCGCTGCAACTCTTTTGTGCTGCCGGCGGGTTGAGAATATGCCTAGCGCATGTCTCCCCCACCGAATACAGACTTTTTGCAAATGGGCGGTCAGGAGGACTGTCCCTGTCGGGGGTTTATGTGTTTGCAATCATAATCTCATAGTTGATAGGATGTTTCATCAAGGATGTGTATTCTCAGTCTGGAGGTAGTTCGGAGATCTGGTCAAGCCAGGCAGTTCCATCCGGACTGGTGCGAGGTCCAAGATGGTGAGTGGCATCAAATTGGTTGTCTCATGAACAGTTTTTTCCATTATCCTGCGGATACAAGGAATAACACAGCAACCAGTAATTAATGCAAAAATGAGAACCCCCATAATGGCTGTCCCAACCTGTGCCAACATTTTCTGCCACCCACTCATCCACCCAAAGTATTGATCCCATGGGTCAGTGACACCTGAGTTCTGTTTCAGTTCCTCTGATAACTCATTAAGTTTCTGTATTGCCATTGTGACTTTACCATTTGGGCCAGTGTTGTCTGGGATGTAGGTGCAACAGGTGTCTTTGATCATTTTGCAAACACCTCCTTTCTCAGCTAGAATCATATCCAAAGCCATTCTATTCTGGAATGCCATAATGGAAGTGGGGCCTAACTGTGCTGCCAAACCTTTTACAGCATCTATGGTGAAGTTAACAAATCTCTGCTGGTTATAATAGATGTAATTTATCCAATCAACATTTTTGTTTATAGTGACTCAAATCCTGCTTTAACTTGGTCTCTGGCCTTGAACTCATCAGGTAGGTCATCTGGTCATCTGTCTGGTCAGTCAGAGCATCCACGACATCCTTCATGGCTTAGGTGTCTCTCCTGGTACGGGAGCTTCCTTGCAATGCGATATGTGGATTCAAACAGGCTTTCCCTCTAGTTACACAGAGGTTGATGTCATCTGGGGCTCTTGGACAGGATCATCAAATCTGGCAGTGAGGAGAAAAACTCGAGAATGGACATTAGTTTTTGACCAATTCAATTACATAAGTGTTATGATTTGGTAGCTGAGGAGAGCAGGCAAAAAAAGCAATACACCAGAGAGGTTGGAATCTATGGGATTGCAGTACCCTGACTAACCACCACAACTAAAGGCAGCCGTGGAGCGTTCCTACGTTGGTCCTAGACGCCTCGTCACAGCCTGAGAAGCTAACTACACCTAAAGATAGAAAAAGGAAAGCTATCTGCCCCGGAACAGATCCCCAAAGAACATAGGAAGCCCCCAAACATGTAATGGCGGTTAGACAAGAGGAATTACAGACACAGACAGAAAATAGAATGAGCAAACGCTGGGGCCCAATCTGTCTAGATAGAAGAGGATAGGAAAGGCACTTACTGCAACCCCAAAAAACCCTGAAAAGTACCAACTCTACTAATTACAAAAACACCTGAGATCACACGACCTCTACCACCTAAATTAGTTCTCTGGTGTAACAAAAACTAAACAGCAACCACTGAAAAAACTGGAAAAGGCAAATGAACAAACAGTGGCTGAACTAAACTGAGAGGAGCATAAGCCCCCGAAGGGGACCCGGCAGACCCCCACAGAAGTGCAGGACAAAATGCAGGCACCAAAAAACTAAAAGAAGAAAATGTCTTATCTGTTAGCAGAAGATGCAGGCACGAAACAGCTTTTCTGGGTCTCTGGGAGTGTGCCTTACGCTAAACAGTGCAATTGAGAGTGTGTCATGCCATGGTTTGCGTGTCTCTTGGGCAATTTTTCAGCATTCTATTCTTAAGTGTTTCATTCAGTTTTTCTACCTTCCTGCTGCTCTGGGGGTGGTAAGGAGTGTGTAGGCCTAAATCTGACCCTACTGCTAATCGGGTCTTGTGTGTCAGATTTGCTGTGAATGCGGGTCCCTGATCACTTTCTATCATTTCTGGAACCCCGTATCTGCACACTATTTTCTGAAAGTAGCTTCATTGCAGTAGTCTTTGCTGACTTGGAAGGCTTCTGTTCATCTTGAAAATACTTCTTTTGACCACAATGGCGTATTTGAATCCTTCACTTGGCGATATCTGGATGTGGTCTATCTGGATCCTTTGAAGCTGGTAGAGTGGTCTTTCCAGATGAGGTGAGGGGGACTTTCTTCCATACGTCCAGGCTTGCATTTGACGCAGGTCAGACAGCTGCTGGTGAATTTGGCTGTTAGGGTGGAGATCCCTGAAGTGAAAACAGTAAGCACCAATCAGATCATTCATCTGTGTCTTTGATATGTGGATGTGGGTCCATGTACCCATTGGACCACCATAGGGTGCATACTTTGTGGTAGGCAGAGTTTGAAGTCTATTATTGATAGCCTTCTTTCTTCACGTGTTTCTTTTTTCGCATTCAGCTCTTCTTCTCCTTTTGGAGCTTGGACTTGTAACTTCTTGAGCAGATTCCAGGACGTTTCTTTGTCAGGTTTCTTGTCTTCAGTCGTCATGTAGTAGCCGTCCGGCTCTACGACCTCTCCCACTTCTCCATGTTGTCTTCCTTTGGCTGCTTCTTTGGCTGCCATGTCCGCCATGTTATTGCCTCACGCCTCTTCTGTTTTCAGTTTTCCATGCACTTTGATTTTTCAAATTGCCACCATTTTGGAAGTTGGAGTACACCCAGCAGGTCCCTGAAGGCTCCATGATGTTTCACGGTTGTCCCGTTTGCTGTGATGAAGTCCCTTGTAGCCCAGATGGGTCTAAAGTCGTGTGCTATGCCATGCGAGTACCTGTAGTCCGTGTAGATGTTTGCAGTCTTGCCTTCTGCCATCTGGCAGGCCTTCGTCAGCGCTATCAGTTCTGCTTCCTGGGCTGACAGGCTAGGTGACAGACTTCTGGACCACAGGATTTCTTGATTGCTGGTCACTGCACTTCCTGTGTTGAAAACTTCTTCTGGAGCCATCCAAGTATCCCCCCTTGGGAGTGGGAGTAGAGTGGCCGGGCTGAGGACTGTAGGTCTGGAGACGGTGACATTATGAGACAAAGGCAATAGAGGCGCCACAAAGATGCCTGGCGGTGGAGAGATTACTGTTGGTTGAGCTTGATTGAAGATTGCCAAGATGTCGTGTGGAGTGAGAGTTTCCAGTGGCTGTCCAAGAGTGATTTCAGCAACCTTGTCCAGGAGGGTGTGTGCTGCAGATATTGCCATCAGGCAGGGGGGTGCTCTTCTTGCAACTGGATCCAAGCGGGCTGAGAGGCAGCCTAAAAGTCTCTGTTTTCCCCCGTGAATCCGTGCCAGGACTCCAGTAGCATGACCTTCTTTCTTCCATCAGGTAGACGGAAAGACTTTTCATAGTCAGGTAGGCCTGGTATTGGCGCTGAGACTGTGGAGTTCTTCCAATCTCCTGAATGGGTTGAAGGCTGCGTCTGATAGAAGGAGCGGGGTTGCGTTGATGCAAGCGCACAGAGGCTGCATTAGGACTGAGGCATCAGGGATCCAGGTTCTGCAATATGACACTAGACCAGGGAAGGCCTGCAGCATTCTTGGAGTTGTTGGGGGAGCCATCTTCTCCACAGTGGTCTTCCAGTCTTTTGACATGTGTTTCGTCTTGTGGACAATACAGTGTCCCAGGGATGTAACTTGCTTCTGGCATCACTGGACTTTGTTCTTCCAGACCTTGCGTTGCTGTTCTTCCAGGTAGAGTAGGAGAGACAAGGAATAGACTGTGCAGGTGTTGATGTCAACCACACAAAATAGAAGGTCATCCATGTGTTGTAGAAGAGTGACTCTTGCATATTCTGCAATCCAGTTGACGAGGATGGAGGACATTGTCTTGGTGAAACTTAAAGGGCTTGTTTTGAGCACCTTGAGGCAACATTGTCCATATGCACTGCACTGGTGCGTGAAAGCAGACCTCCAGGTGGAGGGGAAACACTGAAGAAGGTACTGGCCAGGTTGATCACCGTGAATACCGTTGCGGTGACTGGGACTCTTGAGAGCAGAGTGTGATGGTTCAGCACTGTTGGGGTTTCAAATACCGTAGCCTCTTTCGCGGCCTCCAGGCCTTGCACCATTCTGAACTCAGTGGGGTTTACAGTCTTTTTCTTCACTGTGGAAAACTGGGATTGATTCCGATGGGCGAGGCAGCCCAGTTTGGCCTTGTCCTTCAGTATGCGGCAGGGGACTCCCATCTGCTGGTGCAGAGCTGGCGGGAAAACAAGCCGTCTACTAGGATCCACATCATGAGAGATGACGACCAGCTGGCTTTCTTGTTCTCCACCAAGACAGTCACTGTGTTAGCACCTGCTCTGGTCACAGGGGGTCTTCTTGTTGGGACGTCTCCTTAAACGGCTGCTTTTTTCTCAGCACGGGCCATCAGTAGTTTCTTTTTCTCCAGCTCGGTCTCAGGTCAATATTTGTGCACAAGTTTGAAGAGCTGAGTGACCTTTTGCCAGTCTAGGGCCTGGGTGAACTGGTTGATTGCATGGGGCACCTCCTGGTGCTTGCAAAAGATGAACCTCTGGCGTTAGAGCTGGATGAGGTGTTGCCATTCCATGAAGCGAGTAGAGTCCTTCTTGAGTTGAATATCCTGGCCAATGTCAAAGTTCTCAGGCCGTCTTCTTAGGCGAGTTCACTTAGACCTTCAGTTGGTCAGAGACATCTTGACTCTGGGTGATGGAGTGGCTTTTCTGGTACTATGTCCAGCACCTCCTGTGATAGGTCTGCAGTGTGGTTGTTTGAGGTTCCTGTTTCTTCTTGGGTCAGGGGAGAAGAAAGTGTCATGGTCCCATCTTCCTGGAACACTCTGGTCGCTTTCAGCTTCTGCAGTAGGTCCACTCCCAATAGGTTGAGGGTGCAGGTTTTTTACACAACAAACTGGGACATGATGGAGTGTTCTGGCTGAGTCCACACGCTCAGGGGCTTCATAATCTGGAAATATCTGACTTGACCATCAATTCCCATGCAGGAAGCAGAAGATTCTGATAGGTAGGTGAGGTTGCGGAGTTCCACAAGAAAAGATCTGACTACGCCATCCACTCTCAGGATATTGGTCCCACTGGTGGGGTTCCCTGTGGACTTGGTGTGCTCTTGTCCTATGCACGGGGTTCTTCACTGCTTTCTTTGTTTTCTCCTTGGCTTGCTTCTCTAGACAAAATGGTGGGTCGTAGGGGTTCTCTGCAGCGGTTCCGGTAATGGCCAAGCTTGCCACAGTTGTAACACTTGACATTCCTTCTGTCCCGGCGGGACTCAATCCTTTTTGCTACTGTGAGCAGGGTATCCATTGCTATTGACGTGTACTCAGGCCTGGCTGCTACCAGTGGTTTCCTGATTGGTTCTCTCAGTCCATGCACAAAAGCCTGTGCCAACATCCGTCTGTGTGTCTGATCATGGGTAATGAGGCCCAAATCTTGAAACACTTGCATTACTCTGTCATGGAACTTCTCCACAAACTCTGTCTTGTCTTGACTCGTGACATGTAGGCTGAGAGTTTGTCCTGTCAGTCTGCTTTTGGCCCATTCTCTGAGTTGCTCAATTAGCTTTGGTCCTGTCTCCCAGGCATACGAATCTAACTCTGTTGGAAGCTTGAAGTGTTCTCTCATAATTGGCCAGAATGCATCACCTGCTTTTATTTCCATTTCGGTCCAGAGATCAGTCCAGGCTGCTGCATACGTTCGCTGGATCTGCTGCATTTTTTGGCAAAATGGCATGGGGTGTATCCCTGGGTCTGGCAGCATACTGATCACCTGGCTTGGGATGAAGGGCTCATAGGATGGTGCCTCTACCTGTCCCTGCTCTATTGGTGCTTGTGTGTTTTCTTCCCTAGTATTGGGCAGCATGTGTGACGTTGCATCTTCATCTTCATCAGATAAGAAGTGACATGGTGTACTTGGTGCATACACTGGGTGAGATTTGGGCTTTAAAGTTGTCTTGCTGCATGGGGATTTCCCACTTCCTTGCTGAGGCTGCGGTGGATCAGTGTCATGGTTCCATGCTAGCAGCCCTGTAGCTATACCACCCCCCTGTGAAGCCCTAGCTGTGGACTGCTGTGTCTGGGGGCTACATGTAGCGTTTTGTGTAGGGAGATCTGCACTTTCTTCTCCTGATATAATGACTGGCAATGTTTGTACTGTGCTTGGGATAGACAAGGTGCCCTGTGCTGGAGACACTGAATGCAGGGACACCACATTGCTTGGATTGGGAGTTGACCCAGTTGATGACGAAGTAGAAAAAAGAGGAAGAGAAGGGAGGTGTGAGGGAGGAGCGAGAGAAAGAGGAGGGGAGGGAGAGAAGAGTGATGGTGGGGGAGAAGTAGAAGAAGATGAAGAAGAAGATTTGAGAGTTGGAGAGGAAGAGATAGAAGAAGAGGAAGATGAAGAAAATGGATGTGTCAGAGATGTGATGGAGGGAAAAGAAGGAATGAGAGGGATGGCAGCAAGAAAAGAGGAGAAAAGTCTGAAGAAGAAAGAGAAAGGGACTGAGAGAAGAAAAAGGAGAGGGTGTCCCCCCTGTGACTCTTGAGAGGGGATGGTTGAAACAAAAATGCCTTCTCCCTGTGGAGAGAGGGGGGGAGTGTTTTTCCCTGTACAAGGCTCCTTACTCAATGAGAGCAGCCTACACCTGTCCCGTGTCTCCACATGATGGACATGTGATGTGTGTGACTCTGAATTCTGCTCTTGTGACATGTCAGTGATCTTTTTCTCACAGATGATTTAACACCTTTTCAAACTTATTCACATAAAAAAAAAAAATCACTTCCTGGTCCGTTCAAATTAACTTGCTGTATCTTTTACACGATGCACCGCTGCTCTTTTATAGCAGATGGTAATCTATTAACAAACTTTCCCGTTACCTTTCAAATAACAAAAAACAAGAAAAAACATTTCATTATGCAGCGTAAAGGCTGCCTGTCTATTTGCTTCTCACGTACTCTGACATTCTATTCACATGCCTAGCCCTTCGATTCTTACGTACTGTGTCTATTCCAAAAACCTATTCAACAAAGGTGATTTAAAAATCTGAAAACTTCTGCACTCTGGTTCTGTTTGTTCTCGCCGAATGCCCGACGGGAGGGGCTACTCAGACCACTGCGTAGTTTGTGTCTGCTCTCTCCCTCAGCCTGTAATTCTCCTTATCTATGTGACCTTGTTCTAAAGCAAGCTTGTAGAAAAAAAAAATGGCTGGAGAAATAAAGCTCTAAAATAAATTGCTTAGAGAAAAAAATCTCTCCAAAATCATTTAAAAATGTACTTAAAAGAAAAATTTCAAAAAACAAAAAGTTAGATTTAGTAAAAAAAACTCTAGAAAAAGAAAAAAAAAAATTCACCAAAAAGGGGAGAAAAGAAAAACCGTATTAATCATAAAACTCTGAAAAACAACCCTTGTTACTAAAACAGCTAATTAAAAATCTCTGGAATGTCAGCTGGCTGCTTCCCCCCTCCCTTCCTTATATCTCTGCTTGCTGTCTCTATAGGCACTGAAATCACGTATCAAAAAAAAAAAAAAAAATTATTATTCCTCAGAATAGCAAAAAATGAATATAGTTCAGTCTGAATGCCTGATAATTCTCACGTTAAAACCTGTAGCCAAAAAACTAGCTTAAAAAAAAATAAAAATCAAAGCCAAGAAACAGAATGCCTGATAACGTGATTAGCAGAGGAGGGGGGGTCAAAGGGGTTTTCTCGCTGCTGCAGCCAGCACACTGCTCTGAATGAGTTACTGACAGACCGCACGGAGATGTGATTTAAAGCGACAGTACCTGATACAGACAGTTGACAGGTACAATGAGACAGACACCCGGGAGAATACGAATCCCTCTTTTGATGATCTGTGACACATATAAGCTGCTCTGGTAACTGATAACTCACCAATTGCACTGAGCGCGGTGAGGCTCAAGGTTCTATCGCTCTGTACCGTACGCCCTGGCTGGTGCGCCGGTCACAGTAATCTCAGCCTTCATCAAAATTCTCACTATCCACGTCTGATTTGACTGGGATGGCCTCCCGGTGCGTGGACAATTATTGTGAGAACTTATCCAAACAAAGCTCCTGCCCTTCACGTCTGATTTGACTGGGATGGCCTCCCAGTGCGTGAAAGTTTACTGCAGAAACTTAACCGAACAAAGCCCTCGCTTCCACAACTGGATTTTTTGGGATAACCTCCCTCCAATGTGTGAAGAATATCTGCGTGGACTTATCCAAAACAAATCTCCCGCCCTCCACGTCTGATTTGACTGGGATGGCCTCCCGGTGCTTGAAAGATGGGCCCCATTTATAATGCTCCAGTGTATGATGAGCCCCATATAATGCTCCAAATATAATGGTCCCCATATATAATGCCCCATATATAATGGGCTCCATGTGATGCCCCGTAAATAATTAACTCCATACGATGCTCTAGTATATGATGGGCCCCATTTATAATGCTCCAGTGTATAATGGGCCCTATCTATGATGCTCAAGTGTGTGATGGGCCCCATATATAATTCTCCAGTGAATAATGCTCCCCATATATTGCTCCAAACATTAAAAAAATGAATACTTCTCTTCGCTGGGCACTGCTCTACTCTGGACTCCTCAGCGTCGCCATCTTCCAGCTCTCTGCACTGTGACTGTTCAGGCAAAGGGCGCACAGACATGACGTCAACGCGCTCTCTGACCTGAATGTCACTGTCAGGAAACGCGGAAGACATCACAGCGGTGGAGCAGGGAGAGGTAAGTATTGCAAGTGCTGGGGCCCTGAGCAAGCAGAGGGGGACCACTCGTGGGCGCCAGCACTGGCACAGGGCCCCTCATAGTGCGCCAGTGTCTAAGACAGCGAGTGGCCCCTCACCTGCTCAGGGCCCCGGCACTTGCCCGGGTGCGCCAGGTGCTGACTCCGGCGCTGGGGAGGAGTACAGCCCAGTTAGGGAGGTGGAAAAACTGGCATATATTGAGGTGTAGGCTGGACGTTCAGCAGCTGCAAATGGAGGAATTAGAGAAGTTGGAGGAAGAGGAGGACAAAGCGAGCCATTTTGCTGGCAACCTATGTGTCATCAGGGGAAGGTGGTACAAAATCCTTTGAAACCCAGGCATGGTACATTTTAATGAAGGTGAGATCACCAACATTTTTGGTCGACAGACGGGTCCTTCTTTCTGTCAGGATTGATCCAGTAGCACTGAAGACTCTTTCTGATAGCACACTACCAGCAGGGCAAGAGAGCTCCTGTAAGGCATATTGTGCCAATTCAGGCCAGGTGTCCAGTTTACAGGCCCAGTAGTCAAAGGGGAATGAACTGTGAGGGAGAACATCGATAGGGGAGGAGAGGTAATTTTGAACCATAGTTGACAACTGCTGTCTCCTGTCTGTTGCAATCGATTCAGTATTAACAGTCGTGTGAGCGGTACTCAAGAAATCAGTCCACAACATGGTCATGAAACCCCTGTCTCCAACGCCACTTCGGCTGTGTGCACCACGAACACCTCTTCCATGTTGCCCAGTACGGCTCGTGGTAGAACCTGCACCGCTGCTGTGTGCTGGGATTGCCTCTAACAAACAGTTTACCAGAGTTGCATGTTTGTTTGCCAATATTAGCTCTAGGTTCTCCTGTGGCATGATGTTCTGTAATTTGCCTTTATGTGTGGATCGAGGATGCTGGCCAACCAGTAGTCGTCATCCTTCATAATTTTGGCAATGCAGGGGTCCTTTTTAAGGATCCGCAAGACATAGTCATACATGTTGGCCAATGTTCCAGGTGTCATTGATGCACTGACAGTGGTGGGTGGAGGAGCACTTTCTGGCAAATCCACATCCCTCCAGTCACGAACAAACCCTGTAACTGACCTTGGCAAGCCAACATTTTCTTTTGCCCCCTGAGAAGCATCCTCCTTCCCAAAATAATCATCCCCTCATGCTCCTCCTCTTCCTCTTCTTCCTCCACCTCATCCAGGACAGTTCCCTGAGCAGACAATGGCTGACTGTCATCAACGCTTCCATCCACCTCATCTTCCTTCTCCGCTGCAGACGCCTGATCCTTAATGTGCGTCAAAGTTTGCATGAGCAGACACATAAGTGGGATGCTCATGCATATGATGGTGTCGTCTACGCTTATCAGCCATGTGCATTCCTCAAAACACTGAAGGACTTTACAGAGGTCTTTCAGCTTTGACCACTGCACACCCGACAACTCGATGTCTGCCCTCAAACTGCCTGCCCGTGTATCCTCCCACAAATGCATTACAGCCTACCTTTGTTCGCACAGCCTCTCAACAATGTACATGGTGAAGTTCCACCTTGTTGCAACGTCTATGATTAGGCGGTGCTTGGGGAGGTGGAGCGATCGCTGCAGCCTCTGCATACGACTGGAGTCTGCGGACGAGCGACGGATGTGCGAGCACAGTCTTCGCACCTTATGGAGCAGGGCTGGTAACTCAGGATATTTATTTATGAAGCACTGCACCACCAGGTTCAAGGTGTGAGCCAGGCCAGGTATGTGTCAGAGTTTTGCCAGGGCTATTCCCGCCACAAAATTACGGCCCTTATCACTGGCTATCTTGCCTGGCGCAAGATGTAGACTGCCCATCCATGACTCAGTTTCTTACTGCAAGTAGTCGGCCAGTACCTCTGCAGTGTGTCTGTTCTCACCTAAAGACATCATCTTTAAAACAGCCTGCTGACACTTACCACTAGCTGTTCGATAGTGGAACACCTCGTGTGCAACACTGGCAGCTGCGGGTGGAGTGCTCGTGTGACTGCGCTCTGTCGACGAGCTTTCAATTCTGGAGGAGGAGGAGGAGGGTCGAACGCGTACAGCCAACTGTCGCCTATACCGTGGGCTAGGCAGCACTTTCCCACCGCCGATGTCCCCTGTGGAGCCTGCATCCACCACATTAACCCAGTGCACAGTGATGGACACGTAACGGCCCTGGCCATGTCTACTGGCCCATGCATCTGTTGTGAGGTGCACCTTTCCACTCACTGATTGTTTGTGTGCATGGACAATGCTGTCTTTCACATGCAGGTGGAGGGCAGGGATTGCTTTTCTAGAATAGAGATGCTGACTGGGTAGGTCATAGCATGGGACAGCATAGGCCATGAGCTCTCGGAACGCTGTGCTTTCAACCAAACGGTAGGGCATCATCTCTAATGAGATCAGTTTGGCAATGTAGGCGTTCAAAGCCAGTTTACGCGGATGAGAGGATGAGTACTTTCTTGTCCTACTCAGAGTATCTGCTAGGGTAAGATGGACTTGAGAGCTGCATATGGGGGAACTAGCGGTGGACATGGCGGACTGAGAGGGGGTTGGTGATGGTGGTGGTGGTGGTGATGGCCTAGATTCAGTCTTTCGTTGTAAAAATGTTGTGATTCCCTGACTGCTTTGGCCTTGCGACGACACCTCAACATTTGTTACTGGTGGTGTGCTAACCGGTGGGCTTACAGTGGGGGAAGCGATGGAGCGTTGCTGACTACCTTCAGTCGGAGGAGGTGCACATGTGTCAGTGTCCATCTGTCAGGAGTCAGCGGCACTTACCTGGCAGAAGATCCCCGGTGGTCACGTCCTGGACTGCTTGATGGCCGCCATTATCTTCTCCCTGGAGGTCACGTGCAGTTTCTCGTGATAACTGCACGTGCTGCCGGGTAATCGCGGCCGTAAAGAAGTCCAATGACGTCACCGCCGGGGAAGCCAGTAATCAGCTGTGCTGCGTCGGGATGTCAGGCTCTGCCTGACATTCCGATGTAGCAGAGTTGGATCGTCGTGGGACACTCGTTACTATGGACTGCGTCGGACAGGTGGTATACTGTTTGTTTGTTTTTTTTTCTTTTTTTCCAGGAGATCAATGGCGTCGCAGGATGAGCGTGTAATAAAATTAATGAAAACTGTGTTGTCTCTTTTATTTCATTAAAATACTTTTTTCTTGCTGTGTCTTATTTTAAACATTTAAAAACTTTGGGATTAATAATGGATCGGTGTCTTATTGACGCCTCTCCATTATTAACCGGGCTTATTGTCACCGTGCAATTAACGGTGACATTAACCCCTTATTACCCCGCTTGCCACCGCTACAGGGCAAGTGGGAAGAGCCGGGTAAAGTGCCACAATTGGCACATCTTTGGATGCGCCAATTGTGGGGCTGCTGTAGCCTGGTATTATCAGGCTGTTGAGGGCCAAAATCCATGGGCCTTGACAGTCTTTTAATACCAGGCCGCAGCAGTCTGCATTTTACTTGGCTGGTTAACAAAAATAGGGGGATCCCCACGCCATTTTTTTCGAGGGGATCCCCTATTTTTGTTAACCAGCCAAGCTAAGCAGACTGCTGTGGCCTGGTATTATCAGGCTTGCAAGGTCCATGGATAGTGGATCCTTACCAGCCTGAAAAACCAGGCCTCAGCAGTCTGCTTCATCTGGCTGGTTAACAAAAATAGGGGGGACCCCATGCCATTTTTTTCGAGGTGATCCCCTATTTTTGTCAACCAGCCAAGATAAGCAGACTGCTGTGGCCTGGTATTATCAGGCTGGCAAGTTCCATGGATCTTGGCTCCTTAACAGCCTGAAAATCCAGGCATCAGTGGTCTGCTTTATCAGACTGGTTAACAAAAATAGGGGGGACCCCACGCCATTTTTTTTTTCGAGGGGATCCCCTATTTTTGTTAATCAGTTCACTTCAGGTCAGCCGGGATTCCCTCTCACGTCACTGATGGTGTCCCTGGCTGACCTGAAGTGAAAGTGGGAAGCAATCAATTAAGCTTTCCACTTCCTCTCCTGTCAGCCAGGAGAGAAGAAGATTCATTCGGGGGTTTACTGTGAGGCTGCAGCATTAGCTGTGGTCCCTGCAGTAAACATTAACCCTTTCTGATGGATTACACCGTGGGTCCTGACTGTGCATCGGATAGGTAAGAATAATTTTGCTTTTTTATTTTATTTTTATTACAGGAAATGGTTTTTGCAGTAAAATAAAAGATGGTCAAAAACATGTGTCTTTATTTCATTAAAATGATTTTTAATTAAAGTGTGTGTGTTTTATTTTTATTTCATGCAATAGGATTAATAATTGATAGTTGTCTAATTGACAGCTCTCAATTATTAACCTGGCTTAAGGTCACCTTTCAATAGCAAGGTGGCTTTAACCCCTTATTAACCCATTCGCCACCGCTATAGGGCAATGGGAATAGACGGGCAAAGTGCCAGAAAGGGTGAATCTAATTATAGATTTGCCTTTTCTGGGGTGTCTGGGGGCAGATGTTAGTAGCCGGGGGGGCCAAAAATAATGGGCTATTATTATCTGCCCCACTCGCTGGCTTTGTCTGTCTGGTTGAGAAAATAGGGCGGGAGCCCACGCATTTTTTTTCAACAATTTTACACCTCATATATATATATACATGTCATTGAATTTGTGACACATATATATATATATATATATATTATATATATTTATATTTATAGTTCATACACTTCTACATAGTATAATAGCCGCTAATTCAATTGCCGGCGTTTGTGAAAATACAGAAGCCGACATGAAATGACACATGGTTTACATAGAGTTAACCATGTCATTTCAAGTTGTTTGATATTTTGTTTTCACTAACAATTACATTAGTGTATGTGTGCAAAATTTCACACCTGTAGGGGTTAATTAAAGGTGTAAATTCGTAGCAAAAAAGTCCGTTTTTTTACAACGAATTTACACCTTTAATTAACCCCTACAGGTGTGAAATTTTGCACACATACACTCATGTAATTGTTTGTGAAAACCAGATATCAAACTACATGAAAAGAGATGGTTAACTCTATGTAAACCATGTGTTATTTCATGTCGGGTGCTTCTGTATTTTCACAAAAGCCGGCATTGCCCGGCAATTGAATCAGAGGCTATTTTACTATGTAGAAGTGTATGAACTATAAATATATATATATATATATATATATATATATATATAATATATTGTGAGACAGTGAAGGCATGTGTATTGAATGGGGTGTACATTTCACCTAGATACTTTGCTGTATGGTATAAGGGAAATGTGTGGCTTTGTAAAACTAGTGGTGGAGAAAGGTCACTACACCTTCCATTCAGTACACACTTGCAGCTCAAACCTGAAATCACTCAAGTGATAATTAGGAAGCCAGAACTGCTGTCTGTGAATGGACTCTTTATGCCACTCTGTCTCCCCAAGACGGCGATCCCAGAGCTATATCCCCTGAAAAGCTTACAATCGGTGCTAGAATGTGCGTGCAGCACAGTGGCTAGAGACAGCAATAAAGGTGAAGTCTGTTGAAGCAGCAGCAGAGAAAAAAAAAAAAAAAAGTGTGTCAGAAAAAAAAAAAAAGAGAAACGTCTGTTGGAGCAGTCTTAAAGAGACAGTAAACCTAATAGACTTTGCAAAGAAAAAAAAAAAAAAAAAAAAAGGTGTCTGCACAGCAAAGCTGAACTTTCTGTGGAAAAGACTGTGGAGTGTGGATGTCTTGTGTGAAGACTGCCGTTGTTAAGACAGAGAAGTCTGACAGTATGGATGACAGCCTGGAGAAGCTGATTAAACAAATGGCGCAAGTTAATGTGCAACATAAGACTGCTGTTGTTGAGACAGAGAAGTCTGACAGCATGGATGACAGTTTGGAGGAGCTTGTTAAGAAACACCTGCAAAGCATGCAGCAGGCCCAGCAGAGCTGGCAGCAGCAGCAGCAGGAGACTAACCGGTTGTTATTGGAGCAGATTGCAGCTCTCAGCACCTCGTCCCAGAGTAATGTTGTGAAGGCACCTGCGTTGCCTGCAGTAAAGAAGCGGTTGGAGCCTGACATCGGCCGTCGTGTCGGCATGGTTGAAGAGGTGATAGTGAACCGCTACACCCGAGCATGTCCTCCTGAGGTACAGCCAGAGGTCGGACAAGGAGACCACCAGGACGCCAATCATCTGGTCAGCCTGATGGAGAAGGCCTTCGCCAGCAAAGACTGCCTCCGTGACCAGCCGTCTGAGTGGTCGGCACTTCAGAGTTCCTGGACCCCGAACTCTCCCGGTAAGAGCGTTCCAGCTGTTGGGGACATGGGGTATGCTGATAAGCGGGTTCAGGCCCGAGGGGACATGTGGGTGGAAAAGTGTGATGGACAGTGTTGGAGATGTCGTGAAATTGCAGCCAACTGTCCAATAGAGGGGGAGCCTATGTATTGTGATGTTGGCAGATACCTCTCTCTCTGTGCAGAACCTGTGTGTGTGTCCACCTCAGCCGAAGAGAATGGACCACAGGTGTCCCCGGTGGTTGTAAATGACTGCCCAGCAAAGGTCCTCTTGGACTCAGAGAGTCCAGTGACTTTCGTGCGTGACAGCCTGATTGATAGGGACTTCATCCCTGATAAGCACCTGAGTGTGGTGTGCATCCATGGAGACACCAAAGTCTACCCAGAGACTGCCGTGGACTTGGTTCCCAAACGCGGGGAGGTTTCATGTGAAGTGGGGGTAGTGAAGAACCTGGTGCACCCCGTCATATTGGGTAATGACTTTCCCCGATCTAAGGATCTCTGGGGAAAAATGATTCTGTTGGACAGTGTGATGAAGCTCCTACTGAGGGTGCGCAGTCCCGAGGGGCGGAACACAATGCTAGTGGGCCGTTAAACTTATGTGATAATGATGCTGATAATGATAATAATAATGATGATGATGATGATGATAATGATGCTGATACTGATAATGATGATGATGATGATCATGATAATGATTGCTGATAATGATAATGATGATGATCATGATAGTGATGATGATACTGATCCTAATCATGATAATGATATTGATAATGATGATGACTGTGATAGAGATGAAATTCCTTTGCAGGTGATGTTGGGAGACGAGGATGGTGATTCTCGGGAACCGAGTGTCCCTGACTTACCTGTGTCCTGTGACAAGTTTGAGAGTGAGCAGTGGCGAGACCCCACTCTTAAAACGGCACAGGAAAATATAAGTGTTCTAAATGAGGTTTCCCAAGAGCCTGGCTCTGAGGAGAGGTTTCCTCATGCTGCAATGAACAATAACCTATTGTATAGGGACACTGAAGTCCAGGGAGAGGTCGTGAGCCAGCTCCTAGTACCTGAGCTATATAGAAGTATAGTGCTGGGGTTGTCACATAGTCACATACTTGAGGGACCACCTGAGGGAAACCAGGGACCAGATGGTGAAGTTAATGTTGTGGATGACATGTTAACTAAGGTTCCAGATCAAGATGAGGGATTGTATAACCCTGAAAGTGAGCAGGATGCGAATGAGAATGAATTGTATAACCCTGAAAGTGAGCCGGATGTGGCTGAGAAAAAGGGGTCAGGCAGGGATAGTGGTAGTGATAGTGAATCATCTGATGACGATCAAGCAACCAGTGCAAATGAGGAAGGCATGGTAGCAGAGGAGGTTGAGAGTCCTGAGAAGAAAGCTGATGCTGACCTTACAGCCGGACAGAAGATGGCATCTGAAGATATTTTACAGTTGGCCGATTCCCTGGCGAAGACTAAGGTGAAAGGCAGGACTCTGAAACTGAACACAGCACAAGTGGATGCTGTTGAAGATGAGAAGTTGTCGGTGTGTGGTGTGGATCTGCATCATGCCAAGGACTCTGAAGGTGATGATGCAGAGGTGGAAAAAGCCATAGAAGTGGTAGACACCAAACCAGATGCCTCATCAGAAGCTGAGGTCTCAAGTGGAGCTGTGAGGAACAAGACTGAGAATGTGGGGGCTGATTCTGCCCAGGAATCTGTTTCGGCCGGAGACAGTGGCGTGGACGGTTTACTGTCCGGATCAGTAGCTGCAACTCGCGAAGCTCAGGCTGGAAGTTCGGCACCAGGTGATTCATCAGTGTTCCCGAGCGACACAAAGGATCTGGATAAATCACAAGATGAGATTTTGAGACATCAGGCTGGCATTGGTGAGCTCAAGCGCACTTTCATGGAGTCTACATCTGAGCCACGTCCCAACGAATGGGAAAAGCGATGTATCACTCCGTTGCCGCTGCAGATACACGGGAGCCCAGATGGGATGCAGAACGTGGTGGAAGAGAAGAGCCAGGCGGGTTCTGAGTATACAGATGCAGCTATCAAGGAGAACTTGAAAGCTGGAATAAATGGAGATATTGGATACCATAGTGATGTGACTGAAGAGGTAGAATGTAAGACTGACGGTAGGGCTTCTGAGCATGTTCTACCAGAAGAGCCTGAAGAAGGGGCCGAAGACGTAAAGGACGTCCAACAGCTACAGGAGAAGATGCGTCTCCATGAGGTCTCCACCAAAGAAATGAAGACTGAGAATGTTGCGTTACGCGAGCAGCTGCAGCAGTGTGAACTGGATGTGGCATCTTTTCGCCGGGAACGTGAGCGGTTCCAGCAGTTGCTCCAGAGAGCACGAAGTGAAAAGGAAAGTGTATATAGTACCTTGCAAGATCAAGAAAAAGTGGTTGCACAGGTACAAGATGAATTGATTACTTCTCAGAAAAATCTACAAACTGTGATGAAGGAGCGTGAGGAGAGCCATGAGCAGCTTCTTGAGAAGGTCAATGAAGTAAAAGAAGGGATACAGGGAATCTCTTCGTTGCAAGAGCAAATGCTGCTCAATAAGTCTAAGGCTCTATATAAGAATGCTGTTGTCATGGTAGAACATTACAATTCAGCTGAAGATTTAGAGGATGAATTATGTGGACTGAGAAAGAAAAACGATCAGCTCCTTCTACAGTGCCAATCATTTGAACAGTGTAGCTTAAAATGGTCAGAGACGATGGCAGAGGAGCTTAAGGTCTGTGAAATAGACTTTATGAGTCAACCGATATTCAAGAAAGTAGATGTGCTAAAGAGGGTTCAAGGGGAACTAGAGAAAAGTGAAAAACCCCCTATACCTCCTGTGATAGTTGGTGACACATGGTCAGTGCACCAAGGACAGGAGGTACGTGAGTTTCTGAGGAAGAGTCAGCAGAAGTGTTCTGATGTGCCGGGTCGTACTTCTCTGGCCAGGCACTATATCGAAACTGAGCCCGGCCCTAAGGTCAAGATGAAACCGTGCAGGATACCCGAGACCCGCAGAGAGCATAGGCCTGGGAGGGTACAGGGTAGTGCGGATGCTTCAGATGAAGAGAAAGCTGATGTTGGCTATGGCTCAGGTGAAGATACAGATGACAATAGTGAAGATGAAGCTGATGAGGGCCATGACTGGTCCAGAGTTCACTGTCTCTTTTGGATTGTTGACCAGCCCTCCGGTCTGGATGACCAGCCCTCCGGTCTGGAGAAGAGGGGGGGGATATGTGAGACAGTGAAGGCATGTATATTGAATGGGGTGTACATTTCACCTAGATACTTTGCTGTATGGTATTAGGGAAATGTGTGGCTTTGTAAAACTAGTGGTGGAGAAAGGTCACTACACCTTCCATTCAGTACACACTTGCAGCTCAAACCTGAAATCACTCAAGTGATAATTAGGAAGCCAGAAGTAGGTGTCTGGGAACACAGTCAGAGAGCTCGCTTAGTCTGGACAGGAGTCCGGGCACAGAAGGAGACTCCGGGAGGTGAGCTCTCTCAGTCTGGGTACTCGAGGTGCCCCGGAAACAAGAGGAGTCTCTGCGACCCTCCATGCTGGTAATCACTGAATATAAGGAGAACTCTCTCAGTCTGGATGCTAGGTGTGCCATTCAGACACAAAGAGGAGATTCTAGGAAAACCACGCTGGTAACTACAGATTATATGTGTTGTTTTGGGGCCAGGCTGTTAGAGTCTGGACCCGGATAGAAAGGGAAATTATCTATGTGTAGTGAGTGGCTGGACAAGCCCAGGATTTATGTTTATGATTTGGTTTTGATTATGTTCTGTTTGCTGTGGACTTTAATAAAACTGGTTGCGGCCAGTTTTTACCAGAACTGCTGTCTGTGAATGGACTCTTTATGCCACTCCGTCTCCTCAAGACGGCGATCCCAGAGCTATATCCCTTGAAAAGCTTACAATATATATATATATGTCACAATGACATGTATATATATATATGTATTCTATGTGTGTATATTTAGTGTTTACAAGGAAAGAAAGGGTTTTTTTTAGTTCCGATATTTCTGTCCCATAGACTTGCATTGGATTTCCGGTATCGGAATCAGGTATCGCCAATACTTTTTGGGTATCGGCGATACCCAATCCAATCCGATACTTCTTGATATCGGGAAGTATCGCTCAACACTAGTCCAGAATATAAAAAGCAGAAAAACGGTATGGTATCAGAAGCGTACAGATGTATACAGTGTAGGGGTAATTGTAAATCTCCATATATATTTCCGGAGTCACACACAGACGCTCACAGGCTCAGTATGGATTAGACCAGAATATAAAAAGCAGAAAAAGGGTACTGTATCAGAAGCGCACAGCTGTATACAGTGTAGGGGAAATTGTAAATCTCCGTATATATTTACGGAGTCTCACACACAGACGCTCACAAGCTCAGTATGGATTAGACCAGAATATAAAAAACAGAAAAACGGTACTGTATCAGAAGCGTACAGCTGTATACAGTGTAGGGGTAATTGTAAACCTCCATATATATTTCCAGAGACAAACACAGACGCTCACAGGTTCAGTATGGATTAGACCAGAATATAAAAAGCAGAAAAACGGTACTGCATCAGAAGCGTACAGCTGTATACAGTGTAGGGGAAATTGTAAAGCTCCGTATATAATTCCGGAGTCACACACACACACTCTCACTCAGTATGGATTAGACCAGAATAGAAAAAGCAGAAAAAGGGTACTGTATCAGAAGCGTACAGCTGTACACAGTGTAGGGAAATTGTAAATCTCTGTTTATATTTCCGGAGTCACACACAGACGCTCACTCAGTATGGATTAGACCAGAATATAAAAAGCAGAAAAAGGGTACTGTATCAGAAGCGTACAGCTTTATACAGTGTAGGGTAATTGTAAATTTCTGTATATATTTCCGGAGTCACACACAGACGCTCACAGGCTCAGTATGAATTAGACCAGAATATAAAAAGCAGAAAAACGGTACTGTATCAGCAGCGTACATGTGTATACAGTGTAGGGGAAATTGTAAATCTCCGTATATACTGTATTTCCGGAGTCACAAACAGACGCTCACAGGCTCAGTATGGATTAGACCAGAATATAAAAAGCAGAAAAACGGTACTGTATCAGAAGTGTACAGCTGTATACAGTGTAGGGGAAATTGTAAATCTCCGTATATATGTCCGGAGTCCAAACACAGACGCTCACTCAGTATGGATTAGACCAGAATATAAAAAGCAGAAAAAGGGTACTGTATCAGAAGCGTACAGCTGTATACAGTGTAGGGGAAATTATAAATCTTCGTATATATTTCCGGAGTCACACACACACGCTCACAGGCTCAGTATGGATTAGACCAGAATATAAAAAGCAGGAAAAGGGTACTGTATCAGAAGCGTACAGCTGTATACAGCGTAGGTGAAATTGTAAATCTCCGTATATATTTCCGGAGTCACACACAGACGTTCACTCAGTATGGATTAGACCAGAATATAAAAAGTAGAAAAAGGGTACTGTATCAGAAGCGTACAGCTGTATACAGTGTAGGGGAAATTGTAAATCTCCGTATATATTTCCGGAGTCACACAGACGCTCCCTCAGTATGGATTTGACCGTAATACAAAAGGCAGAAAAAAGGTACTGTATCAGAAGATACCAGGTGTTTATAGTATAGGGGAAAATTTCAAACTCCTTATATATTTCCGGAGTCACACACAGATGCTCGGTACGGATTTGACCAGAATACAAAAAGTAGAAAAAAGGTACTGTATCAGAAGATACCAGGTGTATATAGTGTAGGGGAAATTTTCAATCTCCGTATATATTTCCGGAGTCACACACAGACGCTCTCAGTATGGATTTGACCAGAATACAAAAGGCAAAAAAAAGGTACTGTATCAGAAGATACCAGGTGTATATAGTATAGGGGAAAATTTAAATATCCGTATATATTTCCAGAGTCACACACAGACGCTCGCTCAGTATGGATTTGACCAGAATACAAAAAGCAGAAAAAAGGTACTGTATCAGAAGATACCAGGTGTACACTATGTTCTAAATTATTATGCAAATGATATTTTTCTCTGATTTTCCTAAGTGGTAGGTGCAAATGACAGTCAGTCTAATAAAAGTCATCACCCGTTAGAGTATACATCGAATTTTATTGAAGAAACCTCCCAATGATAACAGTATAATCTCCAAAACGGAAAAAACTCAAAATGCACTGTTCCAAATTATTAGGCACAGTAGAACTTCTGAACATTTGATCTGTTTTAAAGAACTGAAAGTGCTCATTTGTGGAATTTGCAGCATTAGGAGGTCACATTCACTGAACAAAAAAGCTACTTAACTCCAAAACATCCTAACAGGCCAAGTTACATATTAACATAGGAACCCTTCTTTGATATCACCTTCACAATTCTTTCATCCATTGAACTTGTGAGTTTTTGGAGAGTTTCTTCTTGTATTTCTTTGCATGAAGCCTCCAGAGCTGCTGTTTTGAAGTGAACTGCCTCCCACCCTCAAAGATATTTTGCTTGATGATACTCCAAAGGTTCTCTATAGGGTTGAGGTCAGGAGAAGATGGTGGCCACACCATGAGTTTATCTCCTTTTATGCCCATAGCAGCCAATGACTCAGAGGTATTCTTTGCAGCATAAGATGGTGCATTATCATGCATGAAGATGATTTTGCTCCTGAAGGCACGTTTCTGCTTTTTATACCATGGAAGAAAGTTGTCAGTCAGAAACTCTACATACTTTGCAGAGGTCATTTTCACACCTTCAGGAATCTTAAAGGGCCCTACCAGCTGTTTCCCTATGATTCCGGCCCAAAACATGACTCCTCCACCTCCTTGATTACGTCGCAGCCTTGTTGGGACATGCTGACCATCCACCAACCATCCACTACTCCATCCATCTGGAGCATCCAGGGTTGCTCGACACTCATCAGTAAACAAGACTGTTTGAAAATTAGTCTTCATGTATGTCTGGGCCCACTGCAACCGTTTATGCTTGTGAGCACTGTTTAGTGGTGGCCGAATCGTAGGTTTATGCACCAAGCAAGCCTTTGAAGGATCCCACACCTTGTGGTTCGAGGGACTCCAGAGGCACCAGCAGCTTCAAATATCTGTTTTCTGGTTTGTAATGGCTTTTTAGCAGCTGCTCTCTTAATCCGATGAACTTGCCTTGGCAGAAACCTTCCTCATTCTGCCTTTATCAGCACTAACACATCTGTGCTCAGAATCAGCCACAAATCTCTTAACAGTACGATGATCACGCTTAAGTTTTCGGGAAATATGTAATGTTTTCATCCCTTGACCAAGGCATTGCACTATTTGATGCTTTTCAGCAGCAGAGAGATCCTTTTTCTTTCCCATGTTACTTGAAAACTCTGGCCTGCTTAATAGTGTGGAACATCCAGTTTTCCTTTTATTGGGCTCACATGGCAAACTAATTATCACAGGTATCTGAGATTGATTTCAGTGATCCAAAGAACCCTGAGACACAATACCATCAATGGGTTTCATTTACAAAAAAAAACAAAAAACGCTATGACACTTAAAACCAATTTGCATAATAATTTGGAACATAGTGTATATAGGGTAGGGAAAATTTCCGTATATATTTCCGGAGTCACACACAGATAGTCTGCATGTGTTTTAAATTCAAAAAAACCAAACCAATAACCACTAAAAGGGGTTAGCGGATATAAAGCAGAGTTAACGTGCAAATATACAATGGAAATCAAATAAGGAAAGGTGCACAACTCAAAATATATTGAAAAAATACAAAATTTATTGAATACATAAAGGTAAAAAATACCAAGGATGGCAGTGGTAAGCCGACAGACAGAGAACATGAACAACCATCAGGCAAAAAACTAAGGTACCATAAATAAAAAATCACAATACAAGGACAAAGTGCACAATGCATATAACGAGAGACCGCAGTCTGTAATCACATAAAGAGGATAATATCCATATATATAAATCAAAACTGAGGTCACTAACATCAATAAGCCTGTCCACAGTACCGCAGTAGAAAAAGTAAATGATCCAATTTGATACCTGATGGGAGCTGCGTCTCTGCCGACCCCAACGCGCGTTTCGGCGCAGTGCCTTCTTCCGGGGGTCTGCATGTATTTGTCCGTGATACCACCAGGTACACAGTAGCATGTGAGGAGCATACAGATCTATACGGTGTGGGAAAAAATGAACGCTCGGTAACTGTGCAGAAAAAAAGAATAAAAGTATTAGTGCTGTGTAAAAAGCAGTCTGCACAGCAGTGTAGACACAGCAATACAGCTATCAGGCAGCCTAATAACCAGCGCTGCTGCACACAAGAAAATCCTCCCCTGTCGCTGGCAGGCAGCCTAATAACCAGCGCTGCTGCACACAAGAAAATCCTCCCCTGTTACTGCACACTAACTGTACAGCACAATTGCTATCAGCACAAGCACATAAAAACTTATCTTTCCAACCCTAACTCTCTCCCTACTGATAAAGAGCATCAGCAATCTCTCCCTACTGTTAAGATCGGCAGAAGTAAAATGGCTTTCGGAGGTCAGGGCTTTTATAGACACTATGACGCCCCCAAAGCTAGCCAATCACTGCAATGCCCTTCTCTAAGATGGTGGTGGACGCTGCCCAGGTCATCTCGTTGCCCACAGTGTACGTCCTTGCTCATTGGCTGAAAAAAGGCACCTGCAAGCATTATGGGAAAACCAACTTTGGCGCTTGTTTTGCAGAACGCATGGAAGACTTCACGCTATGATCGGGTTTCAATAGACTATTGAATGTTAGCTTGCTGACCGAGCACTCCGCCCCCACCAGGTGGTGATTTTAATTACACCAGGTCCCTACATTACCCATAAATGCAGGCATTACTGACAGAGGTGCATATTCACCCAGAAATTCAGATATTAGCCTAATAGTGGTATGTTCACATTAGGTCAGGGACTCACCAGAATTGAGACCACCTTGACGATGGTTGGTGGGCTTTAAAATGTTTGGCCAAATGTTTATACTAAGCGTCTCAAATTTTTCCTTATATTCCAAAGCCATATTGCTATTCTAAATTTCATGTATTCCATGTTGTCATGCTTTATTATGCTTGAGTGCAGCCTTTTTTTGTATGTTTTACATGGGGGTAGCTTCCCTTGGTTTGCACCTAGTTCACATTAGTCTGGATGTGCCAGTCAGGTTTTTTTGTCTATTGAATGTTAGCTTGCTGACCGAGCACTCCGCCCCCACCAGGTGGTGATTTTAATTACACCAGGTCCCTACATTACCCATAAATGCAGGCATTACTGACAGAGGTGCATATTCACCCAGAAATTCAGATATTAGCCTAATAGTGGTATGTTCACATTAGGTCAGGGACTCACCAGAATTGAGACCACCTTGACGATGGTTGGTGGGCTTTAAAATGTTTGGCCAAATGTTTATACTAAGCGTCTCAAATTTTTCCTTATATTCCAAAGCCATATTGCTATTCTAAATTTCATGTATTCCATGTTGTCATGCTTTATTATGCTTGAGTGCAGCCTTTTTTTGTATGTATATATTTTTGTATGATCGGGTTTCGATCGGCAAAACCTGTCTTTGGCGAAAGTCAGCGACTTATGAATCTGACTTACCTGTTTCGCTCAACTCTAATTGTAACTTCTTTTTTGCCTTGAAACCTAAGTTGTCTGGGAACGCAGCGCAGCAGGTTCAAATTGTCATCTCCCTGTTGCGCGGCGACCCTAAAGACTGGGCCTTTTCCCTGACACCTGGGGATCCTGTTTTGGCTAATGTTGATGTGTTTTTTCAGGCTCAGGGGTTGTTGTATGATGGACCTAATGTTATTGATCAAGCTGAGAAAACCTTGTTGGCATTGAACCAGGGTCAGGAAGCGGCAGAGTTATATTGTCAGAAATTCCAAAAGTGGGGAGTCCTTACTAAATGGAACGATGATGCCGTAGCGGCTCTTTTTCGAAAGGGTCTGGCAGAGACCGAAAAAAATGTTATGGTGGGATTTCCTGTCCCCTCTGGTCTCAATGACTCTATGTCATTAGCCATTCAAATTGACAGACATTTACGTGAACGTAGAAATATGCGAGAGGTGGTGATACCTTGCGAACAAACCTCTGAGCCCATGCAGTGTGATGGGGTTGTTTCTGGGGCTCAGCGTTGAGAATTTCGAAAGCTTAATAAGTTGTGCTTCTATTATGGGGACGCTTCTCATACTATTTCCATCTGCCCTAAGCGGGAAGATGTTTTTCGCGCTCATTTGTTTTGGGCAATGGACAGTCTAAATTTCTCTTGACTGTTACCTTGATCTGCTCCTTATCCACATTTTATGCTCAGGCTTTTGTCGATTCAGGAGTAGCCCTGAACCTGATTGATTTCAACTTTGCCAAACGTTGTGGTTTTCCCATGGTACCCCTGCAGACACCTATTCCTTTGCTGAGCATTGATTTTACCCCTTTGGCGGAGAATAAACCCCAGTTTTGGACCCAGGTGATAATGCGGGTAGCCCCGAACCACCATGAGAACTGTAAATTTTTGGTGTTGCATAATTTACATGACATTATTGTACTGGGTTTTCCTTGGTTGCAGACCTATAATCCTGGTTTGGATTGGAAGTCTGTGTCTGTGGTCAGTTGGGGGTTGTGTTATGAATATGCTAGAGATGGTTTTCTGAGCAGAGGCTCCCTCTGGTGGTTACAGAATTCTGACCTGTTTTCCAGGGTGAAAAGTGCTAGTTGGTTTACCAAGCTTGACCTCAGGGGGGCGTATAACCTTATTCGCATTAAGCACGGGAATGAATGGAAGATGGCGTTTAATACCCCAGAGGGGCATTTTGAGTACCTAGTGATGCCCTTTGGGCTCACTAATGCTCCTTCCGTCTTCCAATCCTTCATGAATTATATTTTCAGGGATTTTGTGGATACATTTCTGATTGTTTATTTGGATGAATTCTTGATTTTTTCCAATGACTGGGACTCTCATGTGAAACATGTTCGGACTGTGTTCCAGATTTTGAGAGAGAATGCACTGTATGTGAAGGATCAAAGTGTCTTTTTGGTGTACAAAAGGTCTCATTTCTTGGATTCATTTTGTCTCCATCTGTTATTGAAATGGACCCGGTCAAGGTTCAAGCCATCTCTGATTGGGTCCAACCTACTTCATTAAAGGCTCTTCAGAGATTTTTGGGTTTTGCCAATTTTTATCGTAAATTTATTGGTAATTTCTCCGGTATTGTTAAACCATTGACTGATTTGACCAAAAAGGGTTCTGATGTGGTGAATTGGCCTCCTGAGGCAGACTCTGTGTTTCAGGAACTTAAGCAGAGATTCACTTCTGCTCCTGTTCTACGGCAGCCTGATGTTTCTCTACCATTTCAGGTGGAGGTTGATGCCTCTGAAATTGGGCAGGTGCTGTTCTGTCCCAAAGAGATCCAGAGACCTCTAAAAGTAACCCTTGTGCCTTTTTCTCTCGAAAATTTTCATCAACTGAACGTAATTATGACGTGGGTAATCGGGAGTTATTGGCCATGAAGTGGGCCTTTGAAGAGTGGAGACATTGGCTGGAAGGAGCCAAACATCAGGTGGTGGTCCTCACGGACCATAAGAATCTGGTTAATCTCGAATCAGCCAAGCGACTTAATCCTAGACAGGCCAGGTGGGCCTTGTTTTTCACACGTTTTAATTTTGTGGTTTCTTTTCCTCCTGGCACTAAGAATGTTAAGGCGGATGCCCTCTCGAGGAGTTTCTCTGCGGACTCTCCTGAGTTATCTGATCCTACTGTTATTTTGAAGGAGGGTGTAGTTCTTTCCGCCATCTCGCCCAATTTGAGACTGGCCTTGGAAGGGTGTCAGGAGGATAAACCTGAGCGCTGCCCTATTGGGAAATTGTTTGTCCCAGACCAGTGGAAGAATATTGTGATGTCTGAGATTCATTGTTCCGCGTTGGCTGGTCATCCTGGGATTTTTGGTACCAGAGACTTGGTGAGCCGGTCCTTTTGGTGGCCTACTTTGTCTCGTGACATCAGGGAATTTGTGCAGTCCTGTGGGACTTGCTCTCGCTCCAAGCCTTGCTCTCGCTCTAGTGGTTTGTTAATGCCATTACCTGTGCCCAAGAGGCCATGGATCCCATATCTCTATGGATTTTATTTCCGACCTCCCTGTTTCTCAGAGAATGACCGTTATCTGGGTAATCTGTGATAGGTTTTCCAAGATGATACATCTTGTGCCCTTACCTAAGTTACCTTCCTCCTCCGAATTGGTGCCTTTGTTCCTTCAGCATGTGGTTCGGTTACATGGCATTCCGGAGAACATTGTGTCTGACAGAGGAGTCCAGTTTGTTTCCAGATTTTGGAGGACATTTTGTTCTAAACTTGGTGTTCAATTATCTTTCTCCTCTGCTTTTCATCCTCAGACCAATGGACAAACCGAGAGAACAAACCAGACCTTGGAGACTTATTTGAGATGTTTTGTGTCTGCTGATCAAGATGACTGGGTCTCTTTTTTGCCTTTGGCTGAGTTTGCTCTTAATAATAGGGCTAGCTCTGCCACCTTGATGTCTCCATTTTTCTGCAATTTTGGGTTTCACCCTCGATTTTCTTCGGGACAGGCGGAGGCTTCTGTCTGTCCGGGTGTTGACTCTGTTGTGGAGCTAATGCAGCAGATTTGGGACCAGGTAGTGGAGAGGTTGTCTCTCTCTCAGGAGAAGGCCCAACGGTTTGCCAACCGGCATACGACTGATGGTTCTCGGTTTAAAGTGGGGGACTTGGTTTGGTTGTCCTCAAGAAATATCCCTATGAGGGTTGCATCTCCAAAGTTTAAGCCCAGGTTCATTGGACCTTATAAGATCATGGAGATTCTTAATCCTGTTTCCTTCCGTTTGCTTCTTCCAGGTACATTTAAGATCCATAACGTGTTCCACAAGTCCTTATTGAAGAGGTTTGTCGAGCCAGTGGTTCCTATGGCTGTGCCTCCTGACCCTGTTTTGGTTGAGGGCAATCTGGAGTATGTGGTTGAGAAAATATTGGATTCTCGTTTTTCTAGACAGAAACTCCAGTATTTGGTCAAGTGGAGAGGTTATGGTCAGGAGGACAATTCTTGGGTGTTTGCTTCAGACATCCATGCTATGAGACTGATCCGTGCCTATCACTGAGCTCATCCTGATCGGCCTGGTTGCACAAGTGAGGGTTCGGTGACCCCTACTCAAGGGGGGGGTACTGTTATGAATGTGCTAGAGATGGTTTCTGAGCAGAGGCTCCCTCTGGTGGTTACAGGCAGTACTGAACCTTTCAGCGAGGAGTGGCAATCTTGGTTCACGGACTGGTCTGATAAAAGGGAAGTTCCCCTACATGATGGTTGCCGGTGATCAATTGTTCTTGTCTCAATTGTGGTTCCTGGTTCATTTAGATGTTAGCTGGAGTCTTCCTTGCATCTCCTGCTTTCAGATAAGATATTTTTTGCTTTTCTTTTTGTGCTTGCTTTTTGCATTTTTTTCTGCACTTTTGTGGAGGTCAGCCAGGTCCCCTCCTGGGGCCTGAGCTCCTCACAGTTTATCTGCAGCCACTGTTATTTGCTCATTTGCTTTTTCCTGTTTTTTCAGCGGCTGCGGCTTGGTTTTTGTTCACACTGAGATCTGATTTAGTGGGTGGCGAGATCGTGTGATCTCAGTATTTTTGTAATCAGAATTGTTGGATTTTTGTAGGGTTTTCTGGGTTGCAGAAAGTAATCTCTCCTGTCCTATCCTATTTAGTCAGCTTGTGGCCCCAGCATTTGCTCAGTCTATTTTCTGCCTATGTTTGTATTTTCATCTTGTCTAACCGCCATTATATGTTTGGGGGCTTCCTATTTTCTTTGGGGATCTGCTCCGGGGGAGATAGCTTTCATCTTTCTGCCTTTAGGTGTAGTTATCTCTCAGGCTGTGACGAGGCGTCTAGGATCAACGTATGAACGCTCCACGGCTACCTCTAGTTGTGTCGTTAGTTTAGGAATCTGCAACCCATTAGTTACCAACATCTCAGGTGTTCGGCTGCCCTGCTTTTGTTCCTGTCCTCCTCAGCTACCGAAACATAACAGGGTTGTCAATGTGCTCGTGGTGACACTCCTGTGTTTTCTACCTCTCCCCAGTCTACCTCTCCCCGGCATTTAATACCCCTGAGGGGCATTTTGAGTACCTAGTGATGCCTTTTGGGCTCACTAATGCCCCTTCCTTCTTCCAATCTTTCATGATCTATATTTTCCGGGATTTTGTGGATAAGTTTCTGATCATTTATTTGGTCAATATTTTGATTTTTTTCCAATGACTGGGATTCTCATGTGGAACATGTTCGGATGGTATTCCGGATTTTGAGAAAAAATGCTTTGTATGTTAAGGGATTAAAATGTCTCTTTTGCGTACAAATGTTTCGTTTTTGGGATTCATTTTGTCTCCGTCTGCTATTGAAATGGACACGGTCAAGGTTCAGGCCATTTGTGATTGGGTTCAGCCCACTTCCTTGAAGGCTCTTCAGAGATTTTTGGGTTTTGCTAATTTTTACCGTAAATTTATAAGTAATTTCTCTGGTATTGTGAAACCACTGACTGATTTGACCAAAAAGGGTTCTGAAGTAGTGAATTGGTCTCCAGAGGCAGTTTCGGCATTTCAGGAGCTTAAGCAGAGAGTCACTTCTGCTCCTGTTCTGCGGTAACCTGATTTCTCTCTACCATTTCAGGTGGAGATAGATGCTTCTGATACTGGTGCAGGTGCCGTTTTGTCCCAAAGTGATCCTGTAACCTCTAAGAGTAACCCTTGTGCCTTCTTCTCTCGAAAATTTTCCCCAGCTGAATGTAATTATGATGTGGGGAATCGGGAATTATTGGCTATGAAGTGGGCTTTGAAGAGTGGAGACTTTGGTTGGAGGGAGCCAAACATCAAGTTGTGGTCCTCACTGACCACAAGAACCTGATCTATCTCAAATCAGCCAAGCGACTAAATCCTAGACAGGCCAGATGGGCCTTGTTTTTCACGTGTTTTAATTCTGTGGTTTCCTTTCTCCTGGGCACTAAGACTGTTAAGGCGGATGCCCTCTCTACGAGTTTCTTTGCGGATTCTCCTGATGTGACTGAGCCTGCTGCCATTCTGACGGAGGGTGTGTTCTTTCCGCTATCTCGCATGATTTGAGACTGGCCCTGGAGGAATTTCAGGGGGATAAACCTGAACGTTGCCCTGTGGGGAAATTGTCCCTGACCAATCGAGGAAGAAAGTAATCTCTGAAATACATTGCTCCGCGTTGGCTGGTCATCCCGGTATTTTTGGTACCAGAGATTTGATGAATCGGTCCTTTTGGTGGCCTACTTTATCTCGTGATGTCAGGAATTTTGTGCAGTCCTGTGGGACTTGTTCTCGGTCCAAACCCTGCTCTCGCTCTAGAGGATTGTTAATGCCACTGCCTGTGCCCAGGAGGCCATGGACCCATATCCCTATGGATTTTATTTCCGACCTCCCTGTCTCTCAGAGAATGACTGTTATCTGGGTGATCTGTGATAGATTTTCCAAGATGGTCCATATTGTGCCACTGCCGAAGTTGCCATCCTCTTCTGAGTTGGTGCCCTTTGTTTTTTCAGCAGGTGATTCTTTTGCACAGAATTCCAGAGAACATTGTGTCTGACAGAGGAGTCCAATTTGTTTCTAGATTTTGGCGAGCCTTTTGTTCCAAACTGGGAATTCAGTTGTCTTTCTCCTCTGCGTTTCACCTTCAGACCAATGGGCAGACTGAGAGAACAAACCAGACTTTGGAAACTTATTTGAGATGTTTTGTGTCTGCTGATCAAGATGACTGGTCTCTTTTTTGCCCTCTAAATAATAGGACAAGTTCTGCCACTATGATGTCCCCTTTTTTCTGTAATTTCGTGTTATATCCTTGGTTTTCTTCGAGGCAGGTGGAGGCTTCTGTCTGTCCGGGTGTTGACTCTATGGTAGAGAGAATGCAGCAGATTTGGGATCAAGTAGTGGATAAGTTGTCTCTCTCTCAGGAGAGGGCCCAACGGTTTGCCAACCGGCATAGGACTGATGGTTCCCAGTTTAAAATTGGTGACATGGTTTGGTTGCCCTCAAAAAATATCCCTATGAAGGTTGCATCTCCAAAATTTAAGCCAAGGTTCATTGGACCTTATAAGATCTTGGAAATCCTTAATCCGGTTTCTTTCCATTTGGCTCTTCCCAGGACGTTTAAGATTCACAACGTCTTCCATAAATCTTTATTGAAAAGGTTTGTTGAGCTAGTAGTTCCTATGGCTACGCCCAGTGAGCCTGTTTTGGTTGAGGGCAAGCTGGAGTATGAAGTGGAGAAGATATTGGATTCTCATCTGGCTAGACAGAGACTCCAGTACTTGGTCAAGTGGAAAGGTTATGGTCAGGAGGATAATTCTTGGGTGTTTGCTTCTGACATTCATGCTGAGAGATTGGTTTGCGCCTTTCACCGGGCTCATCCTGATTGGCCTGGTGGCGCAGGTGAGGGTTCGGTGACCCCTCAAGGGGGCGGATACTGTTGTGAACATTCTGGATCTTACTTCTGAGTTTGGGCTCCCTCTGGTGGCTGCTGATAGTAATGAAGCTGCTTTGGCTAACAGAAGTCCATCACCTGGGGCCGATGAGTGGCAATCAGGTGGGACTGACTGGTGTAACAGCCCTGCTGGCAAAACTGCATGGCCTCCCATCCCTCACACACTTACTTGCTCACTGATCCAGGTCATGCTGTGATTTCTGTCTGCTGCCAACTCCAGGCTCTATACCTCTGGTCTCCTATCTGCTCTCTGCATGTCTCATGGCTGTGTCAATAGGGGACGGCGCCAGAACTCTCTGGTTCTTATGGAGTCAGAGTGCACCTGACTGACCAATTACCATTAGCCCTCTAGTATTTAAGGCAGCTCCACCCTGTGGATCTTGCCTGTGCAATGTGTTAAGTCAGTTAGTATCTTGCTACTGAGCTGCCAGGTCTCAGGTCTTGTTTTGTGTTCCTCCATCTTGGAGGCTTCACTCCTAGCCTTGCCTTCTGCCTGTTTGTCAGCTCTCCAGGAAGCAGTATATCCTTGTCTCTGTTCTATTGTTCCTCCCTTGTCTTGTACCTGTTTGCTGTCCTCCAGGAGGCAGAATTTCCTGGACCCTATGTCTGTCTCTGTACCTTGTCTCATGTCCTTACCTTGTCTGAACTCAGTCCTACCTTTGTCTCTTGGTCTCCTTGTCTGTGGTTTCTTCCCTGCTGTATCTTGCCTTGTGGTCTCTCTGATTCTCTCTGCCTCTTGTCCGCACTCCTGCGGTTCTGCTCTGCTTTGCTACTGCAGCTGCAGCAATCTCTTGCTGCAGCTCTGCTACGCATATCTTGCGGTTCCATTCTGCCTCGCTCCTGTCGCTACAGCAATCTCTTGCTGCAGCTCCTCTCTATATATCTTGCGGTTTCGCTCTGCTTTGCTCCTGTCTCTGCAGTATCTCTTGCGGCTCTACAGCCCTTCTCCGCAGCCTTGCGGTTCTCCTCCTGTGTGAACAGGTCTCTGCCTGTTCCTCCATACTACATTCCTTTCTGTCTGTACCAGTACCGGTACCTGCTGTGTGAACAGGTCTCTACCTGTCCCTCCATATACCATTACTTCCAGTCAGTACCAGTATCTACAGTTGCTGTGTGAACAGGTCTCTACCTGTTTCTCCATACACCATTCCTTCCAGTCAGTCCCAGTATCTACAGTTGCTGTGTGAACAGGTCTCTACCCATTTCTCCATACACCATTCCTTCCAGTCAGTTCCAGCATCTGCATTTGCTGTGTCTCATCCGTGCCAGCCTGCCCTGTGTCTCATCCGTGACAGCCTGCCCTGTGTCTCATCTGTGCCAGCCTGCCTGTGTCTCATCCATGCCTGCCAGTCCTGTGTCTCATCCATGCCTACCAGTCCTGTGTCTCATCTGTGCCTGCCTGTCCTGTGTCTCATCTGTGCCTGCCAGTCCTGTGTCTCATCCGTGCCTGCCTGCCCTGTGTCTCAGCCATGCCACCGTCTCCCCAAGTGGGATCAGAAGCCACAGCCAGACACCACCCTGGAGTGGCACCTGGCAGCTGCCTGCCGCACAAGCCTGACCTCACCATCAGAGGCTCCAGTGAAGACCGAGGCAGCTGTCCTAGTCAAGCCCCTTCCAGGGTAGTCTGGTTTGTGGCACAGTGGGGTCACAACCAGCTTGGCTCATGCCCATCAGCCAGGGTGTGAGCGTGACAACTGGGGAGATATAAGTGAGCTACCTTCCCATGATCCTCGCCGGTGATTTGTTTCTTCCTGGTCCCTTCTGGAAGTCGGCTTGTTTCCTGCTCTGTCCTGCAACTTTCAGATAAGTTATTTGCTGTTTATTTCTGTGGAATTTGTTTTAGTCCATCTATGTTTCTGCCCTTCTGGTGGAAGTTCTAGCCAGGTTCCCCTGTGGGCGCCTGTGCTGGACTCTGTCATTTTGCCACTGTTTATGTATTTTCAGTTCCCTGTTATTTCAGTGTCTGCTAATTTGCTACTAGTTTACACCAGAGTGCTGGGGAGTGCGGGGGAGAGATTGTGTGGTCTCAGAATTTTTGTATATCAGATGAGTTGGAGTTTTTGCTGGATTGCAGACAGTATTCTGTCCTGTCCTGTTCTATTTAGATTGTTTGGGCCCCAGCTTTTGCTTGCTCTATTTTCTGCCTGTGTTTGTTTTTCATCTTGTCTCACCACCAATATATGTTTGGGGGCTACCTATTCCTTTGGTGGCTCTACTCCGGGCAGTTAGCTTTCCCCTTTCTCTTTTTAGGCTTAGTTAACTCTCCGGCTTTGTCGAGGCGTCCAGGGCACCATAGGCACGTCCCACGGCTGCTTCTAGTTGTGCTGTCAGTTTAGGGGTCTGCAATCCGCTAGTTTACCAACCTCTCTGGGTGTCTGGTTGCCTAGGCTACTTTTGCTGCTGTCCTCCTCTGCTACCAAATCATAACAGGAAAGCTAACATGCATTAAATGACTCAGATGAGGATCCCACAGGACTTGTCCATAACTTAGGCTGGCTAGATAATTATACCAGCCACACCCAGCTATTGTTCAACTCTATTGCCATTTGTTTCATTTTGGTGCCTTCTCAAAAAAAGAAAAACAAAAAACAGTGTTGGCTACCTCCTCCTCAGCCTCTTCCACCAACACTGTCACGTCCACTGCCACCTACTCCACCTAGTTCTCCACTTAGAACTCTGCCTTCTGTCTCTAGATTTTTTTGTTTTGTTAATTCTATGCTCTTTTAAGTCAGTTTCATAAAAAAACATTGTTGGATTACTCCTCCCTTGCCTCTTCCACTTACATCGTCATGTCCACCTCCACCTCTTCCTCCACTTGGATCTCTGCCTCCTTGGATAAGAATATTCTTTTTTCCTTTTTTATTTTATGTCATTAACCCTGCTGCAGGTTAAGTAATTTCCCTATCCACATTTGTTTGCAGGGCAATTGTCCTGCTCTTACCCCAATTTTGCTTCCTTTTGAAGCCCCTAAGCCCTTACTATAACCATTGTACAGCAATTTTAAAGTACCGAAGTTCGAGTACCCATTGACTTATATGGGTTCGGGTTCGGGGCTAAGTTCAAATGCTGAACCAAACTTAGCTATACCGTATGGCCCAACCCTACAATCCCTGAACATCGATGGCAACACATTCAGTTACATAATTCACTGAAAAAAGGACAAAAATCAATACAAAAACCACAGAAAAGAAAGCAGCCTTGTTTACTTGCAATACCATGCCCAGCCACAAATGCACAACAGGGCGCAGCATACCCCCATGATAAAGGCGGTGGAAGCACAGGTGCAAAATACTGATGAAACAAACATTTATTAAACATTCCATCTGTGATGTCTTTTATTGATTTCTGTCCTTTTTTAGCAAATTGTTTTTTGAATTTAGTATAGGGACTCACAAGATAATGGGGACCATTAACGTTGGTTGCGAGCTTGTGTAATTTGGTCAAAATATCAGCTAATACCTCATGCATTATATATATTTTTGCACGTTTTTCATGCAGGGTGCAGACCAGGCCCTTTAGTGGAGGCTGGGTAATATGAGGTGTCTGGCCTTTGTGTGTATATATGGTATTGGCAACCCACCTGATGTTATTGTAGGGTGTTGGTAATAGGCTGTTATACAGACTGTGGTGCATTTCACATACTAGTGTGAATGACACCTTGTGTGCATTTTAAATACTGCAGCCACCCCACAGATGTTTGGTGAATTAGTAAGTGGTTCTTTCATTAGTATTTTGCACCTGTGCTGCCCACACCTTTATTATGGAGGGCTGCTGTATCCTGTTGTGTGTTTGTGTCTAGACATGGTATTGCAAGCATGGCTGCTGTTGTTTTATGACATTTAATTATATTCATAACATAAGTAAAACCACAAAATTTTAAAAAATTGTATTTGAAAAATGTTACTTTTGAATAATCACTTAATATTTTACATCGTTTAGCATATGAGCATCTTTTACACGGATGTAAACCACATATGACGACACCATTCATTTTATCATGTAATTCACTGTGGAAAGCGGGAAAAAAATTCTAAGTATGTTGAAATTGCAAAATATGTGCAATTTCACAATTGTTTTTTTGTTATTTACCGTGCTCACTATACAGTAAAACTTACCTGTCGACATGATTCTCCAGGTCAGTATGAGTATGCTGATACCAAACATGCATAGTTTGTTTTGTTTTTTTGTTGACGTAGTAAAAATTTTTTGTTTTTGTCACTAATTTTCAAGACTCGTAGCATTTTTAATTTTCTGGATATAAGCCTGAGCGAGGGCTTATTTTTTGGGCCCTGAGCTGACTGACGTTCTTACTGATAGTATTTTGGAGTAGATACAATGTTTTGATCGCCTCTTATTGCATTTATTTGCTATGTCGTAGCAGCCAAAAAAAATATAATTCTGGCATTTCTATTTTTTACGCCGTTTATCAATCGGATATATGTAATATACCCACAAAAGAAACAATGGGTGCCTGTTGTCTCTAAAAATTTAAACTTTATTAAAAACATCAATATAAAATCAATAGCAGATAACAGAGTAGCGCAATAGAGGACCACATATTACATTTACATAGTTAAATCACATGTCACTCACTAGTATTAAATCAAAAACAGTCTAAGAAATTGTGCAAACTGTAGAATTGATGAAACCCAAAACAAAGCCTTAATGGCCAATGTGTAAAATGAATAGTGCAGGTTTCTGGCAGGTCTAACAATTGTACAGAGGGACTTGTATGTTAAAAGATAAGTAAAAAATAACTTATATATCCTAAAACTCGTATGGAATGTGGTCCTGGTACCCCGTCGTACATTTCGCCCTTGCTACACCCCCTGATCAAACAAGGGTGAAATGTACGTCAGGGCACCAGGACCACATTCCATACCAATTTTTAGGATATGTAAGTTATTTTTTACTTATTTTTTAGTTATAAAAATTATATAAACAATTTCCTAGACTGTTTTTGATTCAATACTAGTGATATGTAATTTAAATATGTAAATGTATTATGTGGTCCTCCATTGCACTACTCTATTAAACTGCTATTGATTTTATATTGATGTTTTGAATAAAGTTTACATTTTTAGAGACAACAGGCACCCATTTGTTCTTTTATAGGAATTTATAGTTCAGGTTTGTCTCCTGAAATCATGATTTCTGTGATTCATGCTCTTCATGTTGATTTTCATATTTTATATTTTGCTAGATTGGACTTTTACAAATGTAGTGATACCAAATATGTGTATTTTTTATTAGCTTTATTTCTAATGGTGCAAAAGGGGGTAATTCGAATTTTTGCTTTTTTTCATATTTTTAACTTTTTTTTTAACTTGCACTCATCAGAAAATTGCAGTATCCTATGAATTCCAGTTAAACGCTGGCCTTCACAGGAGGATCATCATGACAAGCGTGTAGGTCTTCAGCAGACCCACATCTGTCATGGCAACCAATCGGCGCCTCGTGGACACATCATGAGAACATCAATTGGTAAGTTCAGTGATGCGCTCCTGTAGGGGGTGTGCCGGCAGCTGATTTGGGCTCTGCGTCCCTGTGCATTCCTACCTGGTGAAACCGGGTACATGTTATGTGTTTGTTATGCACATTGTACAGATAGATGATTGCTTACACTGTTTTTATGTGTAATGATGGGCCCGTGGTTGTGTCGTTGTATGTTAGGGACAAGGATAGGGACGTCTAGGGGGTGAAGTAAGGTCAGCATTGATAAGGGAATGTTAGTGCAGTGATGGGTTAGTGTCTAGGGGGCACTGTAGAGGTAGGGATGTAGATTAGATTTAGATAAGATAGTGTTTTAGCCAATAGAAATGGAGTATAGGAGGAGTTAGCTAGTTGGTAGAGAAGAGTTCTGGGAGTAGTAAGTAGAGCGAGAGATAGAGACAAGAGGAACTAAGAGGAGAGTTCTCTGGAATGAAGAACAGTGGGGCACAGGTGGATTCAGGCAGCTTGAGTGGATCGGTGGCTAAGCTGTGGGTTAACTTCCGTGACATCCGGGAACTATGGTCCGAACAGGAATTGCAGAGGCAACCTGATTTTTCGCCCAGGATGGGGGAAGTGGATGGGTAGCACCTAGAAACAGCTATCAGGACTGACCAGGGTACTACGGGACTGGATGCCACATTGCCAAGGGTTACGGTAACAGGAAAGACAAGGGAGAGCTCAGGAGGAAAAGAAGTTCTTTTGTCATCTGATGATTGTTGGACTGTTACTGCTTTGAAGATGAACGAGTTAAGTAAACTGTTGTTGAAAATGAACCAGGACTTTGACAATATTTGTGTGCAACAGATTGGAGCCCTGTATGACGATGAGGAGACTCCTGACCCTGAGGTGGGTGAACTGCACCGCACATACAATGCACCACAGAATGGACAATTTAACTTCGTAGTCGAGCGTCAGGGTGTGCTGAAAGAACATCAGCCCCTCGGCATGACTACCACTCTGGCCCCCTGCCTGCAAGTTAAATCTCACTGTCAGAGATTCATAGCGGTATTTAACATGGTAACAACCACGATCAGAGCTCCACTTTGCTCGCAGCTGTTAGAGGTACATGATGGCTGAATAATTCATCAGCTTGCAAGCTCACGCAAAGTCAGAGACCTGGCATATAACGTAACTGTATGTCATGTGGGGAAGGAGTTAATATAGCTGTAGGCCTCTTGGCAGCCTCACAGACCAATTTTCTTCTTGTCTTTTCATCAATTTTTAATGTAAATCTTGTTTTAGGTAATGTCACTGTTGTGCCACTTCTTGATGATAGTCTTTAGTGTTCCATGGTATAGCTAATCTAATGCCTTGGAAATTCTTTGCCCCCTTCTCCAGACTGAAAACTTTCAACAATGAGATCCCTTTTCTGTGTTGTAAGCTGTTTACAGACCGTGGTATTTGCTGTAAAATGCAACTAATGTCAGAAAACTCCTAGTTGAACAGCTAAACTTTAATTAGAATCACTTTAAATGATGGTACACAAAAGTTGCCAATACTTTGCTGATTCCATAAGTGCAAAGCTCCAAATGTAACATTAGCAAAAAAAATGTATCTACAGCTTCATGGCATGGGTATCCTTGGCAGAGCAGCTGCATACAAGCCTTACATCAACAAGACTTGCACTCTGGAACAGTGGAAATGTGTTCTTTGTGTAAAGGTGGAGAAGATGTCTGAACACCCTCTCTGAAGACTCTTGAATGTGTATTTTATGTGAACTGTTGTTTTATATGTTTTTATTTTCATAAAGGCTGCAGTTTTCCGGTGGACAGGGTTCACTGTAGGGTCATCCCAAGGTTTGAGGAGGAGTAAGTAGGCAGTGGGAGCTTAGTTCCTGGTTTTAGGGAAGTTCGAGTTCAGCTAGAGGAAAAGAAGGATTACTCTCAGCATTGAGAGCCATTTTGTGTGTGCAAAGAGGAGCAGGCTCAAAGAAGGTGGTAAGAGTCCACAGTATACAGGAACGGAGATGGCAGTTTCCCCTTCACAGCAGGCAAGTTGGGGCACCTACAGTAAGAGACTTTTATGCATGATTTTAGTGTTAGCCAGACCTGGAGATCAGCGTGAAAGAAGGCAGGGTCAACCAGGCTGGGGCACGTCTGAAAGGTGATAGTGGAGCTCTCTTACATTGTTCACAGGAAGTGCAGCTAGAGTATAATGGTCACAATGAAACACATTGACCTGTGTAGCCTTGTTCTAGAAAGATGGAGATCCTCAACTTAACCTGTTGTTCTATAGAAACATTCCTCACATGTTATGTGATGCCATCCTCAACTGAAACGTTTGTGTCTCTGTCATTTAATACAGAAAAAAAGATGAAGTATAGTACCTACTACCTCGTGTAAATACTTTTAAGAACAAGTAAACAATTTAATTAACAATGTGTGGCTCAGTCTTCGCGACAAAAAAGAGTCCCAACTTGCTCCAAGATATGGCTGTATGCAGTAGGAGTTTCACAGCAAAATCAGAGTCAATACAAGCACACATCCAGGGATATTTGTATGTATAGGGTGTTTAGGGACGCAGAAGTAACTATATGCCAATATTGCCCCTTATGTGTGGAGACTGGAGAGACAAATCCCATTTCTATCTTACAGTCTTTTGAGTGAACTTGAGTTTTGCTTTCCATGGGTCGACTCAGGTCTCTTAGTTCCAGTGAAGGTGATCTAAAGGGCAAAGTTTCTACTTGTGGAGAGTGACAAACCAGGCCTGGCATGTCAGAGTGCAGAGACTTATATATGTCATGTCATTCACACTCCTATGGAATATTATCCTAATTCATATGTCAACACTCGTTAAAGGGTCGATATTGACTTTTAAGGTTGCTACTTCCAATAGGTGGCACTAGAGTTCTAGTCCTCTTAATCTCTGAAGAAGCAATTTGCATATTTAATTTCACAGAGGAGCATGCATGCTGTATATAAATCTCCTCAATCTGACAGGCTAGGCCTGTCTTGTCACTATTCACAAGGAGAAATGTTACCCCTTAGATCCCAGTCTTAAGCCTCTCACCTGGACAAATCAGATCTCAAAATTTACACTGACAAAGAGCAATTCCACAAAACACTGCATCTGCAAATTGAGATTCTGATTTGGCTTTTATCCTAAGTCATATTGCAAGGTTCATTAAAAAGTCGATATTTACTTTTAGTAGTGCTACTTACAATGGGTGCCACTAGAGTGCTAGTCCTTTTCATCCTTGAAAAGGCAATTTGCATATAAGTTCAAGTGAAGGAAATTCTTAATGCTTCAGTATACCAAGACGTTTTGGACAATTGTATATTTGAAATACCTGCTTCAGGAAGGATTTTTTTTTCTTTCAAAATGACTGTACCCCAGTATACAAAACAAGGTCTTTAAAAACAATGTTGGTATTGCTTAGTATGGACAAATTTGACTGGCCAACACAGAGCCCTGACTTCAAACCTATCAAACGCCTTTGGGATAAACTAGAAAAGAGATAATGAGCCAGGCCCTCTCCTCCAACATCAGTGTCTGACCTAACAAATGCTCTTCTAGATGAATGGGCAAAAATTCCCACAGTCACACTCCAAAATCTTGTAGAAATGGCTATTAATGCCTATGAATATAGAATAAAATATCATAACAGCTCTTGTAGATGTAATGTATATGCATTCTAATGCTTTTTTCCCTATAGTGTGGAAATACATGAGAAATAGATATGTGTATAGGATGTACACACTGCAAATAAGTGGGTGTATTATGCATGCTGGCACTCAAAGTTCAAGACTAAGTTACAATAGCATAGACTATTCATGGTCTGGTTTCTCAGAATTTACTTACTTATCAAAATGCATTTATGCATAATACAGTTGAAAGGGGTAGAACACAGCAAAGCAAACTGGAAAGTGACTGTCAATTAATGGATCGGCTGTGCTCACTTCACCATGTCAGTCGTGTTCAGAAAGAAATCGAATGATTTTATAGTAACTGAATTTCATGTGCATGTGTTTCCAACCTGTCTTGGAAAAAAAAATATTTTTTTTAACACCATAGAAAATGTAATGAACTTCTGATGACACATTCAACTTTCCTGTCTGCATCTCAAATACGATGTGGACATTTTATCTGTTTTAGAAAAAGAATACATTAGAGGAATAATAGCGTGAGATAAGAAAAACCTCTAATACATTCAGGCTTCTCCATATCCCCCGTTACTTGAAGATTTCAGCTAATTAGGAAGTCATTGCTCTCATAGCAAATCTTAGAAATTGGTTTACTCGGAATATCAAAAGGTGATAAAAACGCCTGCTTCTTCAGGCACCCATTTATTATTAAAACTCTTTTCTGACTTTTTTTCAAAGATCTTTCACGACAGTCAGCTAAAAATATCCTACACAAATATTTCACGTAAAAATAATGAAGAGCGTCACAAAGCTCTGGTGTAAAGGCGTTAAAGTCAGAAATGAAGATGTTGCTCAAAGAGGCATACTGTACATACATAATGCAGGAATGGAAGTATTCCTCAAAGGGACCCAGAACTGCGTTGAAAAGAAACAGATATATTGTATTGTTATACAACGAGCGTTTACATCCCTGCAAAGTTCAGCTTCATTTCCTCGCTATCCTCTGACTCTTCCCTCACTCTCATTCTTTATGTGTTAGTTGTAGAATATTCTCATGCAGAATATACAGTGGCTTGTGAAAGTATTCACCTTCCTTGGCAATTTTCGTGTTTTGCTACCTGACAACATGGAATTTCACTGTTTTTTTTTAGGGCTTGCATTAGTTCATGTAAAGAACAAGCCTACAACTGTGAATATTTGTTTTTCTTTTTATTGTGAAGCAAACAGCAAATAGGACAAAAAAACTGAAAAAATTAAAATTATCTTAATCAAAATGGCGTCGGCGGCCATGCCTGAGCAGTAGCATCTATTGCGTTCCAAAAGATGCTACTGCGCATGTAAAGTTAAGGTCAGATGAGTTTGCTGGCCAATCAAGCACAGTGATACTGTTGTTTTTAAACAAGGAATTGGTACTTGGCAGTGTGGACAGGTGACAAGTCCTGCTGGAGAATTAAATTTCCTTCTCCATAAAGCTCACCTGCAGAGGGAAGCATGAAGTGCGCTAAAATTTCCTGGTAGACGGCTGCACTGACTTTGTTCTTGATTAGACACAGTGGACCTACACCAGCAGATGACATGGCTCCCCAAACCATCACTGATTGTCGAAACTTCACACTAACCTTGGAAATCAAGGTCCAGAGTCTGGAGGAAGACTGGAGAGGCACACAATACAAACTGCTTGAGGTCTAGTGTGAAGTTTCCACAATCAGTGATGGTTTGGGGAGCCATGTCATCCTCTGGTACAGGTACACTGTGTTTTATCAAGACCAAAGTCAACGCAGCCATCTACCAGGAAATTTTAGAGCACTTCATGCTTCCCTCTGCTGACAAGCATTTTGGAGATGGAAATTTCATTCTCCAGCAGGACTTGGCACCTGTCCACACTGCCAAAAGTGCAAATACCTGGTTTAAAAACAACAGTATTACTGTACTTGATTGGCCAACAAACTCGCCTGACCTTAACCCCATAGAGAATCTATGGGGTAATGTAAAGAGGAAGATGAGAGACACCAGACCCAACAATGCAGACGAGCTGAAGGCTGCTATCAAAGCAACCTGGGCTTCCATAACACCTTAGCAGAGTCACAGGCTGATTGCCTCCATGCCATGCCGCATTGATGCAGTAATTGATGCAAAAGGAGCCCCGACCAAGTACTGAGTGCATTTACTGAACATACATTTCAGTAGGCCAACATTTCGGATTTTAAAATAATTTTTCAAGCTGGTGTTATAAAGTATTCTAATTTACTGAGATAATGACTTTTGGGTTTTCATTGGCTGTAAGCCATAATCATCAACATTAACAGAAATAAACACTTGGAAGAGATCACTCTGTTTGTAATGACTCTATATAGTATACGAGTTTCACTTTTTTTATTGAAGAACTGAAATAAATTAACTTATTGATGATATTCTAATTTTGTGAGAAGCACCTGTACATGGATCTGCGATGTCATAAAATGCTGTGAAAAGTGAGGTACAATTAATTAATAATTGAGGACAGTAAATAAATTATCATGATCAATTTTAATACAAGATGATTTTTTTTTCAATGATGCTGTTAAAGGGTCTTCTTTACGAAATTTACAGAATTTAAATAAGAAAAGTTTTTGGTGGCTGTCTTGAATGCAGCAGGAGCCGGAGGCAAATAGAGGAGACCAGGTAGGTTGGCTATACATGACAAATGTGTGGTCACTTTTCAGTGCCAGGATGGAGGAGGGCTTTACCAATCAACTTTTAGCCAGAGCTATGGATCTACCTCGCTTCATCACCATATTTTCAGTTATCTGAATGATGCTGTTTCAGAAATTTTCTGCTGTCCTCTACGAGATTTCTCCAATCCACATAGCAATTATGTTATGGGAAATTTTGGAAAAAAACATAAAAAATGCTCCATCTTTTTCTTTACAGTTTCTGTATGCCATACAAAATACTTCACTCCATTGCAATGGTTCTTAGTTGTATTATTTCCCTATTAAATTTTAACTGCCTCCCCTTTAAGACAACTGTATAAATATCCGATAATAAAAAATATTCTTTCCTATCATATAATGGAAAAAAAATAATGCAATGCAGCAGATTTTGCCAACAGACAGGAGAAATCAATCTGTCGCTGGCACACGTAGATACTTGCAGAGAAAAAAATTGCATGAAATAGCTCTAATTTATCCAATAACTAATTACCTCCTTAGTATATAATCGTACTATTTTATTTCCAACCAAGCATCTTAAGGAATGACAGTTCCTTGATTGACTGGCATCTCTTACATTCTTAAATCACCACAAATAGCTTTAAATTGCAGTGAAAGCTGAAGAGTGAAGACTGTGGTCTAAAATGAACATTGAGAAGTGGTTAGAACACACAAAATAAAGCAGATATTACTTATTAATAAGCAATTTAGTACAAAGTTAGCGGAAAGCAGAGAGATTAGACGCCACACAGACAAGATACACAACAATATCACTCAGATGTTCGAGGTACATACCAGTCTTAGCAATTAGGAATAAGGTCAATTGCTTGTGTCATGAGGCATTCTGGGCTATTCTCCTCTACAGTCAGCCAGCTGCACACAGCTGCCTGCAAAGACTTCAAGATGTCACATTACTTCACCCCAATATCCAGAAATTAGGAATGGAGCTGTTCCCATCTAAAACCATTTAATCAGGGGCGCAGCTATAATGAGGCGAGTTGAGCCTTTTGTCTCAGGCGGCGGCTGCTCACTGAAGCTAGGGGGCGGCAGAGCGGCACTCAGAACAGGTGGTGGCGACTCTCCTAGTCCCGATTCTAACCCTCCCACCAGCTGTCACGGTGGGGACACTATTGTCCCGCAGTGAGAGTGAGAGAAGCCGCCATGCCCCCATGCACCCCTTCCTGCCCTCCAGCTGTCCAGATTATCACAGCAAGCATTTACCATTGTCCTCTGTAAATGTGCAAGCAGGACCTGTGATGAGGTCACAGTAGGGGAGGAGTTAGGTGTCACATGATCAGTCTCCTCCTGTGTGTAGGACTCTGCTGTGCTGGTCGTCATGGTGCTGGATGATGGTAACTTTATGTGTGAGGGGTCAGGAGGGGTTTATAGTGTGGATGTAACAGAGCCATGTGTGTGAGGTGTACAGATCAGAGCCGTGTGTACGAGGTGTACGGAGCGTGGCAGCGTGTGTAAGAGGTGTATGGTGCGGAGCCACGTGTGTACGAGGTATATGGAGCAGAGCCATGTGTGTGCGAGGTGTACGGAGCATGGCCGCGTGTGTAAGAGGTGTACGGAGCAAAGCCGTGTGTACAAGGTATACGGAGCGGGGCCGTGTGTGTACGAGGTGTACGGAGTGGAGCCGTGTGTGTATGGGGCCACAAAGAGCGGAGCCGCGCATGTACAAGGGTCCTGTTACTTGCGGGAGCTGTGTGCTTGGGTGCTGCAGGGGGGAAGGAGGGATGCCATTATGTGCATGGGTCTGCGTGGGGATGGAGCGAATGCTGTTATCTATGTAGGGCTGGGACCCTGTCCCTCCCGCTGTCCCGGCTGGGAGGTTTACTTTCCCACATTAGAATCGTACATGCGGAAACCCCGGGGACCTCCCACACGTTCTGGCAGCTACACGTCACGTTCCACCGGAAGTGATGTGCTGTAAGTCAGCTGAACGCCGGAAATGACCGCTGACCTCATTTCCGGCGGTCAGCTTACAGCAGCAGGTACTGTAACTCGTTCTCGGGAGAGTCTTCAGAACGGCGACGCATCGAGCCGTGGGATCTGTTGGAGTGAGAGCCTGGTATTGTATGGAGCGCTGCATACAATACCCGGCTCTCACTGAGCGAGACAGGCCGGATGTGGTGATCTCTTCATGGGATCTGTTCAACAGATGATGAGATCCCCAGATCATGCCGGTCTCGCTCAGTGAGAACCGGGTATTGAATGGAGCACTGCATAGCTGATGAGATCCCCTCATCCTGGGGAAATGAGGTCAGCGGTCATTTCCGGCAGTCAGCTGACTTACAGCACGTCACTGGCCGGGACAGCGGGACAGGGACCCGAAATCGGGACTGTCCCGCTGAAACTGGGACGGTTGGGAGGTATGTGTTTATAATTATTGTTTATGAAACAGTGTGATCTTGGTGCCAGCTGGAATTGCTGCCTTACAGAGCTGCTCTGTCTCCTATTTAGTGTCCATGGCCAGCTACTGCACATTTTCCCCCCTATTCAAATCAAATGCACTATAGGGCCTCATGTATCGTCACTGTGCACTATAGGGCCTCATGTATCGTCACTGTGCACTGTAGGGCCTCATGTATCATCACTGTTCCTTTTAGGGCCTCATGTATCATCACTGCATTATAGGGCCTCATGTATCATCACTGCATTATAGGGCCTCGTGTATCATCACTGCATTATAGGGCCTCATGTATCATCACTGTGCACTACAGGGCCTCATATATCATCAGTGTGCACTATAGGGCCTCATGTATCATCACTGTGCACTACAGGGCCTCATATATCATCAGTGTGCACTATAGGGCCTCATGTACCATCAGTGTGCACTATAGGGCCTCATGTATCATCACTGCATTATAGGGCCTCATGTATCATCACTGTGCACTACAGGGCCTCATATATCATCAGTGTGCACTACAGGGCCTCATATATCATCAGTGTGCACTATAGGGCCTCATGTATCATCACTGCATTATAGGGCCTCATGTATCATTACTGTGCACTATAGGGCCTCATGTATCATTACTGTACATTATAGGGCCTCATGTATTGTCACTGCGCACTATAGGGCCTCATGTATCATCACAACAGTGAGGATCTTATGCTCGCCCCTACGAAGGATTCCACGCTCCTACCAAAGATTTATCCAGCTGATAAATCTGTGGCTCAGAGGCAGGTAGTGGTAAGGGCAGCACGGGCAGATTTATCCACTGATGTGATTCAGTGGATAAATCTGCCCATTTAAAAGGACTTTTACTCATTAAGAAAGGAGGACGCTTTATTTTACTTCTAACACAAGTATGGATTGTCTACAATGGGGAGGCTGTTTAAGAGTGGACGTTAGAGTCTCTAAGACTTGGGATGATGTACAGTATGCTCTTATAATATGCGTTGCACTGGATTTTATCGGTGTACTCATTTATGTCTTTTGTATATTTTTTCTATTGTCCAAGACCTTGAAGTTCTACATGGCAAGAGGGTTTGTTGAACGATTTTGATTAGGGCCCAGCTGTTAATTTCTGAAACTGAACCATACAGTGAGTAGTATTCTTAATATCCTTTATTTTCTACTACTTATACAGAACTTTAACAAATATAAAAATCGATGATTCAAACAAATTCCTATTTAAAAGTGTATGTATTTCACATGTGCGTCAGGTTAGGCTAGTAAGAGTAAACCAGATTTATTTGTACTGATTTTACAATGGGCGGGGGCGCCGTTTTGCAGTTCGCCTCAGGCAGCAGAGAGGCTAGGTTCACGCCTGCATTTAATGCCACACTTGGCCAGAGATTTCGGTGGAATTGCAGCTAAGCTCTGTTCTTTTTAATTAAGCTTTATTTTTCTAATCTTGTAAAGCCTCTTTAAAGAGATTTTCAAAGAGATTTTCAAAAGTTGTAATAGAGAAGAAAAATATTTAGAATTGAGAGTCCTCAGTGGTTGATACCTTTTAATGGCTAACTGAAAAGATGATAACAAATTGCAAGCTTTCCAGACTACTCAGGTCTCTTCATCAGGCTTAAAGGTATGCCACACTAAACAATATCGCTAACGGGATCGCTAAAAAACGTCACTATTTAGCGATCCCGTTAGCAATATTGTTCAGTGCGGCAGCTTCCAGCGACGAGCTTCCTGCTGTGATCTCGCTCGTCGCTGGAATCGTTCCGGACCCTATTTCATCGCTGGCGCTCCCGCTGGGTAAGTATCTAATCGCTGTGTGGCACCTTTTCTTAGCGATTTAGCGGTACTTTTGTACCGCTAAAGTCATTAAGAAGATCGCTAACGGCGATAGCGTCGTTAACTATATCGCTAAATGCGGCAGCATTTAGCGATTAGAAACAATCCCGCTAGCGATTCATTAGTATGCAACGCTAACGAGATCGCTAGCGGGATAGCTTAGTGTGGCAGTACTTTAGACTAATACAACATCTGATGAAGAGACCTGAGTAGTCTGGAAAGCTTGCAATTTGTTACCATCTTTTCAGTTAGCCATTAAAAGGTATCAACCACTGAGGACTTTCAATTCTAAATATTTTTCTATCTACTGGCTAACACGGTACAAAGATATACATTTTTCCTGTAATAAAGAAGGAAATTTTACAAAGCAAAAAACCTACCTAATTATTTAGTCTGTTTTTCCTCCAGCTCCACTGCTTTAACCCATTAATGTCCAATGACGTGCACAGTCCGTCATGGCAAGGTGTCAGTTCCGGCACCAGGACGGACTGTGCACGTCATGCCTTTGAACTACCACTGCGTTTAAACACGCAGTGGTAGATCAGTGCCGACAGCTGTCACAGACAGCTGACAGGCACGGCAAGCGGTGCGGGGACCTTTGCCGTCGGTCCCCGCACCTACAGCGCTGTGATTGGTCAGTCAATCAGACTGACCAAACACAGCAGCGATTGGGAAGAACAGGCTGAAATTTCAGCTTCTCCTGCCCGATCAGTGCAGGAGCTCGGCTGCACTGACAGCCAGGAGCGGCGCCCCCGCCCCCCTGGCTGTTAACCCCCTGACTGCTGCGATCGAGCGCGGGGGAGGCAGAGGGTCGGGAGCTCTGGGTCATCTAGCTATGGAAAGCTGCTGTGATCATGGTCACAGCAGCTTTCACTATAGGCACAATGCATTGCAATGCTGGAGCATTGCAATGCATTGTACCTGCAATCAAAAGTAAAAAAGTGAAAGTCCCATAAAGGGACAAGTTAAAAAAAAGGCATTTTTTAAAAAAAATTGTAAAAAAAATATTAAAAAATAATTTAAAAAAATTCCCTAAAAAATACACATTTTTATGTAATAAAAAAAACAAAAAACAAAAAAACACACGTTTGGTATTGCCGCGTCCATAAAAAATCCCATCTATAAAAGCATAACCATAGTTAACCCTTCAGTGAAAGCCGTAAAAAAAAAACACAAAAAAGTGTAAAGTAGTAAATTATACTTTTTCCAAGAGGTATCATCATACCACTTGGAAAAAGTGCAATAACACGCGATCAAAAAGTCAGATATAAATAATCATGGTACCGCTGAAAACGTCATCTTGTCCCGCAAAAAACAAGCTGCTATACAGAATCATCAGCGAAAAAATAAAAAAGTTATAGCTCACGGAATAAACTGATGCAAAAATAATTATTTTTTCTATAAAATTTTTTTATTGTGTAAAAAGCGCCAAAAAATAAAAAAATATATAAATGAGGTATCGCTGTAATCGTAGTGACCCGAAGAATAAAGCTGCTTTATCAATTTTACCACACGCGGAACGGAGAAAAAAAAAAAAAACAATTCCTGAATTGCTGGTTTTTGTTCATTCTGCTTCCACAAAAATCGGAATAGGAAGCGATCAAAAAACGTTATGTGCACGAATATGGTACAACTAAAAACGTCAGCTCGTCCCGCAAAAAATAAGCCCACAGATAACTCTGTCGGATGAAATATGGAAAAATTATAGCTCTCAAAATACGGCGATGCAAAAATTTCTTACAAAAAATTCTTCCAAAAAAATGCGTCTTTTAGAGTGTGACAGAAGCTAAACATGAAAAAAGGGTATAAATCTGGTATCGCTGTAATCGCACCGATCCGAGGAATAAAGTCGCCTAATCAATAATACCGCACGAGGAACGGCGTAAAAAAAGAAAACCAATTCTTCACCTTTTGTGGATTTGTTCATTCTGCCTCCCAAAGATCGCAGTAAGGCGATCACAGTGGTTCCCCCCCACATATGGGATATCAGCGTACTCAGGACAAAATGCACATCAACTTTTGGGGTCCTATTTCTCCTGTTACCCTTATAAAAATAAAAATTTGGGGGCAAAAAGGTCATTTTTGTGGAAAAAAATATGATTTTTTTATTTTCACGGCTCTACGTTATAAACTTCTGTGAAGCCCTTGGGGGTTCAAAGTGCTGACCACACATCTAGATATGTTCCTTGGGAGGTCTAGTTTGCAAAATGGGGTCACTTGTGGGGGGTTTCTACTGTTTAGGCACATCAGGGGCTCTCCAAGCGCGACATGACACCCGCAGACCATTCCATTAAAGTCTGCATTTAAAAACGGTGCTCCTTCCCTTCCGATCTCTGCCATGCGTCAAAATAGTGATTCCCCCCACATATGGGGTATCAGCGTACTCAGGACAAATTGCATAATAGCTTTTGGGGTCCTATTTCTCCTGTTACCCTTATAAAAATACAAATCTGGGGGCAAAAAGATTATTTTTGTGGAAAGAAATGATTTTTTATTTTCAACTGCTCTACGTTATAAACTTCTGTGAAGCACTTGGGAGTTCAAAGTGCTCACCACACATCTAGATAAGTTCCTTGGGGCGTCTAGTTTCCAAAATGTGGTCACTTATGGGGGGTTTCCACTGTTTAGGTACATCAAGGACTCTCCAAACGCGACATGGTGTCCGCTCTCGATTCCAGCCAATTTGACATTCAAAATCTCAAATGATGCTCCTTCCCTTCTGAGCACTGCCGTGCGCCTAAAGATTGGTTTTCCCCCACACATGGGGTATCGGTGTACTCAGGAGAAATTGTACAACAAATCTTGTGATTCATTTTCTACTGATACCCTTGACAAAATTTATAAAATTGTGTCGAAAGAAAAATTTTGGGAAAAAAAGTTAAATGTTCATTTTTTCCTTTCTCATTGCTTCAATTCTTGTGAAGTACCTAAAGGGTTAATAAACTCTTGAATGTGGCTTTGAACACCTTGAGGGGTGAAGTTTTTAGAATGGTGTCACTTTTGGGTATTTTCTGTCATATTGACCCCTCAAATTCACTTCAAATGTGAGGTGTTCCCTGAAAAAAAATGGTTTTGTAAGTTTTGTTGGAAAAATGAGAAATTGCTGGTCAACTTTTAACACTTATAACTTCCTAACAAAAAAAAATTTTGGTTCCAAAATTGTGCTGATGTAAAGTAGACATGTAGGAAATGTTATTTATTAACTATTTTTGTGACATATCTCTCTGATTTAATGGCATAAAAATTAAAAGTTTGAAAATTGCAAAATTTTCTAAATTTTTGCCATATTTCCGTTTTTTTCATAAATAAACGCAAGTTATATTGAAGAAATTTTACCACTATCATGAAGTACAATATGTCACGAGAAAACAATCTCATAATCGCCAAGATCCGTTGAAGCGTTCCAGTGTTATAAGCACATAAAGTGACAGTGGTCAGAATTGTAAAAATTGGCACAAAATGGCTTGGTCGTTAAGGGGTTAATAGTCTATTCCAATCATATACAGCCCTTACGTGACCACCTCATTACTGTCCTCACTAGTAATTGCTTGCAGTGGTCACATGATTGATGGATGAGACAACATCACTGCAGGAGACATAACAGGGATCACCATCCTGTGGCTTGGAAACCACATGCAGGTCATGGGCCCATGATTTGTGGCTTCCAGTTTTCTGCCAGCCTGGTGCACTGCAGGTCTAGCAAACCACTATGAAGAGCAGGTCTTCAGATGGTGACTTTTGTGAGTAGCCCTGTACAGTAGAGCAGATCTGGATGCTCATATACTGGTTGAAGAAATACATTAAGTGCTAAGTGTGGGATGAGATGATACTGCCAGATAGAAAAGATGATAGTAAAGATTGATGTGATAGTGTAGTTGGGAGTGTTTAATGTGAGAATACCTAATAGGGTAAGGTGGAAACCCTTGGATGCAGGTATACTACCTCTGTGTTATTCTGTGGGGCTTCTTATGCTGTAATTATCCAGATAATTGGAGCTCTTAGTGTCACTACTCTGGAGGAGGTGGGAGCTGGATGTCACTACTTGGTAGGAAGGGAAGGCTCTGGATGTGGCTTGTGATCCTTTCTCAGACATCAGTGTGGCTCTAAAGTTAAGATTGATTGGTGACAACTGATATATAGGGATTACCAGAGCAGCAGTACCAAACTATTGATGGATCCAATGGATAATAAGTGGCTATTTCTCTATTTTATATCATTCCCTACAGTAAAGCAACTTTTTTAAAATGTAAGAAAACACATTTAAAGGGGTTTTCAACCCCAGCGAAAACTTTCAGCAGCAGTGAAACTCGAAATGGCTATCAGAGCTGAATCCTAACATACATTACACACTGTTAGTATTCAACAAGCTGCATTGCTTCCTGAAAGTTTGCTCTAGGGTGAAAATCCCCTTTAACAGTTATCAGCACTAAACAATAGTATCTGTAATTGTGGATTCATTTTATTGTTTTAACTAGGAGCGATCACATACCTTGATCAGACCATGTGGTGCGTACATAACGAACAGATATGTACATATACCTGGTGGCTCAGTGGTTAGCACTGCAGCTTTACAGCGTTGGAGTCTTGAGTTCAGATCCAACTAAGAACAACATCTGCAAGGAGTTTGTATGTTCTCCCTGTGTTTGAGTGGGTTTCCTCTGGGTAGTCTGTTTTTCTCCCACACTCCAGAGACATACTGATTGTTAGCCCCAATGGCGACTGTGGTGATAATGCCTGTAAAGCGATGTGGAAATAATGGCGTTACATAAATGAGTAAAACAAATAAATATGTCACTTTATACCTTGTGCAATTGTGGTTACAGAAATATAGCAATAACTTTAACCAGGGTGGATGTTTTATTGCAAAAGTTATTTTAGAAAGTGCAAGAGTTTCTTCAATTAGGAATATTGGTAATAAGTGATTTGCAGCATTGGAGTCCTATATTTTACCAAGGCAATATCACCTTAAAGGGTGTTCTACAAAAATGTAATATAATGACCCCCATCACATAATTCAAATGGCAGCCTGTCCTAGTCAAATGTCAGGAGAGGCTGCAGTCTGAAAAAACAAAGCTTCCAACTTCTGTGTCTCAGGGACATAAGCTATATCATAGGCACACTCACACCTAAATGAGCTGAAGAGATGGGATATGAAAGGAGAATAAAAGTATCTTCTCCTCTGCTGACAAGGCACAGAGGTGTGACAATAGAGAATACATGCTCAGATATATTTCTTCTCCTGTAATACACTTCTCTTCGGCTCACAAAGGTATGTGTGCTTATGATGATGATCCTGTCAGCTAAGGCTAGGTTTATATTTGCTTATATGTGCGCAGCGTATCATCTGCATACGAAAACGCATGCAAAAACGCATGTTTACGCAGTGTTTTTTATCCGCATCATCTTATGCATGACGCATGCGTTTGTATGCGTTTTGCATGCGTTTGCGTTGTTTATTGCGCATGCGTTCGATATGACAGACACCAAAAGGGCGTGTCTCATGAAGAACAATGCGTATCGAACGCATCCGTACGCATGTCCTTGCGTACCAATGCGCTCCCATAGACATTAATGCGTTGTTTTGACGTATTCATGCGCATGACTGTGCATATTTGACAGATTTTTGACACTTCAAAAAATGCAACATGTTGAGTTCGCCGGACACCGCAAAATGATGCATGCGTACGCTTTTACATGCGAACGCATGCAAACGCATGTCTCTGCTTACACCATGTTAAAAATATGTAAGCATGATGCATGCGAATCTATGGGATGAAACGCTGTGCACATAGACACAAATGTGAAACCAGCCTAAGACACAAGTCTCAAGTTGCAGCCAATCCTGACACGTGAATAAGACAGATGTGACACTACTAGTCACTACTCATGGGCAAGCCATTAGGTTGGTTAGTCAAGAGAGGTCTTGGGATAGGTACCAAGAGAGCTTATCATAAACAGGGGTAAGACAAAGACATAATCAAATCACGGTCCGAGGTCAGAATTCCGAGAATGTAGCAGATCAAGACAAAGGGGCTAGGGAAATGGATGGTAGAAGCAAAAGTTACAACTGTCAGTAATTGGAGGCAGATAAACTAATAGACAGTAATCAGTGCAAACAGGAGACACATAGAAGTAATCCAGCAAGCCTGGCCCTGATTGGGCGGCTGGACTGTCGCTCAACACACTGATAGCTCAGCACCCCTCAGTCTCCGATTGGATGGCTGCGCTGTCACTCACTGCGACCAGACACAACAATAGGAGGAATCGTGACAGAACCCCTCCACCTTCTAGGGGGGTCACTGGACCTCCAGGTTTCCCAGGAAACCTATGGTGGCAGGTCCACTCCAGACGATCAACCTTCACGGAATGACCCGGAACTCAGGATCTCTCCTCGTGTCCGTATGCCCTCAAATGAACAAGATATTGGAGAAAATTTTTAACCCAGTCATGGGGTGGAGACGGCGTGGGTTCATTAACTGGTCTAAGGATACAGAGAGGTGGCTGTAACTGTGCCCACAGCAATAACTGGCAGCGGGCCCCAATGCAAAGAGAGCCAGGGTAAGTAAGGGCCAGGGGCATTACAGTCACCACTCTGTATATTCAAAGCTGTGACTGAACCCACGCTGGCTCCGCTTCCATGACTGAAGCGGGAATACTGCCGGGGAATAAAGCTCATTTTCTCACCACAGCATTCGGGCAATTGCGGGTGACAAGCAGGTTACTACCACTATTAACCGCTATTATTTTTTCTGTGATAGGTTCCCTTTAATCTAAAGGCCACTAGATTAACTACCTCCAGAATCTCATGCAGTCCAATAAATTTAGGACACAACTTAACCAATGGTACTTTTAGCTTAATAGTTTTTGATGATAACAAAACCTTATCTCCTACTTTGAAGATGGGACTTGCCAAACGTTTCCTATTTGCCTTCCATTTTTGGTGAAGCTAGGTCACCCCATATTCTTCTTAATCTCTAGATATCCCCAAGTTTCTGTATGGCAAAGTCTACTCCAGGACACCCAGAACTCTTCCTAGAAAATTCACCAAAATGGGGATAAAAACCATAATTGGAAAAAAAGGCTAGGTTCCAGTGGACTGAGTGACCTGAATGTTAAAGGCGAACTTAGCAAGAGGTAAAAATGAAGACCAGTCCTCTTGCTGAGCCACAAGGAAACACTTTAAAATTGGTTCCAACTGCTGACTGTCCTTTCTGTCTGACCATTGGATTCAAGGTGGTAAGCAAAGGAAAATTTCCTACAAAACGCTCTCCAGAATTTGGAGACAAATTGCACCACTGTATCAAATACAATGTTCAGAGGAATTCTATGCAGTCTCACCATATAATTGATAAGTGTTTCACCATTCTGTAACCTCGGTAACAAAATAAAATGAGCCTGTTTACTGAATCAGTCAACTGCCACCCAAATAACAGTTTTCCACCAGACAAATGCAAATCTGTGATGAAATCTATGGACAAATTAGTCCACAGTCTTTCTGGAATTGGCAGTGGAAAGTCAATTCACTGAACAGCCAGTTATTACAAACTTAAGCGCATGCTCAAACTTCACAAGAAATAAAATCTTTAAAATCATTAAAGCGATCTTGTCAGCAGGATTTTGCTAAGTAAACTGCCCCTGCCCTAGACTGGATGGCTGAACTGTCACTTACTGCATCCAGACACACCGATAGAAAAATCGTGACAACAGGTTGCTGTTTGAATTATCTGACAGCGGCCATTTCAATACATTCTTGGAGAAACACTTTACGTTTTTTATTTTTTTACTCATGCCTGTTTAGCATTTTCTACTCCCCCAAAATGTACAGCTAAATTGGTCAGCCATGACAAGGGCTGTGAAGTCATTAAGCCAGAGTTCCAACTCCACTGTTTTCTCACACTTAGACTCCAACTCCTTTATGAATGGCCAATAATGAGCAATAAAGTTAATTAACTATCTGATATTTATAGATGTATAATTTTACATTTTCTGACTCTGACTCCGTACATTTCTACTGACTCTGACTCCACAGTCCTGATGTTAGTGTGTGTATTTGGGCATGTACAGATAAATTGTCATTTATGACAGTGTGTATGTGTGTGCTTGTATACTGTATGTGTGTGTACTGCATTACAAAAGTAAAATTACAACTTTGCTTTTATGTTTATTTTACTTTTCTAGAAATACTTTCTAAAATCTATCTAATCTATACAGTGTCAGTCTAGAAGTTTTTGTACATTAATCTAGCCAGTACATCTTTAGACAACACAATGCATACATTACACAATGGAGAAAATTAACAATATGGTTTCCTTTTAACAAATGCTACTGTGTTAAACAGATGTAGAATTAATGAGCAGTAAAACTGTAAACACATCGAAACATGGAACAATGTGAATAATTTTCTAAGAAAAACAAAGCAGTTTAATTCAAGATGTGTTATTTATGTTTCATAGTTTTAATGTTTTGCTTACAAAACACTACGATGGGATCTATTTGCTTTTGTTTTACTTCCATTGCTTCAATACTCAGATTTAGCAGCCATCGATAGAAGCTGGGGACTAACAAATAAAAGTTATTTCAGATCTCTTAAACATTCACGGTTGCTATAAATGTTTACACTCAATGTTTGTAAAAGAGACTTACTTCTATGATGTGAAAGATTATAAAATATATTAAATAAAACCAAATAAGAAAGCCAATACAATAATAAATCTCACTTTTATAATAAAACCATCAGAAATAGCGATATTTCATGAAAATACAACATCATTAGACTTCGGAAAAGATAATTCTCCGATAATCACCCTTCTGTCTAGAATTAATTAAAGATCATAAAAAATCTAGTAGGAGGCAGAAAACATATTTCTCTACATTATTGCATTGAACAATAGGAAATTGCTTTTAATAAAAAGTATGATAATTAGCAAGGAATTGTAGCATCAGATATTCTAGAGGTTTCTAATTCTCAAATCACACAACCTGAGGCTTGACAGGGTTGGCCACTATATCTTTATTTTACTTGATGTGTTGGGGACATGATTTGTAGCACTTACTAATACATATTCCAGGTTCTCCTCCTCCACTTGCTATTACCGCCTTTGTTACAGTCTGCACAGATCTCATTGATGAAGGCTGCACTATCAAGCACAGGAGGAGAACCTGTCATATGGTATTTATATGTAAGTGCCACAAAATCATGTCCAACGCATCAAGTAAAATAAAGATAAAGTCGTAAACCCAAAGGTCTCTCTTGGTATATGGTCCTTGTTTCAGATACTAAATTGGGACCATTTTGTCAATCGCTTAAGGTCACTGGTCATCTTATGTTAACCTGGTATTAGGGGCACAACAGAGATCTGTATAACATATATCAAGATGAGCACTTGTATCAGTCAGACAAGTCAGAACAGGGTAGACTATAGCTGCTTTATTCACCATTAATCTTGGTGGTGTATCACACTAAAATGGTGGATATGTAATTTTTTTTATTTTCCGGGCCAGAAGAAATGTAGTTTGCGCAAAACCGCTCTCGCTCAATCATCCATTCATGTCTCCTCTCATCACATGATGACCAAATAAAATTGCTGGGTTTTTTCACATAATAGTGGTGAGTGGCACTTTCTTGTATTTTTGATTTTTTGTTAAAATTAAGTATATTTTCTCTAAGCTGTGCATCACCAAGTCTGGCTACCCCTATTTTTCCTGCCACAAATTGCTTCCAGATTGATTACTGTTGGAGTGTTCCAGAAGTGCAAGCGTTCCTCTCTCGTTCCTCATAAGTTGTATTTTTTTTCAGCACTGCATGTCTAAAATAATCTGTTTATGTGATAGAAAATGTATTTAGTTGATATACCTTCCATTTATATCAACTTCATTTTCACTTTTTATCTGCGCACTGTATGGAACTATCTAACAGTATCGATCCTGAGTTGCAACATTTATTTTAGTCCAGGCAAAAAGAATAAGGCCGGCGTCACACTGGCGACAGAATCGGACGACTGCAATGCGATGAAAAATCGTATTGCAGTCTGCCCTATGTTAATCTATGGAGCAGCTCCCAGTATCCGTTATTTTGTGGTCCGTTTTAAACGTCCGTGAGCAATCGCAGCATGCTGCGATTGTCACCGATTGTGGGTCGACAATCGCCAATGCAAGTCTATGGGAGCGATGAAAAATCGGATTACAAACGGACCGCATGTGTGACTTGCGATGAAATCGCATCGGTGTCCTTTAGAAAAGCCGGAATTCATCCCCGGCTATACTGTAAAATCACACTGACAGCTTTAATAAAGACTAGAAAGAATAGATATACACACATAGAACATATATATATTATATATATATATAAAATATATATATGTAATTGTGACATGTATATATATATATATATATATATATATATATATATATTTATATTTCCTAGACTTCTACATACTGTAATAGCCGCAAATTCAATTGCCGGCTTCTGTGAAATCACAGAAGCCGACATGAAATGATACATTGTTTAGACACAGTTAACCATGTCATTTCCTGTATTTTGATATTTGTTTAGAACTTACAATTACATGAGTGTATTTGTGCTAAATTTCAGACATGTAGGGGTTTATTAAAGGTGTAAATTCGTTGACAAAAAAATGCGTGGGCTCCCGCTGTATTTTCTCCACCAGACAGACAAAGCAAGCGAGTGGGGGCAGATAATAATAGCCTAGGGAGGGTACTTTTTTTTGTGTGCCCCCCCTGGCTACTAACATCTGCCCCCAGACACCCCAGAAAGGGCAAATCTCTAATTAGATTCGCCCTTTCTGGCACTTTGCCCGTCTATTCCCATTGCCCTGTAGCGGTGGCGAATGGGTTAATAATCTCACCTTAATGTCACCTTAGTATTGAAAGGTGACCTTAAGGCAGTTAATAATTGAGAGCTGTCAATTAGACAACTATCAATTATTAATCCTATTGAAGTAAATAAAAAAACACACACACACTTTAAGAATAAATAATTTTAATGAAATAAAAACACATATTTTTGACCATCTTTTATTTAAGTCTTAATCCGTTCGAAGCCCTTGTTCTTCTAAAATAAATATAAAATAATAAAACAACATTATTCTTACCTATCTGGCAATCTGTCACGTCCCACGATGTAATCCTTCACAAAGGGTTAACTACTAGCAATCAGATAAGCTGCGCAAGTAATCCTGTGTGCTCATCTGATAGCTCCTGAATGAATGAGCTTATCTCCTGCTGACAGGAGAGGATGTGATTCATGAATGAAGCTTAATTGATTGTATCCACTTTCACCTTAGGTCAGGTCACTCAAGTGAAAGTGGCAATAAATCAATTAAGCTCCATTCATGAATCTATTCCTCTCCTTTCGCTGGGAGAGTAACTGATTCATTCAGGGGAATACAGGTCTGAGACAGCATTATTAGCTCTCTGCGATCTGTAACCTGTTAACCCTTTCTGATGGATTACATCGTGGGACCTGACTGTACTTCGGATTGGTAAGAATCATTTTGTTTTTTTATTTTATTTTTATTACAGGAAATGGTTTTAGCAGGAAAATAAAATATTGTCAAAAACTGTGTGATTATTTCATTAAACTTCTTTTTTATTAAACTGTGTGTTTGATTTTTCTATCATACAATAGGATTAATAATTGATAGTTGTCTAATTGACAGCTCTCAATTTTTAACCTGCCTTAAGGTCACCTTTCAATACTAAGGTGACATTAAGGTGAGATTATTAACCCATTCGCCACCGCTACAGGGCAATGGGAATAGACGGGCAAAGTGCCAGAAAGGGCAATCTAATTAGAGATTTGCCCTTTCTGGGGTGTCTGGGGGCAGATGTTAGTATCCAGGGGGGGCACACAAAAAAAGTACCCTCCCTAGGCTATTATTATCTGCCCCCACTCGCTTGCTTTGTCTGTCTGGTGGAGAAAATACAGCGGGAGCCCACGCATTTTTTTTCAACGAAATTACACCTTTAATTAACCCCTACATGTCTGAAATTTTGCACAAATACACTCATGTAATTGTAAGTTCTAAACAAATATCAAAATACAGGAAATGACATGGTTAACTGTGTCTAAACAATGTATCATTTCATGTCGGCTTCTGTGATTTCACAAAAGCCGGCAATTGAATTAGCGGCCATAACAGTATGTAGAAGTCTAGGAACTATAAATATATGTATATTGTGGTAAACCAAAGGGGATCTTGCTTGATGGGAGATATATTTCTTCTGGCAGACTGAAGTTTGCTCGGGATTTTCCATGATCACAGGACCTGTGATGAGGTCATAGTCACGTGATCAGGTCAGCTGATGTGTACCTCACCTGAGGGTGTGGACTAGGCCTATTTAACAGGAGCTGTGGGAGTATGAGGTGTGGAAGGAAGGAGTTTGGCTGAAGTCAGCCTGGAAGATTGTTTTCGTGACAGTGTGTCAGTGCACACCAGGAAGCGAGTACCAGACCACCCGGGAATGGCACCTGGCGGTCTCAGCTGACATTCCACCGCTTAGTTAAGCCTGTCCCAAGCAAGGGTGAGTCTGGGATCAGTGGTTCTCCAAACTGGAGTGATTTATGTTCTGTTTTTGATTTTGTTATCTGGACTTTTGTTGAACTTATCATTAAAAACCACTGAACTTTGAACTGAACGCCTGTGTGTTTACCTCATTACTGCGGCCCGGCCCCTGCCTACCAGAGCGGATCCCTACAATTGGTGGCGTTAATGCGGGCATACGCAGTGAGGTCAGGCTGTTTTTTTTTGTGGATGTTTTTTTTTTCCTCTGCATGACAGAAAATGTCCTGGGTGAAGAAAGTGACGCAAGACCCGGTGGATAACTGTCCGAAGATGGAGAGCACAGTAAAAATGCTGGTGGAGGCCATGCGACAGCATCAGCAGACTACACAGCAGCAGCAGCAGCAAGCTATACAGCAGCAACAACAGGCTATGCAGCAGCAGCAGGCTATACAGCAGCAGGCTATGGAGCAGCAACAGCAGGCTATGCAGCAGCAGCAGGCTATACAGCAGCAGGCTATGGAGCGGCAACAGGAAACCAACCGTCTACTGATGCAGCACATAACAGCGCCGCAGACAGCAGGAGCTGCCCCGGGACGTCAGGATGTCCGGAAAGCGGTACGCACAGCGATTAAAAAAATGGAAAGTCAGATGATGTCGAGGTGTACCTGGAGATGTTTGAAGGCGTGGCTGAGAGAGAGAGTCTACCCCGGGACCAGTGGGCAGAAATCGTGGCTCCGTTTTTGGCTCCAGGACCCGCGAAAGCCTATATGGACCTAGCCCCCGAGCAACAGAGAGACTATGAGATCGTCAAGGGTGAGATACTTGCACGTCTTGGGGTAAATGTTTTGGTCCGGGCCCAGCGGGTACACCAGTGGAAGTTTTCCCCTTCCGAGCCAGCTCGGTCCCAGTACTATGATTTGATACACCTGGTAGATAAATGGTTGCAGCCGGAGGTGTTGTCACCCAGCGCTATGCGGGATAGGATAGTAACTGATAAATTCTGGAGGACTATGCCCCACACCCTGCAAACCTGGGTTGGACAGGCAGCCCCTACTGATGGTCTCCAAATGGTAGACCTCATTGAAAGATATGGGGCTACCAAAGAGATACAGGGAGAGACTACCCGGAAGGTAATGAGTAAATTTCCCAAACCTTCACCCGCCGTTCGGCGAGCAGAGACTCGGAAGGCCGCCCAAGACACGTCTGGGGACGAAAGAGGTCCCATAATCTGTTGGCGGTGCCAAGAACCAGGACATGTGAGAGCTGATTGCCCCCATCTGACTGAGCCCATGGACACCAACTATGGATACTATCAGTCTCACTATGCCGAACACATGTGTGCAGTGGGCAAACCAGAGGGACCCAGTATGAACCATTTGTGTAAAGTGGAGGTGGAGGGTAACCCTGCTGTGGCTCTTCTGGACTCAGGGAGTCTTGTGACCCTAATACGAGCCAGCCACGTCCAAATCAGCGAGTATACTGGTCGGAAAATGGGTGTATTGTGTATACATGGGGACTTAAAACATTATCCTACCGCCCTGGTAATGATAAACACGCCAGCGGGGAGGAGGTGCCACGAGGTGGGGGTGGTGGTTAATTTGCATTATGACGTAATAATGGGGAGAGATTTTCCGTTATTTTCTGTGCTTTGGCCTGTAATTACCCCTCCCACAGAACAGTCATCGGCACCAGTGGCAACCAGGTTGCATTTTCCAGAAATTGGGCATGAACCTGGTGGCCCAGAGGAAGATGTGCTGGCGGTAGGAGTACCGTTGCCTTCGGTGGAGGAGGAAAACCCCTCTCCTATAGAAGTGTTAGCTGGGGAGATGGAAGATTTGCCACCGGGACCAGAATTGTCAGACTTAAATGTGGCAGGTGACAATTTTGGTACGGCACAACTCCGGGACCCTACGTTGACTCGAGCCCGGGAAAATGTACTGGTTGTCAATGGGGAACCCCAACACCCCGGGGCAGCTACAGTATTTCCCCGATTCGAGCTGAACCAAGATTTGATGTATCGGGTTGAAAAAATACATGGGGAAATTGTCGAGCAATTGCTGGTACCACAGTCATATCGGAGGTTGGTAATGGACTTAGCGCATGCGCATGTACTAGGGGGACATTTGGGCCAAAAGAAAACCCTAGACAGAATTCTACAACGGTTTTACTGGCTAGGGGTCTATGAAGAAGTTAAACGGTATTGTAACTCTTGTCCCGTGTGCCAGGTAACCAGTCCGCAGCCTCATTTTCGGAGTCCCTTGGTGCCTTTACCAATTATAGAGGTCCCGTTTGAGAGAATAGCCATGGATCTGGTGGGGCCGGTTAATAAATCAGCAAGGGGTCATCAACACATCCTCGTAGTTCTAGATTACGCTACCAGGTATCCTGAGGCTATTCCCCTGCGACACACCTCGGCCAAACTAATCGCAAAAGAACTCATGGGTATGTTCTCTCGGGTGGGAATCCCTCAAGAAATCTTAACAGATCAAGGGACCCCCTTTATGTCAAAAATCATGAAGGAACTCTGCCACTTGTTAAGTGTTAAACAGTTGCGCACATCGGTCTATCATCCCCAAACAGACGGTTTGGTAGAAAGGTTCAATAAAACCCTGAAGAATATGTTAAAAAAAGCAGTCTCTAAAGATGGTAAGGACTGGGATCTCTTGTTGCCATACCTGATGTTTGCAGTGCGGGAGGTGCCCCAGGCATCTACGGGGTTTTCGCCCTTCGAACTATTATATGGCAGACATCCCCGTGGCTTACTCAATATAGCTAAAGAGGCCTGGGAAAACCAACCAACTCCCCACAAAAGTGTGATAGAACATGTGGCCAAAATGCAAGAGAGAATGGAGACAGTCCTACCATTAGTCCGAGAACATATGGAAGCAGCACAAAGGTCACAGAGGCAGGTCTATAACCGGGAGGCACGGGTAAGGTCCTTTAACCCTGGGGATCGGGTGTTGGTACTTGTGCCTACAGTGGATAGTAAGCTCCTTGCAAGGTGGCAGGGACCCTATGAGATTATGGAGAAGGTGGGTCCTGTAAACTATAAAGTACACCAACCAGGGCGAAGAAAGCCAGAACAGGTATACCATGTGAATCTGCTCAAACCATGGAAAGACAGAGACCCTCTTGGTGAGGATTGTCCACGGCCTGCATTTCCAGTAGAGAGGGCTACCTTGCCTTAGGAGAAGGCAAGAGAAGTCCTCTCTGCCGTCAAAATAGCAGACACTTTGTCTCCTAGACAAGTTCAGGAGGTCCGAGAGTTTGTTAGCCGAAATACCGAGTGTTTTTCAGAGCTCCCTGGCCGTACCTCCCTAATCCAACATGACATTGTCACGGAGCCGCAGGCCAAAGTCCGATTAAAGCCATATCGGGTGCCTGAGGCCCGGCGACAAGCCATCTCGGAAGAGGTAAAGAAGATGCTGCAGTTAGGGGTTATTGAAGAGTCCCAGAGTGAGTGGGCCAGCCCAATAGTCCTAATACCAAAACCAGATGGGACACTAAGGTTCTGTAATGACTTTAGAAAACTGAATGACATTTCTAAATTTGACGCCTACCCCATGCCCCGGGTCGATGAGTTAATAGAGCGGTTTGGGCAGGCCCGGTATTTTTCAGTCATTGACCTCACAAAAGGGTATTGGCAGGTGCCCCTAACCAAAGCAGCGAGAGAGAAAACGGCTTTTGTAACACCCGAGGGACTGTTCCAGTATATAGTCCTACCCTTCGGGTTGCATGGCGCTCCAGCGACTTTCCAGAGGTTAATGGACGTTGTTCTTCGTCCCCATCGCCGATATGCCGCGGCCTATCTGGACGATATTGTGGTATACAGTACAGACTGGGAAAGTCACTTGGCCAAGGTACAGGCGGTGATTGATTCTCTGCGACAAGCAGGGCTAACTGCCAACCCAAAGAAGTGTTCCATAGGGTTGGAGGAAGCTCGGTACCTGGGGTATGTGATTGGGAGAGGAGTTATCAAACCCCAAATAAACAAAGTGGAGGCAATCCAAAACTGGCCCCGTCCCCTCACCACAAAACAAGTGAAAGGGTTTTTGGGGTTAGTGGGATACTACCGGCGGTTTATTCCCAATTTTGCAACCCTGTCAGTGCCGTTAACTGACTGCCTAAAAGGCAGGAAGTCAGTAATGGTGCGATGGAATGATCAGCTTGAAGAAGCGTTTGTAAAACTAAAAGGGGCACTGTGCGGGTCACCAGTTTTGATCACACCCGACTTCAAAAGAGAATTCATTGTCCAGACTGATGCGTCAGAGGTAGGTCTGGGTGCCGTGTTGTCTCAGGAGGTTAACGGGGAGGAGCATCCCATTAGTTTCTTGAGTCGAAAGCTTACTCCAGCTGAAACCAGATACAGCATTGAGAGAGAGAGTGCCTGGCGATCAAGTGGGCACTGGAGTCATTGCGCTACTATCTGTTGGGGAGAACATTTCGGTTGGTAACTGATCATTCCCCTCTGACTTGGATGAGTCAAGCCAAAGAGAGAAATGCACGAGTCACCAGGTGGTTTCTGTCTCTACAAAATTTCAAATTTTCAGTAGAACATCGGGCAGGCAAATTACAGGGGAACGCAGATGCACTGTCCAGAGTTCACTGTATGTCATGTGTCCACCTCCTAAGGTTGAACAAAGGGGGAGGTATGTGGTACACCAAAGGGGATCTTGCTTGATGGGAGATATATTTCTTCTGGCAGACTGAAGTTTGCTCGGGATTTTCCATGATCACAGGACCTGTGATGAGGTCATAGTCACGTGATCAGGTCAGCTGATGTGTACCTCACCTGAGGGTGTGGACTAGGCCTATTTAACAGGAGCTGTGGGAGTATGAGGTGTGGAAGGAAGGAGTTTGGCTGAAGTCAGCCTGGAAGATTGTTTTCTTTGACCACGAGACAGCGGTGATACCGGTCACAGTGACCCAACATGTGCTATGTCTGTTGGTTTATATTTTCATCCAGAGATCTATTTAAAGCGCGGTTCACAGCATTCACTGCAATCGACACAATCTCTATACCTACTAATTGGGTACACACTGCCACTAGTACACTGAGAAGGTCAATATCGACCGAAACGTTTGTTGTAACTATGATCAGGTGTACGTATAAAATCTTTCTTTACACAACCTTGATGTGCCCAGTCTATAATATATACATTATACGGTTTGGGAACCTACTGGAGCACCTCCCCTATAAACTGTGCCAATATTTACTTACCATACGGAAGATTGTTTCGTGACAGTGTGTCAGTGCATACCAGGAAGCGAGTACCAGACCACCGGAATGCACTGGCGGTCTCAGCTGACATTCCACCGCTAGTTAAGCCTGTCCCAAGCAAGGGTGAGTCTGGGATCAGTGGTTCTCCAAACTGGAGTGATTTATGTTCTGTTTTTGATTTTGTTATCTGGACTTTTGTTGAACTTATCATTAAAAACCACTGAACTTTGAACTGAACGCCTGTGTGTTTACCTCATTACTGCGGCCCGGCCCCTGCCTACCAGAGCGGATCCCTACAATATATACATGTCACAATGACATGTATATATATATATATATGTGTTCTATGTGTATATATCTATTCTTTTTTTTGTGATTGAAATATTATTCTTTTGGATCCATTATATGTCAGTTTTGCAAGCCTGCGAGAAAATCTCGCAAGTCGGATGAAAATCGGATGTTACAAGGTACACACACATGCGATTAAATCGCATCTTTGAAGGAAAATCGGATGCCAGAAGGATGTGTGATGTTTTGATTTTGTTCCGATTGTCGACCGTCTAAAACGGACCGATTTTTTGTGGTTGTGTGTGACGCCGGCCTAAGGGTGATATTTGTTTCTGTTTCAGTAATTCCTATTTCAGTTCTCTCTGTTTCCAACTGGATTTAGTGAAATAGTCTATTTAGTCAGGGAACTCAGCTTTCAGTATTCTCAGATGCACCCAATTAACTGCCCCTTCCTACATTTGTTCATTGACCTTCTTTACTGACATTTGAAGACCCCATATGAAAATATCTCCCAAATAGAGATGGGAGAATTTATTTGCAGGACTCCGGCCTATCAGCCAGGTCAGTAATCTGTGGCCACGGGATTGAAGCCATTCAAATCTTCTCCCAGTATTCTCGGCTCAGGCTGGCGCAATGTGTGTGCATACTGCAATAACATCAGGTCAGCTTGGCTGATTCAAAGACAAACCGGGATTGCCAAAAGGTAAGGAGACTTGTAGGCTTTCAATTCAGCGGTTACAGACTACTGACCTGGTTGATGGACTGAAATCCTACAAATCGACTATTCCATCTCTTCTCCCAAGCGTGGGATATCATATGAGCAATTCAGTGAGTGGCTGGATTGGTGAATAAGCCTAACTATGAATATATGGGTGTGAAAGCACTTAATTGGGGGACTCAGTATCTACATAGGTGCGTGTGTTAGAGAGCTATTCTCATCTTCATAGACAGTTATAGTCGGATAGTGCTGGTAATAAAACCTTTGTAATTTACTTCTTAGTCAAATTTGTAGCTTTTGTTTATAACTTGTTGCCTAGGAGATCAAACACTGCTGATCTCTAACTTGTAAGCACTGTGTCTAAGATTAGGAGGTGACCATACTGGCCAGTTTCAAAACTATGCTTATGAGTTCAATAGAAAAGAGCTTGTAAGTGTAAGGAGGAAGACCAGGCTGCGAGTACCTGTATTGAGCCGGGTCAGGAACTACTGTAGCCCGGGGGAAAGAATAGGGAGAGGACAGGCCCTATGATCAGGGAAGAGGGGGCGTGACTAAGCCAGGCATTGAGGAAGCAGAGCTGAAAGTGCGCGAAGAAATAGTGAGTTTCCTGCCGGCAGCAAGTGCAGAGGCAGGCGTGCGGCGCGCTTCGCAGTATAAGAGACAGCATGGGGTGGAACTGCGGCAGAGCTTTTGCGTATGGGCCCCTAAGACAGTGAGAGCACCAAGCTCTTTGAGCGCCCGGCTAGGCAGAGTGCAGCGCTCGTGCAGAGGAGTGAGGGCCTGGTGCAGAACCCTGAGGTGCATCCTCCATTGCTGATAGACGCACAGCGGCACCCGTGTAGGAAAAAGACTACTGCAGCGATCCTCACTTTGGCTGGCATATAGTGGAATGCACGCCGATCAGAGCCGTGCAGAGTAGTCATTCAGGTGACGGCAGCTGCTTAGAGAGACACGTGCCATGAGGAACCTTGCAGAGAGCTTTACTCTTTTGCTCTGCAGTGAAATGAACTAGGGGATCAACGGAAGGTACCGGAGACCGACCGCTACTGTCAGAAGATGGACGATTGTTTAAAGGACCCTATCTGTGGACATCTTCCCAGCCGTTGCCGATGCTACAATCCCTGCGGGATCATCTGCGGAGGAGGAACATGAAGGACATGATAAGTTGATAATTGGACTGCTACTATTCTGCATTTGCTTCTTTTTGCATTAACCCCTTAATCATCTTTCTCCCTGCGAGGAGTTAACCCCATGTTAATTAAAATGTTAAATTGTTAACCCATGCTCTGTCGGCCTTGCGTCACTGCATCCCGCAACCTGCTTATATAATCACTGCCCACATTTAGCTGTGTAGTAACAGTGATTGATCTCCAAGGCAATGAGCTGTAAAGAAAATAAAAATGGTAATATTGCAGGAAAAGCTGAACAATTTAATAAGTAGCGCATTGCACAATTGCTTATATTTACAAGCACTATATATTTAGTTGGGAATTACCCTATATTGATCAAATGCTTGGGTAGCTGGAAGAGTGGGTAAGTTAACACTTTCATTCATTTGTTAAAATTTAAATATCGTTTAATATTAAACTTAAAGTCGACTAATGTGAGCAGAAGTTGCTGCTCTTTCTCTTTTCCGGAAGCCATTATTGTCTGTGCAGCTGGTCACCATGAAGTTCAATACGGTTGTCACCTCAGATCGCAGCAAGAACCAGCAAGAACCATAAGAGGCACTTCAATGCCCCATCTCATGTCCAGGAAGACCATGTCGTCCCCCCTGTCCAAGGAGCTGAGGCAAAAGTACAGCGTCCGCTCTATGCCCATCCACAAGGACGATGAAGTCAAGGAGGTCCGTGAACACTGCAAAGGCCAGCAAATTGGTAAAGTTGTCCAGGTGTATAGAAAAAAATATGTGATCTACATTGAACATGTGCAACGTGAGAAAGCCAATGTTGGTATTCACCCCAGCAAGGTGGTGATCACCAGACTAAAGCTCGACAAAGATCGCCAGAAGATCTTGGAATGCAATGCCAAGTTTCACCAGGTTGGCAAAGAGAAGGGCAAATACAAGGATGAAAGCATTGAGAAAATGAAGGAGTATCTTCATTAAAAAACAAACTGTTCCATTTCTTAAAAAAAAAAACTTAAAGGGGTTGTCCCACAATCAAAGAACATTTTAAAATAATGCATCTTGGAAATAAAAATAACTTCCATAATCAGATGTGTTAAAAACTGTTCCAGTGCTGAGATAATCTTATACAGTGGTGGCCAAAAGTATTGGCACCCCTGCAATTCTGTCAGATAATACTCAGTTTCTACCTGAAAATGATTGCAATTACAAATTATTTGCTTTTTTTATCTTCATTTAATTTGCTTGCAAGGAAAAAACACAAAAGAGAATGAAGCAAAAATCAAATCCTTGATCATTTCACACAAAACTCCAAAAATGGGCCAGACGAAAGTATTGGTACCCTCAGCCTAATACTTGGTTGCACAACCTTTAGCCAAAATAACTGCGAACAACCGCTTCCGGTAACCATCAATGAGTTTCTTACAATGCTCTGCTGGAATTGTAGACCATTCTACTTTGGCAAACTGCTCCAGGTCCCTGATATTTGAAGGGTGCCTTCTCCAAACTGCCATTTTGAGATCTCTCCACAGGTGTTCTATGGGATTCAGGTCTGGTCTCATTGCTGGCCACCTTAGAAGTAAGTCTCCAGTTCTTTCTCTCAAACCATTTTATAGTGCTTTTGGAAGTGTGTTTTGGGTCATTGTCCTGCTGGAAGACCCATGACCTCTGAGGGAGACCCAGCTTTCTCACACTGGGCCCTACATTATGCTGCAAAATTTGTTGGTAGTCTTCAGACTTCATAATGCCATGCACATGGTCAAGCAGTCCAGTGCCAGAGGCAGCAAAGCAACCCCAAAGCATCAGGGAACCTCCACCATGTTTGACTGTAGGGACCATGTTCTTTTCTTTGAATGCCTCTTTTTTTTCCTGTACACTCTATGTTGATGTTTTTTCCCAAAAAGCTCGACTTTTGTCTCATCTGACCACAGAACATTCTTCCAAAACGTTTTAGGCTTACTCAGGTAAGTTTTGGCAAACTCCAGCATGGCTTTTTTATGTCTCGGGGTAAGAAGTGGGGTCTTCCTGGATATCCTACCATACAGTCCCTTTTCATTCAGACGCTGACGGATAGTACGGGTTGACACTGTAGTACCCTCAGACTGCAGGGCTGCTTGAACTTGTTTGGATGTTAGTCGAGGTTCTTTATCCACCATCCGCACAATCTTGCGTTGAAATCTCTCGTCAATTTTTCTTTTCCTTCCACATCTAGGGAGGTTAGCCACAGCGCCATGGGCTTTAAATTTCTTGATGACACTGCGCACGGAAGACACAGGAACATTCAGGTCTTTGGAGATGGACTTGTAGCCTTGAGATTGCTCATGCTTCCTCACAATTTGGTTACTCAAGTCCTCAGACAGTTCTTTGGTCTTCTTTCTTTTCTCCATGCTCAATGTGGTACACACAAGGACACAGGACAGAGGTTGAGTCAACTTTAATCCATGTTAACTGGCTGCAAGTGTGATTTAGTTATTGCCAACACCTGTTAGGTGCCACAGGTAAGTTACAGGTGCTGGTGATTACATGAATTTGAGAAGCATCACATGATTTTTCAAACAGTGCCAATACTTTTGTCCATCCCCTTTTTTAGGTTTGGTGTGGAATTATATCCAATTTGGCTTTAGGTCAATTATTTTTGTGTTTTTTCATTGAAGACAAATTAAATGAAGATAATAATACCAAAGAATTTGTGTTTGCTTTCATTTTCAGAAAAAAACTGAGTATTATCTGACAGAATTGCAGGGGTGCCAATACTTTTGGCCACCTCTGTAGATGTGCCCCTGCTGTGTACTGTGTAATGGCTGTGTCTGACCGTACAGGGACATGGTCTGATCAGGCTACAGCTCCTGGGTAGGAGAGGAAGCAAAAGAAAGTATACAGCAGCTGGTTTTTGTAACGAAAATTATTCCTAAACCTGTTTAAAAACTTGTTTTATCTCACACAAATAATCAGCTGTGATCCCCTGTTGTAATGTCTTATACTCTTTTGCTTCTTCCCCTGCCCAGGAGCTGTGTTATGATCAGACTATGTTCCTATACAGTCAGACACAGCCATTCACAGTACACAGCAGGGACATATTTATAAGATTATCTCAGCACAGGAACATTTTATTTTCACACATACTTGCACATACATAATTGTGGAACTTACTTTTATTCCAAGATCTATTAATTAAAAATGTATTTTGTTCTTTGGACTATCCCTCTAATTATGTGTATGGTGATAATATTAACCCCTTAATGACCGCTGATACTCCTTTTAACAGTGGCAGTTAAGGGTAGTTATGCCTCAGCGCCGCTTTTTAAAGCTCCACTTTTTAACAGCGCTGAGAAATAAGTGTATAGCGCCCTCCAGAGTCAGAATTTCTCTGGGTCTCGGCTACTGGATGTAGCTGAGACCCCAGAGAACATGATTCGGGTAGTTTTTTACCTACCTTGATGTTGCGATGGCCATTATTCACGGAATAACGGCGACTGCCGCAAAAAAAGTCAGAGTTCCCATTTAATTTCTCTCTCCCCTGATGAGCGATCAGATTTCCCCGATTCGCCCCTGTACCTCCCAGTGTCCCTGGACTCTCATGTATCTCCCTCGGCAGCCGGCATCTTCTTCCAGGAAGAAAATGGAGGGCGCATGCGCAGTGCGCCCACCGAGATGTGCCGGCCGGCACCCGGCAACAATAGGAAATTTTTCCTATTGGTTAATTTTGATCACTGTAAAAGACTCTATCACAGTGATAAAAATAAAAAAATAGTAAATAAAACCCCCCTTTAGCACCCGCTAAGTTAGGTAAGAATAATAAAGTAAAAAATGTATATTTACAGTTGTGCTCAAAAGTTTACATACCCTGGCAGAATTTTTGCTTTCTTGGCCTTTTTTCAGAGAATATGAATGATAACACCAAACCTTTTTCTCCACTCATAGATAGTGGTTGGGTGAAGCTATTTATTGTCAAACTACTGTGTTTTCTCTTTTTAAATCACAACCCAAAACATCCAAATGACACTGATCAAAAGTTCACATACCCCATTTCTTAATACCGTGTGTTGCCCCTTCTAACATCAATGACAGCTTGACGTCTTTTGTGGTAGTTGGGGATGAGGTTCTTTATTTTCTCAGATGGTAAAGCTGCCCACTATTCTTGGCAAAAATCCTCCAGTCCCTGTAAATTCCTGGGCTGTTTAGCATGAACTACGTGCTAGAGATCTCCCCAGAGTGGCTCAATGATATTGAGGTCAGAAGACTGAGATGGGCAATCCAGAACCTTCACTTTGTTCTGCAGTAGCCAATGACCGGTCGAAGTGGCCTTGTGTTTTGACTTGTTGTCATATTGGAACGTCCAAGTGTGTCCCATGCGTAGCTTCCAGACTAATGATTGCAAATTTGCCTCCAGTATTTGCTGATAATGAGCTGCATTCACCTTTCTTTCAATTTTGACCAAGTCTCCTGTGCTTTTGTAGCTCACAAATCCCTAAAACATCAGCAATCTACCTCCGTGCTTTATAATAGGAATGGTGTTCATTTCATCATAGGTCTTGTTGACCTTTTCCAAATGTAACGTTTATGGTTGTGGCGAAAAAATTCAATTTTGGTCTCATCACTCCAAATTACCTTGTTCCAGAAGTTTTGAGGCTTGTCTCTGTGCTGTTTTACATATTGTAGGCAAGATACTTTGTTGCATTTGTGCAGTAATGGCTTTCCTCTGTTGACTCAACCATGCAGCCCAGTTTTCTTCAAGTGCCTCCTCATTGTGCATCTTGAGACAGCCACATCCCAAACAATTTTCCTGCAAGTTGTGGACAAAATTTTTGTTGGTCTACCTGACAGTGGTTTTGTTTTTACTTAGCCCCTGATTTTCTATTTATTAATCACAGTTTTTGTGCTGCTGACTTACATTAGCAATCCCTTGGATATCTTTTTGCATCCCTTTCCTGTTTTATACAGTTCAACTACCTTTTTTCTGTAGATCCATTGACAATTCTTTTGCTTTCCCCATGACTCACAATCCAAAAACATCAGTGGATGGATGAAAGATGCAAGAGTCTGTCTGGATCCCAGAAACTCAGCTTTTATGCACACACACTGATCATAACCAAATAGATCACAGGTGAGGATGTTACCTTTAGTAGCCATTTAAACCCATGTCTGTTAACTTCTGTGCATGTTATCAGGCCAAAATCACCAGTGTATGTAAACTTTTGATCAGGGTCATTTGGATGTTTTGGGTTGTGATTATGATTTAAAAAGAGAAAACACAGTAGTTTGACAATAAATGGCTTCACCCAACCACAAACCATGAGTGGAGAAAAAGTTTTGGTTTGATCATTCATATTCTCAGAAAAAAAGCCAAGAAAGCAAAAATTCTGCCGGGATATGTAAACTTTTGAGCACAACTGTATTTCCATTTTTCCATTAGGCTTAAGGTTAGGGTTATGGTTGGGCTTATAGTTGGAGTTGGGCTAAAGTTAGGGTTGGGGTAAAGATAGGGTTGGGCTAAAGTTAGGGTTGGGCTAAAGTTAGGGTTGGGTTAAAGTTAGGGTTGGGCTAGGGTTAGGGTTGTGGTTATGATTAGGGTTAGGGGTGTGTTAAGGTTAGGTTTCTGGTTAGAGTTATGGTTAGGGTTGGGATTAGGGTTAGTGGTGTGTTGAGGTTAGGGTTGTGGTTAAGGTTATGGTTAGGGCTGGGATTAGGGCTAGGGGTGTGTTGTGGGGGTTATGGTTGGAGTTAGAATTGGGGTTTCCACTCTTTAGGTACATCATGGGGTCTTCAAACGCGACATGGCGCCACCATTGATTCCAGCCAATTTTGCATTCAAAAAGTCAAATGGTGCTCCCTTCCTTCTGAGCCCTGCCATGCGCCCAAACAGTGATTTTTCTCCACATACGGGATATTGGCGTACTCAGGAGAAATTTCACAACAAATTTTGTGGACCATTTTCTCCTGATACCCTTGTGAAAATAACAAAAATTGGTTCCAAAGTAAATTATTTGTGAAAAAAGTAAAATGTTCATTTTTTCCTTCCACATTGCTTTAGTTCTCGTGAAGCACCTGAAGGGTTAATAAACTTTCTTGAATGTGGTTTTGCGCACTTTGAGGGTGCCGTTTTTATAATGGTGTCACATTTGAGTATTTTCTGTTGTATTGACCCCCAAACTCACTTCAAATGTTAGGTGGTCCCTTAAAAAAAATGGTTTTGTAAATTTTGTTGGAAAAATGAGAAATTGCTGGTCAACTTTTAACCCTTATAACGTCCTAACAAAAAAAATGCATGTTACCAAAATTGTGCTGATGTAAAGTTGACATGTCGGAAATGTTATTTATTAACTATTTTGTGTGATATGACTCTCTGATTTAAGGGTACAAAAATGAAAAGTTTGAAAATTGCAAAATTTTCTGAATTTTTGCCAAATTTCCTTTTTTTCATAAATAAATGCAAGTTATATTGAAGAAATTTTAACCCTAACATGAAGTACAATATGTCACGAAAAAACAATCTCAGAATCAGTGGTATACATTGAAGCATTCCAGAACTATCACTTCATAAAATGACAGTGGTAAGAATTGTAAAATTGGCTTGGTCATTAATAGTGTTGAGCGATACAATACTGCAAATATCGGGTATCGGCCGATATTAGCTGTATCGGGCTTTCGATTCCGAGTACCGATATTTTCGTCATATCGGATACCGGAATCGGATTTGTCACTGTCACTGTGAGTGTCCGTCGGTCGGGTCTGTCAGGAGTCAGCGGCACTTACCTGGCAGAAGATCTCCGGCGGTCACGTCCTGGACTGCTTGATGGCCGCCATTATCTTCTCCCTGGCGGTCACATGCAGTTTTTCGCGATAACTGCAGTGATTGCAGGGTAATCCCGGCCGTAAACCAGTCCGATGACGTCACCGCCGGGGAAGCAGGTAATCAGCTGTGCTGCGCCGGGATGACAGGCTCTGCCTGTCATTCTGATGTAGCAGAGCTGGATCGTCATGGGACACTCGTTACTATGGACTGCGTCGGACAGGTGGTATACTGCTGGTTTTTTTTTTTAATTTTTTACTGGAGATCGATGGCGTCGCAGGATGAGACTGTAATAAAAGTAATGAAAACTGTGTTGTGTTTTTTATTAAATTAAACATTTTTTTTATGAACATTCACCCGTCCGGGTACATCAACAATTTAACTATTTACATACAGGGACCCTGTCCGGGTTATTTATAATTCTTTGGCAGGGGTGTTCCAGGTACCACCTGGTACTCTTCTGATGCTTGCCAAACATCCGAGACACCAAGGACCACCAGGACCTGATGACGTCGTGTGGCCTGTACAGTCAAGTCGTGACCCGCCATCTGTGTCTGTGTGGCCACCTCTTTCATCTCCCTCCGGGTCTGGAGCCCTATGTCCCGGACTGAACGAACCCCAGGGGGCCTAACAGGCGCCGGGTACGGGCCAGCTATAGTTATCATGTCCATAGCTGGGGCTGCTGAGGAGACCACTGAGGGAGGCTGGGGAGATTTACGGCGTGGGGTGGGCACTTGTGCAGAGGCCTGGATGTGGGAGGCTGAAGGCTCCGAGGGTCTCACAGGTTCCTGACACTCTGGGGAGTAGGGGTCGCACCTGGTAACATTTAGGGCGTACCATCCATTGTAACCCCAGTGTCGGGTGTAAGTCACCAAGTCTCCTGGCAACAGGTCCCTCCCCGGGTGTCCTTCTGGGAGGTGAGTCTCCACGTCCCGCCGGGTCACAAACACTTCTAAATAAAGTCCAGGCTCCTGGATGAAGCCCCAACCACCTTTCAATTTAAAGCTCCGTCCTGCACCCTTACGCCGCGGCTCCCACAAGGTTCCTTTATCTTTTCTCATCCGGTCCTTATCTGCCCGGTCCTTCTCCAGGTTACGTTGCCGAAGCTTTTGGGATTCTCGCTGCTCCCTTTGTCGCTCTGCTTCCCGCTCCCAACATCTCCACTCTTCCTCCTGACGCCGGTTGTAATTCTCCTCCACCAGCATCTCCATGTCTCCACCATCAAACTGCAGCTTACGATGTCCGTTTGCGGCAGCTCTCCTGGCGCCCGACAGTCCTGGCGGCGCTCACCTGCGGAGGAAGCAGCCGGCTCTGGAACAGATGACAGTCGGGGCTCCGGTACAGACAGGTAGTGCTCTGGTGCCTGCGCGGCCTCCTCCATGAGGACGGGTGTCGCTTCTTCTGTCTCAGCGACGGGGGCAGACAGCGGGATCTGGGGTGCTGCCGGTGCAGAGTTTTTTGCAGGAACGGGTGCCTCCACTGCGACGTCAACCGGATCACATTGCAAGGGCTGGGATGCCCGCACGGACTCCTCTACTAGAACGGGTGCCTCACCTTCCGGTACAGACACTTCAGGTAAGAGGGATTGGCGCCGCTCCAAGTTTAGTTTTAGGGCACGCCAGCTGGCTTCCATCCTGGCGACCTCCTCCCGGTGCCGGGCCAGGCCTCTTAGGGTATCCTCCGCTTCTTGCAGCGTAGGAGGGTTTCCAGGCCGGGTGCCCAACGGTGGTTCCGTGGCGATCGGGTCGCTTCCGTGGGGGAGAGCTCTGACTGCTCCATCCCTTCACACTTCTGCTCGTGTCCATTAGCCATCTCTGCCAAGTCACATGTGTCATTAGCATCTGGAGAGGGCCCCTCTGAGGAGGATGAGGAGGCGGAACTCAAGAGCTGTGGGGCACGATCTTACATTGCAGTACCATTTAGAGTGGTCGGCCATCGTTTTCGCGCCACTGAGTGAGTGTACACCCACGAAGAGCACGCCCTTCTTCTTCACCAGTGCCTCGTCGTGACGCAGATATGGCGGAAAAATGGCAAATACATTCTCTGATGATTTTAGCAATTCTCAAGCACAAAACCAGTTCAATTCAGGCACACAGGACTCGCTTATAGCGAGCTACAGAATCCTGTTCGTGACGCCCAAGTTGAGTCGCACAGAGCCAGAGGTTTTGGGGGTACTCGGCACCGAGCCCGTCGACTTCTATGGGGTATGTCACGGCTTTACCCGGCAATTGAATCAGAGTCTATTTTACTATGTAGAAGTGTATAAACTATAAATATATGTATATATATATGTCACAATGACATGTATATATATATATATATATATATATGTATTCTATGTGTGTATATTTTGTGTTTACAACGAAAGAAAGGGTTTTTTTTGTTGCGATATTTTGTTCCCATAGACTTACATGGGACTTCCGGTATCGGAATCGGATATCGACGATATTTAGTGATATCGGCGATACCATTCCGATACGATATTTTTAGATATCGAGCAGTATCGCTCAACACTAGTCATTAAGTATCAAATTGGCTCTGCAACTAAGGGGTTAAAGGAGGGTCTCTGACTTGCCATAAACATTATTTTCTGTTCTCCTGAATCTAGCAGTGTTTTTTTTCCTGTTCCTGCATCTCTACATTCCTGAGTTATGGCCCCCCTCTTCCTATCTTCCTATATAAATATAGTTTTATTAGCCAAGAAGAAGTGGTATTTAACTGTGTCCGTAAGTGTCTTGATTATGATCATACCTCCTTGGCTTACAAGACTACATACTAAAGATAGAGGGGCATTTCTCAGGAACAGAGAAGTGCAGGAATAAAAGAAAAACTGCTAGATTCTTCAAACCAGTGTCATTTAGACAAGTAAAAGCTATTAATTAATATTGGCAAGTGAAAAATTCTCTTTAAGAATGATATGTTAATATTATTATTTAAAGGAGCACTCTGGCTTTTTTCATTGTCCCCTCTGCTACCAATCATTAATGTTTATGTAGTGAGTATTAAAATACTTAGGCCTCTTTCACACTTCAGTCGTGCGACGTCAGTCAAAATCCGCCAAAGTGTGAAAAAAGCGGATCCGCCATTTTTTTGGGCGGATCTCCTTTTTTCCCATTGACTTGCATTAGTGGCGGATTTTTGACGGATGGTTGTCCGTTAGATCCATTTTTTGACGGATCCACCATAAATTTGGCGTCCGCCATTTTTGGAAAACGTTCAATGCATTGTTTTTTGTGTGCGTCAAAATGGCGGATTATGGCGGATCCGTCAAAAAACGGATCTAACGGACGACCATCTGCTAGCGGATCCGTTGCTCCCATAGAAAATCCATTCAAAATACCCAGAACACTGTCCGGGGTCTCTCTCTCTCTCTCCTCCGTGCCAGACATGCGTACCTGCATTTTCCGGGTTGAAAACGGATCCTTTTGCATCCATTTTTCACCTTTTTTGGCGGATCCGCTATTTTCACACTTTGGCGGATTTCAGCTGACGCCAAACGACTGAAGTGTGAAAGAGGCCTTACTCATTGCTGTCTTCTGCCGTTTCCAGCGCCACTCCAGCTCTCCAGGTTGAGACCACAGTTATGACCTGCCAGCTTATACAGGATATTCTGTGTGAACCTTAGGTCACTTTTTTCAGTGTAAGTCCTTCTTCCCTAGAGTGACTAAAACAAATGCTTTGAAAAACATAACAAGTATATTACAGATTAAATCACTCCCTTATCCCTCTTCAAGATTAAGCAATAGAAAAAAAAGCTATTTGGTATCTTTGTGTCCAAAACAGTATGATCTATCAAAATAAAAAAATATTTAAAGTATATGTTGAGAACAAAGAAAATAATGTGATTTTTCACTAGCCTCACTTCTACAAAAAACAGAATAAAAACTATGAAAATGTAGTATGTTCCCAAATAAAGTATCAATAAAAATATCAGCTGAGTGTACAAAAAACAAAACTTCACTCGGCTCCATCAACAGAAAACTAAAAAAAAACTGCAAAAAATTATAATTTCTTGTAATAAATTTCCGATTTTTTTTCATCACTCTAATAATAGAAATAAACTTGTCAGGTTTGGTACCAGCATAGTAGAAGTGACCTGAAGAATCATGTGTACAACTAAATGAACATCCTAAAAAAAACAAAAAAACAATTGTGCTATTGCTTTGAGTTTTTTCACCTTTTCCAGTACATTGTATAGTAAAATTAATGGTGTCACTTAAATCTACAACACGTCTTTCCAAAAAAACAAAACCTCATATGGCTATGTCAACAGAACAGAGAAATAAAAAAGTTATGGCTTTTGAAACAAGGGGAAGAAAAATTGAAAGTGCAAAAACAATAGGTTTGTGGGTCCTTAAAAAATTAGGAATTTGTGATATCACAAGAACTACAAAATATTAAAATAACATGTCAACTATTTAACCAACAATGCCCCATTGCAATATCACCACAACGTGGAATACACTGACTGCAGTGAACGTGTTGTGTTATGATACAATAGAAATGGTAGCCCTATTCAAACACTAGCAAGAATATCAGAAATCATCACTAGACAATAACACCCTAACCCCGCACAATAAGTGTATAATTGAATAGTGCTCCATAGTAACATCACAGATCAATCATATGCTAATACGGAATAAAACATGCATGAAAGTGATGTTAATGGCACTGTGCCCCATTGTGACATTACCATTCAATCACATTAAAAGATGGAATCTGTCTAAACAATATGAACGGGTTGTGATATCAGACAAATGTAAATCTGGCACAAAGAATGACTTTTTAAATGGTCCTATTGTAAAATCGCTTTACTGTTGTTTATTGGGGAGGCTGTTCTTTATTTGTCACATTGATGTGCAATAAACTGCTTACCTGGCATAAAGATTGTCTTACTGCACAGTGCTCCTTTATGGCATCACCATTTGTGCAAACATGGGACACAGAATAAGAAAAAAAGTACTTTGTCTCCTTTGTGGCATGAGTTATCTGTTTAGCTGCCTAACTCCATGGTACTGCATTGTGAGAGCGCCATTTATCCTCATAATAAAGTGAAAAATAAAACACTGTATTTCCATTTTAAAATGCAAATTTATTATCGGCATAAAGACTGATTAACTGAAAAGTTCTTATCTGTGACATCACCACTTATTCACACTATAATGTCTAAAGGTACTGCCACACTAAACAATCCCGCTAGCGATAGCGATAAAGACGCATACTAATGCGATCGCTAGCGGGATTGTTTCTATATCGCTAAATGCGGCCACATTTAGCGATATAGTTAACGACGCTATCGCGGTTAGCGATCTTCTTAACGACTTTAGCGGTACAAAAGTACCGCTAAATCGCTAAGAAAAGGTGCCACACTTAGCGATATATACTTACCTGCGGGGCGCCGACGATCTAAATAGGGTCCGGAACGATGTCAGCGACGAGCGAGATCACAGCAGGAAGCTCGTCGCTGGAAGCTGCCGCACTGAACAACATCGCTAACGGGATCGCTAAATAGTGACGTTTTTTAGCGATCCCGTTAGCGATGTTGTTTAGTGTGGCATACCCTTAAGGCTGGCCATACTCATTAGATGGCCGTAGCTAAAACGATGTTTTGGCATTTCAGCCGACTCTCCCAAGACTGCTCACTTGGCCAAGCTCTCCTGTGTTCTGTCTGAAAAAGCCAGCTTATCTCAATGAGAACAATGCGATCGGCAGATGGAAATTGGACATGTGTAATCAATATCTCATACACATTAAACTGTCAGCCCAACTGATACATGTCAACATTAGTCTGATATCTTTTAGGGCCTTAAGGGGCAAATGGAAACAGCAGATGGTAGCACTCTTCTATTTCTGACCACCCCATAAAGATTGAATGGACTGGCAGACCTTTTGAGTGACCACAGATCCATTGAAATTCCTCTTCACTTGATTGTGAAGGGGAAACAAGGGTCTTCCAACTTCTTTTTCAATAATAGTTGGGGTCCCAGTGGTGGGGCTCCTAGAAATCAGACTTTCATCCCAAATCCTGTTTTTGTGGAGCCTTTTTTTTGTGGGAGTCCAGCCATTGATTTCTCCACTGGTCAATAATTGATGCGATATATTAACTATTAGGTGGATCACTAACCTTAAAAATCTTTATCTTCATACTAGATTGTTCAGCCAGCAGCTATCCCTCCTGGATCCCCCCTATCCACTGCTCTTTCTGCTGAGCACTTTTATGTTCTCCATGAGAGATCTGCTGCCAGAAATCTCTGGTGGCTTATCTCAGGGAAAACAAAAATATCATCACTTCGAAATTAGATAAGCTGAATCCTTAACTTCCCCTCTCCCCCCAACATTAGACTGTTGACTGAATCCATTCCATTGATATCTACAGGTTTAGCTGACATCAGCCTATTGTGTATGTGGACCTTGAACACAAAATTAACAGCCATTTTACCATTTAATTTAGGCAATTATTTACAACTTGATTGGCAAAACTGGATTATTTGTTATTACAGGCCTGCTGCTTTCTCTAATCACTGGTTATGTTAAAGGGGTTGGCCACGTTATCTATGTGTTGTGGCCCTTGCTTTTGTGGCACTTACTAATACATAAGTGTTATAAGTTGAAGTTCCATGATTTTTCATCACATACTGCAAAATTCTCCAGTTTACAAAATGGCTGCTCATGGAGGAGCATGTGACCAGATCTGTCACTTAGTCTCCTCCAATTGGAAAACAACCTTCCCATTTGCAGTGGTTGTCTACTGGAATAGCCTAGTAGTCCTCAATCGGCAGCATTTTGAGAATGGGAAAGTAGAAGGAGAACCTGTAATACTTATATATTATGTTACATAATGTTATATAACATATTATGGCACCAAATGTATCTAACACATTTGTTAAAGTAAAGCCTTTAACTTTCTGAATCTACAGTGAAAGCAGGATGTGGAAGTGTTCAAGGTCTAAATATTAGCGAATCAATTTGTTATCAAATCGAATTCAGAATGAATTTCCTGACTTCAAAATTTTTTTTTTTTTTTGTTTTTCGTTTTATACAAAATCCAGAAAAATAACAGCTTGCTCCCCACCGTTTGCTTATGGATTTTTAATCATTTTTGGAATAAAGTACATTTTTCTGAAAAAAAACTTTTCTAGAAGCTGGACTTTCCTTTCAAAATAGTGGCCTACCAGTTTGTTTTTGCTGGAATTTTTTTTAGATCGTACTGTCCTTGGCCCTCACCAGACTCATTATGCCTACTCCATCACAGCACTCAACCATTCCATGACTTTCGTGCACGTCTTCATTTATTTATTCTTTGAGGGATGCCAATGACTTTGCTAAAAACATAACCACGGCAGACTAAGCACTGTAGAAACTGAAGACCCATTTGGTGGACCATGAATGGAGGGAGCTGTGGTGGCGTTATGTTAGGACAGCTGAGTGTATTGTATTATTTTAATCTTTAACCCTATCCTTTTATTATGCTGTGAGGTCTGGAGAGACTTCAGTGAATATCAAACAGCAATCAGTGGGCACTTTACATTCAGACTAATTTTATTAGGACTGAATTGAGTGAATTGGCCCAAAACAAATTTCAGGAGATTTGTTCATCTATATCCAGGTCTCATCATTATTCTCATGTTTCTACTGGGAAGATTTTAGTGATGTCAGTGTATGCATAAGTGGTGCATTAGGAGGTAGCTCATATATGTAAGTACTTTGAATAAAATATGCTTGTTTTAAATCCAAATTTGAATTTTGTCTAAATTTTGGACAATGTTTCTATTAGGCCATGAGATGCTTTTATTAAAACGCTTTTCCCTTCATTAGCATGATTCTCAGCGCGTTTTGTAGCAATGTTGTATACCCAGACAAGCAACATGCAGCCACCTGGTAATACTGTTCACTATAAAATTGTTGTTGCTGCTTTGGGAATAAACGGTCTTGTAAGCATGATCGGCTTGTTAACTTTCCTCTCAGCACAATTTACCTCAGAGAAAATAGGTTAGTTGATTTAGGTTAGTGCGGAATATGTTAATGGTCTGGTCCTGCATAACTGTCTCTACTATTCAGCATGCATAGCTGAACATCACCCAATCAGTTTTATTGAAACTTACCAGAATTTTTTTTTATATTTATTAACTCATTTATGCTATTGCCTGAATTCTAATTGTATGATAGCCGATATATCTTACATATACAAATCGTCGTCATCGACAATTCACATACTGTAGATACTTAATGTATTGGCATTATTTGCATATATTGATATCAATGTATTCTGCAAGAAATCTCACATCTTTCCATCTTTTTAGGCAATTCAGAATTGTACACAATCAGGAAATTATACATAGAAACAGCAAGGCAACATACTGCCATCTAGTGGACATATGGACAAGTTGTACATATTTAGTGAGACTTGAGAATGGTTTTATGGTGCAGATATATAAATCCAAAACAATGAACAAATGGGTCATTTTTAGCAATTGTAAAGCATTTTCATGAAGCTATCCAAAATATTGGATCATTCAATGCCTAATTTATTAGAGGGGAGAATCGACTCATAAACATCCATTTCTCCCTGTATCACCCATAATCATGAATTCACTACCCTGATTGATCAAAGCTTGATAAAGAACAAACCGTGTTCGAAACGCGTTGCTTGTTGACCATCCTGTCCACAATTTTTTAATTGATTTTGAGGGAATAAAGATCATATTTAAAATTTTACCGGAAGCTGGAACTTTCCCTCTTTTTTGCATTCGCCAACACTAGTGGTCGGCTCGTGATTCCGTGCACGCTGGACTTTCACGTACTTCAATGGTGAGCTGGCATTACCTTTTTTCTGTTATTGATCAAAGCCCCCCCAACAATTAAACCATCAAAAAGATCCTGAGAGAATCTCTTCAGTGAAAAACTTAGACTTTTAATATAGTAAAGTACCATTACCATATGCGTTGTATCTACCCTCACCTTTTGTCTCATTTCCTTGTATATTGTGTTCCTTCGTGGACAAAGTTCTTTTTTCCTTTATACCACTGTGACTTTATTAGCTAATATTTATATTCTCATGTTTTAATCAGTTCTTTATTTAACCCCTTACGACATATGACGTATAGGTACATCATAGGTCGCCTCCCCTCTTTAGTGCGGGCTCCAGCGCTGAACCCGCACTTTTTCTGGCAAATGACAGCTGATCTGATCAGCTGTCATGTGTCCCTTACAGCAGTGTGTGGAATCATGACCCACCCGTGGCTTTTAACATGATAAATGCTGCTGTCAATCTCTGCCACTGGCATTTAACTCCCGCAAACTAAATGTGCTTCATTAGCTCCACCCATCAGCACCCCTTTTACATAACTGCGGGGCACCGATGGGTTGGCATGACATCCCAGGGTCTGCAGGAGAACCCTGTGATTGTCATTGCTGAACTGGCCGGCGCTCATAGCAGATGAGCATTTTTGCTACACATAGCAGGGCTATGCGTAACACAAGCGATCAGATGATTGCAGCTTCAAGTCTCCTAAAGAGACTATTGAAGCATGTTAAAAGTAAAAATAATAAAAAAAAATATAAAAAGTTCATGTCAGTCCCCTTTTGCCCAATTTAAAATAAAATAATAAAAAAAAAAATCAAAAATACACATATTTGGTGTCGCCGTGTTCAGAAATGCCCGATCTATCAATACATAAAACTAATTAATCCGATCGGTAAACGGCGTAATGAAAAATAAATAAAAATGCAATAAAACCATCAGCTCGGCGCGCATAAAATAATATCTCACTTGGCCCCAGATCCCGAAAAATGAAGACACTGTGGGTGTCAGAAAATGGCGTCATTTTTTTTTTTTTTTACAAACTTTGGATATTTATTACCACTTAATTAAAAAGAACCTATACATGTTTGATATCTTTGTTTGGCAGGTCAGTTTTAGCATTTAGTGAACATTGTAAAAAACAGTTGTGGAATTGCACTTTTTTTGCACTTTTACCTCACTTGGAATTTTTTCGCCAATTTTCAGTACACTATATGGTAAAATCAATGATGTCATTCAAAAGTACACAAAAATCAAGCCTTCACATGGCCATATTGATGGAAAAATAAAAAAGTTAAGTTGAGAAGAAGGGGAGAGAAAAAACTAAAACGCCAAAGTGGAAAAACCCAAAGTTGTAAATGAGTTAGATGACCTTTCACCAAATGTTTCATGTTGAACTGGACACGGGATGTAATAGTGACTGAAGAGCTAATTTTTTTTTAATTTTGCCTGTCCATTGAAGAGATATTAGTAGTGATGAGTGAGTATGCTTGTTGCTCGGGTTTTCCCGAGCATGCTCTGGTGGTCTCCGAGTATTTGGACGTGCTCTGAAATTTAGTTTGTGTCGCCGCAGCTGCATGATTTGTGGCTACTAGATACACTGAGTACATGCAGGGATTGCCTGTTTATTAGGAAATCCCCACATGTATTCAGGCTGTCTAGCAGCTGCAAATCATGCAGCTGCGGCGACACAAACTAAATCTCCAAGCACGCCCAAATACTCAGAGACCACCCGACCAATGAGCATACTCGCTCATCACTAGATATTAGCAAAGTATTTGGCCTCTAATGAATTAACAAATTTCACTTGGGTCGTGTACGTCTTCTACCTGTATGATGTTGACCAATCATAAGCATACAGCAACACTAAAAGGAAAAAACATATCCTCCACCATAGCTTGGAGCAGATTTCTCAGTGTGTGAAACATAAAAAGAGATAGTCCTGATCTCCAGGTCTAGCCTCCTTACAAACCCTTCTATCAGATCTCCTGATTACTAAGTGTGTCAGTAATCACACTTACAGTGCCTTGCGAAAGTATTCGGCTCCCTGGAACTTTTCAACCTTTTCCCACATATCATGCTTCAAACAAAGATAACGAATGTTAATTTTTGGTGAAGAATCAACAACAAGTGGGACAATTGTGAAGTTGAACGAAATTTATTTGTTATTTTAAATTTTTGTGAAAATACAAAAACTGAAAAGTGGGGTGTGCAATATTATTCAGCCCTTTTATCTTAATACTTTGTTGCACCACCTTTTGCTGCAATTACAGCTGAAAGTCACTTGGGGTATGTCTCTATCAGTTTTGTACATCAAGAAACTGAAATTCTTGCCCATTCTTCCTTGGCAAACAGCTCGAGCTCAGTGAGGTTGGATGGAGAACGTTTGTGAACAGCAGTTTTCGATTGTATTCAGGTCTGGACTTAGACTTGGCCATACAAACACGTGGAAACGTTTATTTGTGAACAATTCCATTGTGGATTTTGCTTTAATGTTTGGGATCATTGTCTTGTTGGAAGACAAATCTCCGTCCCAGTCTCAGGTCTTTTGCAGACTCCAACAGGTTTTCTTCAAGAATGGTCCTGTATTTGGCTCCATCCATCTTCCCATCAATTTGAACCAGCTTCTCTGTCCCTGCTGAAGAAAAGCAGGCCCAAACCATGATGCTGCCACCACCATGTTTGACAGTGGGGATGGTGTGTTCAGGGTGATGAGCTGTGTTGCCTTTACGCCAAACATATCGTTTGGCATTGTTGGCAAAAAGTTTGATTTTGGTTTCATCTGACCAGAGCTCCTTCTTCCACATGTTTGGTGTGTCTCCCAAGTGGCTTGTTGCAAACTTTAAACAACACTTTTTATGAATATCTTTGAGAAATGGCTTTCTTCTTGCCACTCTTCAATAAAGGCCAGATTTGTGCAGTGTATGACAGATTGTTGTCCTATGGACAGACTGTTCCACCTCAGCTGTAGATCTCTGCAGTTCATCCAGAGTGATCATGGGCCTCTTGGCTGCATCTCTGATCAGTCTTCTCCTTGTTTGAAATGAAAGTTTAGCGGGACGGCGGGGTCTTGTTAGATTTGCAGTGGTATGATACTCCTTCCATTTCAATATGATCGCTTGCACAGTGCTCCTTGGGATGTTTAAACTTTTGGAAATCATTTTGTATCCAAATCCGGCTTTAAACTTCTCCACAACAGTATCACGGACCTGCCTGTTGTGTTCCTTGGTCTTCATGATGCTCTCTGTGCTTCAAACAGAACCCTGAGACTATCACAGAACAGGTGCATTTATACGGAGACTTGATTACACATAGGTGGATTATATTTATCATCATTAGTCATTTAGGACAACATTGGATCACTCAGACATCCACAATGAACTTCTGGAGTGAGTTTGCTGCACTGAAAGTAAAGGGGCCGAATAATATTGCACGCCCCACTTTTCAGCTTTTGTATTTCCACAAAAATTTAAAATAACCAATAAATTTCGTTCAACTTCACATTTGTGTCCCACTTTTTGTTGATTTTTCACCAAAAATTTACATTTGGTATCTTTATGTTTGAAGCATGATATGTGGGAAACGGTTGAAAAGTTCCAGGGAGCTGAATACTTTCGCAAGGCACTGTATATCTACTGTGCTGAGGCAACTTGAAATCGCTCTGTGATGAGAGCAGCCTGTTATTATATCTTATATGGGAGTAATCTTTCTATTCTGGACTAGTCCTCTGTGAGATGTAAATGACAACAGCCTCTGCTCTCACAGCAGAGTGATTTCAAGTTGAGCACAATATGCATAATTGTGATACTGACACTGAGCTCTCATCTCTGGACAAGCAATGTTGGTGAAGGGGCAGTTCAGGACAGGTGACAGTGCTATGATTATAGAATAGCTGATAAAAGTGTTTGTAATGTGACATAGCTAAAATCAGCTGTGCTGACACTTCCCCTTCCAGGACCTTATCTGACAGGTGTTAGTTATCTGTGCTTTCTAATCATGTAGGAGGTTAAGGTACTGCCACACTAAACAATCCCGCTAGCGATCACGATAACGACGCATACTAATGCGATAGCTAGCGGGATTGTTTCTATATCGTTAAGTGCGGCCACATTTAGCGATATAGTTAACGACGCTATCGCCGTTAGCGATCTTCTTAACGACTTTAGCGGTACAAAAGTACCGCTAAATCGCTAAGAAAAGGTGCCACACTAGCGATATATACTTACCCAGCGGGAGCGCCGACGAGAAAATAGGGTCCGGAACGATTCCAGCGACGAGCGAGATCACAGCAGGAAGCTCGTCGCTGGCAGATGCCGCACTGAACAACATCGCTAACGGGATCGCTAAATAGAGACGTTTTTTAGCGATCCCGTTAGCGATATTGTTCAGTGTGGCATACCCTTTAGACCAGGAGATCAAGACTGTATCATTACATCTCATATACTGAGGATCTGCTCTAAGCCATGGCATGGGCGTGTTCTACTTTCTTTTGGCCAGTATTATACAGGGAAAAGTGTACACTCCCAATAAAAGCAATCTCATAACACCCACTTGGACTTAAAAACGTTTATGGGCCGCATACCTTGATTTTTTGTGTTTCTGCTACGGAGAGGCGAAATTCACACAAAAAGTTTTCTTTCACTGCAGCCTTTATTACATCCTGTGTCTAGTTCAACGTGAACAAATTTGGTGAAAGAACCTCTTTAAGTAGATAAGAAAGGCACTAAACAACACCACAAATATAAGTCAATGTCTTATACTTAATGTCTTTATGTAATGTTAGGTACTTGAAGCAAAACACTCTTTTTTTCAAAAAGCCTGTGAGAAAGCATGATCTTGTTGCACTCACCAGAGCAAGTTAATACTGGTTTTATGTATCAATCTAATATGCTCTGTATTTTAGCGTGCGCTCTTTTCAAGAAAACAATTCCTCTTCATAAGTATTCAGCCAGCACTGTTCGTATCAGAACTTCCTTTCCCTCACTTCCAAGCATGCAATGCTCTTGCTGTTGTTCTGTAACATAGTGCTTAGCAGTAGCCATGGTTGAGGTACTTGTATCTTGTGCCTTGGCACGTTACATGAAGGTGGGGGTCTTGGCTGGGAATGTGGACTTGTGCTGTGGGGGCGGAACACCACTGCAAGCCATATGTATCCTATGGTTTGGGTTGGCCAGTACCAGATGTTTGATAGTTCAATGAGGGAGACCACCAGTCAAAAATAAACTTTTTACTTAACGATAACTTGGGGATTATATACAGTGGATAGCGGCCACACAACTTGATGAACATTTCCTTTACAGTATGGAGCATTTTGCATACACAGTTTCAATTCCTTCCCCTTTTCTCGCTTATCCTCTATCTTCAACGTTCCTTTACACTTCACTACAGTCCAGCTCAGTATTACAGTCGAGTTAGCAAGAGTCCTGTTCTCAATCTGCAGTTCTGCGTCTTCTATCCTCTATAGGGAATTATATTGCCAGTATGGCCTGTAATTACCTTCTCTGCCTCTGACACTCTGGAACTCCTGCCCGGGGCACTCTTTTCACCCCACTTGCTCTGACCCATCTTGGCCCATTACCTCTATTAGTTATAAATTCTGAATAAATACAAGGAAGGACACAGATGAGAAAATTAAAAAATTTTTCTTCGTTTATTTAAATCTACAACGCGTTTCAACGGAAAAGCTCCGTCTTCATCGGGTGGCAATATCACATTATGGCTAGGCATCCTTAACCAGGATCCATTTCCGTTCATTCACTCTGTTCTTTCGGTCACTTCACTCTTACTGTCCGCTGGAATCTTGCTATCCTATGTCTCTGTTTTCTCTCTTGTTAGCGACACCCATGTGATGTAGCTCCACTCATATTAGACCTTAGGTCTTCGTTTTATTCACTCTAAGCCCTTTTTGTTTTTCTGACAGCAACTGTCTCTCTCCCTTCAGTTTAGCCCCTCCCACTCTGAGCTAGTCCCAATCATTAGCTCTTGTTTGCCATACTGTCAAACAATGCACATCATTAACACCATTAATGCATGGCACAATTCACATTACTGTAATGTAACTGCAAAGCAGTTGCACGCAACCTCCACCAGGGGGCGCCAGTGATGGGGACAAAAGGGTTGCACTCACCGTATAGCACCACAGTGCAGATGTGCAGGCCTCTACTAGGAGGCGATAGAGTAGTCAGACAGGCTGGTTCAGCAACAAACAGGAAGATGAAGTGCCAGATGTCACAGCAATGCATGTGGTCAGAGACAAGCCAGAAGTCAGAGCCAGACGGGAATGCAGTATCCAAAATGTGAGATGGAAATGGGAGTCAGGGTACAAGCCAATGAGTCAAAAGCCGGTCGGTAACGTAGTATCAGAGACAGAAAAGCAGGAGGCAGGGTCTAGCGTTCAAGCCGAGTCATACACTTTAGAGAAACAACCAAACGTACACAAGGTCAGGGATAGGGAGCGGTTCAGATACTAACATGGGAAGTCAGAGGCAGAAGGATCACTAGGGTATACGGGTCAGCTGCTCTAGCCAGGAAGCATGAACTATCACTGACATCGCCTGCAAGCGGTAGCAAATTGAAATAGCAAAAACAGATCCAAAACGAGGCAGAGGGGATTAACCCCCACATGACCAGTCCAGGGAGAGGATAGCAGAAAACAAACTCCGGACTGGATCATGACAATTACACATTACAATAACACACTTGTTTTTAAGGGAGGGAAACGCAGGCAATATGTCCATCTTCTTATATTTCACTGACTTGACTGTCCTGGAATGAAAGCCTGGAGATCTGAAGCAGAGCGTCAAAGAACCATTCACACTTCTAGTAATCTATATTCGTGTTTCTGTTACTGGAGTGGGATTTTTCTTGACAAAAGTAAATTATAAGTAATTATAGGTAATATAAAAATGAATAATTTGTACAGTGAGATATCTCCATTTAAGGCAATTAGATGATTTTGTAATTAGTATAATGCCTCATTGGACCTCTACCTAATGATAAGCTGCTGTACTCAGACTGAATCCATTTGCGATAGGAACGTCTGTAATTCCTATTTATTCTGCCGTCTTTGCCTCTACTGAGACTTTCTGTCATGTGCATATGTGTCAAGCTATTCTTATGTGTTCTGAAGGCCAAGTGTACGGTGACTGAACACTATTCCGAGGGGTCATAGGATGAATAAAACTAATATGACATAACCGATTCTAGAGTAGGGGAAAAGACACAGTTCTAAGCTATTCTGATCAAGTGGAAGTACAGAAGAACCAAGAATAAAGTAAAAAAAAAATAGTACAGTATGTCAACACACAAGGCATAGGTCTGTACAGTGATCAGCAGGTAATGATAGGATATTTGCCGAAATGAGGAGAATATAGCATTATTAATGCATTCATAATTACAGTTTATAGGAACAAAATCCTACTTATGCTCTTATTTGAGGGTTAGAGACAAAATGAATTGCATCATTTATGTGTAATATTTGATGACAGTGGATTGTCAAAGAAAGGTCTTCTAAGTAAACATTATTTTAATGTATGCGTTGTTGTGAAATTCTGTTCAAATGGAAGTACAGATTAACCAAGAGTAAAGTAAAAAAAAAAAATTTTGAGTATTTGTTGAAAAGTATGTTGTATGTAGGGTTTTATTATTATGGTGTTACAAAAAAACAGAGTACCGGTTATAGAGCCCACATAAAGTGTCAGCCATAGAAACCCACATTCAGTCAGCAATGTCTCTACTGCTGACTGAATGGGAGCTTCTGTGGCTGACACTTTATGTGGGCTCTATAACCGGTACTCTGTTTTTTGTATAGGTGTTCTTTGGCTGCAATGTATGGGATCTCTGCAATTGACACCGCAAGGGGGAATTGCAGAGATCCCATACATTGCAGCCAAAGAGCACCTATACATTGTCAGCCAGAGTCCAGAAACATGATGTCTCCTTGTGTATACTATTGAATCTGAGACATAAGTATGAGAGAGGGAGCAGAATTGACCTTCTCTCTGTTCTGTACATCTGTGGTTAAAGCACCACTCCAGCGTTTTTTTTTTATTTCAGCGCTGCAGTGATATTACTAATCTAAATTTCTTGCCCCTAATATTATACTTACCAGCCGCCGTCCTCAGCTCTTGCCCGTGCTGCTCCAGTCCATCTTGTGACTGCAACTTCTGACTAACCAGTAACCGTCACAAGCTCTCAATGCAAATCAATGAGGGCCTTTTTCTAGCTCTCATAGAATTACATTGAGCTGGGACTTCCGGATTGTCCAGCAAATGCTGGAGCGATCCGGAGGGTCCACAACCTGCAGAATACAACCGGATCGGCACATAAAAAAGATGAAGATGGCATCTGGGAAGTATAATACTAGAGGCAGGGAACCTAGAGCAGCACTCCAGCACTGCTATTAAAAAAAAAATTGCTGGAGTGGTGTTTTAAAGTTCTCCTTAGAAATAAATATTCTACAGAATATACGACAATTCTCAATAAATTCTGCAGCAATGGCACTTTAAGACCATTAAAGCAAAACATTAAAACTGGATTACTTCCCGTTGAACTATCCCAGACGTGGCTAACGATACTTGCTTGTTTACATATAACAATTATGTTAGAAGCAAATTCTAACAACGGCCACTGAGCAAGCATCTTGGGCTCATATCTTGCCTTGGGCAGGATGTTTTGATTAGCTGTTCCCATTGCTAAGCATCAGTGCACACTGAAATAAAGCTAACTGTTTACAATCCCCATGCAATTAACACTCGGCCCTGAATCAGGTTTATGTTATGAATCCAGAACTTTCACTGAATATGGCAGGTTGTGCCTCAAAGGTCTTGTACAAAAGGAGAAAAGATTGTTCTCCATTCCCTACAGTCATTGAAATGTTTCCAAAGTTGCAAGTGATTGCCAGGGCTATTCATCAACTCACTTGGCTCTCACCGTGTTTTGTACACCTCATCAATAAGCAGTCTGAGGTATAATTACTCATTACAATGGATACAAATGTTCCAATATTCATAGGAGATATTAACACAGAAGCTATGCATTGCAGCGTATTTTAATTTGTCTAGCGGAAATTCTGTTAAAGCGTTCCTTAAAAGAATTTGTAAGACGCTTGAATTAAATCAAACCCTTGTTATCTGTACATTTTAAGTCCTGCTGGCATATTCATTTGTATTTCCTTTATGTGATCAGCTAATCCACGCTGTCCCAAAGTAATATCCTTTGTGGAAAAAAAAGCTAATATATAAAATGTATGAGACATTATTGTCTGCAAGGCTGAGTTCCTCCAAAAACATTAGGTAATAAAGCCTTCATTCTGCTACCGAACAACAAAGAAGACAACGGGCTTCAGTTAGGAAGCTAATATGATGAACTGAGGCAGTGACAGAGGATCTTGGAGACAGCGGAGCACTGCAGTGCTATGAAACCAGGCTTGAAACATCATCTGTATGAGACAGACAGTTAAAACGAATAGTTGTGGAGTCCTTCAGTCACGCTAATAAAACATTATACATTAGGAAATTGGCTGAAAGGGAAAAACAGCAAAATGATCTCATGATGTGCTATAGATGAGAGACATCTGATGGTTTCATCCCTAAAGACAGTAATGTGTGATGAAAGGAGGCTCCAACCACTGCGACTCTACTCAGCATCATCAGCCATTGACTGCAAATGGGCCTCGTCTGACCTTGGAAGCTTAGCTGTGAGCTCTGTCAAGTACTATAACTGTTTTCCCTGTTTTTCTGTGATTTGCCTGTGGGTTCTCCATTTTTTTCTACATCCCATAAACATGGAGATATCTTAATTATCTTACTGGAAAATTTGTTTTACTGCCTGTTGGTAAATTAGATTTTGAGCCCTGTTGCATATAGAACAAATGTGGATGGTGACAATTTCAGACCTATCTCTATATTTCCTCCTGCCACTTACCTTTAAGGAAGTCAGCAGGTCCAACATTTGAGACAATAGTGGCACGTCCAACTGGGAAAACCCTTATGAAATTTGTCTACATTGTTGCGTCAGTCTTTCAGTAATTTAAAAAAAAAATGAAGAATGGTAAATGAGCTTACATTCGAGGTATCACTTTTCCTGGGAATTAGTGGTGGTCCAAAATTAAAATGTTCTCATTGATAAATTAAATGATTATTTTGACTGGGTTCCCACTTGAAGAGGTTTTCCATTACATTTTAAGTAATGCTCGTTTTGCTTGGAGGACAATGCGTTAAACTACTGTGTTGACTATTTAGGTTTATGAGTTTAATCCAGTAACATCCTTCTTGAGAAACTTTGTGTTTATTGTAACTTTATTCCATACGTGCTGTGGTAGAATGGCTCACTCGGCTGGACACAGGGGTAGAAATGGAACACTGTCTTTTTAAGAACATGCTTGGTTTATTAAATGCAGCATAAAACAAGCTGGAAAAAAGTAAACACGGCCCTCTGGGCAAAACAGCAAAACACAGTCCTTCTTCTAGAGGGGATCAGCCCGCTCAGGGTTAACAGTGTCCACGATTCAGATCCTTTGACACAGTCACAAACACTTCCCTAGAGTGCTTCCTCTCCCGACACTGACACATGCTGCCTGTGGAGGCCAGCTACTTAAGCCACAGACCACACCCTGGGGTGGCGATAAGGTGGACATCCTCCCACCCGCTCTATAGATGTCCACATAAAAGCCAGCCCATTATAGTAATGACTTAACCCCTCATAACACTTAGGTAATCAAACAATGACGCATTTTGGGAGCAGAATGAAAGTGTTTGCAATCCTAAGGAGAAGCAGGGTGCTGCTGGGAGATGTAGTTTTAGCAGTGTAAGACTAGGAATGCTATGTGAAGCTAGGTGCACAAATGGACAGAGAGCTGAAAAAAGACACAAAGGTGCAATAAAAAATGAACTTTATGTTGGACTTAGTCTGTATATTAACAATAAGTATGCAAATACTGTGTTTTATGAAAAATAATGTGATTGTGGTAATAACCTTTTAATATTAGAGCACTGTGTTGTCCATTGCATTAGAGGCAGATTTTAGAATAATGTAATATAAAACTGACAGCTGCATGCAGGGGCATAATGATCGCTGTCGCAGAGGGCGCAACATATGGCAGTGACATTAAGAGCTGCCCATGCCAGCACACTGAAGTCAGTTGCCAGCTACAGAAGGGGGCGACGCATGTCGTGGTGGAGGATAAAGGTTACTTTTATTACTATGTTTTGCTTATATAACGCCATCATATTCGGCAGCGCTTAGCATACATCATCATCGCTGTCCCCAATGGGGCTCACAAATTAAAATTCAGTATGTCTTATGTCTTTGGAGTGTGAGAGGAAACTGGAGTACCTGGAGGAAACCCACACAAACACAGGGAGAACATACAAACTCCTTGCAGATGTTGTTTTTGGTGGGATTTGAACCTAGGACCCCAGTGATGCAAATCAACAGAGCTAACTGCTGAGCCATCATGCTGAATCATGTATTTTTTATGTTTTAAAAAACAGAATTGATAGAATTGTATTACACCAGAAAGGGGCCCATGATGGGGGTCATTATACAAGGAAGGGGCCCAGAATGAGGGTCATTATACCAGAATGGATTCCAGGATGGGGATCATTATATAAGAAATGGGTCCAGGATGGGGTTCATTATACCAGATTTTGGTCCAGGATGTAGGTCATTATGTTAGAAAGGGGCCAAGGATGGAGGACATTATAGTAGGATGGGGTACATTATACCAGGAAGGGTCCCATTATGAGCGGCATTATACAAGGACAGGGGACAAAGTTACAGCTAGTGATGAGCCACACCTGTAGTGTTCGAGTTCGGTTAGGTTCGACGAACACCATTAAAACCAATGGCAGGCAAACCAAAACACATAGAAACACAAAGAAAACACATAGAAAACACTTTAAAGGTGTCCAAAAACTGACAAATTGCTCACAAGACACAACTAACACATGGAAAAGTGACAAGTACATATAGTCATGCGAAAAGAAAAGAGGTGGAGGAGTAAAAGAAGGGGGAGACACAGATATAGGCATGTCATGCCCTTCTAAAACCAAAAAAGTGCCAAGCCGACATGGCCAGTCCATTCCTGCCCGTGCGACCTGCGTGTCGCCGGGTTTGTGCCAGAGCTGCGGTGGACCCTGACAGCCAGCCCCCCTCTCCCAATACTGATGCCTGTCCGCTGGTGGGTCGAGCGAGCCCCCCTGCAAGGGAGGCAGGTCTAATCATTTTTATTTAAATTGTCTCTCTAATTTGAATGAGTACACTTTAAATCCTTTTACAAGGATCTATTGGAGGGCAAGACTCATGCCAGCAGCCGCGGTAATGCCAGGTCCAGTAGCGTCCAGTAAAGCTGCTGTACTTAAAAAGCTTTTATAAGGATTGAGCTTGGCGGTCCACCGCAAAGCGTCCTACCGCCACTCACAGCCCCTGTGCCTTGGGGTGGCTCCCCGATGCTCTTCACTGATTTTCCCGGGGCCCGAAGCATTTCCTTTGAAAAAATTAAGTGTCCAAAGTACAGGTGGTGTAGCTTGCTTAACAGCTGTGTTAATCCACTGACTAGCAGACAGTGCTACTAGGCCCAAAATTATTGTCGTTTTTTCGGAAAAACCGAACTCTTCAAAATCTAGTTGCCCCCAGCAACACAACTCTCAAGTCCTTATCTTCATCTGCAACCTGGATAATTTCTAATCCGGGTTGTTTTGCATGTAGGACCTCTAAGTGTTTATGTTGCGTCTCTATTATGAATGGGGTGCAAGAATTTCAATTTCATACCACAGGCACCATTTTTAAAATCAACTGTCATGTCAATTGCCAATCGTGCTATATTATTTATTTAATTGAGTGCGGTTGTGGGTTGCAGTACATCGGTCGGACGATACAGACGATGCATGCAAGGCTCAACAAGCACCGTCAAAATATCCGAAATGGGTTCATGCTACACAGTCTCTCAAAACATTTCTCCCTAGTGCACCAAAAGAATTTGAATTTGTTAAAACTCACTGTTATTGACCAGATACCACATGATATGCCTGATTGGTATAATAATCTAATATCAAGGGAGAGTTTCTGGATTTTTAAACTTGGTACACTGGCCCCTGAGGGGTTAAACCTCACTATTGAAAGAGTCACGTAATATATGCATTTTGTTATTTATTTATTTTCATTTATTTTTCCTTGTGTACTTTGTTTTTATGTCATTTTTACGTTGGTTTTATTCAATTTATCTGTGTTTTTTTTTTTGTTTTTTTTTCTTGTTTGCAGTCATATTTGCATTTTTAATCATGTGGGTGTTCTGATTAATTGCCTTTTAACTTTCATTTGCTGCTTCACCTTTATAAAGCTTTCCTACTCCATTCTATGTATAACTGCCACCTGAGGAAGACGTAGCTATTCCGTTGAAACGCGTTGTGGATATCAATAAATGAAGACTTTTTAATATCAGCTGAATTGCGTCTCTCGCGCTCCTTATGACCGGATTGCTTTATCATCACTTATGTCTGATCCACTCTTGAGGTACCCGGCCGGAGCTGCAGCGGACAACCTTAATCTCATCTGCCTTTATGGCCAGCCTGGCGCTCCTTTGAAACCGTCTATCTGAATTTGGTTGCAAAATTATTGTCTGGGTTAGATGCAGTTAAAAATTTGTAATTAGATCTACAGCCGGTGGCTACTCCGCTGACCAGCAGACACTGCTACTAGGCCCAAAATTATTGTCCAGGCAAGATGCAGTTAAAAATTTGTAATTATATCTACAGCCAGTGGCTACTCCGCTGACTAGCAGACACTGCTACTAGGCCCAAAATTATTGTCTGGGTTGGATGCAGTTAAAAATTTGTAATTATATTTTATTATAATATATCTACAGCCGGTGGCTACTCCGCTGACTAGCAGACACTCAAGCTTTGGAGCAGACCTCTGATTCCCAGGCTATAGTATGAGTAAACAGCTCTAGTCTTCACACTCAACCATCTGTGTTACCCCAAGCCATAGTGTATGTAGTTTCTTACGGTTAAAAGGGGGGTGGGGAAAGACCCAACCCACCTGTAATTGACGATGCCAACGTCACGTAAAACACAGCAAGGGGACTCCAAATAGAGTCTCCATTTTTTCCAAAAATTTGGGGCACAGACACCACTTAAGTAGCATCAATTGCCCCAGAGTTGCTTAAAACGGTTGGTGAGGTGATTTTACCAAATCCTCAAGCTTTTACTCTCCCCAGGATGACACATGGGTAGAAAAGTCCTTGCATGATTTGTTCATCTTTATGAACGTGAGTCTGTCTACATTCTCAGTGGACAGCCGTGTGTGCTTATCTGTCAGACTCAGCACACCACCAGCAGCGCTGAACACACGTTCAGAGAGAACAAAATTATAATTAGAATGAGTACCACACACTGCTACAGGCCAAAATTATTCTACAGGCAAGATGCAGCTAAAAATAATTATTAATTGAAAGCTGGGGGAACTTAGTATAATGGCCTATTAGAATGAGTACCACACACTGCTACAGGCCAAAATTATTCTACAGCCAAGATGCAGCTAAAAATAATTATTAATTTGAAAGCTGGTGGAGCTTAGTATAGATGGCCTATTTTAATGAGTAACACACACTGCTACAGGCCCAAAATTATTCTACAGGCAAGATGCAGCTAAAAATAATTATTAATTTGAAAGCTGGTGGAGCTTACTATAGATGGCCTATTAGAATGAGTACCACACACTGCTACAGGCCCAAAATTATTCTACAGGCAAGATGCAGCTAAAAATAATTATTAATTTGAAAGCTGGTGGAGCTTAGTATAGATGGCCTATTAGAATGAGTACCACACACTGCTACAGGCCCAAAATTATTCTACAGCCAAGATGCAGCTAAAAATAATTATTAATTTGAAAGTTGGTGGAGCTTAGTATAGATGGCCTATTGGAATGAGTACCACACACTGCTACAGGCCCAAAATTATTCTACAGGCAAGAAGCAGCTAAAAATTAGTATTACTTTGAAAGCTGGTGGAGCTTAGTATAGATGGCCTATTAGAATGAGTACCACACACTGCTACAGGCCCAAAATTATTCTACAGGCAAGATGCAGCTAAAAATAATTATTAATTTGAAAGCTGGTGGAGCTTAGTATAGATGGCCTATTAGAATGAGTACCACACAGTGCTACAGGCCCAAAATTATTCTACAGCCAAGATGCAGCTAAAAATAATTATTAATTTGAAAGTTGGTGGAGCTTAGTATAGATGGCCTATTAGAATGAGTACCACACACTGCTACAGGCCCAAAATTATTCTACAGGCAAGAAGCAGCTAAAAATTAGTATTACTTTGAAAGCTGGTGGAGCTTAGTATAGATGGCCTATTAGAATGAGTACCACACACTGCTACAGGTCCAAAATTATTCTACAGCCAAGATGCAGCTAAAAATTATTATTAATTTGAAAGCTGGTGGAGCTTAGTATAGATGGCCTATTAGAATGAGTAACACACACTGCTACAGGCCCAAAATTATTTTCCGGCCTAGATGCAGCTACAAATTATTAGCAATTTTAAAGCTTAAAACGTTTGATGAGGTGATTTTACCAAATCCTCAAGCTTTTATTCTCCCCAGGATGACACAGGGGTAGAAAAGTCCTTGCGGATCCATGATTTGTTCATCTTTATGAACGTGAGTCTGTCTACATTCTCAGTGGACAGCCGCGTGCGCTTATCTGTCAGCACACCACCAGCAGCGCTGAACACACGTTCAGAGAGAACGCTGGCTGCGGGGCATGACAAGATCTCCAAGGCGTGAGTGGTGAGCTCCGGCCATTTATCCAGATTGGAAGCCCAAAAAGAGCAAGGGTCCAGTGACACAGTCATGGCTTCGATGTTCAGTTGGAGATACTCCTGTACCATCGTCTCTAGGCGTTGACTATGTGTCTGACTTCTTGTCTCCTGTGGCCTTGCAAAGGATGGGCTAAAAAACTGGTAAAGGATTCTGCAAAATTGCTGTGAACACCAGCAGATACTGTGTTTCTGTTATGGTTTGAGTGCTGAACACTCGACAGTCCCACGGTTGGCAAGTTAGAACTGTGAGATTCACTACGTGCACTGGTGTTTTGTGGAAAAGCACATGTAAGATTCTGCAACAGTCTCTGCTGTTACTCCTGCATGCGTGAATCCCTTTCTATGGCTGGAATTATTTCGGCAAATTTACTTTTTTACCGGGGATCTAACAGTGTGGCTACCCAGTAGTCAGGATTATTTCGAATTCTGACAATTCGAGGGTTATGTTGCAGGTAGTACAGCAAGAAGGCACTCATGTGTCTTGCACATCCGGGAGCACCAAGTCCCTGTTGTGTTGGTGGCGAGGTACGACTCATGCTTCCTTCCTCTGCACTCTCCCCCCAACCTCGCACAACAGAAATGTGATCAAGGTCTCCCTCATCTGATGAGTCTTCCATGCCCATCGCCAGTTCGTCATCCACTTCTTCCTGGGCTCCTGCACCTTCTTCACTAGTTTGGCTGCTACCATGCACCCTGGTTAATCCCTCTCCCCCACCCTCCCATGCCAGCCGCCTTGGTGCTGCCGACCGTCTGGACCTTGCAGATGTTAGCCCTTCCGCATACAACTCCTCCTCCTCTACTTCCCCCACCTCCTCTTGTTCAACCACCTGACTCCGAATTCTGTTTAACATCTGCTCCAGCATGTAAATCACCGGAATAGTCATGCTGATAATTGCATCGTCAGCATTAAACATCTTCGTGGCCATTTCAAAACTGTGCAGAAGGGTGCATAGGTCCCTGATCTGAGACCACTCCTCCAGCGTGATTTGCCCCACCTCTGGATCTCGTTGGCCCAGGCTATAATTCAGAATGTATTGCACCAGGGCTTGTCGGTGCTGCCACAGTCGCTGCAACATCTGCAGAGTTGAATTCCACCGTGTTGGCACATCGCATTTTAGCCGGTGAAGTGACAGGCCCAACGACTTCTCTAGAGATGTAAGTCGCTGAGCTGCGGGATGCGAACAGTGGAAGTGAGCACACAGCGACCGTGCCCTCTGCAGAAGGCCATGTAGTCCGGGATAGTGGGCTAAAAATTGCTGGACAACCAGGTTCAACACGTGAGCCATACAAGGCACGTGTGTGACATTGCCCCGGCGAAGGGTTGCACCCAGGTTTCCCTGGTTGCAGGTCCAGTGGAGTCAACCATTCATGAAACTGGTTCTCCAGAGCTGACCACAACTCCTCAGCTGTGTGACTCACATTTCCCAGACATTTCAACGTAAAAACCGCCTGATTACGTTGAGCCCTTCTGCCAGCATAGCAAGGAGGTGTGCTGCAGGATCCCTTCTGCGCAGTTAGAAAGCCCGTGGCATGACCAGACAGGCTTTCAGTGCAGGTGGAGGACCGAGAGGAGGTTGAGGAGGCAGAAGCAGTAGAGGAACTTCGAGATAAAGAGGATTGATGCACAACTCGTGGGGACGGCAAGACTTGGACAGCAGCCCCTTGTCCTGCTGTCACCATAGTTACCCAGTGCCCAGTCAGTGACATGTAACGCCCCTGTCCATGCCTACTCGTCCAAGTGTCTGTGGTGAAATGCACCCTGTCACACAATGAGTTTCTCAAAGAAGCGGTGATGTGTGCGACATGCTGGTGGAGCGCAGGCACACCTTTCTTTGAGAAGTAGTGCCGACTGGGCATTTGGTACTAGGGCACTGCGACGGACGTAAGGGCTCGAAAATCCATTGTGTCAACAAGGCGGAAAGACAGCATTTCTGTAGCCAAGAGCTTGCAGATGGTGAAATTCAACCTCTTAGTTTTCTCATGGCTAGGAGGAAATGGTCTTTTACTTGTCCACATCTGAGTGACCGAGGGCTGGCTGTTGTGCGTAGACGGGGTTGAGTAGGGTGTCCCCGGACAACTGACGGTCTGTGAGGAAGATGCAGGTGCAAAAGTTAGGTTGCCTTGATCCAAAGGTGGTGCTCTCGATGTCTGAGAGCGCTCAACACCAGCTGGTGTTTCCACTTCCAAATGAGCTGATGACCTGCCAATCTGACTGGCTGTTGCTGGTAAAGAGGTGCCAGGTCTGAGTCTCAAAACAGGTCTGACTGCTGTCCCCCTAGTCACAGAGGATGAAGAGGTCGCGGTCGCGGATGCACAAGATTGGGCAGACAGTGGTTGGGCCAGCCCGCTAGGCTGCATTGTAGCACAGTGAGCTTGCCACTGCAACTTATGCTTCATATCCATGTGACGGTTCATGCATGAAGTACTCAAACTATGGATTTTTTGGCCTCTACTTAGCTTTTGGTCACAAATGTTACAGATAACACGAGTTGGGTCATCCTTATTGATGTTAAAAAATGCCCAGGCTATGCAAGGCTTAGAACCCATGCGACCTGAAGAGCCACCTTGACTTGTGGTCAGAGGCAGAGTTGTGGTTGAGGATGTAGTTGGTGACGTGCTTCCAGTACTACGTCTCTGTCCAGAAAGGTGCACCCTGACCTCGTCGTCACTCGAATCCTCCTCCACCTCCTCTGCTGACCTCATCGACTGTCTCACTGTGGGTTGACAGTAAGTGGGATCTACAACCTCGTCATCATCACCCTGTGTGTTCTCACCCCCGTCGTCCTCAGAGCCAACCTCTTCCTGCCCTGACACAAAACTCAAGTTGTCGCTCACATCTGGTATTTGAGTCTCATCATCGTCTTCCTCATTGTCTCCACCAACAGGAGTTACAGTTTGGGAACAAGGGTTTACATTATGCTCAGAACCTTCTTCATCTGGTCCTGGATCAGACTCATAAACATTCTGGGCATCAGTGCAGATCATTTCCTCATCTGGATTCACAGAAGCTGTGGAGACAACCTCTGATTCCCAGGCTACAGTATGAGTAAACAGCTCTGCAGACTCAACCATCTGTTCTACCCCATACTCAGATGGGCAGTTGGAGACTTGGGAGCTGTGAGGAAGCAAGTGCGATTGGGGTGACAACTCTGAGGATTGGAGTTTTTGTGTTGTTGAAGTTGAGGTGGAGAGTCGACTTAAAGGAGCACTTGATATCTGTTGAAGCACCTTATTTTTTTGTGCCTCATCTGGAATTTGTAGCGATGGGCGTGCCCGTAAGAAAGGGATCATACCACATTGTCCACTAAAAGAAGTAGACCTCTTAGTTTGGCTGGAAGATGGTCTTTCTTCTGCAGATGTTACTGTTGCTTTAACACCTACCCCACGGACACAGCATTTTTTCCCCTTCACAACACGCCTATTCCCCTTTCCACCAGCAGCAGGTCGTTTGCCACTCATTTTGGTGGTTACCTAATTGACAGCTGTGGAGTTGTTTCCACAAAAAACGATGGCTGCAAAAAATTCTTAGTATTTGAACTCGGGTGGAGCTTTGTATAGATGGCCTAATACAATGAGTACCACAGACTGCTACTATGCCCAAATTGTTGTCCAAGCAACATGCAGATAGAATTTTTTTTTTTAAGGCTGGTGGAGCTTTGTATAGATGGCCTAATACAATGAGTACCACAGACTGCTACTATGCCCAAAATTATTGTCCAAGCAACATGCAGATAGAATTTTCTTTTATTTTTTTAAGGCTTGTGGAGCTTTGTATAGATGGCCTAATACAATGAGTACCACAGACTGCTACTATGCCCAAATTATTGTCCAAGCAACATGCAGAGAGATTTTTTTGGGGTTTTTTTTAAGGCTGGTGGAGCTTTGTATAGATGGCCTAATACAATGAGTACCACAGACTGCTACTATGCCCAAATTATTGCCCAAGCAACATGCAGATAGATTTTTTGGGGGGGGTTTTAAAGGCTGGTGGAGCTTTGTAGAGATGGCCTAATACAATGAGTACCACAGACTGCTACTATGCCCAAATTATTGTCCAAGCAACATGCAGATAGAATTTTTTTTTTTAAGGCTGGTGGAGCTTTGTATAGATGGCCTAATACAATGAGTGCCACAGACTGCTACTATGCCCAAATTATTGTCCAAGCAACATGCAGATAGATTTTTTTGCTTTTTTTTAAGGCTGCTGGAGCTTTGTATAGATGGCCTAATACAATGAGTACCACAGACTGCTACTATGCACACAATTATTGAACAGGCTAGATGCAGTGAATAATTATGAGTGATTTGAACGCTGGTGTAGCTTAGTTTAGATGGCATAATAGAATGAGTAGCACACACTGCTACTATGCACACAATTATTGTCCAAGCAACATGCAGATAGAATTTTTTTTTTGTTTTTTAAGGCTGGTGGAGTGTTATGAATGTGCTAGAGATGATTTCTGAGCAGAGGCTCCCTCTGGTGGTTACTGACAGTACTGAGCCTTTCAGCGAGGAATGGCAATCTGGGATCGCTGACTGGTCTGATATAAGGGAGGTTCCCTCCCATGATGGTTGCCGGTGATCAATTGTTCTTGTCTCAATTGTGGTTCCTGGTTCATTTGGAAGTTTGCTGAGTCTTGCCTGCATCTTCTGCTATCAGATAAGATATTTTCTGCTTTTATTTTTGTGCTTGCTTTTTGCATTGTTCCCTGCACTTCTTTGGAGGTCAGCCAGGTCCCCTCCGGGGGCTTGTGCTCCTCTCAGTTTATCTGAAGCCACTGTTATTTGTTCATTTGCTTTTTCCTGTTTTTTCAGTGGCTGCAGCTTAGTTTTGTTACACCAGAGATCTGATTTTAGGTGGTAGAGATCGTGTGATCTCAGGTGTTTTTGCAATCAGAAGAGTTGGTATTTTTTGGATTTTTTTTTTGGATTGCAGTGAGTATCCTTTCCTGTACTTTTCTGTCTAGACAGATTGGGCCCCAGCGTTTGCTCATTCTATTTTCTGTCTGTGTCCGTGCTTCTTCTTGTCTAACCGCCATTACATATTTGGGGGCTTCCTATTTTTTTGGGGGATCTGCTCCGGGGCAGATAGCTTTCATCTTTCTGCCTTTAGGTGTAGTTATCTCTCAGGCTGTGACAAGGCATGTAGGATCAATGTAGGAACGCTCCACGGCTACCTCTAGTTGTGTGGTCAGTTCAGGGTACTGCAATCCAATAGGTTCCAGCCTCTCTGATGTATTGCCGTTTTTGCTTAGGCTGTGGTTCCATGGTCCGGAACCACAGCGCTTTGGACGGAGCGGAAATTCCGCACCGCCCAAAGCCCCCCCACTTTTTGACGCACGCTCTATCCAGATGTGTTCCGGACACCTCCAGAACACATCCGGAAAGAACGCAGGGCTGCATAGCCCTGTTATTTCCATTGAGGCGACGCAGCGTCGCCGCAACGGGCTAGGACATGCTGCGGTCTGAAAAGACGCGCCGCATGTCCGGATACACAGGTCTTCCGGATGCGTGTTTTACAGCATAGTGGAGACGGGATTTCTTGAAATCCCCTCCACTATGCTGTAACATCTGGACGCTGCGTGTTTGACGCTGCGCCAACGCACAGCATCAAACACGCAGCATTTCCTGAAGCATTCCGGATCGTGGAAACTCACCCTTATTCTCCTCAGCTACCAAAACACAACAGTGGAGCTTTGTATAGATGGCCTAATACAATGAGCACCACAGATTGCTACTATACCCAAAATTAGTGTCCAGGCAACATGCCGATAGAATTTTTTTTTTTTAAGGCTGGTGGAGCTTTGTATAGATGCCCTAATAGAATGAGTAGCACACACTGCTACTATGCACACAATTATTGAACAGGATAGATGCAGCGAATAATTAGGAGTGATTTGAACGCTGGTGTAGCTGACAAAAAGTGATAGCAACTGCTGTAACCTAGCCCTGAAAAGGGCTGCAATTACAAATAGTCACTGTCCCAAGTTGACCTATCTGTCTATTTAAGAGTGAGCACAGACCTGCCTGCTAAAACTGCTAGGAACTGATGTAACGTAGCCCTCAAAGGGGCTGCAATTATGAACTAGTCCCTACTCCCTAAACCTTCCTCTCTATTTCTCAGCGATTTTGCTTGCAAGTCGCAGTTGCACAATGCACACACAATATAGCGCTAACAGCAGCAGTGCCGTCTAACACTGAGCTGCAGCACGGAGAAAATGGTGGCGAGGGGGGAAATGGCTGGGTCTTATAGGGCAAGGACATGTGACATACACAGCCAATGACACGTGCCCTTGCTTGTGTGAAAAAAAAGCACCTCGCTCCGTGTGAGCGCTGCTGATAGGCTGACAGACTGCACCGCCCACTGGAAATGCGGGAAAGAGAAAAAAAAATGGAGATCTTCATTATCTCTGCAGAGATCCATGCCATGCCCCTCCCCCCCGCCATGCTGGACACTCAAAATGTGTATTAACAGTGATTCTCAGAATAACTGTTAAAAAATCCAGTTACGACTTTGGTGCACGAACAGTATCGAACATAACCTCGAACAGCCGGATTTTTTCCAAATCGTTGGGTTCGTCGAACGACTCGAACACTGCCCAAAACAGCTCGAATTTGAAATTGGCTAACAGTTCTAGTCGAACACCGCTCATCTTTAGTTACAGCAAAGAGCCACGATGGGAGACATTATTACAGTAAGGAGAACAGGACTGGGAACATTATAACAGGAAGAGGCCCAGGACAGTGGATATTATAACGGGATGGGGTCTAGAATGAGAGAAATTATTACAGGATTGGGGCCAGGACTGGGGACATTATCATGGAAAGAGGCCAGAAGTGAGGACATTATTACAGAAAGGGGCCAGTACAAAGAACATTATTATAGAAAGGGGCCCAGGATGGAGGACATTATTACTGAAAAGGGACTGGTCTGGGGATATTATTATAGAACGGGACCAGGATATGAGACATTATTACAGGAACTGGGGGCACTATTACATATTATAAATTATAGGATCTAGAACGCTTCAAAGGCCCTTACATCTAACCAACTTGAAGGTGGGGGGCTCAGGTCCAAAATTTACACTGGGACTCTAGTTACACCACTGGCTGCATGCTGCTGCATTATCATGGTGATCATCATTTATGCACATTTGCTTTCTATCACACATGAATAGACTACATTGTGATCCCTCGATTTTATTAAAAAAAAGATGGGAATGTATACATTTGTAACTCAATGCTTTGCACACATCATACTGATGACTCCATTACCTACTGACATCATTTAATTAATATTAAATAGATATTATTATTATTATTATTATTAATAATGTTATTATTACTAAAGTGCAACATCCAATGAACACGGTCCTATTGTCTTGTTTTATACATAGGTTTACTAATTTTACTGTCTCCCCTGATTGTAAGGAATATGTCTTGATAGCAATTGTTATCACATTATGTATTATTATTATTTCTATAATGAAAAACACCAAAAATAATTAACTTGGAATCAAAAATTCTGCCGTTTGGCCTGAGCTGACAGTAATATAAGCTACGGCTGAAGTTTGAGTGACAGTTTCCACAGCAGGTGAGTAGTAAACTCTCAATTTATAAGTGTCATAAAATAGAAAATGTCTCTCTTGAATTGGAAGCATAAACTTGAGCCCTTCAAAATCAGTAGGAGTAATAGGGCAAGTAAGGTTTATTGAATCCAGCCTGCTTCCTTATCATGTCTATCCTTCATTTACCCTTATGATGTGAATAATAAATGTAGTCTAAATGCATGCACCAGGGCTGTCTGATACATAGCTGTTATGTTCTGCACTCCCTGCTGTTCGTTTTTTCATAAGACACGGTAAGTCAGTCTGTAGAGAAAACCTGCTAAGAAATGTGACCGGGTCCATTACATTTGATCCAATACTCATGTATAAGAGGTCACAGCCGCAACTGGGCCCATGCGGGTAAGGGCCCATGCGGGTGACAAATGCCGGTAGAAATTTCAACTATATGCTCATCCTTGGACGTACATTCAGTTGAAGTGTATTGCGGCAAACAGATCAGTTGGGTCCATGTGCAGCAATACACGCTGCGGATAATCAGAGGCCAGCAGCTGATGTCATTATGCACATTACTGGAGGCACATGGCAGTGACATCAGATGCTCCCATTGCTTGAACGCTGAATTCAGATACAGGCTTCAAAAGAGGATGCTGCGCGGCAGGGGAGCAGAGGAAAGGGTGAGTTAGTTGGGATTTTTTTCTGTGCATTAAAGAACAGTGGCAGAATGTATACCATAGATGTATAGCAGCACAGGACCAACAAAAAGGGACAGATTACCAGGATATGGTCCAGGTTAAGGGACATGCCAATATAAGGGACATATTACCAGGATTGGGTACAGAATAAGGGACATATACCAGGATAAGAGACATATTACCAGGATGCAGCCCAGGATAATGGACATATGCCAGGATAATGGGATATATATATATATATATATATATATATATATATATATATATATATATATATATATATATATATATCAGGATGGAGCCCAGGATAAGGGACACATATCAGGATAGGGGATATATATACCAGGATGGGGAATGTATATACCAGGATGGGGTCCAGGATAAGGGTAATATACCAGAATATGGGGTATATATATCAGGATGGGCCCAGGATAACAGAAATATACCAGGTTGAGGGATATGTACAGTACAGACCAAAAGTTTGGACACACCTTCTCATTCAATGATTTTTCTGTATTTTCATGACTATGAAAATTGTAGAATCACACTGAAGGCATCAAAACTATGAATTAACACATGTGAAATTATACATTACACTTTACAAAAAAGTGTGAAACAACTGAAAATATGTCTTATATTCTAGGTTCTTCAAAGTAGCCACCTTTTGCTTTGATTACTGCTTTGCACACACAGAAAAGGTGAACGGATGGACTCTACATGCCTGGTTCCCACCGTGAAGCATGGAGGAGGTGGTGTGATGATGTGAAGGTGCTTTGCTGGTGACACTGTTGGGGATTTATTCAAAATTGAAGGCATACTGAACCAGCATGGCTACCACAGCATCTTGCAGCAGCATGCTATTCCATCCGGTTTGCGTTTAGTTGGACCATCATTTATTTTTCAACAGGACAATGACCCCAAACACACCTCCAGGCTGTGTAAGGGCTATTTTATCAAGAAGGAGAGTGTTGGGTGCTACGCCAGATGACCTGGCCTCCACAGTCACCAGACCTGAACCCAATCGAGATGGTTTGGGGTGAGCTGGACCGCTCACTGCTTCAATTTTGAATAAATCGCCAACAGTGTCACCAGCAAAGCACCCCCACACCATCACACCACCTCCTCCATGCTTCACGGTGGGAACCAGGCATGTAGAGTCCATCCGTTCACCTTTTCTGCATGCAAAGCAGTAATCAAAGCAAAAGGTGGCTACTTTGAAGAACCTAGAATATAAGACATATTTTCAGTTGTTTCACACTTTTTTGTAAAGTGTAATGTATAATTCCACATGTGTTAATTCATAGTTTTGATGCCTTCAGTGTGATCCTACAATTTTCATAGTCATGAAAATACAGAAAAATCTTTGAATGAGAAGGTGTGTCCAAACTTTTGGTCTGTACTGTATATATACCAGGATGGGGCCCAGGATAAGGGACATATATACCAGGATGGGGCATATATATACCAGGATGGGGCCCAGGATAAGGGACATATATACTAGAAAGGAGGATATATATATACCAGGATGGGGCCTAAGATATGGGACATATATACTAGGATGGGGGATATATACCAGGATAAGGGACATATATACCAGGATGTGGATATATATGCCAGGATGGAAGACATATATACTGTATATATAATCTAAGAGGGTAAGGGGTGCTCACTTGAAGGGTGGATTATGGTGCCAGGAGAAAAATAAGTCAATATATAGTAATATATAGTCTGTAATAAAAGGAGCTCAAACATTAAGAATTATCTAGTGAGAGCAGACATAGGCTCCATTAAGAAGGATTTGGTCCAAAGTACCATGTCCACACCACGCATGGGCACTTTCCCCTGTTTAAGTTGCCTACAATGCTCCCATGTCATTAAGGGTAACTCATTTACACATCCACGCTCTGGACGTAGGTTCCCAATTAATGGATTTTTCACATGTAATTCATCCTATGTCATCTACCTTATAAAATGTCCTTGTGGACTAGGTTATGTTGGTGAAACAACTCAACATTTTCGTGACCGGATTTCACAACATAAGTCTACAATCAGGTGCGGACGCACCTGTTTTCCGATTCCGGCGCATTTTCTTCAGAATAACCACAATATTTCTAACTTAGGTTTCAGGTCATAGATCATGTCCCACCATTGAGACGAGGAGGCAATAGGGTTAAAAGACTCAAAGAACGTGAATCGTTCTGGATACATACGTTACAAACCCTCGCCCCTCTAGGTCTCAATAAAGATTATGAATACTCCTAACCTATTTATATTAGTAGATGTTATGACTTGTGTATATATATATTTGTATATTACATGTATACTTCCCCTTTCCTCTTTTTCCATATTATATGTTTGCTGACATGTTTTTAGGTCATTTTTTCTGTACCAGATGATTTTTTAGTCTTATCTCATCATATTATTTTCTTTATTTTTGATAATTATTATTTTCTGCTGCATATATAATATTCAATTATTTTATATATTCATATCTTTTGTGGCCACATTTTAGGTCACCTATTCTTTTTATCATATGTAATCTTGTTTTTCATCTTTTTTCCAAACAGGGAGCTACGGAGCAGAAATAAATCATCTTGTATATCTTTATTACCTGCGCATGCGCCTTGTCACTGCTTTTTGCTGTTCGGCTCTTCTCGATTCTTTCCGTGGTGCGCATGCGCTCTCCTGTCTTCACTTTTTCAGCCCGATACCTGGAAGTGCGTCATCTTCCCATTATGCACCTGATTCCTCGTACCTTCGGCTTTTCTCGGCTTGTTCCGCTGCGCGCATGCGCCGTTGGACTTTCACCCTCCCAGCACGATACCCGGAAGCAGTTTACGTACCAGCACAGGCGGATATAAAAACCGTCACTCTATGGTGCCGCTCACATATTTGAATCACTTCCCATTTGGAACAGGACATCTCTCCTGCACGGTACTTACCTGCCTTTCTTTGCCGGCCTTCACCACAAGGTAGTATGTTGTCATTTGCTGCTCTTTTCTGTTCTCTTCCTTTGCACTGGTTACAGCATTCTCTTTAAATGCTCCCCTACTTACTTATTTCTAGGATTTGATTCTTCTCCACTCCGTGGATGGGTTCTATTCAGATATAGTAATGTATCCTCCTTCTATTTTTTCTTCTTTTGGTTATATATGCACCAGATACTACTGCTATATATAGATTGTAGCTGATTAATAGTTTATTATGTAAACCGCTGTTTCTTTCCATGGTTCCTCTCTATAAGAATACGGCCACTGTATTACTAATGGCTCTCCCTTATGAAAAATTTCATATTTATATTGTAGAGGTCCCTTTTTGTTATGGATTCACTAATATGTAATATAACAGTATATATTTGTATACACATACATAGACGGTTAATACTTTATTCTTTATTATAATTGTCCTTATCGACACATTATGGCAATTATTCTCCATTGTTGATTTATTACATTCACTCCATGATGGCCTATTCCCCATATACGTGGGTTAGTCACTTATAATTTTTATGTATGCTTGTCTATCGTCGTTATTTACTTTTTCTTTTGTGACATATTTATTTTTATATCTTACAGATTGTACTTGATAAAGGCTACATAAGCCGAAACGTTGTGTTTTCATCTGTTATATATTTGAACCTTTTTGCCACATTGGAGTCATTTTCACAAATAAAACCTATTTTCAAAAGTTCCTCTTTTGACTTATGCTTTTGAGTGCAGGAGTTTTATCTTCTCTATATACTGTATATATATATATACACACACATGGTCAAAATTGTTGGTACCCCTGGTTTCACAACAGAATAACCCACAATGGTGACAGAAATAACTTGAATCTGACAAAAGTAATAATAAATAAAAAATCTATGAAAATGAACAAATGAAAGTCAGACATTGCTTTTCAACCATGCTTCCACAAATTTTTTAAAAATAAAACTAATGAAATAGGCCTGGACAGAAATGATGGTACATTTAACTTAATATTTTGTTGCACAACCTTTTGAGGCAATCACTGCAATCGAATAATTCCTGTAACTGTCAATGAGACTTCTGCACCTCTCAACAGGTATTTTGGCCCACTCCTCAAGAGCAAACGGCTCTAGTAGTCTCGTATTTGAAGGTTGGCTTTTCCAGACGGCATGTTTCAGCTCTTTACAAAGATGCTCAATAGGATTTAGGCCAGGGCTCAAAGAAGGCCACTTTAGAATAGTCCAATGTTTTCCTCTTAGCCATTCTTGGGTGTTTTTAGCTGTGTGTTTTGTGTCTTTATCCTGTTGCAAGACCCATGACCTGCGACTGAGACCAAGCTTTCAGACACTGGGCAGCACATTTCTCTCTAGAATCCCTTGAAAGTCTTGAGATTTCATTGTACCCTGCACAGACTCTAGACACCCTGTGCCAGATGCAGCAAAGCAGCCCAGAACATAACAGAGCCTCCTCCATGTTTCACAGTAGGGACAGTGTTTTTTTTCTTGACATGCTTCATTTTTCCATCTGTGAACATAGAGCTGATGTGCCTTGCCAAAAAGTTCCATTTTTGTCTCATCTGTCCATAGATCATTCTCCCAGAAGCCTTGTGGCTTGTCAACATGTAGTTTGGCAAATTTCAGTCTGGCTTTTTTATGATTTTTTTTAACAATGGTGTCCTCTTTGGTCGTCTCCCATCAAGTCCACTTTAACTCATACAATGACGGATGGTGCAATCTGACACTGATGTTCCTTGAGCTTGAAGTTCACCTTTAATCTGTTTAGAAGTTTTTCTAGGCTCTATTGTTACCATTCGTATTATCCGTCTCTTTGATTTGTCATCAATTGTCCTCTTGCGGCCACATCCAGGGAGGTTGGCTGTCCAGGCCTATTCATGAGTTTTATTTTTTTTAATTCTGTGGAAGCATGGTTGGACTGACTTTCATTTGTTCATTTTCATAGATTTTTTATTTATTATTACTTTTGTCAGATTCAAGTTTTTTCTCTGACCATGGTGGGTTTTTCTGTTATTAAACGAGAGATACCAACAATTTTGACCATGTGTGTATATACACTGCTCAAAAAAATAAAGAGAACACTCAAATAAAACATCCTAGATCTGAACGAATGAAATATTCTCATTGAATACTTTGTTCTGTACAAAGTTGAATGTGCTGACAAGAAAATCACACAAAAATCATCAATGGAAATTACATTTATTAACCAATTGAGGCCTGGATTTGGAGTCACCAACAAAATTAAAGTGGAATGTAATGTCCTTAAAACAAGTCAAAATGATGCTCAGTGTGTGTGGCCTCCATGTGCCTGTCTGACCTCCTTGTGCCTGCTTGACCTCCCTACAATGCCTGGGCATTCTACTGATGAGGCAGCAGATGGTCTCCTGAGGGATCTCCTCCCAGACCTGGACTAAAGCATCCGTCAACTCCTGAACAGTCTGTGGTGCAACATGATGATGGTGAATGGAGCGAGACATGATGTCCCAGATGTGCTCAATCGGATTCAGGTCTGGGGAATGGGAGGGCTAGTCCATAGCTTCAATGCCTTCGTCTTGCAGGAACTGCTGATACACTCCAGCCACATGAGATCTGGCATTGTCCTGCATTAGGAGGAACCCAGGGCCAACCGCACCAGCATATGGTCTCACAAGGGGTCTGAGGATCTCATCTCGGTACCTAATGGCAGTCAGGCTACCTCTGGGGAGCACATGGAGGGCTGCACGGCCCTCCAAAGAAAAGCTACCCACCATACTGACCATTACTGACCCACTGCAAAACTGGTCATGCTGAAGGATGTTGCACAGGGCTCGCTGTTGGCACCCCGGCGCCCAGAGGCGTATCTAGGGGAGCGCAGTCAGACCACCTAATGCGGCGGTCTGCAGTGTCTCCTCTGGCGGCTGTATTCTGCCGCCCCCTGGACTGGGAATCGGCTGTTCTCAGTGCCGGCTGTCAAGCTGACAGCCAGCACAAAGAATCTGCAGCGCACCGGCTCCCAGAGTCCAGTGAACAAGTGTACTTGGTCTTTCAGACGCGAGTACAACTGAAGCCAACGTCAGCAGCATGATCATGTCATGTGATCACGCTGCTGAAGTCACTTTCTGGCAGGCAGAAGAGAGCAGAAGATCTGTTGTAAGTGCTCCTACCTCGTGTGTCTGTGGAGCTGCAAATTCAGCGTAGAAGGGGGATGATTTATTGTTTGCTTGTGTGTGGGTGGAATTCCGTCTTGTGGAGGGGATCTATTCTGTGTGGGGGGGATTATTCAGTATGGAGGGGGGATTCAGTGTAGAGGGGGTATTATTTGTGTGGAGGGGGATTATTCTGTGTGTTGGGGGATTATTCAGTGTGAGGGGGACTTATTATTTGTGTGGGTGAGGATTATTCTGTGTGTTGGGAGATTATTCAGTGTGAGGGGGATTTATTATTTGTGTGGAGGGGGGATTATTCAGTGTGGAGGGGTATTTATTATTTGTGTGGAGGGGGATTATTCTGTGTGTTGGGGGATTATTCAGTGTGAGGGGGATTTATTATTTGTGTGGGGGGGATTATTCTGTGTGTTGGGGGATTATTCAGCATGAGGGGGATTTATTATTTGTGTGGAGGGGGATTATTCAGTGTGAGGGAGATTTATTATTTGTGTGGAGGGGGGATTATTCTGTGTGTTGGGGGATTATTCAGTGTGAGGGGGATTTATTATTAGTGTGGAGGGGGGATTATTCAGTGTGAGTGGGATTTATTATTTGTGTGGAGGGGGGATTATTCTGTGTAGAGGGGGTATTTATTATTTGTGTGGAGGGGGGATTATTCTGTGTGTTGGGGGATTATTCAGTGTGAGGAGGATTATTAGTGTGAAGTGGGGATTATTCAGTGTGAAGGGGGATTAGGGTTAGGGGGTGTGTGTGGAGGGGGCGCAAAACTGAATTCTTGCCCCGGGTGAAAGAAAACCTAGATACACCTCTGCCGGTGCCCGTTAGTGGAGGAGAGCGGTGTTAGCGCCGCCACTTGGCCCCCCTGCTTGCTCAGGGTCCCGGCAGCCGGCACAATACTTACCTCCCCCCGTGCCTCCGCAGCTTCGGTGTCTTCCGCAGCTCTGCACTGTGACGTCTCAGGTCAGAGGGCGCGATGACGTCTTTCCACAGCACCCTTTCCTGAGCAGTAACAGTGCAGAGCGCAGCATAGTGCAGAGGAGAGCTCCATATTTTGTATTGAGCATTATATGGGGACCAGTATCCTGTATGGAGCAATTTATGTGGTCCAGTATTCTGTACGGAGCATTATTTGGTGTCCAATATTCTTTATGGAGCATTATATTTGGCCCATAATATTGTATGGAGGTCCAGTCTGTACTGTGTGTTGTGAGGATTCGGCGGTTTCTGAGCTATTGTAGAATTTATAATAGATATCACTCGTGTAATGTAAGAAGTGAAATCTTTGGACTTGTACTATACCCATATTTTTCTGCAGTATCGGAGCATCATGAATCGTGGTCTGTGTTAAAGAGGCCCACTGAGACTCTTTCGCCCGGGGGCCCATAAAAACCTGGAGCCGGCCCTGATGTTGCAGGTAGCAGATCGGTCTCCACGGCGTCTCCAGACTCTGTCACATCTGTCACATGTGCTCAGTGTGAACCTGCTTTCATCTGTGAAGAGCACAGGGCACCAATGATGAATTTGCTAATCCTCGTGTTCTGTGGCAAATGCCAAGCGTTCTGCACGGTGTTGGGCTGTGAGCACAACCCCCATCTGTGGACGTCGAGCACTCAGACCATCCTCATGGAGTCGGTTTCTAACCGTTTGTGCAGACACATGCACATTTGTGGCCTGCTGGAGGTCATTTTGCAGGCCTCTGGCAGTGCTCCTCCTGTTCATCCTTGCACAAAGGCGGAGGTAGCGGTCCTGCTGCTGGGTTGTTGCACTCCTACGGCCCCCTTCTCATCTCCTGGTGTACTGGCCTATCTCCTAGTAGTGCCTCCAGCCTCTGGACACTATGCTGACAGACACAGCAAACCTTCTTGCCACAGCTCGTATTAATGTGCCATCCTGGATGAGCTGCACTACCTGAGCTACTTGTGTGGGTTGTAGAGTCCGTCTCATGCTACCATGAGTGTGAAAGCATAACCAACTTTCAAAAGTGACCAAAACATCAGCCAGAAAGCATTGGTAGTGAGATGTGGTCTGTGGACCCCACCTGCAGAACTGTTATGAATGTGCTAGAGATGGTTTCTGAGCAGAGGCTCCCTCTGGTGGTTACAGACAGTACTGAACCTTTCAGCTAGGAATGGCAATCTGGGATCACGGACTGGTCTGATATAAGGGAGGTTACCTCCCATGATGGTTGCCGGTGATCAATTGTTCTTGTCTCAACTGTGGTTCCTGGTTCATTTGGAAGTTTGCTGAGTCTTGCCTGCATCTTCTGCTATCAGATAAGATATTTTCTGCTTTTATTTTTGTGCTTGCTATTTGCATTGTTTTCTGCACATTTGTGGGGGACAGCCGGGTCCCCTCCTTGGGCCTGAGCTCCTCACAGTTTGTCTGTAGCCTCTGTTGTTTTTTCATTTGCTTTTTCCTGCTTTTTCAGCGGCTGCAGCTTGGTTTTGTTCACACTGAGATCTGATTTAGTGGGTGGCGAGATCGTGTGATCTCAGTATTTTTGTAATCAGAATTGTTGGATTTTTGTAGGGTTTTCTGGGTTGCAGAAAGTAATCTCTCCTGTCCTTTCCTATTTAGTCAGCTTGTGGCCCCAGCGTTTGCTCAATCTGTTTTCTGCCTGCGTTTGTGTTTTCATCTTGTCTAACCGCCATTATATGTTTGGGGGCTGCCTATTCCTTTGGGGCTCTACTCCGGGGCAGTTAGCTTTCCTGTTTCTATCCTTAGGTATAGCTAGCTCTCAGGCTGTGACGAGGTGTCTAGGATCAACGTAGGAACGCTCCATGGCTACCTATAGTTGTGTGGTTAGTTCAGGTTTCTGCAACCCATTAGTTACCAACATCTCAGGTGTTCGGCTGCCCTGCTGTTGTTCCTGTCCTCCTCAGCTACCGTACATAACACAGAACTACTCTTTTATTGAGTGTGTCTTGATAATTGCCAATAATTTCCATCTTTTGTCTATTGCATTTGCACAACAACATGTGAAATTGATTGTCAATCAGTTTTGCTTCCTAAGTGGACAGTTTGATTTCACAGAAGTTTGATTTACTTGGAGTTATATTCTGTTGCTTAAGTGTTCTCTTTATTTTTTTGAGCAGTGTATATACAGCTCTGGCAAAAATTAAGAGACCACCACATCAAAACCATGTCATGGGCAGCCCATTCTCCAGACCTGAACCCCATTGAAAATATCTGGAATGTGATCAAGAGTATGATGGATAGTCACAAGCCATCAAACAAAGAACTGCTTAAATTTTTGCACCAGAAGCAGTGTGAAAGACTAGGGATGAACGTAAAGAATATACACAGGCGCTTAAGCTCAAAAAAAGGAATAAATTAGTCTATGTGGGACACAATGGGGGGAAGAATTAAAAGTTGCAGGTGTTGGAACAGGATCTGTGTCTTTTCCTGTTAAAGGTATACCTGAAAAGATGAAAAAAGGAGAGATAAACACCATGCTGTAAGGTTTTTGCAATCAGATGGACCAAATCAGGAGATCCTGATTTGGAAAATAAATTGAACCACTTACTTATGCAGATTGGTTGAAAAAGACAAATAGTTGCTAGAGGTGGTGACTATGCACTAAGCCTGAAAGAAATGGATGCTTAATTAAAAATAGACTTAAATTAGTAGGATGGTAATGTGTACCTGCTAGATCTACTTACAGTTATGTAGAAAGTGTAGACGTGCTTTAGTCTAGAGTTCGTGGGGAAAAGAGAGGCTTGAAACAGGCCTGAGGTTAGGCATTGGTCATACATATAACCATCTAGATATCTGGCTGAATAAAGGAATAGTGGTGATCATAGGATGGGTAATAATTGAACTAGAGGATGAAATACTTAGGAGAGACCTATGAGTGGAGATTGGGACCAGAAGAAAGTGTACAAAAATATATCCAGGTATCAGAAGACTGATGCAGTAGGTGTCATGATCCATTCCAGGGTTTAGTCCTGTCTGCCCTTGGTTTGGGCGGATCATGTCAAGGGTTAACTTTGCTCTGCCTCATTCTGGGTTCAGGTTGGCTATTTAGCTCTCATACATCCTGCTAGCAGTGTGAGCCATACTGCTACCTTCGGCTTGTGAACCTGACTGGTAACCCTTGATTTGTCCTGCTGTTATCCCTGACTTGTCCCGTGTCTGTTGTTCCCCTCTGTCTGCCCTGTTCCCTGCATTTCCCTGTTTGTCTGTTTGATTCTCTGGTTTTTGACTCGGCTTGTATTCGGACTCGTTTCTGCTTTCTGTCTTTGTCTTATCTGCTTCTGACCGTTGATGACCTCCTGGCTTTCTCCTGACCACGTGTATTGCTTATTCCTTTTGTCCTGCTGCCTCCGTACGGTTTTGACTTGGCTTGCCTGACCACGCTCCCGCCACTTGGTGGTGCCTGTGTTTCTGCTCTGTAGAGGGCTTGCTGAGACCTCTGATACTTCAGGTGACTGATTATTCCTGACTCAGTCTTGGATGTTTTTGCTGCCACCTGGTGGTGGTTTTGGCTGCTGCAGTGCAGGCCTACTCTGGAAGTGTGTAATCCCTTCTCCCCTCTGTAACCTACAGGTGGAGCACACACCAGCCTGCATTACAGCTGCGTGACAGTAGGTCACTGAAAAATCCTAAAACCGAATATACTAATTGATTTCAAAATTGTAATAGGAAGAGAGGAAAATGTGACAATTGAATATACAACTCACTGCTGTCGGCAAGGTACTGGTGGATCCAGGCTGGAAGAAGGGAGGGGGTTGGAGCAGACAAGATGGGCTGAAATAGCCTGAGGCTGCTTGAAGAACCCATAGTATATTACTAGGAGGCTCAGTGAAAGTTTTCCTGCAGCTGGTTGGGGCCGCTGGAGCCAAGACGCTATCTGCGTCTGAAGGTTGCTCAGGTAATGAGCTGTGATGATCGCTGTAGTGAGCTCACCACTGGATGTGTAGAAGCGCCGATGCCTGGCATGCTCCGGCCGGAAGCAACGCCAGAGTTCGGGCACGAAAGAGAGGGTCGGAGCTAACGTGACGTCACGAAGCAGAGAAGACGGGAGCCGGAATAGTCAGCTAACAAACGTATTTCGAGGAGAGAACAGACTACCCGCTCTAATCACCCCTTATATGTACCAGAGCACTTGCCTAATTAGTAGTTGATTGGAAACATGCAGCGTGGGAGCAGATATCTTAAACAGATTAGACGTGCAGCTTGGGAGCAGACATCTTAAACAGATAGGAAGTGTAACTGATGGGAGGAGAGAGGGGGAGATAGCAAAAGGGAGGGGGGTTTGTAAGATGGGACATAGGATAAAAAAGCATAATGAAGGTTGCTATGCCAAAAATTATAAAAATTATAAAAAGGGTTAAAAGATCTTAATACTTTAATGAGTGACTGGTTCAAATCTTAAAAATTATAAAAAGGGTTAAAAGATCTTAATACTTTAATGAGTGGCTGGTCCAAATCTTTTACGAGGGTGCATCGGACTCTAGTTACTCCACTGGTAATCACAAATAACTATTTACATAATAATAACCTAAAAGGTTGTTGGACACCTCATTTTGAAATATCCTCTCATTAATTTTTACTTGATTAGAACAGGGGCACATATACTCAATACCCTCATGCATTAGCCAAAAACCACAATGCCTACACAGAGAGTATTTGGAGAACCTGGCACGCCACTGGATTATCAGCATGTTATTGCATAATCGGACCATCTATTAATTTCAATAGCTATTATTTAATATTTAGTTTCTCTTATGATGGCACAGCACAGAAATCTGAAAAGGTTATAAATTAGCCAGTAGATCAGAAAAAGACAGGCTATAAAAAAATAAAAGACTTACAGTATAAATGGTCTGTCACTGTCGTATTTCCAATTAACTCATTCTACAGCTTGCAATGTGCATTGAGACAAAGAAGTTGTCAAATCCAAACAGTGCAATATTTTTAGCGAAACTTAATTGCAAAAAATATTTTTAGCACAAAAATGCATGAATTTAAGAAAAAAGTGCCCCATGATGTCCACATACTTTACAGCAATTTTTTCCTTAACCCTACAAAGCGTATTGGGGGCCTTTAACCCCTTAACCCCCAAGGGTGGTTTACACGTTAATGACCTGGCCAATTTTTACAATTCTGACCACTGTCTCTTTATGAGGCTATAACTCTGGAACGCTTCAAGTGATCTTAGCGATTCTGAGACTGTTTTCTCGTGACATATTGTACTTCATGACAGTGGTAAAATTTCTTCGATATAACTTGTGGTTATTTATGAAAAAAATGGAAATATGGAGAAAATTTGGAAAATCTTGCAATTTTCAAAGTTTGAATTTTTATTCCCTTAAAACAGAGAAATATGTCACTCAAAATAGTTAGTAAATAACATTTTCCACATGTCTACTTTTTTTGGAACCAAAATTTTTTTTTGTTACGAAGTTATAAGGGTTAAAAGTTGACCAGCAATTTCTCATTTTTACAACAAATTATACAAAACCATTTTTTAAGGGACCACCTCACATTTGAAGTCACTTTGAGGGGTCTATATGGCAGAAAATACCCAAAAGTGACAACATTCTAAAAACTGCACCCCTCAAGGTCTCAAAATCACATTCAAGAAGTTTATTAACCCTTCAGGTGCTTCACAGGAGCTGAAGAAACTTGGAAGGAAAAAATGAACATTTAACTAATTAGTCACAAAAATGATCTTTTACAAACAATTTTTTATTTTAACAAGGGTAAAAGAGAAAATGGACAGAAAAAGTTGTTGTGCAATTTCTCCTGAGTACGCCGATATGCCATATGTGGGGGAAAACCACTGTCTGGCCGCACGGCAGGGCTTGGAAGGGAAGGAGCGCCGTTTGACTTTTTCAATCCAAAATTGACTGGAATTGAGATTGGGCGCCATGTCGCATTTGGAAAGCCACTGATGTGCCTAAACAGTGGAAACCCCCCACAAGTGACACCATTTTGGAAACTAGACCCCCTAAGGAACTTATCTAGATCTGTTATGAGCACTTTGAACGCCCAAGTGTTTCACTAAAGTTTATAATGCCTAGGTGTGAAAAAAAAAAATTCCCAAAAATGATTTTTTAGTCCCCAAGTTTTGATTTTTCCCAAGGAAATTGGACCCCAAAAGTTGTTGTCCAATTTGTACTGAGTACGCTGATACCCATATGTGGGGGGAAAATACTTTTTGGGCACACGACAGGGCTCGGAAAGGAAGTAATGACGTTTTGGAATGCAGATTTTGATGGGTGTCATGTTCAGTTTGCAGGGTCCCTGATGTGCCTAAACAGTGGAAACCCAAACAAGTAACCCCATTTTGGAAACTAGACCCATAAGGAACTTATCTAGATCTGTGGTGAGCACTTTGAACCCCCAAGTGCTTCACACAAGTTTATAATGCCCGGGCATGAAAATAAAAAATCCTATTTTTTTCCCACAAAAATGATATTTACGTCACCAATTTTTTATTTTCCCAAGGTTAACAGGAGAAATTGGACCATAAAAGTTGTTGTCCAATTTGTCCTGAGTACGCTGATACCCCATATGTGGGGGGAACCACTGTTTGGGCGCATGGCAGAGCTCGGAAGGGAAGGAGCGCCATTTGACTTTTTCAAGCCAAAATTGGCTGGAATCGAGATTGGACGCCATGTCGCATTTGGATAGCCCCTGATATGCCTAAACAGTGGAAACCTCCACAAGTGACACCATTTTGAAAACTAGACCCCCTAAGGAACTTATCTAGATCTGTGGTGAGCACTTTGAACCCCCAAGTGCTTCACACAAGTTTATAACGTAGAGCCGTAAAATTAAAAAATCATATTTTTTCCACAAAAATGATCTTTTCACCCCAATTTTTATTTTCCCAAGGGTAACAAAACCCCAAAAGTTATTGTGCAATTTGTCCTGAGTACGCTGATACCCAATATGTGGGGGTAAACCACTGTTTGGGTGCATGGCAGAGCTCGGAAGGGAAGAGCGCAGTTTGACTTTTTCAACACAGAATTGGCTGGACGCCATGTCGTGTTTGGAGAGCACCTGATGTGCCTAAACAGTGGAAATCCCCACACGTGACACCATTTTGGAAACTAGACCCCCTAAGGAACTTATCTAGATCTGTTGTGAGCACGTTCAACCCCCAAGTGTTTCACTAAAGTTTATAATGCCTGGTTGTGGAAAAAAAAAATTTCCACAAAAATGATTTTTAGTCCCCAATTTTTGATTTTTCCCAAGGAAATTGGACCCCAAAAGTTGTTCTCCAATTTGTCCTGAGTATGCTGATACTCTATATGTGGGAGAAAACTACTGTATGGGCACATGTCGGGGCTCAGAATAGAAGTAGTGACGTTTAGTAATGCAGACTTTGATGGAATGGTCTGCGGGTGTCACGTCGCGTTTGGAGAGCCCCTGATGTGCCTAAGGCCATGACATCATCCCAGGTTCTTCTGAACACAGTAATGAGCTGTGTAGAGAGTACTGAGGACAGTATACACTGTGCGCTTATTGCTGAAGGACCTGTGATGATATGATGATGGGAGGAAGTCTGACTCATTTTCAGTCTCTTTGTTTCTATAAGAAGCTTGCAAAGGGTAGAGCTTGTGAGCCACAAAAAATCCAGAGAATTGTACAACACCTAAATGAAAGTATCAAAAGCAAGAGATGTTGAGGATGAGAGGAGGAAAGGGGCACTTTACCCTTACAGTGTGTCACACACAAGCAAATAGTGGACAGTCCTGATTGTGTTTATTGTTTTTTCTTTTAGTTTGCTAACATCTAGTCAGCAATGGCAATGCGGAAATTGTTTGAAAGACCAATAAAATTGAAAAGAAAAAAGTTATAAAAGAAATGTAGCTGCAGCTAGGTTACTGTAGATTTATATACCTGTGTGTTTTTCATATCTTTGTTTGAAATTGGGAAAATAAATATTTTTTGGTGTTTTCTGCAAAAAAATTATAATTAAAATGTTGTGCATTATCCATATCTTATTTTGCAATTTTGAAATAAACTTGTAAAAGTTATTTATGTGAGTTTCTCCATATGATTTGCACGTGGGCCTTAAAGGCCACCGTTACGTAAAAGTGTAGATTTGTGACGTCACGCATGCTAGGGTTAATAAGCCAAATATAATTCACTAACATTACAATGTGCTTTCATGACACCGTACTTACCTATCCCACAGTGCAAATCTACATGAAATTAGCAGCTGTAAATGACTAAATTGCATTTGTTCCTCCTACTATATGAGTTCACACTTCTTCCTCCCAGAAAAAGACATCCTAAGTTTATTTTCTTCCTCTTTCTCAAAAATAATTGCAGAAGAGAAGGATGGCACTGACAAGATATTCCAGCCTGGTACCTGCCTACCTGCTTCTCCAACTATGAAATTTTTGTTAAGTAACAACACATATAATCTAGAGCTTAGATTGCTTTGCTATATGACGAACAGACAGACTATTTGTATGGAATGTGCACCCTTGATGTTTGCTTCATTGGTATATGCAATATGTGTAGTCATGTAAAGGCAGAGAAGATTATCTGAACAGTCCTAAGGTATTTTAATGTGTGTCCTGTTTTTATTATGTGACTGTTCCTCAAGCAGGCTGCATTTTTCTTGTGTGCAGGCGTGGACAGAGTTAACTGTAGGGCCAGCCCATAGTTAAGGGCACTAAGAGTTCCTGTTTTTCAGTTAATTCAAGAAAGGAAGAGTACACTCAACATTGTCAGCGGTATTGGGTAAGTGAAAAGAATAGCAGGCTCAAAAGAATGTAGTAAGATCCTTCATGATCAAGTAAAAGTGAAGTAGTTTCTCTTCTATTAAGTTGGGGCACGTACTGAAAGAGACTTTTAAGCATGAATCTGAGTGTTAGCCAGACCTGGAGGTCTTTGTGAAGGAATACGAGATCAGCCAGACTGGGACACATCCATAAAGTATTGTGACTTGAAAAGCTCCCTTACATAATCCATACAGCGAAACACATTGACCCGTGTGGCTCTGTATTGGGAATATGAAGATCCTCAAGTTAACCTGTTGTGCTTCGTTAATTTTTTTTGGGTGTGTGTGTTTTTTTTAATTACTGGATTAGTAATGGGGGTGTCTGATAGACACCTCTCTTTTACTAACACCAAGGCTTGATGCCAGCTGTAATTTGTTATTGGGCTGGAAAGGGCCCAATAACCATGGACCTTCCCAAACTGATAATATCAGCTCACAGCTGTCTACTTTACCTTTGCTGGTTATCAAAAATGGGTGGGGACCCCACATAATTTTTTTCATTAATTAATTATTTATTTATTACCTTAATACATGTACAGTAACCAACACACAAACAAGGTACTAATTATATATCTTATGGATATCTATCTAGCTATATATCTATTTATCTATCTATCTATCTCTATCTTTGCATATCTTTAACACCTAAACATTGGTAATTTCTATTCTACATTCAATTCTGGCACGTGGCAGATGGATGTCACACTTTATATTATCCATGTGCATAGTCCATGTAAAAACACAGACATATGCGCAGCCCCTTAGATTATAATGGGTGTGCATATGTGAATGACTCCGGTACATGTGAAAACGAACACCACGCGTATCGGAAACATGGATGTGTGAAGGGGTCCTTAGATGGGAATTTCCCTGTAAATGGGCAGTAGTGGTGCCCTGAATGGATACTGTATGGCACTGAATGATATATGTGCCATACAGAATTAATGTATTGCACATGGGCCCTAATAAACATCGAATGGTACTAAAAACAGAACCATGTATTGTACTACCAGCCAGGGGTATGTATGCACTGGTTATAGTGACAATGCTGCTGTGAGGTTTAATAATGGCTGTGTATGTAACGTAATAGGGAAACTATTTATATTCAGATATTAGTATTGATGTGGCGCTTAGGGGCATGGTACTCACACATAGACCTTCTTTTCTACGTTTCAACCCTTCCACTTTATAAAGTCTTGAAAAACCTCAGAGAGAAGATTGTAACATTGTAGATGAGTGAATAAAGATCTGTATACTTTTTCTAGATATTGGAGGTCAGCAGTTGATGTGTTGGGAGCAGGAAAATGAGCAAAAGGTTAGCCATCTGTTCGATCTTGCAGAAGAGCTACTGTAGAACTAATAGCTGATAAACTGCTGACTATGATGGAAAGATCATAAGATGATAAAACGATGTTGCCGTTTGCTGTGTCTGGGGCAGTACAGCTGCATAGGATAAAATATTTAGCAGGGGGCTTTGACTAATGACTGATCGGTGCTAAATATAATAGTATAGGGCTGCGAGAGAGAGACAGATACACACGCATGTGTACTAGGGAAACCAAGTACAAATATAATAGGTTGGGAGCACCAAAGGACAATTTTGCACAGGGCACCATTCTGCCTATGGCGGCTGTGGTAGCGATTTCCCATTATCATTAATGAGTTTATTACAATACACTGAAACTGTAAAGTTGCTGTAAAGTGCAGTTTACTTATAGTTCATGAGATAGTGCTGATCACTGCGTGCATCATTAAAAATTCATTATCGACTTTCATTTGATATGACCTCAGAATGATAGCTTGCACTTTTAGTATTAAAGTTAATTATCTGTACAGCTTCTGTAGCAAACAACTTACATTGCTAGCAAACAATACATTGCTAAAGGTCATGCTTGCTGTACATTCCGCCCTTCATTTAATTTGGAGATCAGCACTATGGGAAGGCTACGTTTAGAAGGTTGATATCACACGTGCGCTTAGTGCTTACATTTTTATCCCAATACTCAACATTTCTTCTTGTTGCTTGCATAATACCAATGTATAACTTTACACTGCTTAGAGAGCAGCTGTATCTGGGTATGTTATTATACTTACACTGTATTACATGCATTTAATGAATTAAAAACTTAGTGGGAGTGCTCCCTTAAGGAAGCCCTCCTATGAATATTTTTTCAATATTCTATGTATATGTGCATGTAGGATACTGTATATGGTGTGAGTATATTAGTATACTACATGCACATATACACAAAATGAATGAAAAAAATAATCATGGGAGGGCTTCTTTAATCTCGGACCCTTTCTGGTAGTTATGGTACTTTTTTTCATCTGTCCTTGCATGTTCGGTTAGTTCAACCTCATCTTATGGTGACTATCCGCCTGCAATCACCTTGTTGGCCAATGCAAAGATCAACTTATTCCTGCTTGCGCCTGGCTACATAGACTCATCAGTAGTGCGGTGATGTGTCACACATTTTAGAGGCCAATAACTGGGGCCTGAGAATCGGTAAATATAGCAGCCACATTGTAAAGGTGGTTTTCTTATAAAACAGTAATTAATGGAGAAAGTGATTTTGTGGATTATGTTACTTAGGTAAGAGCTACTGTAATATTCTTCATCTAAGGCTGGGGTCACACTTGAGAGTGCAATGTGAGAAACTCGCACGAGTCTCTCACATCAATACCTGGCACTGCCGCTGGCACTCGGGACCGGAGTGTGCGGCTGCATGTATTTCTATGCCTCTGAACGCTCCGTCCGAGTGCCGCTGGCAGTGCTGGGTATTGATGCGAGAGACTGGTGCGAGTTTCTCACATTGCACTCTCAAGTGTGACCCCAGCCTTAGGGGGAGTTAGTGGAGTAATTAATTAAAACTTAAAAAAAAATCAAGGGTGCAGAGTAGTGTTGAGCGATACTGCTCGATATCTAAAAATATCGGATCGGAATGGTATCGCCGATATCACTAAAATATCGGCGATACCCGATGCCGATACCGGAAGTCTCATGTAAGTCTATGGGAACAAAATATCGCAACTAAAAAAACACTTTCTTTCCTTGTAAACACAAAATATACACACTTAGAATACATATATATATATAAATACATGTCATTGTGACATATATATATACATATATTTATAGTTTATTCACTTCTACATAGTAAAATAGCCTCTGATTCAATTGCAGGGTAAAGCCGGCATTTGTGAAAAGACAGAAGCACCCGAGGGTCCAGTCGCCACAGAGATGTTGCATCGCACCCAGCGGTGTGACAACTTACTCTCAGGTAAGGAGGAAACACCCCATTGACTCCAACCACTGCATTCAACAGTACACTATGCCAGCTGAGTGTAGGCGGACCCAATGGGATGGTCTAGCTCAGGCTGGTTAGAACAGGGTGTAGCTAGTTGGATGGGAGGGGTTGAGGCAGCCTTATGCTGCATGTCTTTGTAGTAAGAATTGTTTCCTTTCCTGCTTTCTTACTACGTCGCATACTCCACTCTGCTACATCACTCTGCACCATTGCTCTATCTCACATCTATCTGCCCTGGAAGGATACCGTCTTACCTGTACAAGACTTATCACCTAGCTGCACTACACCATCCCTGCCAGAGGACCTGCACAGCAGCGCTGGTCACCCTGACCAGGTACTACAGGTGGCGTCACGACAAACTACACAAACATTCTATCATCCCCTGGAAATATCCCACATTCCAGTGAGCGACCAGGGCACGGACATAGCTGTGCTACCCGTCACATCCCCCATAGAAGTCGACGGGCTTGGTGCCGAGTACCCCCAAAACCTGTGGCTCTGTGCGACTCAACTTTGGCGTCACAAACAGGATTCAGAAGCTCGCTATAAGCGAGTCCTGTGTGCCTTAATTGAACTGTTTTTTTGCTTGAGAATTGCAAAAATCATCATAGACTGTATTTGCCATTTTTCCATCATATCTGCGCCACGAGGCACAGGTGAAGAATAAGGGCGTGCTCTCGTGGGCGTACACTCACTCCGTGGCGCGAAAACGATGTCCGCACACTCTAAATGTTACTGCAATGTAAGATCGTGCCCCACAGCTCTGGAATTCCGCCTCCTCATCCTCCTCAGTGGGCGGAAATGAACGCGAAGGTCCCGCCTCCCTACAAAAGATGGCGCCTCTCCTGATGCTAATGACACATGTGACTTGGCAGAGATGGCGAACGGACATGAGCAGAAGTGGGAAGGGATGGAGGAGTCAGAGCTCTCCCCCCACGGAAGCAACCCGATCGACACGGAGCCACCGTTTGGCACCCGGCCTGGAAACCCTCCTACGCTGGAAGAAGCGGAGGATACCCTGAGAGACCTGGCCCGGCACCGGGAGGAGGTCACCAGGATGGAAGCGAGCTGGCGGGCCCTAAAACTACAATTGGAGCGGTGCCAATCCCTCTTACCCCCTGAAGTGTCTGTACCGGAAGGTGAGGCACCCGTTCCAGTAGAGGAGGCCATGCGGGCATCCCAGCCCTTGCAATCTGAATCGGTTGACAGTATCTCAGTGGAGGCACCCGTTCCAGTAGAGGAGGCCGTGCGGGCATCCCAGCCCTTGCAATCTGAACCGGTTGCCAGTATCACAGTGGAGGCACCCGTTCCTGCAGAAAACGCCGCACCAGCACCCCAGATCCCGCTGTCTGCCCCCGTCGCTGAGGCAGAAGAAGCGACACCCGTCCTCATGGAGGAGGCCGCGCAGGCACCAGAGCTCTACCTGCCTGTACCGGAGCCCCGACCGTCATCTGTTCCAGAGCCGGTTGCTTCCGCCACAGGTGAGCGCCGCCAGGACTGGCGGGCGCCAGGAGAGCTGCCGCAAACCGGACATCGTAAGCTGGCGTTTGATGGTGGAGACATGGAGCTGCTGGTGGAGGAGAATTACAACCGGCGTCAGGAGGAAGAGTGGAGACGTCGGGAGCGGGAAGCAGAGCGACAAAGGGAGCAGAGAGAATCCCAAATGCTTCGGCAACGTCACCTGGACAAGGACCTGGCAGAGAAGGCACGTATGAGAAAGGATAAAAGTACGCTGAGGGAGCCGCGGCGTAAGGGTGCAGTACGGAACTTTAAGTTAAAAGGTGGTTGGGGCTTCATCCAGGAGCCTGGACTTTATTTAGAAGTTTTTGTAACCCGGCGAGACGTGGAGGCTCACCTCCCAGAAGGACACCCGGGGAGGGACATGTTGCCAGGAGACTTGGTGACTTACACCCGACACTGGGGTTACAATGGATGGTACGCCCTAAATGTTACCAGGTGCGACCCCTACTCCCCAGAGTGTCAGGAAACTGACAGACCCTACGAGCCTTCAGCCTCCCCCAACCAGGCCTCTGCACAAGTGCCCACCCCACGCCGTAAATCTCCCCAGCCTCCCTCAGTGGTCTCCTCAGCAGCCCCAGCTATGGACATGATAATGATAGCTGGCCCCAAACCCGGCGCCTGTTAGGCCCCCTGGGGTTCGTTCAGTCCGGGACATAGGGGTCCAGACCCGGAGGGAGACGAAAGAGGTGTCCACACAGACCCAGATAGCGGGTCACGACGTCACTGTACAGGCCACACGACGTCATCAGGTCTGGGTGGACCCTCCTGTCACGGATGTTTGGCAAGCTCCAGAACAGTACCAGGTGGTACCTGTAAGAGGCCAGCCAAAGAAGTCTAAATAACCCGGACAGGGTCTCTGTATGTAAATAGTTAAATTATTGATGTACCCGGACGGGTGAATGTTCAGAAGAACAAGTTTATTGTTGCCTTAATATACCCAGGTTGGGTATTGGTGTTTCACTGTAATCAAAATGTTGAACTTTGAAGCCATGAACTGTACTGGATCACAAACTTTTCTGTAAATAGTTGGCACTTCGGTGCTCCATCTTGGTTTTACAAAAAACTTAACTGTGCACTATTTTCAACTACCTCAGAAACTAAAAACCCGTTTGGTGTGACCGAAAGTGAGGTCTGCTCAAGGAAAGTCTTGCAGCCCACCCAAGACCACAGTTGGAGGTTTGGAGCGGGTCCTCCACAAGCACAAGTAAAGGACACTGTGAAGTTACCCCGGTGGGGGTAGTCCTAAGAAGTCTCCACGAACTTCGGCACTAATGCTATTTGCACTTTTGTAATGTTATTATTAAAAATTTTATTATGCAACGTTTAACTTGAAGTGTTTCCTGCTTTCTTACTACGTCACATAGTCCACTCTGCTACATCACTTTGCACCATTGCTCTATCTCACATCTATCTGCCCTGGAAGGATAGCGTGTTACCTGTAGAAGACTTTTCACCTACCTGCACTACACCATCCCTTCCAGAGGACCTGCACAGCAGCGCTGGACACCCTGACCAGGTACTACAGGTGGCGTCACGACAAACTACACGAACATTCTATCATCCCCTGGAAATATCCAACATTCCAGTGATCGCCCAGGTCACGGACCGAGCTGTGCTACTCGTGACATCCCCCATAGAAGTCGACGTGATCGGTGCCGAGTACCCCCAAAACCCCTGTCTCTGTGCGACTCAACTTCCCTCACTGTGCTGGCACTTTACATTTACAATGCCTCTGGGTTTTTTTTTTGGGGGGGTGGGGAACATTCAGACTTTTGCTATGCGGCCCATTGATTTATATGTACGCCCCTGCTGCTGAGGCATGGTATTTAAGGCTGTTAAGGAGCCAACATACATGGACCTTGCCAGCAGCGTCGGACTGGAGTACCTTGGGCCCACCAGAGAAAATATATTCTTGCGGCCCAACATCATACTTCCCAACCTTTGAATAAGGGAAAGAGGGACAAAGGCTGTGGCACGCTGTGCATGCTGCAGAAAATTTTAGGCCATGCCACGTTGCACCACAGACTGTCCAGGAGTTGGTGGATGCTTTAGTCCAGGTGTGGGAGGAGATCCCTCACGAGACCATCCGTCGCGCTCTTCAGGAGCATGGGCAGAAGTTGTAGGGAGGTCATACAGCATACCTCCCAAATTTGGAAGACAGGAAAGAGGATTAAAGGCTGCGGCGCGTGTTGCGCGCCGCTGAAAATTTTAGGCCACGCCCCGACAACACCCATTTCACAGCTAATCACACCCATATCCTCGCCCCAAGCGTAACCATTTAGCACTGCTGATCACACTGACTGGTAATGAGGGCACAGTGGCTGGTACTGAGGAAAAGAAAGAAAGAGCAGTGAGAGAGAAAGAACAAACAGAGAAAGAAAGAGAGGAAAGAAAGAAAAGAGAGAAAGAAAGAACAGAGAGAAAAAAGAACAGAGAGCGAGAAGGAAAGAACAGAGAGCGAGAAAGAAAGACTAGAGAGAGAGCCATAGGCGTAGCTAGGGTTTTGGTTTAGTGGGGGCAAAACTTCTGAGTGGGCCCATCATCAGAGAACCTCAGCAAATGACCGCGCTGTTGGCCAAAATAATCTATATATAAAAAGACCAATATTGATATTACCGCCATATGATCTGTGTTAAATAATACCAGTCCTACAGAACATATAGATTACAGCAAAGGTACAGATAATGACTTACCGCTGATGTTCTTTCTAATGGAATTGTTCACTTTTCATGTCTTTTCCATCTGGCCCACACCGACATGACGACTTCTCCAGCCAGGACTCGACTGCACCCCCATTAAAAAAAAAATTAAAAAAAAACTCACCTCCCGGCTCCTGTGCTGCTCACTGTTCTCCCTCTCAGCGTCTGACAGCGGGCGCCGGCAGGTGATGTTATTGTGCCCGCTGTCAGACGCTGAGAGGGGGATTATGGGAGAGAAGGAGCGCTCGCTCCTTCTCTCTCTATGCGGTCAGCTTTATCGGCTGGATGCCGATACAGCTGACCCTCCGATGACGGGTGGGGGGCCCACTGCTGGCACCGGGCGCCCCCCAACGCCTGTTCAGGCCCCATAGCTTCCGGGCGGCAGAGCAGGGAGAGCGATTCTCCCTGCTCTGCCGCAGAATGTAACTGTATCGTAGCTCCGGGTGGGCCCCCTCAGAGCGCGGGCCCCGGGGCCACCGCCCCCTCTGCCCCGCGACCTATCCTTTCAAATCAGGGCCCACTACGCAGGAGCTGGGGCCCACCGTAGGTTTCTCCGGTGTCCCGGTGCCTCAGTCCGACCCTGCTTGCCAGCCTGATAATACCAGGCCACAGCAGTCCACATATCTTGGCTGGTTTACAAAAATAGGGGATCCCCTCGAAAAAAATTTGGCGTGGGGTCCCCCCTATTTTTGTTAACCAGCCAGATGAAGCAGACTGCTGAGGCCTGGTTTTTCAGGCTGGTAAGGATCCAATATCCATGGACCTTGCAAGCCTGATAATACCAGGCCACAGCAGTCTGCTTAGCTTGGCTGGTTAACAAAAATAGGGGATCCCCTCGAAAAAAAAAAGCCGTAGGGGTCCCCCTATTTTTGTTAACCAGCCAAGTAAAATGCAGACTGCTGCGGCCTGGTATTAAAAGACTGTCAAGGCCCATGGATTTTGGCCCTCAACAGCCTGATAATACCAGGCTACAGCAGCCCCACATTTGGCGCATCAAAAGATGTGCCAATTGTGGCACTTTACCCGGCTCTTCCCACTGCCCTGTAGCGGTGGCAAGTGGGGTAATAAGGGGTTAATGTCACCGTTGATTGCACGGTGACAATAATCCCGGTTAATAATGGAGAGGTGTCAATAAGACACCGATCCATTATTAATCCCAAAGTTTTAAAATGTATAAAAAAAAAGACAAAGCAAGAAAAAAGTATTTTAATGAAATAAAAGAGACAACACAGTTTTCATTTATTTTATTATACTCTCATTCCTGCGACGCCATCGATCTCCTGTAAAAAAAGGAAAAATAAAAACCAACAGTATACCACCTGTCCGACGCAGTCCATAGTAACGACTGTCCCACGGCGATCCAGCTCTGCTACATCGGAATGACAGGCAGAGGCTGTCATCCCGGCGCAGCACAGCTGATTACCTGCTTCCCCGGCGGTGACGTCATCGGACTGACTGCTTTACGGCCGGGATTACCCAGCAGTCACTGCAGTTATCGCGAGAAACTGCATGTGACCGCCGGGGAAAGATGATGGCGGCCATCAACCAGTCCAGGCCGTGACCACCGGAGATCTTCTGCCAGGTAAGTGCCGCTGACTCCTGACAGACCCGACCGACGGACACTCACAGTGACAGTGACAAATCCGATTCCGGTATACGATATATGGAAAATATCGAAACTAAGTATCGAAAGTCCGATACAGCTAATATCGGCCGATACCCGATACTTGCGGTATCGTATCGCTCAACACTAGTGCAGAGGAACACCAAATTGATGTATTTCAGAAAAATGGAACATGCAGCATTGAGTACTATAAATACATTTTAAATCGATAGATAAAATCAGATCCAGAAATATTTTAACAGTGACACAATTTTCAACACCACAACAGATTTGAGAAGAAAGTGATTGAGATGTGATCACATAGCGATACACCAGCGATCCCGACAACGATCAGGATCGCTGGTGTATCGCTACATTATCGCTGCTGAGCTGCCAAACAGGCAGCTCAGGCAGCGATCAGCACAGCGACACTGCGGGTAACATCGCTTAGTTACCCGCAGTGTACCTTGGATACCAGCGCCCTGATGCAGGGAGCTGGTAACCAAGGTACACATCGGGTTTCCAGGCACAGCCCCGCGCCTGGAAACCCGATGTGTACCTTGGTTACCAGCAGATCGCTGGTCTCCCGCCTGTCACACGCAGCGATGCGTGCCTGTCAGCGGGAGACCAGCGATCAAAAAAATGTCCTGGCCTTTCAGCGACGATCAGCGATACCCGGCAGGGGGGCTGATCGTCGCTGAATGTCACACACAGCGATATCGCTGGGGAGCTCGCTGCTGCGTCACAAAACTAGTGACTCAGCAGCGATCTCGCTAGCGAGATCGCTATGTGAGACGGGGGCTTTAGACTTTCAGCTTAACTTCAAAGGGGTGAAACAAATAAATTGCAAAAACCATTAAGGAATAACAGATACTGTATAAAGATAAACTAGGACACTGAACTAGCTCTGCTGGATGCCTCTGGGGGGTCCATCCTTGTGATTGAATGCAGCACCATTTTCTCCTCAAAATAGCTGAATCAACGATTGAGGTTTCTATGGAGAACTTAGCCCAAGAAGATGAACAGAACTCACAGCAGATAGGGTGGACCAATTATGCTTTATATGACCTGGTGACATATGCTGCTGAACATAGTTATGATAGTGCAGAATTAAATACTAAATCCCCCCTGTACACATTAGGCTAATGTCGGCTGCACCTGCCAATATCGATTGATTCAGCCGACACTCTAATGTGTATGGGGGTGCCGACCAACTAATTTTTGGGGGAAATGTAAATCGGGCCTATCTGATTTCGGACTGCCCATATTTTTGTTCTCCAGGAGGTAAGCTGCCAGCAGACATGTCTGTCAGCAGCCTTTTCATACATAACACAGGACTACTTGGCCAAACGAATGCTCCTGTGTATGGGAGAGATGGCCAAGATGGCTGTCGGCCAAACAATCCTCCGAAGCAATGTAAGCCGACAGCTATCTAATGAGTATGGGGGCCTGAAATTAATTATGGTGTCCTGAGGTTCCTTATCAGTTGGCTTTGTCCAGAACTGGAGGAATTAGATTTCTTTAAAGAAATCTTTTAACCTCCATCAATGGGCCTGGCATTAGAACTTATTTCAATTAAGTGAATAGGGAAAACTGCAATACCAGACTGACTGATGTGGACAGATGTGGCACTGTTTATGGAAGGATGGAAGGAATCTTGGATAAAGCCTTACATTTTTCAACATATTAGGTTTCTTTCCACACTCAACAAAGTATTACTGGGTTCTAGGCCAGGTTTTACTGGATTTAAAGTATAGGCAAATTCAGGAACAAATGCATGTTGGCACTAGAAGCAATATAAAAGATATTTGCATTTTTTGCATACCTTATCTCTTGAATTTATGACTATGATGTGAATGAGGGACCCCAGATTTGGTGAGGAAGAGAATGAATGAAAAGTCGATCCCACCTCTAAGGGTCTCTGTTCTATGTGAGTTACATAACAGTAGCACAATCAAGCTTAGATCTTTCAATAACGTATGTGGAAATAAAGGTCAAAAAGATGGGATAAATATGTATCTATTAGAAATGAATAGCATATCTTATAACTTTTGGGAATTTTCTAAAAAGAAAAAACATTCAATGATTATAGTGAAAATTCCACAGGAGTCCTAATGACTTGAAATATAAATTAAGTTTCATCTTCACTGCAAAATGTTATAGGCCTTTTACATATTTATTTTTGTAATTTGCTAAATTTTGTTTTCAGTGTGTCTAATTGATGTAAGTGCAAATTAATGTCACTGCGTAAACAAATGCATCCAGTACAATGTCATAAAAAGCGGAGCACGTTAAATCAGCGCTGCCTACTGTGCAGCTCTCAACAAAGGAATATTTAAATGAAGTCTAAGTCACTTTTGACTACCTGCTGGGTTTGCAAGTGGTTATTTCTCAACTGTTTATTTTAAGGGCTCATTAAAAAAGATTGATACATTTCACCCCAGTGTCCTCTAGTGTTGAAAAAAAAATAATCAGGTTAAGTCTAATGTTTTCTAATTAAAGTTACAGCCTAATTGTTGCTTACCAGAAACAAGCAATGTAATTACGAAAATCTTTATTTAGAATGAGGGGAATAAGATCGTTATCTAACTTTCAGCATAGTTCATGTAAATCAGCTTTAAAACCACAAATGCTTTATATGGCTACATTATGAAAGGTGAGAGGAGGCATCATTACCGCTGTAACCTTGTCACATACAAAGACATGCTGATTTTATAAAATATTTATGATGTTTGCTCAAACTATTTGCCTTGTTTTGAAATTGTAAATTCATGTTCATTTCAAGATCATTGAGAAGAATTACATTTGAAGTAATTTAAGGAACTTGAACTTATGTGTTCAAAAGTCATTCAGCACAATGATAAATCTGTATTCATGAGTGAAGGTTAAGGGGTTTCCTACTATAGACAATTATGGCATAGCCACGATATTTCACATGTTTAATCAGCAAGGCTAGGTGCACAAGATCATATTGCCGCCCAAGCGTGATCTGACAAGACATTGGATTATACTCGGACCAATGTTATTTTATGGGGCCATGCACAAGTCAGATTTTTTCTTCAAAGACTGTCGAAGGAAAAGAATCCCCAAGTTTGATCCAATTTTCGGATCATGCTTGGCCATGCAAGTCAATGAGTGCATGGGAAACATCAGACTGCACTCAGATGTTATTTGAGTGCAGTCTGATTTCTGTACGCTCACGGAATGGAGAAGATGAATAAATTTTTCCTCCATCTTCTGCTCATCTGAAAGAATCTGATTGCACTGTGAACAAACCCTTATCAAACTTTGAATAGAGTCAGAGCAAAGTGTAATTTTAATAATCAACCTGATTCTCTCAGATGAGAGAATCTGTGGTTATCTGTACCTGCTCTAAGTGTCTCCGACAAGCAGAAGATTTCCCAGATTTAGTAACCCTTAGATTAAACATTCGTTATAAATTTGTTCATGCATTTTCCCTATGGGAGACATACAGCAATGACCAAAAGTGTTGACACTCTTGAAATTGTTCCTGAAAATGAAGTATTTCTCCCAGAAAATTATTGCAATTACACATGTTTTGTTATACACATGTTTATTTCCTTTGTGTGTATTGGAAAAACACAAAAACAGAAAAATGGCAAATTGGATTTCATACAAAACCCCAAAATTGGACTAACAAAATTATTGGCACTTTTCCAAAATTGCGGGTAAGCAACTTTGTTTCAAGCATGTAATGCTTGTTCAAACTCACCTGTGGCAGGTAACAGGTGTGGGCAACATGAAAATTACGCCTGAAACCAGATGAAAATGGGAAAAGTTGACTCAATCTTTCAATTGTGTGTCTATGTTTGCCACACTAAGCTTAGAGAACAGAAGGTGGAGAAGAGAACTGTCTGAGGACTTGAGAATCAAAGTTGTCAAAATTCCAAGACCATTTTCAGAAATCTTTTTGTTACTTTTTCCATGGTATGCAACTTAATCAAGAATTTTACAACCCATGGCACTGTAGCTAATCTCCCTGGATGTTGACGGCAGATAAAAATTGATGAAAGGTTGCAATGCAGTATAGTCCATATGATGGTTAAGCAGCCATAATCAAGTTCCAAAGAAATTCAAGCTGTCCTGCAGGCTCAGGGGGCATCAGTATTAGTACAAACTATCTGTCGAGATTTTAACGAAATGAAACGCTATATGCAGGAGACCCAGGAGGACCCCACTGTTGACTCAGAGATCTAAAACAGCTAGACTGTAGTTTGCAAATTGTACGAAAGAAAGCCAAAATCCTTCCGTGAAAGCTTCTTGTGGAAAGATGAGATCAAGATAGAGCTTGTACCTACATTCAGATATGGTGGAGGATCAAAGATCTTTTGGTTTTGTTTTTGCTGCTTCTGGCACTGGGTGCCTTGACTGTGTGCAAGGCATCATGAAATCTGAAGATCACCAAAGGATTTTGGGTCTCAATGTAGTGCCCAGTGTTAAAAAGGTGGGTTTGCGTCCTAGGTCATGGGTCTTCCAGCAGGACAGTAACTCCAAACATACTTCAAGAAGCACCCAGAAATGGATGTAATCAAAGTTCTGAAGTGGCCAGTCATGATCTAAATCTGATTGAACACCTGTGGAGACATCTTTTAATTGCTGGTGGGAGAAGACAGCTTTCAAATATGAGAGACCTGGAGCAATTTGCAAAAGAAGAATGGTCGAAAATTCCAATTGAGAGGTGTAAGAAGTTTGTTGATTGTTATAGGAAGTAATTGATTGCAGTTATTTATTCCAAAGAGTGTGTAACCAAATATTAACCCCTTTACCCCCAAGTGTGGTTTGCATGTTAATGACTAGGCCAATGTTTACAATTCTGACCATTGTCCCTTTATGAGGTAATAACTCTGGAACGCTTCCATGGATCCTGGTGATTCTGACATTGTTATCTTGACACATATTGTACTTCATGATAGTGGTAAAATTTCTTTGATATGACTTGCGTTTACTTGTGAAAAAAACGGAAATTTGGAGAAAATTTAGCAATTTTACAAATTTGAATTTTCATGCTCTTAAATCACAGAGATATGACACACAAAATACTTAATAAGTAACATTTCCCACATGTTTATGTTCCATCAGTACAATTTTGTAACAAAAATTTTTTTTGCTAGAAAGTTATAAGGGTTAAAAATTAAACAGCGATTTCTCATTTTTACAAAACCATTTTTTTAGGAACAACATCACGTTTTAAGTCACTTTGAGGGGTCTATATGATAGAAAATACCCAAAAGTGACATCATTCTAAACACTGCACCCCACAAGGTACTCAAAACCACATTCAAGAACTTTATTAACCCTTCCAGTGCTTCAGAGGAATTTTTGGAATGCTTAAAAAAAAGAACATTTAATTTTTTTTCACAAAAAAATTAATTCAGATCCAATTTGTTTTATTTTACCAAGGGTAACAGGAGAAATTGGACCCCAAAAGTTGTTGTACAATTTGTCCTGAGTAGGCTGATACCCTATATATGCAGGTAAACCACTGTTTGGACACATGGCAGAGCTCGGAAGGGAAGGAGCGCCGTTTGACTTTTCAATGCAAAATTGGTTGGAATTGAGATCGGACTCCATGTCGCATTTGGAGGGCCCCTGATGTGCCTAAACAGCGGAAACCCCCCACAAGTGACACCATTTTGGAAATTAGACCCCCTAAGGAACTTATCTAGATGTGTGGTGAGCACTTTGAACCCCAATTGCTTCACAGAAGTTTATAAGGTAGAGCCGTAAAAATAAAAAATCATGGCTTTTTCACAAAAATGATAATTCCACCCGCAGTTTTTAACTTTCTCAGTCGTAACAGGAGATATTGGACCCCAAATGTTGTTGATCAATTTGTCCTGAGTATGCTGATACCCCATATGTGGGGGTAAACCACTGTTTGTGCACATGGCAGAGCTCGGAAGGGAAGGAGCACTGTTTGACTTTTTCAACGCAGAATTGGCTGGAATTGAGATAAGATGCCATGTCGCATTTGGAGAGCCCCTGATGTGCTTAAACAGTGGAAGCCCCCAATTATAACTCTAAACCCTAACCCCAACACACCCCTAACCCTAATCGCAACCCTAACTATAACCCTAACCACAAACATAACCCTAACACAACCCTAACCGTAATCCCAACCCTAACCCTAATTCCAACCCTAACCCCAACTGTAACCGTAATCCAAACCCTAACCCCAACTCTAGCCTCAATGCTAACCGTAAACCTAACTTTAGCCCCAACTCTAACCCTAACTTTAGCCCCAACCCTAACCCTAATGGGAAAATGGAAATAAATACATTTTTTTATTTTATTATTTTTACCTAACTAAGGGGGTGATAAAGGTGGGTTTGATTTACTATTTTTTTTCTTTTGATCACTGTGATTGGGTCTATCACAGTGATTAAAACCCGTTATAGCGAGTGTTAGGGATTGAGTTCCCGCTGCTGCACAAGGGGAATCTCGAACCAGTCCCGCTGCGGTCCCCATCCATCTCCGGCTGCAGTGGAGCCAGCTCAGCAGAGACGTCGATCCCAGCGTCTCGCTCGGTCTAATGCTGTGCAGAGGCTTGTTGCTGCCTCTCCTGGTTCTTCTATTATAACCAGTGCTGGAGCAGGCAGTCCTGGGACAAAGTCCTCGCTTTCTCCATCTCAGCATGCCCAGGGCAAGATCTCCCATTGGAGATCAGGGGTCACATGCTCGGTTACAGCAGTGACTCCCATTGGTCCGCCAGGAAGGTCCTGAAAGTGCTTGGGTTCTGGAACAGTTTCTCATTGGTCCTTTTCTGGAAGGTCCTGTAGCTGCTACTATAAAAAGGTGGCATAACCGCAAGGCCACACGCTAGTATCAAATCTGCTTGCGCCAGTGTGGTCATGTATGCATGTGGTTAGGTCTGGCTGAAATAAGCCCCTAGAATACCGGCACCTCTGGTGAGGAGATTTGTATGCACATGTTCAGGGCTCGGCTGAAAACGCCATTAGAATACCGGCTACTCCGGTGAGGAGATTAATGCTTGTTTTCTGATTGCATGACCACAGACTGCAATCCACTTAGCAGTCATCTGTATCCCCTGTGAGTCTAACAGGACACAGTCTTTGTCACAGCGGCTCTGGGAATTAACAGAGTCCGCTTATACCGCCATATAGTGCTACGGCGTTTACATCTGCGACTCTGCGGGATAACAGAGTTCGCTCATACTGCCTATTTGCGCCGTCTTACTAGCAGCAGGCTCTGCCTGCACGGTGGACCCCAGGCTGCGAACGCACCTCTCCTTAATATCTATTAGGTGCGTTCCGCAGGCCCTTAACAGCGAGTTTTTATGTTTGGCAGCTGTCACACACTAAAAGACGCTTTTTATTGCAAATAATTGTTTTTGCATCACCACATTTTGAGAGCTATAATTTTTCCATATTTTGGCCCACAGAGTCATGTGAGATCTTGTTTTTTGTGGGACGAGTTGACATTTTTATTGGTACCATTTTTGGGCACATGACATTTTTTGATCACTTTCTATTCTGATTTTTGGGAGACAAAATGAGCAAAAACTAGCAATTCATGAATTTCTTTTGGGGGGGGGGCGTTTACACCATTCCGCGTGTGGTAAAATTGATAAGGTAGTTTTATTCTTCGGGTCAGTATGATTACAGCGATGCCTCATTTATATAATTTTTTTAGGTTTTGGCGCTTTTATATAATAAAAACTATTTTATAGAAATATTAATTGTTTTTGCATCACTTTATACTGACAGCTATAACTTTTTTATTTTTTCACTGATGATGCTGTATGACAGGTTGTTTTTTGCAGGACAAGATGACATTTTCAGCGGTACCATGTTTATTTATTACCGTCTTTTTGATCGCATGCTATTCCACTTTTTATTCGGCAGTATGATGATAAAGCATTGCCTTGTTTTTTTATATGGTGTTCACTAAAGGGGTTAACTAGTGGGACAGTTTTATAGGTCATGACACAGAGATACCAAATGTGTGTACTTTTATTGTTTTTTTTGTTCAAATATTTATTTAGTGATAGAATAAATATTTATTTTTTATTATTATTTTTTATTTTTTACAATATTTTTATAATTATTTAAAAAAAATTTTTTATTTCATTCTAAGTTTTACACTTTGTCCTACTATGGGACAATTATTTTTTGCAGCCTTATCACTTCTATAGCATGCAGATGAAGCAGCATCTGTATGCTATAGAAGCTGTCATTGCTGCATGTTGTGCACACTGTCCTGAGAGACTTCCTGACATGCACTGCGCATGACAGCAAGTTTTTCAGCTCTGGAGACCTGGATGTCGTTATGACGACATCGGGTCTCCATGGCAGCGATTGGGACCCTGCGTCACGCCGTGGGGTCTCCTATCCAAAGGCAGAGGGGCTGTCACCCCACTGCCTGCTCCTGAGACGCTGCGATCTTGTTTGATCCCAGTGTTCCGGGGTTAAAGTGCCAGGAGCGGTGTGTGACCTCTCCTGGCACTTAGTGACCGGTGTCAACTGTGAGAATCAGCTGACACCCTGCCGCGATCGGCAGCGCTCCCCCTGTGAGCGTGGCCGATCGGCTATGAGGTACTATCCCATCCATGGGAATTAAGTCCCAGATCACATGGATGGGATAGTACGTCTAATGTCAGAGAGGGGTTAAGTTGAGGGTGCTAACAATTTTTCAAGCCCATTTTTGAACTTTTGTGTGAAATTATGTCCAATTTGCCTTTTTTTCTCATTTTTTTTGTTGTTGTTCCAATACACCAAGGAAATAAACATGTGTATAGCAAAACATGTGTAATTGCAAGAATTTTCTGGGACAATTTCAAGGGTGTCAACACTTTCAGCCATGACTGTATGTAACAAAGTGTATTAAACACAGTACTTGTAATTTGCCCCATCCACACCAGAAAAGGCGCATCTGTAAGAAAACAACAATATATCTATACCGCCGTACAGTCAAGTCTCACGCTGCAATCCTTCTGAAGGCGTTAAATAGTTTACAACTGGAAGCAGTGCTAATGTAACCGGCCCAGCTGTAAACCATGGAGGAATTAGGGCAAAGTTGCCTACGCAGCCTCCCAGCCTGAGCGGAGATGAACTGATTAGCATGGGAAAGTTTCTGAACATTTTCCCACGCTGTCAGTTCACTGCAGTTCAGGTGGGGAGTCAGCGCAGCTTAAGTGACATCAGCGGTAGTCTAGTCACTGAGGCTACGCATACTCCCCGACTGACCAGCGGTGAACTGACAGCGTTGGAAAATGTTCAGAAACTTTCCCACGCTAATCAGTTCATCTCTGCTCAGGCTGGGAGGCTGCACAGGCAGCTTAGCCTTCATTCCTCCGTGGTTTACAGCTGGGCCGGTTGCATTAGCACCGCTCCCAGTGTAAACTATTTAACGCTTTCAGAAGGATTGCAGCGTGGGACTTGACTGTACGGCGGACAGGTATAGGTATATTGTTATTTTTTTACTTTGCCTCTTTTCCAGGAGATCGATGGGTTCAGTATGGAATGGGAGTGTAATAAAGTGTAATAAAGATGGAAAAAATGTGTTTATTTATTTCATTAAAAGTCTTTATTCTTAATGTGTGTGTTTTTTTAACCCTTTCAGACTAGTGGATTAATAATGGATTGTTGTCTTATTGACAGCTCTCCATTATGAACCAGGCTTAATGTCACCTTAAAATAGCAAGGTGAAATTAACCCCTTATTATCTCATGTGCCACCACTGCAGGGCAATGGGAAGAGGGAGAGTAAGTGCCGGAATAGGCGCATCTTACAGATGGGCCTTTTCTGGGGCGGCTGGAAGCAGATTGTTTTAGCCAGGCGGGGGCCCAAAAGCAATGGTCCCTCTCTAGGCTATTAATTTCTGCCCTCTGTCACTGGCTTGCCCTCTCTGGTGGAGAAATAGTGCGGGAGTCCACACAAGTTTATTTCCGTGAATTAATCCTTTAAGTTAACACCTACAGCTCCAAAATTTTACACACACACACTACTAACATTATTTGTGAAGGACATATATAAATCTAACGGATATGCAATGGTTTACTGTATGTAAACCATGACTCATATCCTGTCGGGTTCTGTAATGATTTTACAGATGCCGACAATTGAATTATCGGCTATTCTGCTATCTACCTCTGTATGAAATATAATTATATAAATATATGTGTCTCACTGACATATATATATAGACTGTATATATGTTTTTATGAATATTTGAGGCCATTGATCCATTATATGTCCATTTTGCAAGCCGGCGAGAAATTCTCGCCGTACGGATGACACACGGATATTTTGATGTGAGGAAATCGAATCCTTGCATTGAAAACAGATGACATACGGATCACTGTTCATGAAACATTGATGCGATTCTTGGCCGTAAAAAAAGAAACGATTTTTATACGTTGTGTGTGACTCCAGCCTTAAACTAGTTTTCAATGGGAGTTAAATTTTTATTGCAACTGTAATAATACACTACCCAAAAAAATAAAGGTAACACTAAAATAAAACATCCTAGATATCACTGAATGAAATATTCCAGTTGAAAATCTTTATTCATTACATAGTGGAATGCATTGAGAACAATAAAACATAAAAATGATCAATGTAAATCAAAACTAATATCCCATGGATGTCTGGATTTGAATAATTTTGAATGATTCGCAAAATCAAAGTTTGAAAATCAAATTACAGTCTAATCCAACTTCAGTGGAAATGCCTCAAGACAAGGAAATGATGCTCAGTAGTGTGTGTGGCCTCTATGTACCTGTATGACCTCCCTACAATAGCTGTACATGCTCCTGATGAGGCAGCGGATGTTCTCCTGAGGGATCTCCTCGCAGACCTGGCTTAAAGCATTAGTCAACTCCTGGACAGTCTGTGATGCAATGTGTCATTGGTGGATGGAATGAGTCATGATGGCCCAGATGTGCTCAATTGGATTCAGATCTGGAGAACGGCCAGGGCAGTCCATAGCATGAGGATCTGCTGACACACTTCAGCCACATGAGGCCTAGCATTGTCATGCATCAGAAGGAACCCAGGGCCCACTGCACCTGCATATGGTCTCACAATGGGTCTGAGGATTTCATCCTGGTACCTAATGACAGTCAGGGTACCTGTGGGAAGCACACATCAAAAAATGCCTTGCCACACCATTACTTACCCACTGCCAAACCGGTTATGCTGGAGTCTGTTGCAGGCAGCAGAACGTTCTCCATGGTGTCTCAAAACTCAGTGTGAACCTGCTCTCATCCATGAAGAGCACAGGGTGCCAATGTTGAATCTCCCAATCTTGTTGTTCTCTGGCAAATGCCAATCGCCCTGCCACGGTCTTGCACTGTAAGCACAATGCCCACTTGTGGACGTTGTGCTCTCATACCACTCTCATGGAGTCTGTTTATAACAGTTTGAGCAGATACATGGAAGTTAGTGGCCTCCTGGTGGTCATTTTGCCTGGCTCTGGCACTGTTCCTCCTATTCCTCCTTGCACAAAGGAGGAGGTAGCGGTCTTGCTGCTGTGTTGTTGCTATCCTATGGCCCCATGTCTCCTGGTGTACTGCCCTATGTCCTGGTATCTGCTCCATGCTCTGAACACTGTGCTGACAGATACAGCTGCCCTTCTTACCACAGCTTGCATTAATGTGCCATTCTGGATGAGCTGCCCCACCTGAACAACTTCTGTGGGTTGTAAATGTAACAAGGGGACACAGGGGGTAGTTGTGGCCGAGTTACTTAAAGGCACAGTTCACAGACAGAGTCCACTGAGCTCCATTTCTTCCAGTTCAGGCAGCACATCACTTATTTCAGATTCACAGTCATGGTCAGCTGCCATCTCCATTTCTGCTATGGCGGACACTTCAAAATCACGGTCGGCCGCCTTCACTCAGCATTCCAAAATCACAAGTCTTACATATTCCATCCATCAGTCCAAGGGTTGTAAGACTGTGGTGGTCCATCCTGACGACTATGCCAAGTGTAACAAGGGGACATGGGGGGATAGTTGTGGCCGAGTTACTTAAAGGCACAGTTTACAGACATAGTCCACTGAGCACACAGTCAGCAAGCTTCCCCGGCCCCTTGTACATGAAGAGATGGGACTGACACAGTTCTTCCCATAGTTTTCCTTGTTTTCTCTCCAGCCACGGCAGTCCAGATGAAATAGAGTGCAAGGAGACAAACACTGTCCAACAGGGAATAATGTTTAATCAACAGTGATGGAATAGAATGGAAAAAGAGTACAACCAGGATTCGTGATCTTTCCCTGACACTCTCCACAGCTGCACCCAAAGCAGCTGTAGCAGCCGAAGATAGACAGTGGTCCATGCGCTGAAGTCCTGGGCACTTGAAACCCTTCAGCGGGGGCCCTGTCAGAGTCCTGGGGCCTGTGTTGCGGTCTTTAGTTCTGTGGTTTTTGGTACCCTTCCTGAGTGCCTGGAGTCTTTGGAGTCCGGGGCAACAGAACTCTCCCATCCGGGGGGTCTGGCAGTGCCCAATCTGTAAAGAATATCTGCCCTGGCCAACGTATCAGGCAGTTCTGAGGAAGCAGCAGCTGCAAGTCCAACCCCCTTATTTAACTATTGACTGTCCCTAACTATATACAGGCAGCAACAAATACAATGAACACATTAGCGTTTAAAAGGAACATCACACAATATATAACAATTACAGGATATCCATTACATTACCTGACAAATACAGCATAATGACACATAGAACATTAAAGGTACATAACAGTGCATGGGGGGTCTCACGGAAGGAGGAGAGGGCCCAACTGAGGGGTCCTGCCACCTCCTTACATAAACACCACCTCATGCTACTTTGCAGTACTGCTCTGGGTGAGAGCAATGACAAAATACAAAGTGATCAAAACGACAGCCAAAAAGGATGAGAACTGAAAAATGGTCTGTGGTCACCCCCTGCAGCACCACTCTTTTATAGGGTTTGTCTTGCTAATTGCCAATCATTTCTACTTGTTGTCTGTTCCATTTGCACAACAGCAGCATAAATTTATTCCCAATCAGTGTTGCTTCATAACTGGACAGGTTGATTTCACAGAAGTGTGATTGACTTGAGTTACATAGTGTTGTTTTAGTGTTCCATTTATTTTTGAGCAGTGTACATTAATACCTTATTAAAGAGATTGTTCGTAGTAGGATTTGACAGGATATGTTGTTTTATAGGTGTGTGTGGCATAGATATATATAATGAAGAATCTCTTAAAGTGATTGTCTGAGATTTTAATAAAAGGTTTGTTTGCTTGTTTGTTTTTTCCTGAGAAATAGCACCTCTGTTGTCCTTGGGCTGTGTATAGTCTGAAACTCAAATTTATATATTAGCATTATTAGTGTTTTTTATTTTAGATGACTTAAGACCTCATGCATGGTAAAAATAAACCCAACTTCTCTCATTTTGAAATCATTGTCATACTGAAGCTTTTTTGTAGGTGGTGATGAGTGGCACAAAGCCAGGTCTTGTGGTTCTTAAAATACAGTAAAGAAACCAGCTATATTCCCACACTATAGAACACTGGTAACATTAAAAAAAAAAAAAAAAAAAGTCGAACAATCTTGAAGCACTAATCTGAAGTAACTGCAATTCTCCTGTCTCCTGGATAAACAATTTTCTTTTAGGACAAATTGCGCATTTAAGTTTTGTTTTTGCTTTTTTGCAAATAGCTAAGGCACATAGTTAACAAATAGCAATAATTCAAGAAGAAAATAAAGCCATATAATGACCCCAGCTTTATTGGCACACTGCTATTTCTTCATGTTTTCTATTTACCAGTGGGAATAATGTTGCCTATTACAGTTGTGCTGGTCAGTAAAAACTGTGGTAGAAAGAAGGAAAAGTAGGTGAAATACTGTTATATTTTTAAACAACTTAAACTTGTACACGTCAATACTGACATTTTAAAAGCCTTTTATTCCAAAGTACTTAAAAATGTGTGATTTTGGAGAAAGACCAGTGGGATTTGGCTGTTTGTAAAGTCAAGAATCAAAACTTGATAGTAATGTGAACACGTTGAATATTTTCAATGCATTTTAGCTATGTGCTGTCACTCAACAACACAATTTGCTAACAGAATGGTGGCTTACATGGTTTTACCTTATATTTGTTGAAAAGAGGTGCAGGTTCTTCAAGTTCAGCCTCTCTCGATCTCGACATCACTTCAACATGTGGTCAGGGCTGGCTCCAGGTTTTCGTGGGCCCCAGGTGAAAGAGTGTCAGTGGGCCCCTTTAACATATACCACAATTCATGATGCACAGATACGGCAGGGAAATCTAGGTATAGTTCAATGCCAAAGATATCAATTATTTCTTACATTATATGAGTGATTGCAAACATGAGAAAAATAGAGTAATCAATCCACCAAGAAATAAAAAATCAATTATTTTTATTATTAATCAGTATAAAATGGCACTACAACAATAATATCATGACAGAGTTTTAACCAGAGAGAAACAGGTGCAACAAGGGTACAACACCAACAGATTAGTAACTAGGTTCGAGCTTAGTATTAGACTCCCATATAAATAAAGTGACAGTGCAATAGTAAGTTCCAAAGGACCAGAGTAGTCAAATCAGCACAGACACAGTAGATCCCAAAGTGAGGTAATTGTATGTATGTATATCGGTGACTGAAATGCCACAAGGTCACATCTCCATACTGCTCTTACCCATCACTGCCTGTGGTGTCGCACACGCCGCCCGGACGCCCATTTCGCCTGGGCTTTTTCCGGGGGCTGCTGCGTTGTGATCTGTCTCATTAACCCCTTTAAATACTCAAATACCAGGTGGTACCTATATTGGCAATTGCGTCGCATGTGCCCGAAGACGGGATCCGGAAGTAGTGTCATCTCCAGCACCAAAATGGCGGAGTGGGTCCTGCACCTGTTTCTCTCTGGTTGAAACTCTGTCATGATAATGATGTTATTGTTGTAGTGCCGTTTTATACTGATTAATAATAAAAATAAATGATTTTTTATTTCTTGGTGGATTGATTACTCTGCTCTTCGCATGTTTACAATTTGGTAGGAGTACATCCATGGTTAGTGCCACTGGTGGTTTGGGTATTCAGGCCTAGAGCTACTGCATATACAATGATTTCTGTTCCTAAGATTTTGTATTATGTTATATGAGTGATATCTATTGTAAATTCTACAATAGATCAGGAAACTTACAGTATAGTCCTCCATACAGTATTATTGGCACCACATAATGCTCCATACAGAATAATGAGCCCCATATATTGCTCCATACAGATTAATGAGCCCATATATTGCTTCATACAGTATTATGGGCACCACATAGTGCTCCAAAGAGAATAATGAGCCCCATATATTGCTCCATATATAATGGGCCCCATAATATGCTCCATGTATAGTGGTCCCCATATGATTATCCATGTATAATGGACCCCATATGAAGCTCCAGTATATGATGGGCCCTATATAATGCTTCATATATAATGGGTCCCATATATGATTCTCCAGTTTATGATTGGACCATATAATGCTCCTTATATAATGGGCCCCATATATGATGCTCCAGTGTATGATGGGCCCATATAATGCTCCATATATAATGGGGCCCATATGATACTCCATATATAATGGGCCCCATATGATTCTCCAGTATATGATGGGCCCCATAAATGATGCTCCAATAAATGATGAGCCCATGTAATGCTCCATATATATTGGGCCCCATATATGTGCAAATCTATACCATTAATGTTAAACTTATGGGACAGTAGTTGCACTAATCAACCTTCTTACCCTTCGTTTATATTTGTTCCACATTAGCCATCCTACAGTTCCGTGGTACATACCCTGTTACAGGACAGTATAAGAAGATGAAATACAGTGGTCTATTAAATACTGAGCTGAACTCCCTCAATTCTGTTGGATGAATGTCATCTGACCCGAAGGCTTTGTCCTTAGGTTAGTCACAACAGTATTTCTTCTTGTGTTAAAAGTTTCATTAAGAATGCATTTTGCACACCAGATTTAATGAACACATGAGTGGTGGAGTAAGATGCACAGATTCATTAAGAAGCGTTTGCCATTCACAAGACATGTTACTCCAGTCAAGGGTTGGTGTACATTTTGGTGGCATAAATTATGATGAATTTTGACTGGTGGGACTTGTTTGCCTCATCTCGTCTCAGCTCTACACATTTTGTGAAATTTCAAGGTGTTTTACACCAGAATTCTGGCACAAACACCTAGATGAATGTGGGCCTATGTGTTTAACACCTCCACCTTTCCTTTGCACGCTGCAATTATATTCCTATGATTGTTTTTTACCTGGTTCATATTTTCAGATTTTTTTTCCTTTTGACATATCTATCTATCTATCTATCTATCTATCTATCTATCTATCTATTCTATCTATCTATCTATTGTAGTGATAGTAAGACTTCACTATACCTTTGTATGTGGTTTGAGGACCTGTGATGAGGTCACAGAGCACATGACAGGTCATGTGCTCTGTGTTAGCTGAATGTCTGGTGTATATAAGTGAGCCTGCTGCTGACCACAGGTGAGTGGCTGGAGGTGTGGAAACCTCCAGTGTGGGAGTTCTGAGGAGACCACCAGTCTGGTTGCTGAAAGAGTGCTCAGTTAGAGTACCAGGACTTTATATCTGTTTTGTTACTTTGTGCCAGAGAAGGCTGTTTTGTTTTTTGTTTTATAGCAAGTTTATGAAGTTTTAATAAACTTGCTTAAAGAACCTGGAAGAGTCGCCCTCCTGCTTACCTCCGGTCGCACACCAGCGAGACCACATCCCTACAATTGGTGGCGTAAATGCGGGCAGCGTTCCCAGCAGAGAAGTGAGACTGGTTACTGCATGTCGTGGGTCAAGGCTATAGCAACCCAGCCAGCATTGCCGGAGAAAATGGAGGACCTGCTGAAACACTTGGTCCAGGCACAGGTACAGCAGCGACAGGCACAGGTACAGCAGCAAGAAGCCAACAGGATGTTCTTGCAACAGATGCAGCAGAGCCAGCAGGAGCACCAACAGCAGATGCAGCAGAGCCAGCAGGAGCATCAGCAGCAGATGCAGCTTTTGACAACCGCCATCCAGGGCAGGACGAGCGCCCCAACCCAGGTCTGGCTGATGACAACCACGTCAGAAAGGCGGTAAGACTCACATTACAAAAAATGACCCCCGGGGATGATGTGGAAGCCTTCCTGACTGTATTTGAGAGGGTTGCTGAGAGGGAAAGACTTCCCCCAGAGCAGTGGGCAGAGATACTGGCCCCATACCTGACAGGGGAACCCCAGAAGGCGTACTACGATTTGACTGTGCAGGACGCTCAGGAATATCCTAAGCTAAAGGTTGAGATCCTCGCACGTATGGGGGTAACAATGACTGTCAGGGCACAGAGGGTGCACCGTTGGGCTTATCACCGGGACAAACCACCTCGCTCCCAAATGTTTGACTTACTGCACCTGGTCCAGAAATGGCTACAGCCAGAGTCCGCTACGCCGGCACAGATGGTAGAAAGAGTCGTTATGGATCGGTTTGTGCACTCCCTGCCAAAGTCCCTACAGACTTGGGTTGCCC
>JARQOD010000002.1:247527430-247600513 GCA_033576555.1 Oophaga sylvatica | reverse complement strand
TAAAATAAAACATCCTAGATATCACTGAATGAAATATTCCAGTTGAAAATCTTTATTCATTACATAGTGGAATGCATTGAGAACAATAAAACATAAAAATGATCAATGTAAATCAAAACTAATATCCCATGGATGTCTGGATTTGAATAATTTTGAATGATTCGCAAAATCAAAGTTTGAAAATCAAATTACAGTCTAATCCAACTTCAGTGGAAATGCCTCAAGACAAGGAAATGATGCTCAGTAGTGTGTGTGGCCTCTATGTACCTGTATGACCTCCCTACAATAGCTGTACATGCTCCTGATGAGGCAGCGGATGTTCTCCTGAGGGATCTCCTCGCAGACCTGGCTTAAAGCATTAGTCAACTCCTGGACAGTCTGTGATGCAATGTGTCATTGTGGATGGAATGAGTCATGATGGCCCAGATGTGCTCAATTGGATTCAGATCTGGAGAACGGCCAGGGCAGTCCATAGCATGAGGATCTGCTGACACACTTCAGCCACATGAGGCCTAGCATTGTCATGCATCAGAAGGAACCCAGGGCCCACTGCACCTGCATATGGTCTCACAATGGGTCTGAGGATTTCATCCTGGTACCTAATGACAGTCAGGGTACCTGTGGGAAGCACACATCAAAAAATGCCTTGCCACACCATTACTTACCCACTGCCAAACCGGTTATGCTGGAGTCTGTTGCAGGCAGCAGAACGTTCTCCATGGTGTCTCAAAACTCAGTGTGAACCTGCTCTCATCCATGAAGAGCACAGGGTGCCAATGTTGAATCTCCCAATCTTGTTGTTCTCTGGCAAATGCCAATCGCCCTGCCACGGTCTTGCACTGTAAGCACAACGCCCACTTGTGGACGTTGTGCTCTCATACCACTCTCATGGAGTCTGTTTATAACAGTTTGAGCAGATACATGGAAGTTAGTGGCCTCCTGGTGGTCATTTTGCCTGGCTCTGGCACTGTTCCTCCTATTCCTCCTTGCACAAAGGAGGAGGTAGCGGTCTTGCTGCTGTGTTGTTGCTATCCTATGGCCCCATGTCTCCTGGTGTACTGCCCTATGTCCTGGTATCTGCTCCATGCTCTGAACACTGTGCTGACAGATACAGCTGCCCTTCTTACCACAGCTTGCATTAATGTGCCATTCTGGATGAGCTGCCCCACCTGAACAACTTCTGTGGGTTGTAAATGTAACAAGGGGACACAGGGGGTAGTTGTGGCCGAGTTACTTAAAGGCACAGTTCACAGACAGAGTCCACTGAGCTCCATTTCTTCCAGTTCAGGCAGCACATCACTTATTTCAGATTCACAGTCATGGTCAGCTGCCATCTCCATTTCTGCTATGGCGGACACTTCAAAATCACGGTCGGCCGCCTTCACTCAGCATTCCAAAATCACAAGTCTTACATATTCCATCCATCAGTCCAAGGGTTGTAAGACTGTGGTGGTCCATCCTGACGACTATGCCAAGTGTAACAAGGGGACATGGGGGGATAGTTGTGGCCGAGTTACTTAAAGGCACAGTTTACAGACATAGTCCACTGAGCACACAGTCAGCAAGCTTCCCCGGCCCCTTGTATATGAAGAGATGGGACTGACACAGTTCTTCCCATAGTTTTCCTTGTTTTCTCTCCAGCCACGGCAGTCCAGATGAAATAGAGTGCAAGGAGACAAACACTGTCCAACAGGGAATAATGTTTAATCAACAGTGATGGAATAGAATGGAAAAAGAGTACAACCAGGATTCGTGATCTTTCCCTGACACTCTCCACAGCTGCACCCAAAGCAGCTGTAGCAGCCGAAGATAGACAGTGGTCCATGCGCTGAAGTCCTGGGCACTTGAAACCCCTTCAGCGGGGCCCTGTCAGAGTCCTGGGGCCTGTGTTGCGGTCTTTAGTTCTGTGGTTTTTGGTACCCTTCCTGAGTGCCTGGAGTCTTTGGAGTCCGGGGCAACAGAACTCTCCCATCCGGGGGGTCTGGCAGTGCCCAATCTGTAAAGAATATCTGCCCTGGCCAACGTATCAGGCAGTTCTGAGGAAGCAGCAGCTGCAAGTCCAACCCCCTTATTTAACTATTGACTGTCCCTAACTATATACAGGCAGCAACAAATACAATGAACACATTAGCGTTTAAAAGGAACATCACACAATATATAAATTACAGGATATCCATTACATTACCTGACAAATACAGCATAATGACACATAGAACATTAAAGGTACATAACAGTGCATGGGGGGTCTCACGGAAGGAGGAGAGGGCCCAACTGAGGGGTCCTGCCACCTCCTTACATAAACACCACCTCATGCTACTTTGCAGTACTGCTCTGGGTGAGAGCAATGACAAAATACAAAGTGATCAAAACGACAGCCAAAAAGGATGAGAACTGAAAAATGGTCTGTGGTCACCCCCTGCAGCACCACTCTTTTATAGGGTTTGTCTTGCTAATTGCCAATCATTTCTACTTGTTGTCTGTTCCATTTGCACAACAGCAGCATAAATTTATTCCCAATCAGTGTTGCTTCATAACTGGACAGGTTGATTTCACAGAAGTGTGATTGACTTGAGTTACATAGTGTTGTTTTAGTGTTCCATTTATTTTTGAGCAGTGTACATTAATACCTTATTAAAGAGATTGTTGTAGTAGGATTTGACAGGATATGTTGTTTTATAGGTGTGTGTGGCATAGATATATATAATGAAGAATCTCTTAAAGTGATTGTCTGAGATTTTAATAAAAGGTTTGTTTGCTTGTTTGTTTTTTCCTGAGAAATAGCACCTCTGTTGTCCTTGGGCTGTGTATAGTCTGAAACTCAAATTTATATATTAGCATTATTAGTGTTTTTTATTTTAGATGACTTAAGACCTCATGCATGGTAAAAATAAACCCAACTTCTCTCATTTTGAAATCATTGTCATACTGAAGCTTTTTTGTAGGTGGTGATGAGTGGCACAAAGCCAGGTCTTGTGGTTCTTAAAATACAGTAAAGAAACCAGCTATATTCCCACACTATAGAACACTGGTAACATTAAAAAAAAAAAAAAAAAAAAGTCGAACAATCTTGAAGCACTAATCTGAAGTAACTGCAATTCTCCTGTCTCCTGGATAAACAATTTTCTTTTAGGACAAATTGCGCATTTAAGTTTTGTTTTTGCTTTTTTGCAAATAGCTAAGGCACATAGTTAACAAATAGCAATAATTCAAGAGAAAATAAAGCCATATAATGACCCCAGCTTTATTGGCACACTGCTATTTCTTCATGTTTTCTATTTACCAGTGGGAATAATGTTGCCTATTACAGTTGTGCTGGTCAGTAAAAACCGTGGTAGAAAGAAGGAAAAGTAGGTGAAATACTGTTATATTTTTAAACAACTTAAACTTGTACACGTCAATACTGACATTTTAAAAGCCTTTTATTCCAAAGTACTTAAAAATGTGTGATTTTGGAGAAAGACCAGTGGGATTTGGCTGTTTGTAAAGTCAAGAATCAAAACTTGATAGTAATGTGAACACGTTGAATATTTTCAATGCATTTTAGCTATGTGCTGTCACTCAACAACACAATTTGCTAACAGAATGGTGGCTTACATGGTTTTACCTTATATTTGTTGAAAAGAGGTGCAGGTTCTTCAAGTTCAGCCTCTCTCGATCTCGACATCACTTCAACATGTGGTCAGGGCTGGCTCCAGGTTTTCGTGGGCCCCAGGTGAAAGAGTGTCAGTGGGCCCCTTTAACATATACCACAATTCATGATGCACAGATACGGCAGGGAAATCTAGGTATAGTTCAATGCCAAAGATATCAATTATTTCTTACATTATATGAGTGATTGCAAACATGAGAAAAATAGAGTAATCAATCCACCAAGAAATAAAAAATCAATTATTTTTATTATTAATCAGTATAAAATGGCACTACAACAATAATATCATGACAGAGTTTTAACCAGAGAGAAACAGGTGCAACAAGGGTACAACACCAACAGATTAGTAACTAGGTTCGAGCTTAGTATTAGACTCCCATATAAATAAAGTGACAGTGCAATAGTAAGTTCCAAAGGACCAGAGTAGTCAAATCAGCACAGACACAGTAGATCCCAAAGTGAGGTAATTGTATGTATGTATATCGGTGACTGAAATGCCACAAGGTCACATCTCCATACTGCCCATCACTGCCTGTGGTGTCGCACACGCCGCCCGGACGCCCATTTCGCCTGGGCTTTTTCCGGGGGCTGCTGCGTTGTGATCTGTCTCATTAACCCCTTTAAATACTCAAATACCAGGTGGTACCTATATTGGCAATTGCGTCGCATGTGCCCGAAGACGGGATCCGGAAGTAGTGTCATCTCCAGCACCAAAATGGCGGAGTGGGTCCTGCACCTGTTTCTCTCTGGTTGAAACTCTGTCATGATAATGATGTTATTGTTGTAGTGCCGTTTTATACTGATTAATAATAAAAATAAATGATTTTTTATTTCTTGGTGGATTGATTACTCTGCTCTTCGCATGTTTACAATTTGGTAGGAGTACATCCATGGTTAGTGCCACTGGTGGTTTGGGTATTCAGGCCTAGAGCTACTGCATATACAATGATTTCTGTTCCTAAGATTTTGTATTATGTTATATGAGTGATATCTATTGTAAATTCTACAATAGATCAGAAAACTTACAGTATAGTCCTCCATACAGTATTATTGGCACCACATAATGCTCCATACAGAATAATGAGCCCCATATATTGCTCCATACAGATTAATGAGCCCATATATTGCTTCATACAGTATTATGGGCACCACATAGTGCTCCAAAGAGAATAATGAGCCCCATATATTGCTCCATATATAATGGGCCCCATAATATGCTCCATGTATAGTGGTCCCCATATGATTATCCATGTATAATGGACCCCATATGAAGCTCCAGTATATGATGGGCCCTATATAATGCTTCATATATAATGGGTCCCATATATGATTCTCCAGTTTATGATTGGACCATATAATGCTCCTTATATAATGGGCCCCATATATGATGCTCCAGTGTATGATGGGCCCATATAATGCTCCATATATAATGGGGCCCATATGATACTCCATATATAATGGGCCCCATATGATTCTCCAGTATATGATGGGCCCCATAAATGATGCTCCAATAAATGATGAGCCCATGTAATGCTCCATATATATTGGGCCCCATATATGCGCAAATCTATACCATTAATGTTAAACTTATGGGACAGTAGTTGCACTAATCAACCTTCTTACCCTTCGTTTATATTTGTTCCACATTAGCCATCCTACAGTTCCGTGGTACATACCCTGTTACAGGACAGTATAAGAAGATGAAATACAGTGGTCTATTAAATACTGAGCTGAACTCCCTCAATTCTGTTGGATGAATGTCATCTGACCCGAAGGCTTTGTCCTTAGGTTAGTCACAACAGTATTTCTTCTTGTGTTAAAAGTTTCATTAAGAATGCATTTTGCACGCCAGATTTAATGAACACATGAGTGGTGGAGTAAGATGCACAGATTCATTAAGAAGTGTTTGCCATTCACAAGACATGTTACTCCAGTCAAGGGTTGGTGTACATTTTTGGTGGCATAAATTATGATGAATTTTGACTGGTGGGACTTGTTTGCCTCATCTCGTCTCAGCTCTACACATTTTGTGAAATTTCAAGGTGTTTTACACCAGAATTCTGGCACAAACACCTAGATGAATGTGGGCCTATGTGTTTAACACCTCCACCTTTCCTTTGCACGCTGCAATTATATTCCTATGATTGTTTTTTACCTGGTTCATATTTTCAGATTTTTTTTCCTTTTGACATATCTATCTATCTATCTATCTATCTATCTATCTATCTATCATCTATCTATCTATCTATCTATCTATCTATTGTAGTGATAGTAAGACTTCACTATACCTTTGTATGTGGTTTGAGGACCTGTGATGAGGTCACAGAGCACATGACAGGTCATGTGCTCTGTGTTAGCTGAATGTCTGGTGTATATAAGTGAGCCTGCTGCTGACCACAGGTGAGTGGCTGGAGGTGTGGAAACCTCCAGTGTGGGAGTTCTGAGGAGACCACCAGTCTGGTTGCTGAAAGAGTGCTCAGTTAGAGTACCAGGACTTTATATCTGTTTTGTTACTTTGTGCCAGAGAAGGCTGTTTTGTTTTTTGTTTTATAGCAAGTTTATGAAGTTTTAATAAACTTGCTTAAAGAACCTGGAAGAGTCGCCCTCCTGCTTACCTCCGGTCGCACACCAGCGAGACCACATCCCTACAATTGGTGGCGTAAATGCGGGCAGCGTTCCCAGCAGAGAAGTGAGACTGGTTACTGCATGTCGTGGGTCAAGGCTATAGCAACCCAGCCAGCATTGCCGGAGAAAATGGAGGACCTGCTGAAACACTTGGTCCAGGCACAGGTACAGCAGCGACAGGCACAGGTACAGCAGCAAGAAGCCAACAGGATGTTCTTGCAACAGATGCAGCAGAGCCAGCAGGAGCACCAACAGCAGATGCAGCAGAGCCAGCAGGAGCATCAGCAGCAGATGCAGCTTTTGACAACCGCCATCCAGGGCAGGACGAGCGCCCCAACCCCAGGTCTGGCTGATGACAACCACGTCAGAAAGGCGGTAAGACTCACATTACAAAAAATGACCCCGGGATGATGTGGAAGCCTTCCTGACTGTATTTGAGAGGGTTGCTGAGAGGGAAAGACTTCCCCCAGAGCAGTGGGCAGAGATACTGGCCCCATACCTGACAGGGGAACCCCAGAAGGCGTACTACGATTTGACTGTGCAGGACGCTCAGGAATATCCTAAGCTAAAGGTTGAGATCCTCGCACGTATGGGGGTAACAATGACTGTCAGGGCACAGAGGGTGCACCGTTGGGCTTATCACCGGGACAAACCACCTCGCTCCCAAATGTTTGACTTACTGCACCTGGTCCAGAAATGGCTACAGCCAGAGTCCGCTACGCCGGCACAGATGGTAGAAAGAGTCGTTATGGATCGGTTTGTGCACTCCCTGCCAAAGTCCCTACAGACTTGGGTTGCCCAGGGTGATCCCTGGAATGCTGATGAACTGGTCGGACTGGTCGAGAGGTACCAGGGAATGGAAGGGGCCTTGGGGAAGCAGCCCATTCCGTACTGGCGGCCCCAACAGGGGGCAGAGTCCCAAAAAGGGGTGGGGTGCCCAAGGTCAAAATGTCGGGGGGAGGTGGTGCCCAAGGTCACTGCGGGTGATATTATTTGTTGGAGGTGCCGCGAGCCAGGACATATAGCTGCCCGGTGTCCGCAGACCACTGAGCAGATGGACTGCAGCATAGGACACCGTATTTCATGGTATGCATATCCAGCCTGCAGTGGAAACCCGTTCCCCAATCAGGGTCCACAAGTATGTCCCGTGAAGGTGAACGGTGAAGCAGTAATGGCGCTGCTAGACTCTGGGAGCTTGGTGACCTTGATTAGGGCCACTTTTCCTCTCAACATACTACCAGGAAAAAAAGTTGGTGTTCAATGCATACATGGTGATGTAAAGGACTACCCTATGGCCAGAGTGGACATTGAAACGATGCATGGCACTGAGTCCCATGAAGTCGGCGTCGTTTGGGACTTGGTGTGTCCTATAATTATAGGCCGGGATTTCTGTCTGTTTTGGGATCTGTGGAGAAAGGGTTCTGAGGTCCCTAGCGAGAATGGGGAACCAGTAAACCCTAACAAACTACGGCCACACTCAGAAGGGGCGGAGTCTCAAACTGAGTCAATGAGGAGAAAAGAGGTGGCGGCGGATGAGCCGAGGAACTATTGCCGGGTTCAGGGTTTGAACAGCGTATGTCCAGAATGGTGTACTGACTTTAAATCTGACCGGGGGCACTGAACTGTTCTCTAATAGTGAATGGAGAGTGTGTGAGTGGACTTCTAGACTCAGGAAGCCAGGTGACTCTGCTGAGCGACACACTCCCTGTCTATCTGATTCCCGGAAGGAAGATGGAAGTCCCTTGCATTCATGGGGTCACTAGGGAGTATCAGGTAACCAGGGTAATCGTTGAGACGTCCACTATTATTTCTACCCATGATGTCCCTGTAGTCCCAGACTTACCATATCCTATAATAATAGGCCAGGATTGTAAACGGTTTTGGGAGGTGTGGGACGAAGCACTGGCTGATTGCTCAGAAGGGAACCAGAATGACCCTAAGAGAGGCCCATCCCTACAGGAGGCTGTAGTGGTTGCTGATAGTGTGGTGGGAAAAACAGAGGTAGCTACCCCTAAAGTCAAAGATACCCAGTGCCTGGTGACCGTAAGAAAGTGTGGCTCAGACCAAAGTGAGGACTTTGGGGTGACCAAATATAGGACCGCAGAAAACTGGGTAGCTCCAGGAATAGGGGCCGACACCTGGTTAAGTGGGGACTTGCTGTTCTAAGATGACAGAGGGAGTGGGAATGACTCCTATGCAGACTGTAACTTAACCGCAAGTGAAAGCGAGTGCAGCAAGGTGGAGTCGGGTACAAGTGGCAGACCTCCTCCTCACCGCAGGGGCTGCAGGAAGGCCAGACAGCCTATACGCTCTAAGAAGAGAAATAAGGGGGAAAGGATGGTGCCACATGTACTGGATAAAAGAGAGCAGGGCCATGAGATAGAGCTGCTTAAAGAGACAGTCATGCGAGAAAAGATACGGAGACAAGAGATTGAGCAACGAGTGAAGGACCTGGAGAAAGAAGTCTCTAAAGTCCAAGGTCAACTATCAGCGTGCCAGACGGCGAACCAAGTCCTAGTGAAAGATACGGAGATGCTCAGAGAGGCCCAGGAGAAGCATCAGCAGGAACTTCTACGGAGAGAAGATGAGCACCGCTGCTGGGCAGAGGAGCAAGAGAAAATTCTCCAAAAACTCCAGATAGAGAAGGAAGCTAACGCACAGCTCAGGAAATCCACGACAAACCAGGAAATCGAACGGTTGCGCTCTCCCGGTCCGTGCGTAGGGGAAGAGAGTGAACTGAAGAGGTTGACCAAAGAAGGGCCTCGACGGCGGAAGAAAGCCAGCAAGGGAACCGCCACCCAGATGGCCACACCCGGAAAGTCACAGTGAAGCGGGAGCCAACAAGAAAACCTCCAAGTCGGAGGGGGTTGGTGGAAAGCCTTGGGAAGATCCGGATGCTCCTGGAGGTGAACCAGGGAAGAATAGAGCAGCTAAAACTTGAGAAGAAGCAGACCAACAGACAGCTGCAAGAGTTGAGGGAAAAAAGGCAGTCACCTTCAACCCACAGTATAGAGAGGCGCAGAGGTTCGCTGCAGAGTGAAGGTCATCAAGTGAAACTAAGACAGAACATAGATGGCCTGAAATGAGAGGTAGAGGCAGTGAAACCTCAATTAGATCAGGACTCAGTGACCTAAGGCAAACTGTGACAGACCGGCTGATTGTGGAGACGACTGAAAGGAGTTTCTAGTCGGTGAATGAAATGTGCCAAGCCCACGGCTTTAGGCAGAGGGGGGAGGTATGTAGTGATAGTAAGACTTCACTATACCTTTGTATGTGGTTTGAGGACCTGTGATGAGGTCACAGAGCACATGACAGGTCATGTGCTCTGTGTTAGCTGAATGTCTGGTGTATATAAGTGAGCCTGCTGCTGACCACAGGTGAGTGGCTGGAGGTGTGGAAACCTCCAGTGTGGGAGTTCTGAGGAGGCCTCCAGTCTGTGTGCTGAAGAGAGTGCTAAGTTAGAGTACCAGGACTTTATATCTGTTTTGTTACTTTGTGCCAGAGAAGGCTGTTTTGTTTTTTTTTATAGCAAGTTTATGAAGTTTTAATAAACTTGCTTAAAGAACCTGGAAGAGTCGCCCTCCTGCTTACCTCCGGTCGCACACCAGCGAGACCACATCCCTACACTATCTATCTATCTATCTATCTATCTATCTATCTATCTATCTATCTATCTATCCTATATATATGTATGCTACTTTTGTTATTTTTTTGACAATTTGCTTTTCCAGAACCCTTAACTTTTAGTGTTTTAAATGTGTCTTCTTTATATCTTATTATTTGTAATGCTGACTTATTTAATCATAATAGTTTCTTGTTATTTTGGGACATTTTGGAACCAGTCTATACAATTTTTCTATAGGATACCTATAATATATCTTTAAGCCCTACAGACATGTACATCATAGGTTCCTAATGTGTGGAGTAGGCTGAGGAGCAGAGCCCGGACCATAAAAGGAAGATACTGTCTGAAATATTTTTGTAACAGCAGCAGCCAGGGTCAGTTCCAATCAAAGACAGGAACCTATTCTATAAGACTAAGCTCTTCCTTTAGTCAATTTAATTGTGCTTTACTAAAGCTTCTGATTTTTGTTTCTCCTATTTCAAATACACTACTCAAAAAAATAAAGGGAACACTCAAATAACACATCCTAGATCTAAATGAATGAAATATTCTCATTGAATATTTTGTTCTGTACAAAGTTGAATGTGCTGTCAACATAATTACACAAAAATCATCAATGGAAATCACATTTTGAACCAATGGAAGTCTGGACTTGGAGAGACCCCGAAAAATAAAAGTGGAAACAAGTCAAAATGAAAATTAAAACAAGACAAAATTAAAGTGGAAACAAGTCAAAATGATGCTCAGTATTGTGTGTGGCCTCCACGTGCCTGTATGACCTCCCTACAACGCCTAGGCATGCTCCTGATGAGGTTGCGGATGTTCTCCTGAAGGATCTCCTCCCAGACCTGGACTAAAGCATCCGTCAAGTCCTGGACAGTCTGTGGTGCAACGTGACTTTGGTGGATGGAGCGAGACATGCTCTCCCAGATGTGCTCAATCGGATTCAGGTCTGGGGAATGGGCAGGCCAGTCCATAGCTTCAATGCCTTCATCTTGCAGGAACCGCTGACACACTCCAGCCAAATGAGGTCTGGCATTGTCCTGCATTAGGAGGAACCCAGGTCCAACCGCACCATCATATGGTCTCACAAGGGGTCTGAGGATCTCATCTTGGTACCTAATGGCAGTCAGGCTACCTCTGGAGAGCACATGGAGGGCTGTGTGGCCCTCCAAAGAAATGCCACCCCACACCATTACTTACCTACTACCTACCCCCGTGGCTCCGCCGTCATCCCCTGAGGCATCCCGGCTGCTGACTCCACTGTCCTCCCTGGAGGTGCCCTGGCTGCTGACTCCGCCATCATTTCTGGAAGCAACAGCACCAACGCTTCTCCAGGCCTCACCCATTATGGTTGACATCCGTGGCCTGCGCGCAGAGGAGCCAGAAGTGCCCATAGCTAGGGAGGCCCAGTGGATCCACGAGGTGATCCAGGAGAAGAGCTGGAGGGAGCGCCGTATTGCTTGGGAGTTGCAGCGCCCCGGCGGGGGCGCTACAGCAGGTCGGATGACCCGCGGTGTGGTCCGGTACCTCAATCGGAGCAAGGGCTACAAGAGCTGGAGACCGGAGCCAAGGTCTATATTAATGCAGGGTCTCTCATGTTCCGCAGTCCTCTCCGAGAAGGGGACCATGTGGCCTTTATAAGGGAAAAAGGATCTCGCGGGCGGTATGCGGTGACTGTAAAAATAGGGTCAGACTGGGAGACCAGCCCACTGCAGGAGACCCCGTATGTAGAACGGCTGGCTGTTGGGGCCGCTGTTGCCCTGGCCACCCAGGAGAGAGCGGTGCCTCAGAGCAACGAGGCAGCCGCCAATGTGTTAACGGAGCTGGAGGCTCCAGGAGGTGCGGGAGTACGGAACAGTGGGGACTCCTCCTCCAGTGGGTCCTCATCTCAGGTGTATGTGGTGGTGGTACAGGGCCCGAATGCGGCCCACTATGCAACTAAGCGGCCGTGTACAGACTTAGTGGCCCCTTTAAGACATGATATTGGAGCCGGTTGCACCAAGAACAAGTATAAACCAGGGACTGTTCTGCATCCCTAAGAGGGCAGTAAGCCCTACATGGCACCCAAGGATGATGCCAAGAAAGGAGATTTAAGTGGGCACCACCTCAGAATAATATAATAAGAATAAACGGGTTCACTATTGCATGTGGGATAACTATAAGCAACAAAAAAACACAAAGAAGGAGGCACATGCATATATTAAAGGATCACCAAGCAGATATATAGTCAAAACATATCAATTTTATTCAAAAAGACCAATCCATATTAAACACACATGTTAAAAACATTTAAAAAACGCTCATAGTGTATACAAAGAACAGTCCAAGATAATGAGTGTAATACTCAAGAAAGCACTCACATGTCTATGATCAAATAGTAAGTATTGCACTGGGGAAGTCTGCTAAGAAATATGAGCAGAATAATCCATGTTGTCATCACCATCAAATGTGAAAAAATTACAAACACATGGGGGAATAAACAAAGAATCTATAGAGGGTAGGTATAAATAGCCTCAAGTAAACAAACCTTCTATAAAGATAATACAAACATCTAGAATAAGAGACCAGAGAAGGTCCACAATACCAAAATGCACAAGGGTTCTATGTGCAAAAAGAGCAAGTCTGACTGATACTTATGTGCTAATAAGTCCTGAGAGGTAGGCATCCCCCATAGAAAGTCATGTGGAGTGGCTGGACCCACGCGTTCCGACACAAGCAGTGTCTTTTCAAGGTAGGAGAGCGTTATCTCTGGAAACCGTCTATTTATAATAACAAGATAACATTGTGAAACACAGACATACCAGCTGTGCGAGCATTGGCGCGCTCAAGACGCTGTGAAAGCAGGAAGTGGAAGGAGACGAGAGCAATGACGTCGTATAGATAGTACAGCGCATGTCTGAGTCAGGATACACCCATCAGCACAGTGGGCTCAACTATAGCCTGTGTCTTCAAATCGAAACAAGACACATGCGCAGGAAAAACATGTTGCTATTGCCTAGTGGCATATATATAATCGCCGCAAACAAAAAGGAGTTGGTATCAAATGTAGCACAAATCATAGCTAGATTAAAATTTGTTACATGCGCACTTTTGGAAGAGTTTTCTATATATATATATATAATATATATATTTACACATTCGTGTTTAGGGGGAATTTTTATAAGAATATATACATATATAAAACCACGACTCAGATCGTGCCAATGTGTTTTATACGCATACAAAGGATAGAGGATCTCTATTATCTAATGACATATCACGAATATAAATCATATAGCACCTGAGTCTAACACATATCTCATTTAACGCGCCCGCACAAATACCAAACGAGCATAAAAGCAGGCAGCTGTAAGGTGCACCTTACTATATGTCATGCCAGCAAAAAAACGCCAGCACAAACAAAATAGTCATGTCTGCCCAATAACATAATCATGTATATTGTATCCCCCATACATAAACAAATTCAGCGCAAAGCAATAGGTGCCTTATTAAAGATATCAAATGAGATTATGTCAGTTTGAGTTAACAAAGACATAGAGAGCACTAATACAGTGGATATTGTTGTACGCATTGTATACACCCAAAGCGCAAGAATACAAATGCCTAGCAAAAACATACAAACAAATATGTGCTATATCTCTACCCGGGGATAATATGTTGACGCCTATAAGCAAGAAAAACATTTTATCTGACATCGGGTGTACCAGTGGGTCTTTTCTGATGTCCTCTGCCTTTCCCTACATCGGTAAGTGTTGCCCCATTGCATTTATTTATATATTTATGATGGTAATTGAGCCTGTATCTGCACCTTAGTGATATTGGAGCAACTTTTTACCAGGGAATTATTGCACTTAGCTGGCAGATGACATCAGAATTTCTCCCCCTATTTGCCATTTTCCTTTGTATCGTGTCATGTTTGTAATTGTACTTATTGAGACTTCTTATGACTTTTTCATAATGATTGAATAAAATTTGCATTTTATATTTATGCTCCGTTTTCTCCTTTTTCCAAAGTGTGTTATGTGTAGAGTTACGGAAAGTAACTAGTTAAGTTAGTGGGTTGGGTAAGCAGCAGAGAGGTGGGATTAAGCTGCTGCTCACAGTCAGTAGCCCGGGCACATTGGTCCAGGGCGGATGCAACAGCTGGGGCATTGCCAGACCCCAGGAGGGGAGGAAAACTGCTACCCCGGACCAAGTACGGAAGGACCACGAAACAGGCCCCAGGACTTTGGAAGGGTCCCCTCTGAAGGGTCTGTGAGCATCCAGATTCCAGCGTGCGGACTACTTGTTTGATCTTGGTTACCATGGCCTGTTGTGAATGTGTTAGAAATTAATTCTGAGCAGAAGCTCCCTCTGGTGGTTACAAACAGTACTGAACCATTCAATGAGAATTGGCAATCAGGATTTACAGACTGGTCTTATATAAGGGAGGTTCCCTCCCATCATGGTTGCCGGTGATCAATTGTTCTTGTCTCAACTGTGGTTCCTGGTTCATTTGGAAGCTTGCTGAGTCTTGCCTCTTCTCCTGCTCTCAGATAAGATATTTTCTGATTTTTGTTTTTGTGCTTACCATTTGCATATTTCTCTGCATTTCTGTGAGGTTAGTCAGGTCCCCCCCCCCCCCGGGGGGCTTGGGCTCCTCTCAGTTCTTCTGGAGCCACTGTTATTTGTTCATTTGCCTTTTCCAGTTTTTTCAGTGGCTGCGGCTTAGTTTTGTTACACCAGAGAACTAATTTAGGTGGTAGAGGTCGTGTGATCTCAGATGTTTTTGCAATTAGTAGAGTTGGTATTTTTTAGGGTTCTTTGGATTGCAGTAAGTGTCCTTCCTATCCTTTTCTGTCTAGGAAGATTGGGCCCCAACGTTTGCTCATACTATTTTCTGTCTGTGTCTGTATTTCCTCTTGTCTAACCGCCATTACATGTTTGGGGCTTCCTATGTTCTTTGGGGATCTGCTCCGGGGCAGATAGCTTTCCTCTTTCTATCTTTAGGTGTAGTTAACCTCCCAGGCTGTGACGAGGTGTCTAGGACCAACGTAGGAACGCTCCACGGCTGCCTTTAGTTGTGGTGGTTAGTCAGGGTACTGCAATCCAGTAGATTCCAACCTCTCTGGTGTATTGCCTTTTTGCCTGTTCTCCTCAGCTACCAAATCATAACAGTATCACCGGCCAAACTGAAAATTATATGGTACTCAACAGAAGGGAAAAATAGTAAAAGGAAAAAGAAAAGAGAAAGTTGTCAGAAATTTTTTTTTTCTCTGTTTGTTGCATTTTTTCCCTCTTTTTCTCTGGGTGCTGAGGAGGATTTTTTTTTTCTCTCAATGGAGTTTGCACAGTTGTCTGGCCATGTGGATCAGCTTGCCACTGAAGTTCGGAGTATTGCTACCTATCTTGCAGGGTTGCCGGTTGTGGAACCTTGGATCCCCAAGCCAGATTTATTTTTGGGGGATCGAGCTAAATTTCTGAATTTCAAAAATAACTGTAAGTTGTTTTTTGCCTTAAAACCTAAGTCCTCAGGGAACGCAGCACAGCAGGTTCAAATTGTCATCTCTCTCCTGCGCGGCGATCCTCAGGATTGGGCTTTTTCCCTGACACCTGGGGACCCTGTTTTGAGTAATGTTGATGCATTTTTTCTGGCTCTGGGGTTATTGTACGATGAACCTAATGTCACTGATCAAGCTGAAAAAACCTTGTTGGCATTAAATCAGGGGCTTGAGGACGCTGAGTTGTACTGTCAGAAATTCCGAAAGTGGGCAGTCCTGACCAAATGTAATGATGATGCTTTGGCAGCCCTTTTTCGGAAGGGTCTGTCAGAGAAAGTAAAAGATGTTATGGTGGGTTTCCCTGCTCCCTCTGGTCTCAATGATTCTATGTCATTAGCGATTCAAATTGACAGACGTTTGCATGTGCGTAGAGGTATGCGTGGAATAGTGTTGCCTTGTGAACCAGCTTCCGAACCCATGCAGTGTGATAGAGTGGCTTCTGGGGCACAGCGTCATGAGTTTCGAAAACGCAATGGGTTATGTTTCTACTGTGGTGACGCCTCTCATGCTATTTCAGTCTGCCCTAAGCGGGGAAGACGTTTTGCACGCTCAGTTGTCTTGGGTAGTGTTCAGACTAAATTTCTGTTGACTGTTACCCTGATTTGCTCCCTGTCCACATTTTCTGCTCAGGCTTTTGTTGATTCGGGAGCAGCTATTAACCTGATGGATTTTGATTTTGCTAAACGTTGTGGGTTTCCCTTGATACCCCTACGGAAGTCTTTTCCCCTACTGGGGATTGATTCTACCCCTTTGGCTGAGAATAAACCCCAGTTCTCTACTCAGGTGATAATGAGGGTTGAACCTGATCATCAGGAGAGTTGCAAATTTTTGGTGCTGTATAATCTGCATGACATTATTGTACTAGGTTTCCCTTGGTTACAGTCTCATAATCCTGTTTTGGATTGGAAATCTGTGTCTGTAACCAGTTGGGGCTGCCAATGTGTTAATGCCAACACTTTTGTTTTTTTCTGCCTCTCCCCAGGCTCAGGATGTTCCTGACTTTTTGACTGATTTTTCTGATGTGTTTAGCGAAAGTAAATCTGCATCCTTGCCCCCCCATAGGAGCTATGACTGCGCTATTGAATTAGTGCCTGGTAGTAAATTCCCTAAAGGTCGCCTTTTTAACTTGTCTGTACCTGAACATGACGCTATGTGGTCTTATATCAAGGAGTCATTAGAGAAGGGTCATATCAGACCATCCTCTTCACCCTTGGATGCCGGTTTTTTTCTTTGTGGCCAAAAAGGATGGTTCATTAAGGCCGTGTATTGATTATCGTCTCTTGAACAATATCACTGTGAAATATCAATATCCGTTACCCTTGATTTCTGACCTGTTTTCCAGGGTGAAAAGTGCTACTTGGTTTACCAAGCTTGACCTCAGGGGGGCGTATAACCTTATTCGCATTAAGCACGTGGATGAATGGAAGACGGCGTTTAATACCCCAGAGGGGCATTTTGAGTACCTAGTGATGCCCTTTGGGCTCACTAATGCTCCTTCCGTCTTCCAGTCCTTCATGAATGACATTTTCAGGGATTTTGTGGATAAATTTCTGATTGTTTATTTGGATATCTTGATTTTTTCCAATGACTGGGACTCTCATGTGAAACATGTTCGGACTGTGTTCGGAATGCTCTGTATGTGAAGGGATCAAAGTGTCTTTTTGGCATACAGAGGATCTCATTTCTGGGATTCATTTTGTCCCCATCTGTTATTGAAATGGACCCGGTCAAGGTTCAGGTCATCTGTGATTGGGTCCAACCTACTTCATTAAAGGCTCTTCAGAGATTCTTGGGTTTTGGCAATTTTTATCGTAAATTTATTGGTAATTTCTCTGTTATTGTTAAACCATTGACTGATTTGACCAAAAAGGGTTCTGATGTGGTGAATTGGCCTCCTGAGGCGTAGTTAACCTCCCAGGCTGTGACGAGGCGTCTAGGACCAACGTAGGAACGCTCCACGGCTGCCTTTAGTTGTGGTGGTTAGTCAGGATACTGCAATCCAGTAGATTCCAACCTCTCTGGTGTATTGCCGTTTTTGCCTGCTCTCCTCAGCTACCAAATCATAACAATGGCCATTGTGGGTATGGCCGTGGACAGCATCAGGTAAAGAACAGGAAGCTGATGTTGTATCTTCTTTTCCTCATCTCTGTTTTTTTTATTAAAATTTGTTTTCCCTGTTGGACCACAGTTGTAAGCCTGGACTTCATTACCTGCACTATAGTGGCTGGGGAAAGAAAAGGTAATCCGTAGGGAAGCTGTGTCTGTCTGTGTTTCGTGTGCAAGGGACCGGAGTGTCTACGGACTGTGTTTTGTGGGTGAACTCGGCCACACTACCACCCCGGTCGCCCTTGTTACAAGACAATACAAGGACACATAGAGTTTAATAGATATATTCACACATCCTTGAAAATATCAGTCCTGAGTGTAAGATCTGTGGGTCTCAGAGCAGGTCCTCCTCTGATCTGATTTTGAGGATTTTAGTAGGACATACAGTACAGACCAAAAGTTTGGACACACCTTCTCATTCAAAGATTTTTCTGTATTTTCATGACTATGAAAATTGTAGAATCACAATGAAGGCATCAAAACTATGAATTAACACATGTGGAATTATACATTACCCTTTACAAAAAAGTGTGAAACAACTGAAAATATGTCTTATATTCTAGGTTCTTCAAAGTAGCCACCTTTAGCTTTGATTACTGCTTTGCACGCAGAAAAGGTGAACAGATGGACTCTACATGCCTGGTTCCTACCGTGAAGCATGGAGGAGGTGGTGTGATGGTGTGGGGGTGCTTTGCTGGTGACACTGTTGGGGATTTATTCAAAATTGAAGCGGTGAGCGGTCCAGCTCACCCCAAACCATCTCGATTGAGTTCAGGTCTGGTGACTGTGGAGGCCAGGTCATCTGGCGTAGCACCCCATCATTCTCCTTCTTGGTCAAATAGCCCTTACACAGCCTGGAGGTGTGTTTGGGGTCATTGTCCTGTTGAAAAATAAATGATGGTCCAACTAAACGCAAACCTGATGGAATAGCATGCTGCTACAAGATGCTGTGGTAGCCATGATGGTTCAGTATGCCTTAAATTTTGAATAAATCCCCAACAGTGTCACCAGCAAAGCACCCTCACACCATCACACCTCCTCCATGCTTCACGGTGGGAACCAGGCATGTAGAGTCCATCCGTTCACCTTTTCTGCGTGCAAAGCAGTAATCAAAGCAAAAGATAGCTACTTTGAAGAACCTAGAATATAAGACATATTTTCAGTTGTTTTACACTTTTTTATAAAGTGTAATGTATAATTCCACATGTGTCAATTTATAGTTGTGATGCCTTCAGTGTGATTCTACAATTTTCATAGTCATGAAAATACAGAAAAATCGTTGAATGAGAAGGTGTGTCCAAACTTTTGGTCTGTACTGTACATACTCAATCAGCCTATGTGCTGTTCAAAAAAAAAAATCATATAGAGTTCTACTTTGTGCCATGGTGGTTGGTTTTACCAACAAACAAATTGATACATACATCATACCTAAGAAAAATATTTATGTAATTTTTCATTATTGCAAAAATGATTTGTACTGAAGAACCAGGACTTGGCAGGAGTATAATATTTGTAGTCATTTCTGGTGAGAATTCACTTGTATTATGCCCTTTACAAATGGAAGGTACATTGGGCAATAGGTGATAGAAGAAACTGGAGAAACAATTTAGAGGAGACTAATGTCACCATTAGCATAAGCAGAAAAACAGATGCCTTTTCCGACAGCTATATTGTCCACCCCTCAGTTTTTCTCGGATGCAGTACCCCATCTGGTACAGGGGAGTGACAAAGCTGTCGGTACTTTTATTGACAGCTCAGTGTCCATTCTGGTGCAGGGAAGTGCTGAGCTGTCGGTACTTTTATTCTGTTCGGCCATCCAATCTGAGACTGGGAGGTGCTGGCTGTATTCAGGTGTTCATTATTCCAGGTGATTACTCAGCTACTTAGCTGGCCTGTTAGTCCCAGAACACTGTGCAGGGCAGGTTCCAGGTTTTCGTGGGCCCCGGCGAAAGAGTCTCAGTGGGCCCCTTTAACACATACCACAATTCATGATGCACAGATACTGCAAAAAAATATAGGTATAGTATAATGCCAAAGATTTCACTTCTTACATTACATGAGTGATAGCTATTGTAAATTCTACAATAGATAAATTGGAGAGTATAGTCCTCCATACAGTATTATGGGCACCACATAGTGCTCCATACAGAATAATGAGCCCCATATATTGTTCCATACAGTATTATGTTATATTGTATGGAGCATTATATGTGGCTCATTATACTGTATTGAGCATTATATGGGTCCATTATTCTGTATGGAACAATATATGGGGCTCATTATTCTGTATGGATCACTATACATAGTGATCCATACAGAATAATGAGCCCCATATATTGTTCCATACAGAATAATGGACCCATATAATGCTCAATACAGTATAATGAGCCACATATAATGCTCCATACAATATAACAGTATAATGAGCCCATATAATGCTCCATAAAGTATTATGGGCACCATATACTGCTCCCTACAGAATCATGGACCCCATATTTTGCTCCATACAAAATAATGAGCCCTATATGTTGCTACATACAGAATAATGAGCCATATATATTGCTCCATGCAGAATAATGAGCCCCATATATTGCTCCATGCAGAATAATGAGTCCCATATATTGTTCCATACAGTATATAATAGGCCCCATATATTGCTCCATACAGAATAATGGACCCCATATAATGCTTCATACTGTATAATGGGCCCCATATATTGCTCTATACAGTATATAATAGGCCCCATATACTGCTCCATAAAAATAATGAGCCCCATGTATTGCTCAATACATAAAGGGGCCCATATAATGTTCCATACAGTATATGATGGACTCCATATAATGCTCAATTATATGATGGGCCCATATAATGATCCATATATAATTGGCCCCATATATGATATTCCAGTGTATAATGGGCCCCATATATGATGCTCCAGTGTATAATCGGCCCCACATACGATGCTTCAGTGTATAATGTGCCTCATACCAGTGTATTATGGTCCCTACATATAATGCTTCAAACATAAAAAAAATAATATGAAATACTCACCTCTCCTTGCTGCTCTGCTCTTGACTGCTCAGCGTCGCCATCTTCCAGCTCTCTGCACTGTGACTGTTCAGGCAGAGGGCGCACAGACGTGATGTCATAGTGTCCTCTGACCTAACGTCACAGTCAGAAGACGCCGCAGTGATGGAGCGGGGAGAGGTAAGTATCACAAATGCCAGGGCCCTGAGCAAGAGGGGGGCCCACTCACCGGAGTTGGCACTGGCACAGACACTGGGCCCCCATAGTGTGCCGATGACCCTGAGGTCGAGTGGGCCCCCCAGCCTGCTCAGGGCCCCGGCTCTTGCCCGGGTACGCCGGGTGCTGACGCTGGCCCTGCCACTGTGCCTAATGTTTTCTGACAGCTGATATTTTGACCTTGGACCATTACCTGACTACGCCTTTTTTCTCTTCCCTCTGTTTATGACATAGTCCTCCTGGCTTTTGACCTCCAACTCTTTGACTATCCCAACTCATGACTTGTCCATGGGAAGTGACTCAGCGTCACATATATCCTGTTAAAGAGGTAGTCACCAGTACTCCCTGTCAGCACATTATAAAACCCCATGTCTCTCTCAGCTGACAGAGCCCTGAAGCTGCAACTAACGCTTGCTGCATATTCTGCTTAATAAATTCTGTAGACAAGTTCTGCAGATTTGATTTTAGGTTTGTTCTATCTTTGTGTCCAAATTGGTCCTGGTAATGTATATGTAGATATGTAATATAATAATCTTCATAAAGTTGAGCTGGCCCTAGAAATAAAACCTTTTTTAATCAACAATCTATTTATTAAAACGTAATTTGTATGTAAAATGCTTGTATGCCTAATTATGCATAATCTGTCCTATTGATGCCTCTGATAAGAAGGCAAATGACTGGTCGCAGGTGTTGTAGGAGACAGAAAACAAGCAGGAATGTAAATTTCTTTGTCTTTTGTACATAATGAATTTATGTACTTTCCAGCTGAATCTCCCATATGGTTTTGTCTTATTCTCCCTTGATATACACATGAATATTGAATTAGCTATTGCAGATGTTTCATCATGTAAGACAACATGATTACAGTATTACATCTGTGTCTAAAGGAGTAGTGAACATTTTATTGGTTTCAGAGAAAACTCGGGCATTTCACTGTTACCCATAAATAGATGTGATTTTCCAGGGACAGTTTTCATGCACATCAATACATCAGGTTATCTGATTTATTCCTAGCTGTCATTTGCTATAGGTTTGTCAGGGACATTTGCATTGAAAAAATTTTCCAGACAGAATAACGGATTGGCTTTGCGTAAATAACTATGAAACACAGCGGTACAAGGACATTTGGACAACTATATTCCCCAAAGATATTTTATTACTGATTTCATTGCATAGGCAGAAGTGCATAAAGAATAGAATGTAATATATCTACTGTACATTACCCATGACACAGAAATTCAGTATTTCACACAATTGTCACAGTTCGCTGGGAAAGCCAGTAATGCCCATCATATTGCAAAATCTGCTCATGATTTGGATGGGCATTTAAGCCCAAACTACCACAGAGAGTTTTATTTCCTAAGAAGCTAATGGCCACGTGCTATATCCTCAATACGTATGCAGGGCAAGAGAGTTTTAGCTCTGCATTATTAAATTATTTCATGCTATGATTTACTATACTGATTTTTTCCAATTTTAAGAAATTGTATGAAAATCCACCACCAAATTTAATTTACTGTGCAGGGAAGGTATTAAGTTCTATGTGCAAGGAAAGACTTGGATTTTATTTTGGACTTTTATATCAGCAAACAACAATTTGTTTTAGACATCTAGATGTATCTACTGCAGAGCTGCTGGTCTGGGCAGCCCAGGATTTAGCATCTGTACAACTACCAATATAAAGACTTATGCTCTAGAAGTGAAGTTCTCAGCCAAGATGGTGTGATCCCATGAAGTAGAGAAAATAGCGGGAGTCATCTGCTGACCATTCCCATTTTGGGAATGTTTTAGTTCTCTTGGGATTTCTTCTAAAGTTTGATTAATGCATGTGAGCCGCCCTCCCAGAGCAGTGGGGTACTCGGATCCGAGCCTAATAACTTCTATAGGGGATGTCACGACAACACAGCTCGGTCCGTGGCCCTGGGCACCCACCCATAAATGTGGGATATTTACAGGGGAATAAAGGTTTATGGGATGATTCGTGATGCCATCTGTAGTACCTGGTCAGGGTGACCAGCGCTGCTGTGCAGATCCACTGAAGGGTTGGTGTTGTGCAGCTAGATGTTAGGCCTCCCACAGGTGAGGCTGAGTCCTTCAGGGCAGGTAGATATATAGGGAAGCAGGACGAAGGGGGACCCGGCAGTTAAGGGTAAGAAGATGGACATACACACAAGTCACTTTGGGTACCTTTATTGAAGATGTTGCAGGCATTCCCCGGAGCACTGTAGGGTGAAGGGTGCACATTAAGATTCTCCCACTGAGTAGGTGTGTGGCCTCCTGTTCCTTGCCTTATTGCAATAAAGTCCTGGCCGGCATGAAGCTGGGCCTAACTTAGTCTCCGTCCTGCACCTGGCTGACCTTGTGGTTGGACCTTTTCTTGAAGCACACAGTCCCTGCTTGCAGTGCCCTGACTGTCAGACTCCGTTCTCCTGGCCCAGTTACCAGCTCTGTGGTAGTCCCAGTACCTATAGTCCTCCAGAAACTCCGGTGTTCTCCTATGGGTCGTGGAGATCCCTATAGGCTCAGACCCCGGCGTCCGGTAGTACTCGTTGAGGTGAGCTGTTGAGGCTCCTCTGCCTCCTTTTACTACTCTTTTCCACTTGCCTTTGGCCTACTCGGGCCCTCACACGATTACACACACTGGCAGTTGGTGGGCTGCCTCTTCGCCGCTCTCAGAGCGTCGGCACGCTCCTGGCTCTCAACTTGAGCTATGGAGTCCCTTATTGCAAACTCCACTCTTCTGCTCTGTCTGCAGACTACTCACTTGTCTCAGCTCTGACTAGGCTGGAATGGATTCGACTCCACTCTACTAGATTCCACTCTATTGAACTGAACTCTGTCTTTGCTCTCTCTAGACAGACTGAACTTCACCTTACTGCAGACTGCAGCCTTCTCAAATCTCACTGACTGACTGACTAAACTGCTCTGCAGTCTCTCCAATCTTCACTCTCTTCCTATCTTCACCCTCCTTTTCTATGCCTATCCGGCTCCCTCTGGTGGTCTTAGGGATGGGTGAAGGTGTGTGTATGCATTGGGACCTCTAGTGGTTAAATCTTTTAGTGCACCCTTCCAGGAAATGTGGGAATCCTAGCACAGCTGGGCTCCACACATGCAAATTAGTTCTCACTTAGAAATAAAGAAAACTCTTGCTATTGCCACATACTTGTGGTAGCTACCATGTAATGTAAGTCGTTGTCAAAGCCTTTTACAAGCATTGCAACATGACAAGACTTGATAAAAGGATGACATAAACTTACAAGGAAGGTACCTCCAATGAGTGGCGCTACAGAGTTTTATGTTCTCCAAGAAAACATCTAATGTGTTTATTTTTATCTACAGTAGAGCACATTGACAATAAGACTCCATAAACAACTAGTATCCTTGATATTTTTTTCATCAATTGTGAAGATAAGAAACTTCGCAATGTTTCTTGTTAACCCATTTCTACCATCTGATGTACTATCCCGTCCATGTGACCTGGGCTTTACTTCCCATGGACGGGATAGTACGTCATAGTTCACGGGGGGAGCGCGGCCGATCGTGGCCAGGTGTCAGCTGATTCTCACAGCTGACATCCGGCACTAAGTGGCAGGAGTGGTCACAGACCACTCCCAGCACTTTAACCCCCGGAACACTGCGATCAAACAAGATCGCAGCATTACAGGAGCATGCATAGTGCTGACAGCCCCTCTGCCTTTGGATTGGAGACCCCATGGCATGTCATGACGACATCCAGGTCTCAATATTATTCTATCACTAAATAAATATTTAAATGAAAAAAAATCTAAACCATAAAAGTACACATATTGGGTATCACTGCGTCCGTAATGACCCAACTTATAAAACTGTCTCACTAGTTAACCCCTTTAGTGAACACCATAAAAAAACAAGGCAAAAAACAATGCTTTATCATCATTCTGCTGAACAAAAAGTGGAATAACATGCAATCAAAAATACGGTTATAAATAAACATGGTACCACTGAAAATGTCATCTTGTCCCGCAAAATATAAGCCATGATACAGCATTATCAGCAAAAAAATAAAAAAAGTTATAGCTGTCAGAATAAAGTGATGTAAAAACAATTATTTTTTCTATAAAATTATTTTTATTATGTAAAAGCGCCAAAACATAAAAAAATATATAAATGAGGAATCACTGTAATTGTACTGATCTGAAGAATAAAACTGCCTTATCAATTTTACCACACGCGGAACAGTGTAAACGCCCCCCCAAAAGAAATTCATGAATTGCTGGTTTTTGCTCATTCTGTCTCCCAACAATCGGAATAGAAAGTGATCAAAAAATGTCATGTGCCCGCAAATGGTACCAATAAAAACGTCAACTCGTCCTGCAAAAAACAAGATGTCACATGACTATGTGGGCAAAAATATGGAAAAATTATATCTCTCAAAATGTGGTGATTCAAAAACAATTTTTTGCAATAAGAAGCGTATTTTAGTGTGTGACAGCTGCCAAACATAAAAACCTGCTATAATGGGTTTTGATCACAGTGATAGACCCTATCACAGTGATCAAAATAAAAAAATAGTAAATCAAACCCAGTTTATCACTCCCTTAGTTAGGGGAAAAAAAATAAAAAAAAAATATTTATTGCCATTTTCCCATTAGGGTTAGAGTTGGGCTAAAGTGAGTTGGGCTAAAATTAGGGTTAGGGTTAGGGTTGGGGCTAAAGTTAGGGTTAGGGTTGGGGCTAAGGTTAGGGTTATGGTTGGGGTTGGGGCTACAGTTAGTGTTGGGGCTAAAGTTAGGGTTAGGATTGGCGCTAGAGTTGGATTTAGGGTTTGGATTACGGTTACAGTTGGAGTTAGGGTTGGGATTAGGGTTAGGGTTATTGTTAGGGTTGGGATTAGAGTTAGGGGTGTGTTGGCATTAAGGTTGGAGTTATAATTGGGGGTTTCCTCTGTTTAGGCACATTAGGGGCTCTCTAAACGTGACATGGCGTCTGATCTCACTTCCAGCCAATTCTGCTTTGAAAAAGTCAAGCGTTGCTCCTTCCCTTCCGAGCTCTGCCATGCATCCAAACAGTGGTTTACCCCCACATATGGGGTATCAACATACTCAGGACAAATTGACCAACAACTTTTAGGGTCCAATTTCTCCTGTTACCTTTGGGAAAATAAAAAATTGGGGGCAAAAATATAATTTTTGGGAAAAAAATATGATTTTTTATTTTTAAGGCTCTACGTTATAAACTTCTATGAAGCACTTTGGGGTTCAAAGTGCTCACCACACAACTAGACAAGTTCCTTAGGGGGTCTACTTTCCAAAATGGAGTGACTTGTGGGGGGTTTCCACTGTTTAGGCACATCAGGGGCTCTCCAAACGCGATATGGCATCCAATCTCAATTCCAGCCAATTTTGCATTGAAAAGTCAAACGGCGTTCCTTCCCTTCCGAGCTCTGCCATGCACCCAAACAGTGGTTTACCTGCATATATGGGGTATCAGCGTACTCAGGACAAATTGTACAACTTTTGGGGTCCAATTTCTTCTGTTACCCTTGGTAAAATAAAACAAATTGTATCTGAAGTAAATTTTTTGAGAAAAAAGTTAAATGTTCATTTTTTTAAACATTCCAAAAATTCCTGTGAAGCTCCTGAAGGGTTAATAAAATTTTGAATGTGCTTTTGAGCATCTTCAGGGGTGCAGTTTTTAGAATGGTGTCACTTTTGGGTATTTTCTATCATATAGATCCCTCAAACAGACTTCAAATGTGATGTGGTCCCTAAAAAAAAATGGTGTTGTAAAAATGAGAAATCGCTGTTCCACTTTTAACTTCCTAACTAAAAAAAATTTTGGTTACAAACTTGTGCTGATGTAAAGTAAACATGTGGGAAATGTTACTTATGAAGTATTTTGTGTGACATATCTCTGAGATTTCAGGGCATGGAAATTCAAAGTTGGAAAATTGCAAAATTTTCAACATTTTCACCAAATTTCCATTTTTTTCACAAATAAACGCAAGTCATTTCAAAGAAATTTTACAACTATCATTAAGTACAATAGGTCACAAGAAAAAATTGTCAGAATCACCAGGATCCATGGAAGCGTTCCAGAGTTATTATCTCATAAAGGGACAGTGGCCAGAATTGTAAAAATTGGCCCAGTGGCGTAGCGTGGGGGGGGCGGTCCGCCCCAGGCGGCACGTGTGTGTGGGGGCGGCGCAGCAGCAATTCCATATGCACCCCTTCATTGCCCTCCCAACTTCGCACAGCCATCATTTACCATTGCTGTGCTTTGTAAAGGTGGTAGCAGGACCTGTGATGAGGTCACAGGAGGGGAGGAGTTAGGTGTCACATGATCTTCAGGCCCCTGTGTGCAGGAAACTGCTGTTTTGGTCGTCATGGTGCTGGATGATGGTAAGTTTATATGTGGGATCATAAGGGGTTTACAGTGTGGATGTAGCTGAGCTGTGTGTGCATGAGGTGTATAGAGCGGAGCCGTGTGTACGAGGTGTACGGAGCGGAGCCGTGTGTGTGTACGAGGTGTACGGAGCGGAGGTGTACGGAGCGGAGCCGTGTGTGTACGAGGTGTATGGAGCGGAGCCATGTGTGTACGAGGTGTACAGAGCGGAGTCGTGTGTGTACGAGGTGTACGGAGCGGAGCCGTGTGTGTACGAGGTGTACGGAGTAAAGCAGTGTGTGTACGAGGTTTACGGAGCGAAACCGTGTGTGTACGAGGTGTACGGAGCAAAGCCGTGTGTGTACGAGGTGTACGGAGCGAAGCCGTGTGTGTACGAGGTATACGGAGCGGAGCCGTGTGTGTACAAGGTGTACGGAGCGAAGCCGTGTGTGTACGAGGTGTACGGAGCGGAGCCTTGTGCGTGTGAGGTGTGTGGAGCGGACCCGTGTGTGTACAGGGCCACAAAGAGCGGAGCCGGGTATGTACAAGAGTCCTGTTACTTGCGGGATCTGTGTGCTTGGGGGCTGCAGGGGGGAAGGAGGGGTGCCATTATGTGCATGGGTCTGCGTGGGGACAGAGCGAATGCTGTTATCTGTGTAGGGCTGGGTCCCTGTCCCACTGTCCTGGCCGGGAGGTTTACTTTCCCGCATTAGAATCGTACATGCGGAAACCCGGGGACCTCCCACACGTTCTGGCAGCCACATGTCACGTTCCACCGGAGGTGACGTGCTGTAAGTCAGCTGAACGCTGGAAATGACCGCTGACCTCATTTCCGGCGGTCAGCTTACAGCAGCAGGTACTGTAACTCGTTCTCGGGAGAGTCTTCAGAACGGCGACGCATCGAGCCGCTGGATCTGTTGGAGAGCCGGGTATTGTACGGACCGCTGCATACAATACCCGACTCTCACTGAGCGAGACAAGCAGGATGTGGGGATCTCAACATGGGATCTGTTCAACAGATGAAGAGATCCCCAGATCCTGCCTGTCTCGCTCAGTGAGAGCCGGGTATTGAATGGAGCGCCTTATAGCTGGTGAGATCCCCACATCCTGGGGAAATGAGGTCAGCGATGGAACGTGACTTGTGGCTGCCAGAATGTGTGGGAGGTCCCCGGGTTTCCGTATGTACGATTCTAATGCGGAAAGTAAACCGCCTGGCCGGGACAGCGGACAGGGTCCCGAAATCGGGACTGTCCCGCTAAAACCGGGACGGTTGAGAGGTATGTGTTTATAATTATTGTTTATGAAACAGTGTGATCAGCAGTGCTAAGTGGATGTGGTCAGGGCGTGGATATGGGTGTGACCAGTGAAATGGTGTGGCTAGGGGTGTGGTCTAAAATTTGCCGCCCCGGGCGCCACAAACAGTTGCTACGCCACTGAATTGGCCTGTTCATTAACATGCAAACAACCCATGGGATTAAAGGGGTTAAAGCACCACTCCAGAGATTTTTTTTATTTCAGTGTTGGAGTGGTGGCACAAATCTAATTCCCATCCCTTAGTATTATACTTACCAGCTGCTATATTCCGTAGTTCCCCGGTGCCACTCCGGTCATCTTCTGCAGGTTGTGACCTGCCAGATGGCTCCAGTGTTTTGTTGCGTGATCCGGAAGTCACAACTCAATATAAGTCCATGAGAGCCAGAATGAGGAATCCATAGATTTACATTGAGAGCTTGTGACCATTATCTCTGACTTCCGGTCATTCAAAAGTTGGGGTCACAAGGTGGCGGATCAGGATCTGAGAGGCACTGGCAACTGTTGAAGACCGTAGCTAGTAAGTATATTCCTAGTGGAAAGAAACTTACATAAACAGAAATAAAAGAAAAAAAAACTGGAGTGGTACTTTTAAGAATAGGTCTCCTTTTACAATAGTTCTGCTTTTAGTTCACTACTCAAACCTGTCTTCAGTGAAAACAGGTTGTCAGTTCAGTGAGGGATCAGTTTACAGTTAATCCGTATAGAAGTCTATGGTTAGGTGAGGGGACAAGAGGAAGAAGGAGCTAGAGATAGAAGCAGATTCACACAGAGAACTTAAACAATAGTAATGATTTACGAGCCACTCTCTCTCAAAATCACTGCTTGACAAAAAGGAAGTGAAGATCTTAAATGCGAGTGTGTTAGGGTCCCGTCAGGGCTGGCATCAGCACCCGGCACACCCGGGCAAGTGCCGGGGCCCTGAGCAGGCGGGGGGGCCCACTCGCCATCGGGCACCCTGGCGCCCGTTAGCGGTGTCAGCGCCGCCACTGGGCCCCCCGCTTGCTCAGGGCCCCGGCAGGAGCCGGCGCAATACTCACCTCTCCCCGTGTCTCCGCTGCCGCAGCTCCGAGGTCCAGGGGGCGCCTGCGCCGGCGCTTCCTGTCTCACAGCAGCGCCGCTGAATGACGTCATCATTTAGCGGCCGACTGTGGCAGAGAGCGCACGGACGCCGGACAGGTGAGATCGGTGTGTGTGTGTGTGCCTGTGTGTGTGTGCCTGTGTGTATGTGAGAGAGTGCTGCCTGCGGTGCTGTATGTGTGATGGTGGTGGGGAGAGGCAGGCAGTGATGGTGGTGAGGAGGCGATGATGATGATGATGATGGGGAGGCAATGCTAATGGGAAGATGATGATGATATTAATAGGGAGGCAATGATGATGATGATGGGGAGACAATGATAATGGGAAGGCGATGATGATGATATTAATGGGGAGGCAATGATAATGATGATGATGGGAGGCAATGATAATGGGAAGGCAATGATGATGATATTAATGGGGAGGCAATGATAATGATGATGATGGGGAGGCAATGATAATGGGAAGGCGATGATGATTATATTAATGGGGAGGCAATGATAATGATGATGATGGGGAGGCAATGATAATGGGAAGGCGATGATGATGATATTAATGGGGAGCAATGATAATGATGATGATGGGGAGACAATGATAATGGGAAGGCGATGATGATGATATTAATGGGGAGGCAATGATAATGATGATGATGGGGAGGCAATGATAATGGGAAGGCAATGATGATTATGATATTAATGGGAGGCAATGATAATGGGAAGGCAATGATGATGATATTAATGGGGAGGCAATGATAATGATGATGATGGGGAGGCAATGATAATGGGAAGGCAATGATGATGATGATGGGCAGACAATGATGATGATAATGGGGAGCCTTTCCACAGCACCCTTTCCTGAGCCGTAACAGTGCAGAACGCAGCACAGTGTAGAGGAGAGCTCCATATTTTGTATGGAGCATTATATGTGGTCCAGTATTCGGTATGGAGCATTATATTGGGTCTAGTATTCTGTATGGAGCATTATATGGGGGATGGTGGGGTGACATCCTGCATGGGGTATTATATGGGTGATGAGGGGGAGACTATGTGGTGCCCATAATATTGTATGGAGGACTGTACTGTCCAGTCTGTACTGTGCGCTGTGAGGATTTGGCGGTTTTTGAGCTATTGTACAATTTACAATAGATATCAGTCATGTAATGGAAGAAGAGAAGTGTTTGGCGTTGTACTGTACCTATATTTCTCTGCAGTATCTGTGCATCATGAATCGTGGTCTGTGTTAAGGGGGCCCACTGAGACTCTTTCGCCCGGGGCCCATAAAAACCTGGAGCCGGCCCAGGGTCCCGTTACACATAACGACTCACCAGCGATCCCGACAATGATATCCACTTGTCAGGATCGCTGGTGAGTCGCTACATGATCGCTGCTGAGCTGCCAAACAGGCAGCTCAGGCAGCGATCAGGACAGCGATTATGCCGGTAACAAGCGATGCACGTCGCTTAGTTACCCGCAGTGTACCTTAGATACCAGCGCGCTAGTGCAGGGAGCTGGTAAACAAGATACACATCGGGTTTCTAGGCACCGCTCGGCGCTTAGAAACCTGCTGTGTACCTTGGTTACCAGCTCCCCTGCATCAGCACGCTGGTAGCTGAGGTACACATCGGGTTTCCATGCGCCGCCCGGCGCATGGAAACCCCATGTTTGCCTTGGTTACCAGCTCCGGCTGGTTGATCGCCGGTCTCCCGCCTGTCACATGCAGCGATGCGTGCTGGCCAGCGGGCGACCAGCGATCAAAAAATGGTCCAGAACATTCAGCGACGATCAGCGACACCCAGCAGGGGGGTGATTGTCGCTGAGTGTCACACTAAGCGAAATCGCTGGCTAGGTCGCTGCTACGTCACAAAATCGGTAAGTGTAAAGTATAGTGTAAAGTGGCCTTTACACATTTCTTTAGTATATTTTTTCTTAGCAAACTGAGATTGATCAGGCAGACCATTTGCTGGCCCTTAAGGTGTCAAATTTTCTCAGGTCTATGTAAGCAGTTTTGATCCTCTAAAATCAGAGCATCTGATGTTGAAAAAAAATAATACACTAAATAATAAAATAAACTGACAGACAGATAGATAGAGTCAGACTTTACAATACATTGATTAATTTTCTATTTTCAATACAGATTTTTAATGGTGAATTTGGCTTATATTTGTCTTTTTACAACTAGATTTTAAAATAGGACTAAAATATATCTTGGCATCCTAAGAGATAACATAATAACTCTGGCATGATGCGTCATGACAAGATTTGTGACTTGATTCCTGAGAACTTGTTTATCAAAGTTGTTCCATTGATGTAGATCATTAGTCTGGAAGGTTTATACTGTCAGTCAGACCCGGACTCAGGTTTGTGCTGAATCAATAACACAAAGAATCACATGAATGCCAAAAGAGCAATAATATGATGCATAGCCAAGCTCCTCCCATTATTTTTAGTGCAGTCACGGTCCATATTATATGGCAGCTTAAATCAACTCATAATGTCTTGTCATGTCCTATAATATAAAAGATGTGTTTATTTTAACTGCATATCAAAAGTCTCTGACCTTGATAGCTAACCTGAAATTCCATTACAGATTAGTAAGTGATAAAACATCACTGTGTCATTATATAGCTGCATACTTCAGTAAACATTTGTGCTTGTAGCCTTGCTGTAGCATAATAAATAGCAATGCATGACAAACAAAGTGTTCTCTTCACCTTAAGAAAAAAAATCTGTGTATCCATGTATGACCTTTTAAAATGAGTAATCTCAAGATGTTAACCCCTTCATGACCCAGCCTATTTTGACCTTAAAGAACTGGCCATTTTTTGCAATTCTGACCAGTGTCCCTTTATGAGGTAATAACTCAAGAACGTTTCAATGGATCCTAGCGATTCTGAGATTGTTTTTTCGTGACATATTGGGCTTCATGATAGTGGTAAATTTAGGTCGATAATTTTTGCGTTTATTTGTGAAAAAAATGGAAATTTAGTGAAAATTTTGAAAATTTAGCATTTTTCAAATTTTGAATTTTTATTCTGTTAAATCAGAGAGTTATGTGACACAAAATAATTAATAAATAACATTTCCCACATGTCTTCTTTACATCAGCACATTTTTGGAAACAAAATTTTTTTTTGTTAGGAAGTTATAAGGCTTAAAAGTTGACCAGCGATATCTCATTTTTACAGCAAAATTTACAAAAACATTTTTTTTAGGGACCACCTCACATTTGAAGTCACTTTGAGGGGTCTATATGGCAGAAAATACCCAAAAGTGACACCATTATAAAAACTGCACCCCTCAAACTACTCAAAACTACATTCAAGAAGATTATTAACCCTTCAGGTGCTTCACAGGAACTAAAGCAACGTGGAAGGAAAGAATGGACATTTTAATTTTTCCAACAAAAATTTTCTTTTAGCATCAATTTTTTCATTTTCACATGGGCAACAGGATAAAATGGATCCTAAAATGTGTTGGGCAATTTCTCCTGAGTACACAGATACCTCATATGTGGTCATAAACCACTGTTTGGGCGCACGGCAGGGCTCAGAAGGGAAGGAGCGCCATTTGACTTTTTGAATGGAAAATATGCTGGAATATTTAGCGGTTGCCATGACGCATTTGGAGAGTCCCTGTGTGCCTAAACATTGGAGCTCCACCACAATTGACCCCATTTTGGAAACTAGACCCCCCAAGTAACTTATCTAGATGCATAGTGAGCACTTTGAACCCCCAGGTGCTTTACAAATTGATCCGTAAAAAAAAAGTACTTTTTTTTCACAAAAATTTTATTTAGCTTCTGTTTTTTCATTTTCACATGGGCAACAGGACAAAATGGATCCTACAATTTGTTGGGCAATTTCAGCTGAGTACACAGATACCTCATATGTGGTCATAAACCACTGTTTGGGTGCACGGTAGGGCCCAGAAGGGAAGGAGCGCCATTTGACTTTTTGAATGGAAAATTAGCTCCAATCATTAGCGGACACCATGACGCGTTTGGAAAGCCCCTGAGTGCCTAAACAGTGAAAAAAAAACACATGTGACACCATTTTGGAAACTAGACCCCTTATGGAACTTATCTAGATGTGTTGTGAGCACTCTGAACCCCCAAGTGCTTCACAAAAGTTTATAGGGAAGGAGCACCATCTTGGAATGCAGACTTAATGGAATGTTCTGCAGGCATCATGTTGCGTTTGCAGAGCCCCTGATGTGACTAAACAGTAGAAACCCCCCACAAGTGACCCCATTTTGGAAACTAGACCCCCCAAGGAGCTTATCTAGATGTGTAGTGAGCACTTTGAACCCCCAAGTGCTTCACAGAAGTTTATAAATGCAGAGCAGTGAAAATAACAAAATCCTTTTTGTTTCTCAAAAATCATTTTTTAGCCCCCTATATTTTATTTTCCCAAGGGTAACATGATAAATTGGACCCCAAAAGTTGTCCAGTTTTTCCTGAGTACGCTGGTGTCCCATATGTGGGGGGGACCACTGTTTGAGTGCACGGCAGGGCTCAGAAGGGAAGGAGAGCCATTTGACTTTTTGAATGGAAAATTAGCTCCAATCGTTAGCGGACTCCATGTCGTGTTAGGAGAGCCCCTGTGTGCCTAAAATTTGGAGATCCCCCACAAATGACCCCATTTTGGAAACTAGACCCCTAAGGAACTTATCTAGATGAACAGTGAGCACTTTGAACCCCCAGGTGCTTCACAGAAGTTTATAACGCAGAGCCGTGAAAATAAAAAATCATTTTTTTTTCTCAAAAAATTATTTTTTTTGCCTCCTATTTTTTATTTTCACAATGGTTACAGGAGACATTGGACCCCAAAAGTTGTTGTCCAGTTTGTCCTGAGTACGCCGGTACCCCATATGTTGGGGGGAACCACTGTTTGGGCACACGTCAGGGCTCGGAAGGGATGTAGTGACGCTTTGAAATGCCGACTTGATGGAATGGTGTGCAGGCATCTTGTTTCGTTTGCAGAGCCCTTGATGTGCCTAAACAGTAGAAACCCCCACAAGTGACCCCATTTTGTAAACTAGACCCCGCATGGAACTTATCCAAATGTGTTGTGAGCACCTTGAACCCCCACGTTCTTCACAGTAGTTTATAATGCAGATCCGTGAAAATAAAAAATCATTTTTTTCCTCAAAAACTGATTTTTTTAACCCACAATTTTTTATTTTCACAAGGGTAACAGGAGAAATTGGACCCCAAAAGTTGTTGTACAGTTTGTCCTGAGTACACTGGTACCCCATATGTGGGGGGAACCACTGTTCGGGCACATGTTGGGGCTCGGAAGGGAAGTAGTGATGTTTTGAAATGCCGACTTTGATGGAATGATCTGCGAGTGTCATGTTACGTTTGCAGAGCCCTGATGTGCCTAAACAGTAGAAACTCCCCACAAGTGACCCCATTTTGGAAACTAGACCCCGCAAGGAACTTATCTAGATGTGTAGTGAGTACTTTGAACCCCCAAGGGCTACACAGAAGTTTATAACGCCCGGGCATGAAAATAAAAAAATCATATTTTTTCCACAAACATGATTTTTTAGTCCCAAATTTTTTTATTTTCCCAAGGGTAACAGGAGAAATTAGACCTCAAAAGTTGTTGTCCAATTTGTCCTGAGTACACTGATATCCCATATGTGGGAGAAAAACTACTGTATGGGCACAAGTCGGGGCTCGGAAGGTAAGTAGTGACGTTTTGAAATGCCGACTTTGAAGGAATGGTCTGCGGGCGTCATGTTACATTTGCAGAGTTCCTGATGTGCTTAAACAGTAGAAACCCCCCACAAGTGGCACCATTTTGGAAACTAGACCCTGCAAGGAACTTATCTAGATGTGTGCTGAGCACTTTGAACCCCCAAGGCCTAAACAGAAGTTTATAACGCCAGGGCATGAAAATAAAAAAAAATATTTTTTCCACAAACATGATCTTTTAATCCCCAATTTTTTTTATTTTTCCAAGGGTAACAGGAGAAATTAGACACCAAAACTAGACCCCGCAACACACATCCTCTAGATGTGTGCTGAGCACTTTGAATCTCCAAGTTCATCACAGAAGTTTATAATGCAAAGCCGTGAAAATAAAAAAATCATTTTTTTCCCCAAAAATAATTTTTTAGCCCCCAATTTTTTTCCCAAGAGTAAAAGTAGAAATTAGACCCCCAAAGTTGTTGTGCAATTTTTCCTGAGTATTCTGATACCCCATATGTGGGGGTAAACCACTGTTTGGGCACACGTCGGGCTCGGAATAAAGGGAGCACTGTTTGACTTTTTGAACACAAAATTTGCAGCAATCAATGGTGGCGCCATGTCGCGTATGGAGACCCCCTGATGTGCCTAAATAGTGGAAATCCCTCAATTCTAACTCCAACCCTAACCCTAACACACCCCTAACCCCAACCCTAACCCCTACACACCCCTAACCCTAATCCAAACCCTAACCATAACCCCAACACACCCCTAACCCTAATCCCAACTCTAACCATAACCCTAACCACAAGCCTAACCCTAATCCCAACCCTAACCCCAAAACAACCCTAACACTTATCCTAACTCTAACCCTAACCACAAATGTAACCCTAATCTCAACCCTAATTCCAACTTTAACCCTAATTCCAACCCTAACCCTAATTCTAACCCTAACCCAAATTCTAACCATAACTGTTGTGAATGGGTTTGAGATGAGTTCTGAGCAGAGGCTCCCTCTGGTGGTTACAAGCGGTACTAGTGAGGATTGTGAGGACTGGGAATCAGGTGTTACTGATTGGTCTTATGTAAGGGAGTCATTTTCCCATCAGGGTTGCCGGTGATCAATTGTTCTGGTCTGAATCCTTCTTTCCAGTTTCCCTTGTAGCCTGCTGTGTCGTGTCTGCATCTCCTGCTATCAGATAAGACAATTTCTTATTTTGTGTTTTTGCTATATTTTTGCATTTTGTCCTGCACTTCTGTGGGGGCCTTCAGGGTCCCCTCCGGGGGCTTTTGCCCTCTCAGTTTAGTCCAGCCACTGTGTTTTGTACTTTTGCTTTTTCCAGTTTTTTCAGTGGCTGCTGTTTTGTTTTTGTTACACCAGAGAACTAATTTAGGTGGTAGAGGTCGTGTGATCTCAGGTGATTTTGAAATTAGTAGAGTTGGTGTTTTTTCAGGGTTTTCTGAGATTGCAGTAAGTACCCTTCCTATCCTTTTCTATTTAGATAGTTTGGGCCCCAGCGTTTGCTCATACTATTTTCTTTCTGTGTCAGTATTTCCTCTTGTCTAACCGCCATTACATGTTTGGGGGCTTTCTATTATCTTTGGGGTTCTGCTCCGGGGCAGATAGCTTTCCTATTTCTATCTTTAGGTGTAGTTAGTTTCTCAGGCTGTGACGAGGCATCTAGGACCAACGTAGGAACGCTCCACGGCTGCCTCTAGTTGCGGTGGTTAGTCAGGGTACTGCAATCTCATAGATTCCAACTGCTCTGGTGTATTTCCTTTTTACCTGCACTCCTCAGCTACCGTAACAGAACAGTATCACCGGCCATAAAAATTGTATGGTACTCACAGAAGGGAAAAAATATTTTGAAGGAAGAAAAGTTGTCACTTGTCAGAGATATTTTTCTGTTTGTTGCATTTTTTTTTTTTTTTTTTCCTCTGTATCTCTGGGTGCTGGGGAGGATCTTTTCTCCCAATGGAGTTTGCACAGTTGTCTGGCCGTGTGGATCAGCTTGCCACTGAGGTTCAGAGTATTGCTGCATATCTTGCTAGGTTGCCTGTTGTGGAACCTAGGATCCCCATGCCAGATTTGTTTTTAGGGGATCGAGCTAAGTTTCAGAATTACAAAAATAATTGTAAATTGTTTCTTGCCTTAAAATCTAAGTCCTCAGGAAACGCAGCGCAGCAGGTTCAAATTATCATCTCTCTCTCCTGCGCGGCGATCCTCAGGATTGGGCTTTTTCCCTGATACCTGGGATCCTGTTTTTGAGTGATGTTGATGCATTTTTTCAGGCTTTGGGGTTATTGTACGATGAGCCTAATGTCACTGATCAAGCTGAAAAAGCCTTGTTGGCATTAAATCAGGGGCTTGATGACGCTGAGTTATACTGTCAGAGATTCCGTAGGTGGGCAGTCCTGACCAAGTGGAATGACGACGCTTTGGCGGCCCTTTTCCGGAAGGGTCTGTCGGATAATGTAAAGGATGTTATGGTGGGATTCCCTGTCCCCTCTGGTCTCAATGATTCTATGTCATTAGCGATTCAAATTGACAGACGTTTGCGTGAGCGGAGAAGTATGCGTGGAGTGGTGTTGCCTTGTGAGCCAGCTGCTGAGCCCATGCAGTGTGATGGAGTGGTGTCTGGGGCACAGCGTCATGAGTTTCGAAAGCGCAATGGGTTGTGTTTCTACTGTGGTGATGCCTCTCATGCTATTTCAGTCTGCCCTAAGCGGGGAAGACGTTTTGCACGCTCGGTTGTCTTGGGTAGTGTTCAGACTAAGTTTTTGTTAACTGTCACTCTGATATGCTCTCTGTCCTCATTTTCTGCTCAGGCTTTCGTTGATTCTGGAGCAGCTATTAACCTGATGGATTATGATTTTGCTAAACGTTGTGGGTTTCCCTTGATACCCCTACAGAAGTCTATTCCTTTACTGGGGATCGATTCTACCCCTTTGGCTGAGAATAAACCTCAGTTCTCTACTCAGGTGATAATGAGGGTTGAACCTGATCACCAGGAGTGCTGCAAATTTTTGGTTCTATATAATCTGCATGACATTATAGTGCTGGGTTTCCCTTGGTTACAGTCTCATAATCCTGTTTTGGATTGGAAATCTGTGTCTGTAACCAGTTGGGGCTGCCAATGTGTTAATACCAACACTCCTGTTTTTTCTGCCTCCCCCCAGGCTGAGGATGTTCCTGACTTTTTGTTTGATTTTTCTGATGTGTTTAGCGAAAGTAAATCTGCATCCTTACCTCCCCATAGGAGCTATGATTGCGCTATTGAATTAGTGCCAGGTAGTAAATTCCCTAAAGGTCGCCTTTTTAACTTGTCTGTACCTGAACATGACGCTATGCGGTCTTATATCAAGGAATCATTGGAGAAGGGTCATATCAGACCATCCTCTTCACCCTTAGGAGCCGGTTTTTTCTTTGTGGCCAAAAAAGATGGTTCATTAAGGCCGTGTATTGATTATCGTCTCTTGAACAATTTACTGTGAAATATCAATACCCGTTACCCTTGATTTCTGACCTGTTTTCCAGGGTGAAAAACGCTACTTGGTTTACCAAGCTTGACCTCAGGGGGGCGTATAACCTTATTCGCATTAAGCACGGGGATGAATGGAAGACGGCATTTAACACCCCTGAAGGGCATTTTGAGTACCTTGTGATGCCCTTTGGCTCACTAATGCTCCTTCCGTCTTCCAGTCCTTCATGAATGACATTTTCAGGGATTTTGTGGACAAGTTTCTGATTGTTTATTTGGATGATATCTTGATTTTTTCTAATGACTGGGACTCTCATGTGAAACATGTTCGAACTGTATTCCAGATTTTGAGAGAGAATGCTCTGTATGTGAAGGGATCAAAGTGTCTTTTTGGCGTACAGAAGATCTCATTTCTGGGATTCATTTTGTCCCCATCTGTTATTGAAATGGACCCGGTCAAGGTTCAGGCCATCTGTGATTGGGTCCAACCTACTTCATTAAAGGCTCTTCAGAGATTTTTGGGTTTTGCCAATTTTTATCGTAAATTTATTGGTAATTTCTCGGTTATTGTTAAACCATTAACTGATTTGACCAGAAAGGGTTCTGATGTGGTGAATTGGCCTCCTGAGGCAGTCTCTGCGTTTCAGGAACTTAAGCAGAGATTCACTTCTGCTCCTGTTCTACGGCAGCCTGATGTTTCTCTGCCATTTCAGGTGGAGGTTGATGCCTCTGAAATTGGGGCAGGTGCCGTTTTGTCCCAAAAAGATCCAGAGACCTCTAAAAGTAACCCTTGTGCCTTTTTCTCTCGAAAATTTTCTCCTACTGAACGTAATTATGACGTGGGTAATCGGGAGTTATTGGCCATGAAGTGGGCTTTTGAAGAGTGGAGACATTGGCTGGAGGGAGCCAAACATCAGGTGGTGGTCCTTACGGACCATAAGAATCTGGTCTATCTGGAATCTGCCAAGCGACTCAATCCTAGACAGGCCAGGTGGGCCTTGTTTTTCACACGTTTTAATTTTGTGGTTTCCTTTCTTCCTGGCACTAAGAATGTTAAGGCGGATGCCCTCTCGAGGAGTTTCCTTGCGAACTCTCCTGAGCTATCTGATCCCTCTGTTATTTTGAAGGAGGGTGTAGTTCTTTCCGCCATCTCGCCCAATTTGAGACTTGCTCTGGAGGGGTGTCAGGAGGATAGGCCCGAGCGCTGCCCTGTTGGAAAATTGTTTGTCCCGGACCAATGGAAAAAGAGTGTGATGTCTGAGATTCATTGTTCCGCATTGGCTGGGCATCCCGGAATTTTTGGTACCAGAGACTTGGTTAGTCGGTCCTTTTGGTGGCCTACCTTGTCTCGCGATGTCAGGGAATTTGTGCAGTCCTGCGGGACTTGCTCTCGCTCCAAGCCTTGCTCTCGCTCTAGTGGTTTGTTGATGCCATTGCCTGTGCCCAAGAGACCATGGACCCATATCTCTATGGATTTCATTTCCGATCTTCCTGTTTCTCAGAGAATGACCACCATCTGGGTAATTTGTGATAGTTTTCCAAGATGATACATCTTGTGCCATTACCTAAGTTGCCTTCCTCCTCTGAATTGGTGCCGTTGTTCCTTCAGCACGTGGTTCGTTTACACGGCATTCCTGAGAACATTGTGTCTGACAGAGGAGTCCAGTTTGTTTCCAGATTTTGGAGGACTTTTTGTTCTAAACTGGGTGTTCAATTGTCTTTCTCCTCGGCATTTCATCCTCAGACCAATGGTCAAACTGAGAGAACAAACCAGACATTGGAGACTTATCTAAGATGCTTTGTGTCTGCTGATCAGGATGACTGGGTCTCTTTTTTGCCTTTGGCTGAGTTTGCTCTTAATAATAGGGCTAGCTCTGCCACTTTGATGTCTCCGTTTTTCTGTAATTTTGGGTTTCACCCTCGATTTTCTTCAGGACAGACGGAGGCTTCTGTCTGTCCAGGTGTTGACTCTGTTGTTGAGCGTATGCAGCAGATTTGGGACCAGGTAGTGGAGAGGTTGTCCCTCTCTCAGGAGAAGGCCCAGCGGTTTGCTAACCGGCATAGGACTGATGGTCCTCGGTTTAAAGTGGGGGACTTGGTCTGGTTGTCCTCAAAGAATATTCCTATGAGAGTAGCATCTCCTAAATTTAAGCCTAGGTTCATTGGACCTTATAAGATCATGGAGATTATTAATCCTGTTTCTTTTCGTTTGCTTCTTCCAGGGACATTTAAGATCCATAACGTGTTCCACAAGTCCTTGTTGAAGAGGTTTGTTGAGCCAGTGGTTCCTGCTGCTGTGCCTCCTGACCCTGTTTTGGTTGAGGGCAATCTGGAGTATGTGGTTGAGAAAATATTGGATTCTCGTTTTTCTAGACGAAGACTCCAGTATTTGGTTAAATGGAGAGGTTATGGTCAGGAAGACAATTCTTGGGTGTTTGCTTCGGACATCCATGCTAGGAGACTTATCCGTGCGTATCATAGAACTCATCCTGACCGACCTGGTTGCTCAAATGAGGGTTCGGTGACCCCTCTTCAAGGGGGGGGTACTGTTGTGAATGGGTTTGAGATGAGTTCTGAGCAGAGGCTCCCTCTGGTGGTTACAAGCGGTACTAGTGAGGATTGTGAGGACTGGGAATCAGGTGTTACTGATTGGTCTTATGTAAGGGAGTCATTTTCCCATCAGGGTTGCCGGTGATCAATTGTTCTGGTCTGAATCCTTCTTTCCAGTTTCCCTTGTAGCCTGCTGTGTCGTGTCTGCATCTCCTGCTATCAGATAAGACAATTTCTTATTTTGTGTTTTTGCTATATTTTTGCATTTTGTCCTGCACTTCTGTGGGGGCCTTCAGGGTCCCTCCGGGGGCTTTTGCCCTCTCAGTTTAGTCCAGCCACTGTGTTTTGTACTTTTGCTTTTTCCAGTTTTTTCAGTGGCTGCTGTTTTGTTTTTGTTACACCAGAGAACTAATTTAGGTGGTAGAGGTCGTGTGATCTCAGGTGATTTTGAAATTAGTAGAGTTGGTGTTTTTTCAGGGTTTTCTGAGATTGCAGTAAGTACCCTTCCTATCCTTTTCTATTTAGATAGTTTGGGCCCCAGCGTTTGCTCATACTATTTTCTTTCTGTGTCAGTATTTCCTCTTGTCTAACCGCCATTACATGTTTGGGGGCTTTCTATTATCTTTGGGGTTCTGCTCCGGGGCAGATAGCTTTCCTATTTCTATCTTTAGGTGTAGTTAGTTTCTCAGGCTGTGACGAGGCGTCTAGGACCAACGTAGGAACGCTCCACGGCTGCCTCTAGTTGCGGTGGTTAGTCAGGGTACTGCAATCTCATAGATTCCAACTGCTCTGGTGTATTTCCTTTTTTACCTGCACTCCTCAGCTACCGTAACATAACACATAACCCTAATTCTAACCCTAATGCTAACCCTAAGGCTAACCCTAACCTTAGTTCTAACTCTAACCCTGAGGCTAGGTTCATACTGCGTTTTACCAGCCCGTTCAACACATAGCGTTGACGTGCTGGTAACGGTATAGCATAACGCGATTGCGTTATGCTATACCCGCTAGCGCAGATGAATCAGCAGATCATTCATCTGTGCTAGTGGTGACGGAGCCCAGACGCTGCAGCCCGCGTCCGAGGCTCCATCACTGAATGACAGCATGTCACGAACGCATGCCGCTTTACGGCATGCGTCGCGATGCGCCCGACAATGAGGTGAAGGGCAGTGTTAATGGACTGCGTTACACCGCGTTATACCGCGGTGTAACGCAGTCCGTCTAACGGACTGCCATAACGCAATATGAACCCAGCCTAACCCTAACCCTAAGGCCCCGTGCACACATTGCGGATTCACTTGCCGATTTTTCCGTGTGGATTTTGCTAAATCCGCAGGTAAAATTACCTGCGTTTTTAGCGCGGGTTTACTGCGGTTTTGCTGTGGTTTTTGTGCGGATTTGCCCTGCGGTTTTTCACCTATAATAGAATAGGTGTAAAAACGCTGCGGAATCCGCACAAAGAATTGACATGCCGCGGATTTAAAACCGCACCAAATCCGTGTGGAAAAATCCGCAGCATGTGCACAGCGTTTTTTTTTTACCATTTATTTACATTGTACTGTACATGGTGTCCGGATCTGCTGCGGATCCGCAACGCCAAATCCTCTGCGGATCCGCAGCAAAATCCACAACGTGTGCACAGGAAAAAAAAATTCTTTATTTTATTATTTGTCCCTACCTATGGGGGTGATAAATGGGGCGTTTATTTACTGATTTTTTATTTTGATCACTGTGAGAGAGTATCACAGTGATCACAATAAATTATTTGACTCAGTAGGGTGCACTGTGCATGCGCCCGCCAGATGGTGGCGCCCATGAAGAATCCCGGACCGACGCCGGGACGGACCTAGGGACATTGGAGGACCGGGAGAGGTGAGTAGGGGGGGTCGGAAGGAAAGGTGGCGGATCGGAAGGTGGGGGGAACGGAGGCAAGGAGTACAGGAGCAGATAGTGACGGCGGCGGCCGATCGCCCCCGTCACTCAGTGTGGGGGGGGTCAGATCTCGGTGTCCAGCCATGGCAGATGCTATTGCAGCATCGACCATGGCTGGATTGTAATATTTCACCAAATTTCATTGGTGAAATATTACAAATCTCTCTGATTGGCTGTTTCACTTCTAACAGCCAATCAGAGCGATCGTAGCCATGTGGGGGTTAAGCCACCCCCACTGTGGTGATGCACAAAGGGTCTTGTAACTGCAGGTCGGGTGACCTTTTCAGGGTCGGGATGCCACTGGTTTTCATGACGCCGACGTAGGCGTCATGGGTCGGGAAGGGGTTAAAAGTTGTTTTTACAGAATTTGGTTACTGTTGGCGCCATTTTGGCCTACCAAACTGTGACGCAAATATTATGGCTCACGTGCCATTTTACATTTGTGCATTTACAATATTGATAAATTCTTCCCAATTGTATCAATAGGTTCCAAAGATTTAAATCCTGGACTGACATGAACTCATGAATTTTTGACAAAAATGAAATCCCATGAGCTCTCCCTTGATGTCTGTTTCCACAAATAGTAGATGGCATCATTCACATTATTCATATGTAAAATTGATGCAATATCCATGTGTGATATATATATACGTATATATATATATATATATATATATACATATATATATATATATATATAACCTTTTTAGTTAATAGTGCTATAGCTTTTGTGGTAATAATGTAATAATGCAGCTAATATTATAATATTATAATAGTATCCTTAATTATCCATAATAGCAGTAGTAATACAGAAAGAAAGAAGCAATATTACTTTTGGGAATAGCTTTGGTGATATTTTAATTTTAAATGCTGTATCACTTTATAATATATGCTGCGGTTAAAACTAGGACACTGTATAAAGTTAAACCAAGGATGTTTAAGTAATGAAATTTTCTTTCAGCTTTACATCTTTTTACTGTGCAGGAAATGAGTTAGAATATCTAAACATGCCCACTGGTGATTGCACGGTAAGGTTACCTAACTACTGTAATTAGAGACATACTTGCCAGTTTGTTCGTTCAAAATAAAACTATTTTTTTTGTGGTACTTCAAAATTATAAGGTACTGATTGTGCTGATTTGAAATCATTCTGAACACTCATTTTGGGTGTCTTCTGGATCCTGAAGATTATTAGATTGAACTAAGTTCATCTACAAGTCTGAGAGGGTTGAGACTCAAGCATGCACCAAAAAAGTACCTATAAATGAAATAAAATTGTTACATTCTAATAATGGCTTCATACCTGTGTGTGTGTGTATATACCAGTACCTGTTTGCATATCTGTGTGTGTGTGTGTGTGTGTGGTGTGTGTGTGTGTGTGTGTGTGTGTGTGTGTGGGTGTGTGTGTGTGTGGGTGTGTGTGGGTGTGTGTGTGTGGGTGTGGGTGTGTGTGGGTGTGTGTGGGTGTGTGTGGGTGTGTGTGTGTGGGTGTGTGTGTGTGGGTGTGCGTGCATGTGTGTATGGGTGAGTGTGGTAAATTTGGTAACTTCTTGTGCGCATTTCGCATGTCAAAATTTTCTTGTTCATTAAGTAATTCCAATGAAAAAAAGAATACCAATACACCCCATAAAACCAATTACTGTACTCATGGGTTAAATGTTATGGACAAAGATATCATTATATGAATTCTACATATAATAATGAGGCAACAATCATTAGCCCCTTCACGATATCCGCCATACAAGTATGTAGTGATGATCGCTCGGGAACACTTATGACAAAGAGAAGTATGGAGGGCACCACTACATTATAATGAAAAAGGGGGTCTCCAAGAGCATGTTAGTAAAAACTTGCAGAAAAAAAAAGAAAAAAGCAGCATGCACAAAGGAATTGGGAACACCCAAGTGATTCAATTAAAGATATCAATGCTTTATTAGTCAAACACTCACATGTGAAAAGAAAAAATACAGCACAAGCAGAATAAAAACATTTAAAAACAAACAATAGAAAATGTTCCAGTCATGCCCATGGTTTGGCAATGGCTGACCCTCACTGGATCCCACATAGCAAAGAATATTTTGATATTGGGCTCTAAACAAAATTGAATCAATGGTGTACAATACAAAGCCAAGAAAATGCTGTGCTTGAACAGATCAATGATTAATATGAAAAAGGTAGTACATATACGTAATCACAGCATCATGTTGATAATCAGTTTAGAGAGCTAGGAAAGACTCAAAAAAAAAACATGCACATATGCAAATGCCTACAAAGCTAAGAAAATGCTGTGCTTAAATAGAACAATAATTAGTAAAAAAGTTAATACATACATCTATTCACAGCACCATGTTAGTGGCTAGTATAAGAACATTTGGAGAAACTCCAAGATGTGCATATGCAAATACCTATAGGTTGGTCCATAAGATGACCAAAAAGGCCAATTGAATATAGCTAAAATAGAAAGCCAAACCAAGTTTTGTAAAAGACGTCAATGTTAATAAAGTTAGTTCAAATGTGCACGACGCACAAAAAAAATAAAAACACTCATTGCGCATGAACCAAAGAAAATATGCTTTGCGCACGCACCAAGGTAATCGGATAGATATACATATTGCGCATACGTAAAAGGGGCACAATGCACACGCGCTGGCCACTGTTAAATGCGCAAGCGCCAAAGGTTATTATCTTGTGTGCACCGATAAACCATAATATGAGCACACGTTAAACAGAGAAGAGCAGTGAATATGACAAAATGCAATTGCAAATGGCATGCATACCAAATGGAACCTTTATGTAATAGGATAGAAGAAAATACATGGAAGAGAAGGGAGAAAGGACAGTGTCAGGTGTGTGAGCACGGCACCCATCCAGAGTAAAGCAAAAAAAAAATATCAATTGATTTGATTTATGGACAAAAAAAAAGAAAAAAGGAAAAAATGGAAATTAAATAAGATATATGATGTACATATTATAAAAAAGAGATAATGTATCCTATATGCAGGACCTGACATGTTGAAAATCCACAGATAACCATGTGTAAACAATGATGACAAACAAAATAACTCACATAAATACTTTATCATATTAATAACAAAATAAGTGAAGAATGCAGAGAAAATATGGAGAATATAGAGAATTTGATCAATATCAACCCCCAGTATATGGGAGACATAGTCCAGCAGTGGTTATGCCCATTCTAATAAAGTGCAGACAATTAATATTCATTTACTATGTAGGCATATTAATACTGAATCATAGTCATTGGAAATTCTCCTTCTCTATTGTACATACATTGTGTATGTGTATTTTTTATGTAAGCTAGGGGAGATGACCAAAGGCATGATTAATGTGTAAATCACCCGACATTTCCAAATCACAAAAGCATGCTTAGATAACAGTGTTGGGGGATAGGTTTGAAAAAGGTAACCACTAATTCTACTAACACCTCAATTGGCCCTTCTCACACTAAACACTGAAAAAATTGACCCACATTTGAGATTATTAATAGTCTACATCCTACTGGTAACCAAAAACAGCATTGCTCTCTACTGGAAAAAATCAGAGTCACCCTCTTTTCAAGGCATTGTTGATAAAATCACACTTCATAAATCGTTTGAATATAAACTAGCATTGGTTAATAACCACTGCGATAAATTCTTCAAAAAATGGTCCAAATGGATGGAATTGTTTCCCTAATATACGAAATGTACTTGTCTGTTTTCTTTCTTATTAGTTCATTTTATGTTATAAACTTTGTCACTAATGTACTATAGTTACAATTTCATATTGTTTCCTCCTTCACTGCCTTTCCTGCTTTTTCCTTTCCCTTTCCTTCTATCTCCCTCTTTCCTTCCTTATTCCCTATTGTTTCCCTTCCCGTCCTTGAAAATTTGAATAAATTATTGGAAAAGAAAAAGGTAACCACCAAACAATATCCAGTACCGAGGAATTGATGTTCATAAATGTAAACATAACACCCAAAATGCAGCTTCGCAAAGAAGAAAGTGCTGCAGTGCTTTAGAAGAATATTCTGAGTAGATGTCATGCCATACCAAGCACATGGAAATATGAACCAATGTACATCATATGCATAAAGAAATACACAAAGATGCATAGAGGATAATGCAAAATAAAAAACAGTGCAAAGTACTTTTATGAACATGGTTTCTCTCAGTTTGTCTTCATTGTTTGGCCAGCTGTTCATCATTATTAGAGCTTCCTTGGAACTGTATATGAACACCTACACTTACTTTTAATTGGTTATCACTAGTGTTGAGCGATACTTTCCGATATCCAAAAGTATCGGTATCGTAATGGTATCGCCGATATCCAAAAAATATCGGCGATACCCGATACCGATACCGGAAATCCAATGTAAGTCTATGGGACAGAAATATCGTCACTAAAAAAACCTCTTTCTTTCCTTGTAAACACTAAATAAACACACATAGAATACATATATATATATATAATATATATATATATATATAATACATGTCATTGTGACATATATATATATATATCATATATTTATAGTTTATACACTTCTACATAGTATAATAGCCTCTGATTCAATTTTCAATTGCCGGGTAAAGCCGGCTTTTGTGAAAAGACAGAAGCACCCGACATGAAATGACACTTGGTTTACATAGAGTTAACCATGTCTTTTCATGTAGTTTGATATCTGATTTGCACTAACAATTACATCAGTCTATGTGTGCAAAATTTCACACCTGTAGGGGTTAATTAAAGGTGTAAATTCGTTGTAAAAAAAACGGACTTTTTTGCTACGAATTTACACATTTAATTAACCCCTACAGGTGTGAAATTTTGCACACATAGACTGATGTAATTGTTAGTGAAAACAATAGATCAAACAACTTAAAATGACATGGTTAACTCTATGTAAACCAAGTGTCATTTCATGTCGGGTTCTGCATTTTCACAAAAGCCAGCAATTGAATTAGCGGCTATTATACTATGTAGAAGTGTATGAACTATAAATATAAATATATATATATATGTGTCACAAATTCAATGACATGTATATATATATGAGGTGTAAAATTGTTGAAAAAAAATGCGTGGGCTCCCGCCCTATTTTCGCAACCAGACAGACAAAGCCAGCGAGTGGGGGCAGATAATAATAGCCCAGAAAGGGACCATTATTTTTGGCCCCCCCCTGGCTACTAACATCTGCCCCCAGACACCCCAGAAAAGACAAATCTATAATTAGATTCGCCCTTTCTGGCACTTTGCCCGTCTATTCCCATTGCCCTGTAGCGGTGGCGAATGGGTTAATATGGGGTTAAAGCCACCTTGCTATTGAAAGGTGACCTTAAGCCAGGTTAATAATTGAGACCTGTCAATTAGACAACTATCAATTATTAATCCTATTGCATGAAATAAAAATAAAACACACACACTTTAATTAAAAATCATTTTAACCTCTTCACCCCCAAGGGTGGTTTGCACGTTAATGACCGGGCCAATTTTTACAATTCTGACCACTGTCTCTTTATGAGGTTATAACTCTGGAACGCTTCAACGGATCTTCGCGATTCTGAGATTGTTTTCTCGTAACATATTGTACTTCATGTTAGTGGTAAAATTTCTTCGATATAACTTGCGTTTATTTTTGAAAAAAAACGCAAATATGGCGAAAATTTTTAAAATTTTGCAATTTTCAAACTTTGAATTTTTATTCCCTTAAAACAGAGAAATATATCACACAAAATAGTTAAGAAATAACATTTCCCACATGTCTACTTTACATCAGCACAATTTTGGAACCAAAATTTTTTTTGTTAGGAAGTTATAAGGGTTAAAAGTTGACCAGCGATTTCTCATTTTTACAGCAAAATTTACAAAGCCATTTTTTTTAGGGACCACCTCACATTTGAAGTCACTTTGAGGGGTCTATATGGCAGAAAATACCCAAAAGTGACACCATTCTAAAAACGGCACCCCTCAAGGTACTCAAAACCACATTCAAGAAGTTTATTAACCCTTCAGGTGCTTCACAGTAACTAAAGCAACGTGGAAGGAAAAAATGAATATTTTACTTTTTAGCCACAAAAATTATCTTTTACAAACTTTTTTTTTATTTTCACAAGGGTAAAAGGAGAAAATGGACAGATAAGGTTGTTATGCAATTTCTCCTGAGAACGCCAATACCCCATATGTGGGGGAAAACCACTGTTTGGGCACACGGCAGAGCTCGTAAGGGAAGGAGCGACGTTTGACTTTTTCAAACTAAAATTGGCTGGAATTTAGATTGGATGCCATGTCGCGTTTGGAGAGCCCCTGATGCGCCTAAACAGTGGAAACCCCCCACAAGTGACACCATTTTGGAAACTAGACCCCCTAAGGTACTTATCTAGATCTGATGTGAGCACTTTGAACCCTCAAGTGTTTCACAAAAGTTTATAAAGCCTGGGTGTGAAAAAAAAAAAATCAATTTTCCACAAAAATGATTTTTTTAGTCCCAAATTTTTGAATTTTCCCAAGGAAATTGGACCCCAAAAGTTGTTGTCCAATTTGTCCTGAGTACGCTGATACCCCATATGTGGGGGGGGGGGAAAACTGTTTGGGCGCACGGCAGGGCTTGGAAAGGAAGAAGTAACGTTTTGGAATGCAGACGTTAATGGGGGTCATGTTCCGTTTGCAGTGCCCCAGATGAGCCTAAACAGTGGAAACTCCCCACAAATGACCCCATTTTGGAAACTAGACCCCCTAAGGAACTTATCTAGATCTTTGGTGAGCACTTTGAACCCCCAAGTGCTTCACACAAGTTTATAATGCCCGGGCATGAAAATAAAAAATCCTATTTTTTTCCCACAAAAATTATCTTTTAGTCACTAATTTTTTATTTTCCCAAGGGTAACAGGAGAAATTGGACCACATAAGTTGTTGTACAATTTGTCCTGAGTACGCTGATACCCCATATGTTGGGGGGAACTACTGTTTGGGCGCACGGCAGAGCTCGGAATGGAAGGAGCACCATTTGACTTTTTCCAACCAAAATTGGCTGGAATTGAGTTTGGATGCCATGTTGCATTTGGAGAGCCCCTGATGTGCCTAAACAGTGGAAACCCCCCACAAATGACGCCATTTGGGAAACTAGACCCCCTAAGGAACTTATCTAGATTTTTGATGAGCAATTTGAACCCCCAAGTGCTTCACACAAGTTTATAACGTAGAGCCGTAAAATTTAAAAATCATATTTTTTTCCACAAAAATGATCTTTTCTCCCCAATTTTTATTTTTCCAAGGGTAACAAGACTCCAAAAGTTATTGTGCAATTTGTCCTGAGTGCGCTGATACCCCATATGTGGGGGGTAAACCACTGTTTGGGTGCATGGCAGAGTTTGGAAGGGAAGGAGCGCCGTTTGACTTTTTCAACGCAGAATTGGCTGGACGCCATGTCGTGTTTGGAGAGCTCCTGATCTGCCTAAACAGTGGAAACCCCCATAAATGACACCATTTTGGAAACTAGACCCCTCAAGGAACTTATCTAGATGTGTGGTGAGAACTTTGAACCCCCAGGTGTTTCACTAAAGTTTATAACGTACAGACGTAAAATAAAAAATCTTTTTTTTTTTTTACAAAAATGATTTTTTTGCCCCCAATATTTTATTTTCACAAGGGTAACAGAAGAAATTGGAACCCAAAAGTTGTTGTCCAATTTGTCCTGAGTACACTGATACCCAATATGTGGGCGAAAACTACTGTATGGGCACACGTCGGGGCTCGGAAGGGAAGTAGTGACGTTTTGGTTGCAGACTTTGATGGAATGGTCTGGGGCGTCATGTCACATTTGGAGAGCCCCTGATGCACCTAAACAGTGAAAACCCCCCACAAGTGACCCCATTTTGGCAAATAGACCCCACAAGGAACTTATCTAGATGTGTGGTGAGCACTTTGAACCCCGAAGTGCTTCACAGAAGTTTATAACGCACAGCCGTAAAAATAAAAAATCTTTTTTTTTTTTACAAAAATGATTTTTTCGCCCCAATATTTTATTTTCACAAGGGTAACAGGAGAAATTGGACCCAAAAGTTGTTGTCCAATTTGTCCTGAGTACGCTGATACCCAATATGTGGGAGAAAACTACTGTATGGGCGCATGTCAGGGCTCGGAAGGGAAGTAGTGACGTTTTGGATTGCAGACTTTGATGGAATGGTCTGGGTGCGTCATGTCGCATTTGGAGAGCCCTGATGCGCCTAAACAGTGGAAACCCCCCACAAGTGACCCCATTTTGGAAAATAGACCCCACAAGGAACTTATCTAGATGTGTGGTGAGCACTTTAAACCCGAAGTGCTTCACAGAAGTTTATAACGCACAGCCGTAAAAATAAAAAATCTTTTTTTTTTTTGCAAAAATGATTTTTTTCGCCCCAATATTTTATTTTTACAAGGGTAACAGGAGAAATTGGACCCCAAAAGTTGTTGCCCAATTTGTCCTGAGTACGCTGATACCCAATATGTGGGAGAAAACTACTGTATGGGTACACGTTGGGGCTCGGAAGGGAAGTAGTGACGTTTTGGATTGCAGACTTCGATGGAATGGTCTGGGGGCGTCATGTCGCATTTGGAGAGCCCTGATGCGCCTAAACAGTGGAAATCCCCAACAAGTGACCCCATTTTGGAAAATAGACCCCACAAGGAACTTATCTAGGTGTGTGGGTGAGCCCCAAGTGCTTCACAGAAGTTTATAATGTACAGCCGTAAAAACAAAAAAATAATTTTTTTTGTACAAAAATGATATTTTCGCCCCAGTTTTTTATTTTCCCAAGGGTAACAGAAGAAATAGGACAAATTGCACAATAACTCTTGGGGTCCAGAGTACGCTGATACCCCATATGTGGGGATAAACTACTGTTTGGACGCATGGCAGAGCTCAGAAGTGAAGGAGCACCGTTTGACTTTTTCAACGCAGAATTGGCTGGAATTGAGATCAGACGCCATGTCACATTTGGAGAGCCCCTGATGTTCCTAAACAGCGGAAACCCCCAATTCTAACTCCAACCCTAACCCCAACACACCCCTAACCCTAGTCCCAACCCTAACCACAAACCTAACCCTAACACACCCCTAATCCCAACCCTAACCCTAATCCTAACTTTAGCGCCAACCCTAACCCTAACTTTAGCCGCAACCCTAACCCTAATGGGAAAATGGAAATAAATACATTTTTTTAATTTTATTATTTTTCCCTAACTAAGGGGGTGATAAAGGGGGGTTTGATTTACTATTTATAGCGGGTTTTTATGATTGGCAGCTGTCACGCTAAAAGACGCTTTTTATTGCAAAAATAGTTTTTTGCATCGCCACATTTTGAGAGCTATAATTTTTGCATATTTTGGCCCACAGAGTCATGTGAGGTCTTATTTTTTGCGGTACGAGTTGACGTTTTTATTTGTACCATTTTTGAGCAGGTGACATTTTTTGATCGCTTTTTATTTCGATTTTTGGGAGGTTAGAATGAACAAAAATCAGCAATTCATGAATTTCTTTTGGGGGAGGCGTTTTTATTGTTCCACGTGTGGTAAAATTGATAAAGCAGTTTTATTTTCGGGTCAGTACGATTATGGCGATACCTCATTTATATCATTTTTTTATGTTTTGGCGCTTTTATAGAATAAAAACAATTTTATATAAAAAATAATTATTTTTGCATCGCTTTATTCTGCGAGCTATAACTTTTTTATTTTTTCACTGATGATGCTGTATGGCGGCTCATTTTTTGCGGGACAAGATGAAGTTTTCAGCGGTACCATGTTTATTTATATCGGTCTTTTTGATCGTGCGTTATTCCACTTTTTGTTCGGCGGTATGATGATAAAGCATTGATTTTTTGCTTCGTTTTTTTTTTTTTTTTAAGGGGTTCACTAAAGGGGTTAACTAGTGGGACAGTTTTATAGGGGGGGTTGTTACGGACGCGGCAATACGAAATATGTGTACTTTTATTGTTTTGGTTTTTTTATTTACAGGAAGAAATGAATTTATTGGGGAATATTTTTTTTTTTTTTATTTATTTTGGATTTTTTTTTATAACATGTTTATTTTTATTTTTTTAACTTTTTTACTTTGTCCCAGGGTGGGACATCACTGTATTTTTATCAAATCGTGGTGTGAGCAAGTGTGCCGCCCACTGTCACACGCATCGGATCGCTCAGGCAGTGAGCAGGCTTCACAGTGCGCTCCAGCAGGCCTGAGGAGCCAGCGCCCTCCAGGACCCCCCATCTTGGATCGGTCCTCGCTGGAGGAGCCCCAGAACAGCGCGATCACATCGCGTGGTCTGGGGTCTCAGGGGGCGCGGGAGCTCCCACCTGCGCGATCTCCCTGTGCCCAGTACCCCACGATCATGTTGTCGCGGTGTTTGCTGGGGTTAAAGCTGCGGGAGCGTCCATGAGCGCAGCTCCCCTCAGGCAGCGATTAGCTGCGCTCCCCTCAGGAGCTAATGCTGCAGCCTCACAGTAAACCCCCAAATGAATGAGCTTAATTGATTGCTTTCCACTTTCACTTCAGGTCAGCCAGGGACACAATCAGTGACGTCAGAGGGAACTGATTAACAAAAATAGGGGTTCCCTTCGAAAAAAAAATGGCATGGGGTCCCCCCTATTTTTGTTAACCAGCCTGATGAAGCAGACTGCTGAGCAGTGGCGTACCGTGAATGAAGCAGACCATGCAGCTGCTATGGGGCCCGGACAGGTGAGGGGGCCCGCGACGGTCGGGTAGCTGTGCTGACACAGTACTACCAGGGGGTCGGCGGGGGAGGGGGAGCGCAGCTCTTCTATATACTCACCCCTCCTGGTGCGGTCTCTGCAGCCCCTGCTCTTCTCCCACGGTCTCCGACGCCTGTGTTCAGCGTTCAGGTGGTACCGCTCATTACAGTCATGAATATGCACATATTCATGACTTTAATGAGCGGTCCTGCGTGACCGCTGAACACTGGCGGCGGAGACCGCGGGAGAAGAGCAAGGGCTGCAGAGACCGCGCCGGTGGAAGGGTGAGTATAAGGGATATTTACCTGTCCCGTCCCACCGTTGCTCGGTCCTCTTGCTGCAATGTTCAGGTCAGAGGGCGCGATGACGTCGTTAGTGCGCGCCGCGCCCTCTGCCTGATCATTCACTGCTGGAGGACCCCGAAGACAGCGGCGCTCAGCAGTGGAGAGGACAGGTAAATATCTCAGGTGCCGGGGCCCTGAACGAGCGGTGACATCGGCACCTGGTGTCACCCCCTGCTCAGGACACGGGCACCTGGCCCCCAGTGACGAGAGCTGAATATGTCTTTTTTTTTTTGGTTGCAGCAGCTGCGGCAGCATAAGGGCCTATACTATGGAGCATCTATGGGGGCACAATCTATGGGGGCATGATCTATGGAGCAACTATGGGGGCACAATCTATGGGGGCATAATACATTTTTTTGTTTAATGTGTCCCCTCACTGTGCTGGCACTTTACATTTACAATGGCTCTGGGTTTTTTTTTTTTGGGGGGGGGCCCATTCAGACTTTTGCTATGGGGCCCCATGATTTCTATGTACGCCCCTGCTGCTGAGGCATGGTATTTAAGGCTGTTAAGGAGCCAATATCCATGGACCTTGCCAGCAGCGTCGGACTGGAGTACCTTGGGCCCACCAGAGAAAAAATTATTCTTGGGGCCCACCATCATACTTCCCAACCTTTGAAGAAGGGAAAGAGGGACAAAGGCTGTGGCACGCTGTGCCTGCTGCAGCAAATTTTAGGCCATGCCACGTTGCACCACAGACTGTCCAGGAGTTGGTGGATGCTTTAGTCCAGGTGTGGGAGGAGATCCCTCAGGAGACCATCCGTCGCGCTCATCAGGAGCATGCCCAGAAGTTGTAGGGAGGTCATACAGCATACCTCCCAAATTTTGAAGACAGGAAAGAGGGTTAAAGGCTGCGGCGGCATAGCGCGCCGCTGCAAATTTTAAGCCACGCCCCGACCACACCCATTTCACAGCTAATCACACCCATATCCTCGCCCCAACCGTACCCATGCCGATACAGCTGACCCTCCGATGACGGTTGGGGGGCCCACTGCTGGCACCGGGCCCCCCCACCGCCTGTTCAGGCCCCATAGCTTCCGGGCGGCAGAGCAGGGAGAGCGATTCTCCCTGCTCTGCCGCAGAATGTAACTGTATCGGCGTGCTGTGCACGCCGATACAGTTACTGTAGCGTAGCTCCGGGTGGGCCCCCTCAGAGCGCGGGGCCCGGGGCCACCGCCCCCTCTGCCCCGTGACCTATCCTTTCAAATCAGGGCCCACCACGCAGGAGCTGGGGCCCAACGGAGGTTTCTCCGGTGTCCCGGTGGCTCAGTCTGACCCTGCTTGCCAGCCTGATAATACCAGGCCACAGCAGTCTGCTTATCTTTGCTGGTTAACAAAAATAGGGGATCCCGTCGAAAAAAATTGGCGTGGGGTCCCCCCTATTTTTGTTAACCAGCCAGATGAAGCAGACTGCTGAGGCCTGGTTTTTCAGGCTGTTAAGGAGCCAAGATCCATGGACCTTGCCAGCCTGATAATACCAGGCCACAGCAGTCTGCATATCTTGGCTGGTTAACAAAAATAGGGGATCCCCTCGAAAAAAATTGGCGTGGGGTCCCCCCTATTTTTGTTAACCAGCCAGATGAAGCAGACTGCTGAGGCCTGGTTTTTCAGGCTGGTAAGGATCCAATATCCATGGACCTTGCCAGCCTGATAATACCAGGCCACAACAGTCTGCTTAGCTTGGCTGGTTAACAAAAATAGGGGATCCCCTCGAAAAAAAAACGGCGTAGGGGTCCCCCTATTTTTGTTAACCAGCCAAGTAAAATGCAGACTGCTGCGGCCTGGTATTAAAAGACTGTCAAGGCCCATGGATTTTGGCCCTCAACAGCCTGATAATACCAGGCTACAGCAGCCCCACATTTGGCGCATCAAAAGATGTGCCAATTGTGGCACTTTACCCGCTCTTCCCACTTGCCCTGTAGCGGTGGCAAGTGGGGTAATAAGGGGTTAATGTCACCGTTGATTGCACGGTGACAATAAGCCCGGTTAATAATGGAGAGGCATCAATAAGACACCGATCCATTATTAATCCCAAAGTTTTTAAATGTTTAAAAAAAAGACACAGCCAGAAAAAAGTATTTTAATGAAATAAAAGAGACAACACAGTTTTCATTAATTTTATTACTCTCTCATTCCTGCGACGCCATCGATTCTGTAAAAAAAGAAAAAAAACAAACCAACAGTATACCACCTGTCCGACGCAGTCCATAGTAACGACAGTCCCACGACGATCCAGCTCTGCTACATCGGAATGCCAGGCAGAGCCTGACATCCCGGCGCAGCACAGCTGATTACCTGCTTTCCCGGCGGTGACGTCATCGGACTGCTTTACGGCCGCGATTACCCAGCAGTCACTGCAGTTATCGCGAGAAACTGCATGTGACCGCCAGGGAGAAGAGGATGGCGGCCATCAAGCAGTCCAGTACGTGACCGCCGGAGATCTTCTGCCGGGTAAGTGCCGCTGACTCCTGACAGACCCGACAGACGGACACTGACAGTGACAGTGACATTCCGATTCCGGTATCCGATATGACGAAAATATCGGAACTCGGAATCGGAATTCCGATACAGCCAATATCGGCCGATACCCGATATTTGCAGTATCGGAATGCTCAACCCTAGTTATCACTGATCCATGTTCTTCTGTTTTTTATTTTGCATTGCTTTCCCAGTTCTATTCACAGCACCATGTATGTATTGTACACCATTGATTATTTCACTTTTGTTTAGAGACTAATATCAAAATATTATTTGCAATGTGGGATCCAGTGTGTGTCAGCCATTGCCAAACCATGGGCATATTTTTTTTTCTGCTTACGCTGTGTTTTTTCTTTTCACATGTGAGCGTTTGACTAATAAAGCATTGATATATTTTATTGAATCACTTGGATGTTCCCAATTCCTTTGGGCATTCTTCTTTCTTTTTTTTCACACGCTGGAACACTTCATGCACCAGTGTATTATCCCACAAAGTGGCCATTTCTATGGGATACCGGATATACAGTATAGTGTGTTTCCATATAAATGCTGTGAATTTTTATATGGACTGTGCATTTTAAATACATTGTGAGACCTGCTGACAGGCAGCACAAAAAGCGTTAATCTTCTCCTCCCAGGCTTGATCAGGTGACCAAGCTCTGTTTTAATATGCAGAAGGTTCTGGAAAAACGCCTCAGGGCAGTGAGCCAATGACTGCAGCTCTACAGTCACATAGAAGGGGAAGCAGCCTAGTCCTTGGGGATAGTTTTAAATTTGATGTGGCAGATGGTGCTCAGACATCTTGAGAAGAGGAAGCCATTTTGTAGGTGAAGGAATTACCTACTTTCTCCCTGCCGGCTTTGCTTAAAAAGGGGACTGAGACGATAAGGGGAATTAATAGTCTTCATATGAGGAACACTACCATTGCACCTCTAGTAGGAAGAATTACCTCAGGCAAAAACAGAGCACAGTGACTGAGAAGAAATATTCTACTTAATAAAACCAGAGGTTACTAAGATCTGCCTATCTTCAGGTACACAGCAATCATCAACTGTGAGTGTAATCTTGTACCTCAGTTTACTACTGTTTGTAAATAATAATTTGCCCCATTACCTTAAGTAAAAAGACTTCTGTTTCATATTCTTATGGCTGCTTCATGACTGGGGCTCAAATGCACCAACTACTATCACCATCATTATCTTCTGCCATAGGCAGTTACTGTGCAAACATAGTATTGTGGAGTTTCCTGTGTGTAGTTTGAAAAGGAAAGACTCTTCTCCTGACAGAAAGCTTGGCCACTGTAAGATACATCATATCCTGTCAGGAGTACAACCCTCAGCCATACACCACGTGAGAATGCCACACCAGCACAATCAAAAGCGGGTGTCAACGCTATATGGGAGCTGATACCCTACCACAATGCCCATGATCGGTGCTAGCGCCAATTGTGGGCATTTAACTCCATTGATGCCACTATCAATAAAGATAGCGACATCGATCAACATATCAGAGGAAGGGAAACTCCCTCTCTGCTTCGATCGGCACAAAACAAGTGTGATCATGTTGTGCTGATGGTCTCCATGGTGACCTTGACCTGAAACATAGCCATGGGGTTACCCAGGTACAGTGGCCTGTAAGTTCCTATTCACAGCAGGAGTTAACACACCTCCTCCCTGTCTGTGATTCCTTGACCTAATGCCCTGCAATACAGACGCATTGCAGAGTACTAGATCAGGGCAGGAAAAGTTAATGTCCCGCACTGGGACAAAGTAAAAAAATTGTTAAAATATAAAAAAGAATCAAAGTGAAGAGCAAAAGAAAACATTACCTTCAGTAAAAAGACTTCTGTTTCAAATTGTCATGGCTGCTTCATGACTGGGGTTCAAATGTACCAACTACTCCCACCATCATCATCTTTTGCCTAGGGGTAGTTACTGTGAGAACATTGTATTGTGGAGTTTCCTGTGTGTTTGCAATTTGAGAAGGAAGGACTCTTCTCCTGACAGAAAGCTTGGCCACCGTAAGATATATCATACCTTGTCAGGGGTACAACCCTCTGCCATACACCACATGAGAACGCCATAAGAATTTGGCATCAAGAACAGGATGATTCCTCTGTGCCTTATATTTGTTGAAGACTGAGTAAATAAATATTGCTGATATTGAGGGAAGTTGAAGAGAAAATTACCTCAGAAAGTGTCAGCTTTACCACTGTAAAGAATTTGTACTACACCACAGCTGTTGTTGGACTGTACACATCACATTGTCTGCTTTATTGAGAACCGTGATCTGATTTGACTGAAATATCCTGTGATTTAAACTGTGCTTTTCTTAGTTGTTGCACAGATATTTTTTATAGAAAGTCGGTGCCCTGTAGGCATGAGCAACTGAAGTTGAAATTTTCTCCACTGTACCTCAAAAAAGAAGGGAGAGACATACAGCCGCCGGAAAAGTAAGATGAATTACTGCATTATACATACAGTGTTATAAACATGTCTTCAGAAGAGGAGGGTGAAGTGACTAGCCCATCCACTCCTATGGCTCAAGCAATGCCATTAACAATGCCTTATTATTTTGGGGCACCCTGGCTCCCCAGCTACAGTGGAGAACCTCACACATTAAAAGACTTTAAATAGAAAATGCAGGCAATGCTCAGACTGTACCCAGTGAGCCCTGCACAAAAAAAGGAGATATTGATTGGTCAGCTAGGGGATGCTGCACTAAGGGAAGTTAAGTCTTGGCCTCCCTGTATAAAGAACACTGCTGAACAGATACTAGACAGGTTAGGAATTAGATTTGAAACCAAAACCCTGTCAGAGTTAAAGATGAGATTCTTCGGGAAAAGACAACAGTCCCATAAATCTTTAAGAGATTTTGCCCTCAGCTTACAAGAAGCCTGGTATGCCCTTAACCAATCTGATCCCGCTGAAGCTGTTAATGCTGATAAAATTTTAAAGGAACGACTTATTGAAGGAGTAATGTCTGATACTACCAGGTTACAATTGAGAATGTTGGCACTACAATACCCTGATAGTAATTTTCTGGATTTTAACCCCTTCCCAACCTGTGACGCCACGTAGGCGTCATGAAAGTCGGTGCCAATCCGACCTGTGACGCCTATGTGGTGTCATGGGGATATTGCGTTCCTGCGGGTCGGGTGACCGGGGTCACTGAAAGGTCACCCGACCTGCAGGCACAAGACCCTTTGTAAATAACCAAAACCGAAAAAAGGAAGAAATAAATATAATCTTACCTAAGTAAGATAGTAAATAAATTTATATAAAGATCAAATATCACAAAGGAGAGGTATATGAATAGTAAAATAAGTATAGCTTTATTATTACACAATAAATCAAACAAATATGAGACTTAAGGACACAGGTATATGGGAGAAGATGTTGAAATATAGCGATTCAAACTATCAATGATGACAAAAGATAGTGGTGGAAAGAACACATATCTCCCCCTAGTTCAGTGTATGTGTGCAGACCTAAATAGTTGAAAAAAGAGGTCTGATCATGAGCTTGCACCAATAATATAAATAGACATTGCTGATTAGTGATATATAACATGAGGAAGCAAGTTCAAGATATAAGGAACGTCAGAATTAATAGACTAACCGTTACCTTGTGACATGGTTATCAGCAGCACACCGCACCGAACAAAAGGGAGATGCAAGGGCCCCGACGCGCGTTTCACCGCACTCGGCTTCGTCATATATTTATGTTGGCAGGTCTGAGGTATGTCCCGTCTAGCCACGAGGACACTTTTTTAGGTTATGTTACAAGACCCTTTGTACTTCACCACAGGGGGGGTGGCTTAACCCCCCTGTGGCTACAGTCGCTCTGATTGGCTGTTAAAAGTGAAACAGCCAATCAGAGCAATTTGTAATATTTCACCAATTAAATTTGGTGAAATATTACAATCCAGCCATGGCCGATGCTGCATCAGCCATGGCTGGAGACTGAGATCTGACCCCCCCACACCGAGTGTTGAGGGCGATCAGCCGCCACCACCGATTGATGGCGGCAACCGATCACCACTGTCACTATCTGCTCCCCTCCTCCTTCCATCTGCTCCCCCGCCTTCCGATCCCCCCTCACCTCTCCCGGTATCTATGATGTCCCTGTGGCTGTCCCGGTGTCCATCCGGGATACTTCATGGGCGCCGCCATGCGCCCGCCGGCCGGAAGATTGCATTCATTTATTTTGATCACCGTGATAAACTCTCACAGTGATCAAAATAAAAAAAGTAAATAAACCCTCCCTTTATCACCCCCATAGGTAGGGACAAGTAATAAAATAAAGAAAATATTTTTTATTTTTCTATTAGGGTTAGGGTTAGAACTAAGGTTAGCGTTGGAATTAGGGTTAGGATTAGGGTTAGGGTTAGAATTAGGGTTAGGGTTAGAATTAGGGTTAGGGTTGGAATTAGGGTTAGGGTTGGAATTAGGGTTAGGCTTGTGGTTAGGGTTAGCGTTAGGATTAGGGTTAGGGGTGTGTTGGGGTTAGGGTTCAGATTAGGGTTAGGTTTGTCGTTAAGTTCATGGTTAGGGATGGAATTAGGGTTAGGAGTGTGTTGGGTTAGGGTTATGGTAAGGGTTGGGATTAGGGTTAACGGTGTGATGGGGTTAGGGTTATGGTTAGGGTTGTGGTTAGGGGTGTGTTGGAGTTAGGGTTGGAGATAGAATTGAGGGGTTTGCACTATTTAGGCACATCAAGGGGTCTCCAAACGTGACATGGTACCACCATTTATTCCAGTCAATTTTGCGTTCAAAAGTCAAACAGTGCTCCCTCCATTCCGAGCCTTGATGTGTGCCCAAACAGTGGTTTACCCCCACATATGGGGTATCAGCATACTCAGGAAAAATTGCACAACAACTTTGGGGGTCTAATTTCTCCTGTTACCCTTGGGAAAATAAAAAATTGGGGACTAAAAAATTATTTTTGTGGAAAAAAATGATTTTTTATTTTCACGGTTCTGCGTTATAAACTTCTTTGAAGAACTTGGAGATTCAAAGTGCTCACCACACATCTAGATAAGTTCCTTGGGGGGTCTAGTTTTTAAAATGGGTCACTCTTGGGGGATTTCTACTGTTTAGGCACATCATGGGCTCTGCAAACGTAACATGACGCCGGCAGACCATTCCAACAAGTCAGCATTTCAAAATGTCATTACTTCCATTCCTAGCCCCGACGTGTGCCCAAACAGTGTGTCATGTATAGTGTACAGTTCCTATAGCGTCTTGTGCTTGGGTGCGAGGAAAACACATGAGACATAGGTTGATATGAAATGACTTGTATTACTTCATACAAGCATGCAGAGAAGGTCACACAGTTTGCAGGAACAGCGACAGGAGACACAGCAGGCCAGAGTAACTTCAAGCTCTACAATAAATCTCCAAGCAGGTTCAGGATCTCTTCTCTGTACCGTAATTCCTCTGCAAACATGGATTCACCAGACAGCAGGTTTCCAGAGTCCAAAAGTGTTCCAAGGTTCCTCAGTAGGAAATAGCTGGAGTCCAAAATCCTAGGTTTCCAGGAGTCAGGTCACAGGCTGACTGAGGCTTGATTCAGGAGCACTGATTGTTTAGCTGAGGCTGCTTAAGAAGCAAGAGGGAGAGAATCAGGGCGGGAACATGAAAACTGGAAACTCCATATTAACTGAGGGCAAGAGCTGCAGAAAGACAGAAAGCAAAATGGCCGACGGAAAACTGAGTTTCAAGGAACATGTCAAAAGAGACAAAGAACCTTACATTACTCCCCCCTTAAGGACAACCTCCGGTTGACCTCAGACCAGGCTTGTCAGGGTACCTCTGATGAAACTGGCGGAGCAGGCGAGGAGCATTTACATTATTGACTGGTTCCCATGAGTTGTCCTCCACTGGGTAGCCCTGCCATTTAATCAAATATTGCAACTGATTTCTGTACAACCTGGAATCTAGAATCCTTTCCACCATAAATTCTTCCTGACCATCGACCAGCACTGGGTCAGGGCAAGGAGAAGAACGTCCAGGAAACGTATTGGGTGTTGCAGCCTTTAGTAGGGATACATGAAAGACAGGGTGGATTCTCATAGTTCTGGGCAGTTGAAGACGACAAGCAACAGCACTTATAATCTTACTGATCTTATAAGGTCCAATGTACTTATGTCCCAATTTAGACGATGGAATCTTTATTTTAAGATTTCTGGTTGACAGCCAGACCAAATCTCCTACCTTGAAAGCTGGTGCAGGTTTACGAAATGTATCTGCTGCTTTCTTGTACCTTTCCTGAGCCAATTCTAGATTTTCCTTTAGAAGATCCATATTCTTTTGTAAAGAAGTGATTCTTTCAGCCACTGCCGGCAAGGGCGTATCTATGGGAAATCGAGGAAGAATGTTAGGATGATAACCTAGATTGAAGTAAAAAGGAGACTGCTTAGTGGAGGCGCTCTGAGAGTTATTATAAGAGAACTCAGCCAGTGGAAGTAGATCCACCCAATCATCTTGTAGGTGGCAGATAAAGCAGCGGAGATACTGCTCCAGGGTCTGATTGGTTCGTTCTGTCTGTCCATTAGTCTGGGGATGAAAAGCAGAAGAAAGGTTTACTTTAATGTCCAATGCGGCACAGAAATTTTGCCAAAACCTTGAAGTGAATTGCACCCCTCGATCCGAAATAACCTCATCCGGTACTCCATGTAAGCGAAACACATTCTTAATCATCAAGTCTGATGTCTGTTTTGCAGTGGGTAAGCCGACACAAGGGATAAAATGAGCTGCCTTTGTTAGACGATCAACCACCACTAGAATGCTGTTCTTCCCTTGAGAGGTTGGTAACTCCACAATGAAGTCCATAGAAATGGATCCCCACGGGCGGGACGGGGTGGGAAGAGGTTGTAACAGACCAGTTGGTGAGGAGCGAGGTGTTTTGCATCTTGCACAGACTTCACATGAAGTGACATAGTTTAAAACATCTTTCCTGTAAGTGGGCCACCAAAAGAAACGAGAAAGAAATTCTTGTGTCTTTAGAATTCCCCTATGCCCGGCTATCTTGGAATCGTGGATGAGTTGCAATACTCTCAATCTGACTGTTTCAGGTATATACAGACGTTGTCCCTGAATCCACACACCATTCTTAAAGACAAGACTTACGTCCCTTGGGGGTTGAGCCAACAAAGAATCCGCATGGTATGCTTCCTTGATGTCCTTAAGTAGGTCTTGATTATGAATCACTCCCAGGAATCTAGAGTCAGGAAGAATAGTCTTAGGAGGAGTAAGTGGACGTGTCTCTGCTGAATGAATCCTAGAGAGTGCATCAGCCTTTCCATTGCGCGATCCTGGTCTATAAGAAATTACAAAATTAAATTGGTTTAGGAAAAGATTCCAGCGATCCTGGCGAGGAGTCAGGCACTTAGCCGACCTGATAAATTCAAGGCTACGATGGTCTGTCAGGACGACTATTTGCTGTGCAGCACCCTGAAGAAGGTGTCTCCATTCCTTGAAGGCGGCAATAATGGCCAACAATTCTCTATTGCCCACATCGTAGTTCCTCTCAGCCGAAGACAACTGCTGGGAAAAGAAGGCACAGGGATGCAAGACATTCTTCTCACCTGTTCTCTGAGAGAGTATAGCTCCAACGGCACAGTCTGAAGCATCCACCTCTATTATGAAGGCAAACTCGGGGTTGGGATGTACTAAGATAGGTGCGGTGGTAAATTTATCCTTTAAACAGGAAATTGCTTCCTGAGCTTGCGGGGTCCAGGAGAACCTAGACTGTTTCAGGGTAAGTTGGGTGATAGGTGACACTACCTCAGAGAAATTCCTAATGAAACGTCTATAGAAGTTGGCAAACCCGATGAAGCGCTGCACCTCCTTCACATTTCTAGGAATTGGCCAATCCTTGATGGCTTGGGTCTTGCTTCCATCCATACTAATCCCTTGCGTAGATAGTACATAACCCAGAAATTGAATTTCGGTCCTATGGAATTCACACTTTTCAAGTTTGATATAGAGATGGTTTTGTCTTAGGCGTTCTAAGACCATTCTCACATGTCCATGATGTTCCTCTGTGGAGTTAGAAAAAATTAGAATATCATCCAGATAAATCACCACAAATGTATCTAGGAGATCCCTGAAGATGTCATTCACCAAGTGTTGGAAAGTGGCTGGGGCGGTACTCAGACCAAAAGGCATAACTAGATATTCGAAGTGTCCATAGCGTGACCTGAATGCAGTCTTCCATTCATCCCCAGGTCTAATACGGACCAAGTTATAGGCCCCACGGAGATCCAGTTTAGAGAAAATTTTGGCGTGCCGCACTCTCTCCAACAACTCAGGGATTAAAGGCAATGGATAACGGTTTCTAATAGTAACCTTATTGAGTTCCCTATAGTCTATGCAGGGTCTCAGAGATCCATCTTTCTTCTTCACAAAGAAGATGGGTGCACCTGCGAGAGATGAAGAGGGGCGTATGAAGCCTTTGGCTAGATTTTCATTTATGTAGTCCTTCAAAGCTTTTAGCTCGGGCCCCGCTAGGGGGTAGATCTTACCAAAAGGTATCTCGGCTCCAGGCAATAATTCGATTGGACAATCATATGGACGGTGAGGAGGAAGCTGATCAGCGTTCTTCTTGTCACATAAATCCACATAGTCCTGGTATACAGCTGGTAGTTCAGGGACTGACATGGTTCCTTTAGGAACAGAGCAAGCTGAAACTCCTTGACTCATCTGTTTCTCCGGAAAGTGTAATTCCTTGGTCTCCCAGTTAATCGTAGATTCTGCGCCTGCAGCCATGGTAGCCCTAGAATAATGGGAAAGTGGGGAGAAGAGATAAGCATAAAAGACATTTTCTCCTGATGATCTTTACCCATAAGGACCCTCAAAGGCTCTGTTTCCTGATCCACTGGTCCAGAGGTCAGCAGGGAGCCATCCACAGTCTCCATCTGTACTGGAGTAGCCTTCTTCACTGAACGTATCCCCTGTTTCAGAGCAAAGGAGATATCCATAAAATTTCCACTTGCTCCTGAGTCAATCATAGCAGAGCTAGACACCCAGACTGAGTCCACCCAGAGTTTGATGGAAAGGAAGCAATGAGAATTATTTCTTTTACAACTCAGCTGGGACACCGCTGAGGAAACTTGAAAAATTGCAGCGTTTATACCGTCATTGTCCCCAGAACTAACAGAGTATAAGTCCGAAAAATCAAGATCTCTTGCAGCAGATCTCTCTGGAGTCTGAGGCTCGGACATGACAGAGCTCCTCTCGCAACACTCACAGTGAATGACTGCTGCAGTAGTCTTACGAGAACGGCTGGGGCAGTTTATAATGAAGTGCCCTGACTTACCACAGTAAAAACATAGATTTTCCTTTATACGATGTTCTTTGCGTGCATCACTAACCCGTCTTTGTAAAGAGTCCACCTGCATGGGTTCAGGTTCTGGTTCCCTTGTGATCCTACTCAAAGGTTCCTTAGCTGAGGAGGGAGGTAGGAAAAGGTTAGTGCGATTATTTTCGAACCATCTCTCTTGTCTGCGTTCAGTCAGACGAGCATCAATACGGATACAATAGTTAATAAAGTCACCTAACGCAGTGGGAGGGTCTGCACGAGCAAGTTCATCCTTAATCAGTGGAGACAACCCTTTCCGAAAAATAGATTTTTTGGCGGAAGTGTCCCAAGTGGTATCAAGAGCCCATCTCCTGAAATCCAAGGCATATTCGGCTACTGAACGCTTACCTTGGCGCAAAGTTAACATGGCTGCTTCAGCTGTTGCACCTCGATTGGGGTCATCAAACACCTGCCCATGGCTGAAATAAAAGCATCAAGGTGATTCAAACAATCATCCTCAGTCTCAATCAGAGGGTTTGCCCACATCAAAGCCTTATTGGTAAGCAACATGATTATAGTAAGCACTTTGGATCGTTCAGTGGGAAATTGTGAAGCATGTGCAGAGAAAAATAGATTGCATTGGTTAATAAATCCCCTGAATTTCTCACGTTCACCGCCAAAACGAAAAGGAGGTAACTTGGGGATCCTAGAACTCGGGGTTATGGCAGGAGCCTGGACTCGTTCCTCTAGAGCCTCAATCCTGGCTCGTAATTCCTGAGTAGTTTATCCAAACACTTGCAAATTATGATTAGTGAGGTCCTGTAGGCTTGCAAAACGGGTCTTTATAGTCTGTATATCTGCAAGGATTGTATCAGTCACTCCGCAAAGCTCCTTTATGCGGGCCTCCATCTTCCAGATCTTTTAAGGCAGAAGTGCTGGAAGGAGAAGAGGAGAGGAAAAAAAAACAATAGTGTTTACCTGTGGTAACACTCCAGAGTAACATTTAAGGGAATGCGCTCACCTGGAATGGTTGTGAGAAGTCACAACCACTGTCATCACAGAAGGTATTAAACGGACATCTGATATCCACAGTCACAGCAGACACGGCTTTCCCAGACCCAGCAGACACTAAACATTGGCTCCTGAATCTTGTCATGTATAGTGTACAGTTCCTATAGCGTCTTGTGCTTGGGTGTGAGGAAAACACATGAGACATAGGTTGATATGAAATGACTTGTATTACTTCATACAAGCATGCAGAAAAGGTCACACAGTTTGCAGGAACAGAGGCAGGAGAACACAGCAGGCCAGAGTAACTTCAAGCTCTACAATAACTCTCCAAGCAGGTTCAGGATCTCTTCTCTGTACTGTAATTCCTCTGCAAACATGGATTCACCAGACAGCAGGTTTCCAAAGTCCAAAAGTGTTCCAAAGTTCCTCAGTAGGAAATAGCTGGAGTCCAAAATCCTAGGTTACCAGGAGTCAGGTCACAGGCTGACAGAGGCTTGATTCAGGAGCACTGATTGTTCAGCTGAGGCTGCTTAAGAAGCAAGAGGGAGAGAATCAGGGCGGGAACATGAAAACTGGAAACTCCATATTAACTGAGGGCAAGAGCTGCAGAAAGACAGAAAGCAAAATGGCCGACGGAAAACTGAGTTTCAAGGAACATTCAAAAGAGACAAAGAACCTTACACAGTGGTTCCCCCCAACATATGTGGTACCAGCATACTCAGGACAAACAGGACAACTTTTGGGGTCCAATTTATCCTGTTACCATTGTGAAAATAAAAAATTGCTGGCTAAAAAATAATTTTTTGAAGAAAAAAAATATTTTTTTATTTTCATGGCTCTGGGTTATAAACTTCTGTGAAGCACCTGGGGGTTCAAAGTGCTCACTACAGATCTAGATAAGTTCCTTGGGTGGTTTAGTTTCCAAAATGGGTCACTTGGGGGGGTTTCCACAGTTTAGGCACATCAAGGGCTCTGCAAATGTAACATGACTCCTGCAGACCATTCCATCAAGTCGGCATTTCAAAACGTCACTACTTCCCTTCCGAGCCCCGAAGTGTGCCCATACAGTAGTTTTCTCCCACATATGGGATATCAGTATACTCAGGACAAATTGGACAACAACATTTGGGGTCTAATTTCTTCTGTTACCCTTGGGAAAATAAAAAAATTAGGGACTAAAAGATCATGTTTGTGGAAAAAATATGATTTTTTTTATTTTCATGCCCAGGCGTTATAAACTTCTGTGAAGTCCTTGAGGTTTCAAAGTGCTCAACACACATCTAGATACGTTCCTTGGGGGGGTTTAGTTTCCAAAATGGGGTCATTTGTGGGGAGTTTCTACTGTTTAGGCACATCAGGGGCTCTGCAAACGTAACATGACGCCCGCAGACTATTCCATCAAAGTCAGCTTTTCAAAACATCACTACTTCCCTTCCGAGCCCCGACGTGTGCCCGAACAGTGGTTCCTCCCCACATATGGAGTACCAGTGTACTCAGGACAAACAGGACAACAACTTTTGGGGTCCAATTTCTCCTGTTCCCCTTGTGAAAATAAAAAATTGCGGCCTAAAAAAATGATTTTTTGAGGAAAAAAAATGATTTTTTTATTTTCATGGCTCTGCATTATAAACTTTTGTGAAGCACATGGGGGTTCAAGGTGCTCACCACACATCTAGATAAGTTCCTTGGGGGTCTAGTTTCCAAAATGGGGTTAGTTGTGGGGGGTTTCTACTGTTTAGGCACATCAGGGACTCTGCATACCTAACAAGATGCCCGCAGACCATTCCATCAAGATGACATTTCAAAGCGTCACTACATCCCTTCCGAGCCCTGAGGTGTGCCCAAACAGTGGTTCCCCTGACATATGGGGTACCAGCATACTCAGAACAAACTGTACAACAACTTTTGGGGTCCAATTTCTCCTGTAACCATTGTGAAAATAAAAAATAGGGGGCTAAAATATCATTTTTTTATTTTCACGGCTCTGCGTTATAAACTTCTGTGAAGCACCTGGGGTTCAAAGTGCTCACTATGCATCTAGATAAGTTCCTAAGGGGGGTGTAGTTTCCAAAATGGGGTCATTTTAGGGGTAGCTCCAATGTTTAGGCACACAGGGACTCTCCAAATGCGACATGGCAACCGCTAAATATTCCAGCATATTTTCCATTCAAAAAGTCAAATGGCGCTCCTTCCCTTCTGAGCCCTGCCGTGCGTCCAAACAGTGGTTTATGACCACATATGAGGTATCTATGTACTCAGGAGAAATTGCCCAACTAATTTTAGGATCCAATTTATACTGTTGCCCATGTGAAAATGAAAAAAACTGAGGCTAAAAGAAAATTTTTGTGAAAAAAAAGTACTTTCTTTTTTTTACGGATCAATTTGTGAAGCACCTGGGGGTTCAAAGTGATCATTATGCATCTAGATAAGTTCCTTAGGGGTCTAGTTTCCAAAATGGGGTCACTTGTGGGGGAGCTCCAATGTTTAGGCACACAGGAACTCTCCAAATGCGACATGGCAACCGCTAAATATTCCAGCATATTTTCTATTTAAAAGTCAAATGGTGCTCCTTCCCTTCTGAGCCCTGCCGTGCGCCCAAACAGTGGTTTATGTCCACATATGAGGTATCTGTGTACTCAGGAGAAATTGCCCAACTAATTTTAGGATCCAATTTATACTGTTGCCCCTGTGAAAATGAAAAAAACTGAGGCTAAAAGAAAATTTTTGTGAAAAAAAGTACTTTCTTTTTTTTAAGGATCAATTTGTGAAGCACCTGGGGTTCAAAGTGCCCACTATGCATCTAGATAAGTTCCTTAGGGGGTCTAGTTTCCAAAATGGGGTCACTTGTGGGGGACTCCAATGTTTAGGCACACAGGGACTCTCCAAATGCGACATGGCAACCGCTAAATATTCCAGCATATTTTCCATTCAAAAAGTCAAATGGCGCTCCTTCCCTTCTGAGCCCTGCCGTGCGCCCAAACAGTGGTTTATGACCACATATGAGGTATCTATGTACTCAGGAGAAATTGCCCAACAAAAGTAGGATCCAATTTATACTGTTGCCCATGTGAAAATGAAAAAACTGAGGCTAAAAGAAAATTTTTGTGAAAAAAAAGTACTTTCTTTTTTTACAGATCAATTTGTGAAGCACCTGGGGGTTCAAAGTGATCACTATGCATCTAGATAAGTTCCTTAGGGGGTCTAGTTTCCAAAATGGGGTCACTTGTGGGGGAGCTCCAATGTTTAGGCACACAGGAACTCTCCAAATGCAACATGGCAACCGCTAAATATTCCAGCATATTTTCCATTCAAAAAGTCAAATGGCGCTCCTTCCCTTCTGAGCCCTGCCGTGCGCCCATACAGTGGTTTATGACCACATATGAGGTATCTGTGTACTCAGGAGAAATTGCCCAACAAATTTTAGGATCTATTTTATCCTGTTGCCCATGTAAAAATGAAAAAATTGATGCTAAAGAAAATTTTTGTTGGAAAAATGAAAATGTCCATTTTTTCCTTCCACGTTGCTTTAGTTCCTGTGAAGCACCTGAAGGGTTAATAATCTTCTTGAATGTAGTTTTGAGTAGCTTGAGGGGTGCAGTTTTTATAAAGGTGTCACTTTTTGGTATTTTCTGCCATATAGACCCCTCAAAGTGACTTCAAATGTGAGGTGGTCCCTAAAAAAAATGGTTTTTGTAAATTTTGCTGTAAAAATTAGAAATCGCTGGTCAAATTTTAACCCTTATAACTTCCTAACAAAAAAAATGTTGTTCCCAAAATTGTGCTGATGTAAAGTAGACATGTGGGAAATGTTATTTATTAACTATTTTGTGCCACATAACTCTCTGGTTTAACAGAATAAAAATTAAAAATTTGAAAATTACAAAAATTTTCAAAATTTTCGCCAAATTTCCATTTTTTTCACAAATAAACGCAAAAATTATCGACCTAAATTTACCACTAACATGAAGCCCAATATGTCACGAAAAAATAATCTCAGAATCGCTAGGATCCGTTAAAGCGTTCCTGAGTTATTACCTCATAAAGGGACACTGGTCAGAATTGCAAAAAATGGCAAGGTCTTTAAGGTCAAAATAGGCTGGGTCATGAAGGGGTTAAAAGGAGTGGTGGCATGAGCTCAACATAGGTACTGAAGAGACCCCCCTCGAGCAAAAAGATGGAGTACTAAGAGTTGCCAGCGAATGTCAGCATATATTCAGCAAGTTTGCCTTTGACTTTGGGAGAGTCCATACAATTGAGCACCACATTCCCACTGGTTCCCATCCTCCAATCAAAGAAAAGTACAGACCTATACCTCCATCCATGTACCAGCCAATAAAGATGATGATACAAGAAATGAAGGAGGCTGATGTGATTAAGGACCGTCGCAGTCCTTGGGCCGCACCGACTGTTCTTGTCAAAAAGAAGGATGGGAGTATTCATTTTTGTGTTATCGCAAACTTAAAATTACCCACAAAGATGCATACCCCTGCCCAGAATAGAAGAATCATTGACTGCCATGAAATCAGCAACCTATTTCTCCACCCTAGATCTCACCAGCTGATAATGGCAAACACCAACAGCCCCAGAGGACCAAGAGAAGACCGCATTCACTACCCCAATAGGTTTGTTTGAATTTAACTGCATGCCCTTCAGCCTGTGCAATACTCCGGGAACCTTCCAGAGACTTATAGAATGCTGCTTGGGTCACAAGAATTTTGAAATTGTGCTACTGTATTTAGATGATGTAATTGTCTATTCCAAAACCTAGGAGGAACATCTCCAGCATCTTTCTGAGGTCTTTGAAGTTCTAGCTGTCATGACCCAGGATGGGGTTTTGTCTTTGTCCCGTCCTGGTCAGACTGGGGTTAATGGTTTCAGCCTCTCTCTGGCAGAGGGCGGCTATTAAGTTGCAAATTGACCTAGGTCTGGTGTCAGTTATACTCCTGCCCTCGGCTGAGTTAGTTGACCTCCTGTGTGCCTGTACCTTGTGCCTGATCTTGTTGCTTGTTTGGTTTTGACTGTGTCTTCGTTGTGAGTTTGTCTACTGTCTTGGTACTGTGTAATTGCCTGTTCTGGTTTTCTGATCCCTTGGTTACGTTCTGATTACCCTCTGCCTGCTCCTCTTGTACTGCGTTGCTCCATCTGTGTATGACTCCTTGCTGTGTTCTGATTATTCTTCGCCTGATTCTCTGGAGGAACGCCATGACGCAGGCCGTCCGAATGGATCGCAGGATGCGGGCGAGAGGTGTGATGCAGGTTGAGACACCGTTTTTCTCCAGTGGAAGGGGAGCCAGTCCTGTATTGGAGTCCATGGAGATGGGAGCCATCAACCTCAAAGAGAAAGAAAGGAGCGGCGGTGCTTAGAAAGCTGTGTGTTTTTACTGTGGTGATCCTGGACATTGGAAAAGTAACTGTCCACCGACTAACAAGCGACTGAGTCTGGGTGATCATCTTGTAGGGCACTTAGACTCTCAGGTACCCTTTCCTTCATTTTCTAAGATACTGTTAGAGGTGGAACTTGGTGTGAGAACTGCTTTTTCCTTACTTTGGCTTTTGTGGACTGTGGTCATCCTTGAACCTGATTGACTCTAAGCTGGTGGCCAGCTGTAGATTAGGGACAGTTAGGTTGAGACTCCTATAAAAATAATGGCCATTGATTCTACACCTCTCACCAAGGATGGTCTCATTTTGTTTCTGAAGAATTCACCCTCAGGGTGGGGGCCCTTCACCAGGAGCGTATGTCATGTTTTGTTTTGGATAACCTCTCTGCTGGCCTGTGTTAGGGTTTCCCTGGTTGCAACGGCATAACCGATTATTGACTGGGATTCCCGTGCTATGTTAAATGGGGTCTAATTGTTCGGGAAAAATGTCTTGCTACTGTGTCTGTGTGTCCGTGGGCGGAAGGATTCCGGAGAACTAAGGACTGCGGACGTTTTCTCTGAAAAAGGGCTGAAAGTTTTTCCACCACACCGCCCTTTTATTTTCCCTTGACCGGGGTTTCCCGGACTAATTGCC
>JARQOD010000002.1:247504498-247527330 GCA_033576555.1 Oophaga sylvatica | reverse complement strand
CCTCTGATGAAACTGGCGGAGCAGGCGAGGAGCATTTACATTATTGACTGGTTCCCATGAGTTGTCCTCCACTGGGTAGCCCTGCCATTTAATCAAATATTGCAACTGATTTCTGTACAACCTGGAATCTAGAATCCTTTCCACCATAAATTCTTCCTGACCATCGACCAGCACTGGGTCAGGGCAAGGAGAAGAACGTCCAGGAAACGTATTGGGTGTTGCAGCCTTTAGTAGGGATACATGAAAGACAGGGTGGATTCTCATAGTTCTGGGCAGTTGAAGACGACAAGCAACAGCACTTATAATCTTACTGATCTTATAAGGTCCAATGTACTTATGTCCCAATTTAGACGATGGAATCTTTATTTAAGATTTCTGGTTGACAGCCAGACCAAATCTCCTACCTTGAAAGCTGGTGCAGGTTTACGAAATTTATCTGCTGCTTTCTTGTACCTTTCCTGAGCCAATTCTAGATTTTCCTTTAGAAGATCCATATTCTTTTGTAAAGAAGTGATTCTTTCAGCCACTGCCGGCAAGGGCGTATCTATGGGAAATCGAGGAAGAATGTTAGGATGATAACCTAGATTGAAGTAAAAAGGAGACTGCTTAGTGGAGGCGCTCTGAGAGTTATTATAAGAGAACTCAGCCAGTGGAAGTAGATCCACCCAATCATCTTGTAGGTGGCAGATAAAGCAGCGGAGATACTGCTCCAGGGTCTGATTGGTTCGTTCTGTCTGTCCATTAGTCTGGGGATGAAAAGCAGAAGAAAGGTTTACTTTAATGTCCAATGCGGCACAGAAATTTTGCCAAAACCTTGAAGTGAATTGCACCCCTCGATCCGAAATAACCTCATCCGGTACTCCATGTAAGCGAAACACATTCTTAATCATCAAGTCTGATGTCTGTTTTGCAGTGGGTAAGCCGACACAAGGGATAAAATGAGCTGCCTTTGTTAGACGATCAACCACCACTAGAATGCTGTTCTTCCCTTGAGAGGTTGGTAACTCCACAATGAAGTCCATAGAAATGGATCCCCACGGGCGGGACGGGGTGGGAAGAGGTTGTAACAGACCAGTTGGTGAGGAGCGAGGTGTTTTGCATCTTGCACAGACTTCACATGAAGTGACATAGTTTAAAACATCTTTCCTGTAAGTGGGCCACCAAAAGAAATGAGAAAGAAATTCTTGTGTCTTTAGAATTCCCCTATGCCCGGCTATCTTGGAATCGTGGATGAGTTGCAATACTCTCAATCTGACTGTTTCAGGTATATACAGACGTTGTCCCTGAATCCACACACCATTCTTAAAGACAAGACTTACGTCCCTTGGGGGTTGAGCCAACAAAGAATCCGCATGGTATGCTTCCTTGATGTCCTTAAGTAGGTCTTGATTATGAATCACTCCCAGGAATCTAGAGTCAGGAAGAATAGTCTTAGGAGGAGTAAGTGGACGTGTCTCTGCTGAATGAATCCTAGAGAGTGCATCAGCCTTTCCATTGCGCGATCCTGGTCTATAAGAAATTACAAAATTAAATTGGTTTAGGAAAAGATTCCAGCGATCCTGGCGAGGAGTCAGGCACTTAGCCGACCTGATAAATTCAAGGCTACGATGGTCTGTCAGGACGACTATTTGCTGTGCAGCTCCCTGAAGAAGGTGTCTCCATTCCTTGAAGGCGGCAATAATGGCCAACAATTCTCTATTGCCCACATCGTAGTTCCTCTCAGCCGAAGACAACTGCTGGGAAAAGAAGGCACAGGGATGCAAGACATTCTTCTCACCTGTTCTCTGAGAGAGTATAGCTCCAACGGCACAGTCTGAAGCATCCACCTCTATTATGAAGGCAAGCTCGGGGTTGGGATGTACTAAGATAGGTGCGGTGGTAAATTTATCCTTTAAACAGGAAAATGCTTCCTGAGCTTGCGGGGTCCAGGAGAACCTAGACTGTTTCCGGGTAAGTTGGGTGATAGGTGACACTACCTCAGAGAAATTCCTAATGAAACGTCTATAGAAGTTGGCAAACCCGATGAAGCGCTGCACCTCCTTCACATTTCTAGGAATTGGCCAATCCTTGATGGCTTGGGTCTTGCTTCCATCCATACTAATCCCTTGCGTAGATAGTACATAACCCAGAAATTGAATTTCGGTCCTATGGAATTCACACTTTTCAAGTTTGATGTAGAGATGGTTTTGTCTTAGGCGTTCTAAGACCATTCTCACATGTCCATGATGTTCCTCTGTGGAGTTAGAAAAAATTAGAATATCATCCAGATAAATCACCACAAATGTATCTAGGAGATCCCTGAAGATGTCATTCACCAAGTGTTGGAAAGTGGCTGGGGCGGTACTCAGACCAAAAGGCATAACTAGATATTCGAAGTGTCCATAGCGTGACCTGAATGCAGTCTTCCATTCATCCCCAGGTCTAATACGGACCAAGTTATAGGCCCCACGGAGATCCAGTTTAGAGAAAATTTTGGCGTGCCGCACTCTCTCCAACAACTCAGGGATTAAAGGCAATGGATAACGGTTTCTAATAGTAACCTTATTGAGTTCCCTATAGTCTATGCAGGGTCTCAGAGATCCATCTTTCTTCTTCACAAAGAAGATGGGTGCACCTGCGAGAGATGAAGAGGGGCGTATGAAGCCTTTGGCTAGATTTTCATCTATGTAGTCCTTCAAAGCTTTTAGCTCGGGCCCCGCTAGGGGGTAGATCTTACCAAAAGGTATCTCGGCTCCAGGCAATAATTCGATTGGACAATCATATGGACGGTGAGGAGGAAGCTGATCAGCGTTCTTCTTGTCACATAAATCCACATAGTCCTGGTATACAGCTGGTAGTTCAGGGACTGACATGGTTCCTTTAGGAACAGAGCAAGCTGAAACTCCTTGACTCATCTGTTTCTCCGGAAAGTGTAATTCCTTGGTCTCCCAGTTAATCGTAGATTCTGCGCCTGCAGCCATGGTAGCCCTAGAATAATGGGAAAGTGGGGAGAAGAGATAAGCATAAAAGACATTTTCTCCTGATGATCTTTACCCATAAGGACCCTCAAAGGCTCTGTTTCCTGATCCACTGGTCCAGAGGTCAGCAGGGAGCCATCCACAGTCTCCATCTGTACTGGAGTAGCCTTCTTCACTGAACGTATCCCCTGTTTCAGAGCAAAGGAGATATCCATAAAATTTCCACTTGCTCCTGAGTCGATCATAGCAGAGCTAGACACCCAGACTGAGTCCACCCAGAGTTTGATGGAAAGGAAGCAATGAGAATTATTTCTTTTACAACTCAGCTGGGACACCGCTGAGGAAACTTGAAAAATTGCAGCGTTTATACCGTCATTGTCCCCAGAACTAACAGAGTATAAGTCCGAAAAATCAAGATCTCTTGCAGCAGATCTCTCTGGAGTCTGAGGCTCGGACATGACAGAGCTCCTCTCGCAACACTCACAGTGAATGACTGCTGCAGTAGTCTTACGAGAACGGCTGGGGCAGTTTATAATGAAGTGCCCTGACTTACCACAGTAAAAACATAGATTTTCCTTTATACGATGTTCTTTGCGTGCATCACTAACCCGTCTTTGTAAAGAGTCCACCTGCATGGGTTCAGGTTCTGGTTCCCTTGTGATCCTACTCAAAGGTTCCTTAGCTGAGGAGGGAGGTAGGAAAAGGTTAGTGCGATTATTTTCGAACCATCTCTCTTGTCTGCGTTCAGTCAGACGAGCATCAATACGGATACAATAGTTAATAAAGTCACCTAACGCAGTGGGAGGGTCGCACGAGCAAGTTCATCCTTAATCAGTGGAGACAACCCTTTCCGAAAAATAGATTTTTTGGCGGAAGTGTCCCAAGTGGTATCAAGAGCCCATCTCCTGAAATCCAAGGCATATTCGGCTACTGAACGCTTACCTTGGCGCAAAGTTAACATGGCTGCTTCAGCTGTTGCACCTCGATTGGGGTCATCAAACACCTGCCCCATGGCTGAAATAAAAGCATCAAGGTGATTCAAACAATCATCCTCAGTCTCAATCAGAGGGTTTGCCCACATCAAAGCCTTATTGGTAAGCAACATGATTATAGTAAGCACTTTGGATCGTTCAGTGGGAAATTGTGAAGCATGTGCAGAGAAAAATAGATTGCATTGGTTAATAAATCCCCTGAATTTCTCACGTTCACCGCCAAAACGAAAAGGAGGTAACTTGGGGATCCAGAACTCGGGTTATGGCAGGAGCCTGGACTCGTTCCTCTAGAGCCTCAATCCTGGCTCGTAATTCCTGAGTAGTTTGTCCAAACACTTGCAAATTATGATTAGTGAGGTCCTGTAGGCTTGCAAAACGGGTCTTTATAGTCTGTATATCTGCAAGGATTGTATCAGTCACTCCGCAAAGCTCCTTTATGCGGGCCTCCATCTTCCAGATCTTTTAAGGCAGAAGTGCTGGAAGGAGAAGAGGAGAGGAAAAAAAAACAATAGTGTTTACCTGTGGTAACACTCCAGAGTAACATTTAAGGGAATGCGCTCACCTGGAATGGTTGTGAGAAGTCACAACCACTGTCATCACAGAAGGTATTAAACGGACATCTGATATCCACAGTCACAGCAGACACGGCTTTCCCAGACCCAGCAGACACTAAACATTGGCTCCTGAATCTTGTCATGTATAGTGTACAGTTCCTATAGCGTCTTGTGCTTGGGTGTGAGGAAAACACATGAGACATAGGTTGATATGAAATGACTTGTATTACTTCATACAAGCATGCAGAAAAGGTCACACAGTTTGCAGGAACAGAGGCAGGAGAACACAGCAGGCCAGAGTAACTTCAAGCTCTACAATAACTCTCCAAGCAGGTTCAGGATCTCTTCTCTGTACGTAATTCCTCTGCAAACATGGATTCACCAGACAGCAGGTTTCCAAAGTCCAAAAGTGTTCCAAAGTTCCTCAGTAGGAAATAGCTGGAGTCCAAAATCCTAGGTTACCAGGAGTCAGGTCACAGGCTGACAGAGGCTTGATTCAGGAGCACTGATTGTTCAGCTGAGGCTGCTTAAGAAGCAAGAGGGAGAGAATCAGGGCGGGAACATGAAAACTGGAAACTCCATATTAACTGAGGGCAAGAGCTGCAGAAAGACAGAAAGCAAAATGGCCGACGGAAAACTGAGTTTCAAGGAACATGTCAAAAGAGACAAAGAACCTTACACAGTGGTTCCCCCCAACATATGTGGTACCAGCATACTCAGGACAAACAGGACAACTTTTGGGGTCCAATTTATCCTGTTACCATTGTGAAAATAAAAAATTGCTGGCTAAAAAATAATTTTTTGAAGAAAAAAAATATTTTTTTATTTTCATGGCTCTGGGTTATAAACTTCTGTGAAGCACCTGGGGGTTCAAAGTGCTCACTACAGATCTAGATAAGTTCCTTGGGTGGTTTAGTTTCCAAAATGGGGTCACTTGGGGGGGTTTCCACAGTTTAGGCACATCAAGGGCTCTGCAAATGTAACATGACTCCTGCAGACCATTCCATCAAGTCGGCATTTCAAAACGTCACTACTTCCCTTCCGAGCCCCGAAGTGTGCCCATACAGTAGTTTTCTCCCACATATGGGATATCAGTATACTCAGGACAAATTGGACAACAACATTTGGGGTCTAATTTCTTCTGTTACCCTTGGGAAAATAAAAAAATTGGGACTAAAAGATCATGTTTGTGGAAAAAATATGATTTTTTTATTTTCATGCCCAGGCGTTATAAACTTCTGTGAAGTCCTTGAGGTTTCAAAGTGCTCAACACACATCTAGATACGTTCCTTGGGGGGTTAGTTTCCAAAATGGGGTCATTTGTGGGGAGTTTCTACTGTTTAGGCACATCAGGGGCTCTGCAAACGTAACATGACGCCCGCAGACTATTCCATCAAAGTCAGCTTTTCAAAACATCACTACTTCCCTTCCGAGCCCCGACGTGTGCCCGAACAGTGGTTCCTCCCCACATATGGAGTACCAGTGTACTCAGGACAAACAGGACAACAACTTTTGGGGTCCAATTTCTCCTGTTCCCCTTGTGAAAATAAAAAATTGCGGCCTAAAAAAATGATTTTTTGAGGAAAAAAAATGATTTTTTTATTTTCATGGCTCTGCATTATAAACTTTTGTGAAGCACATGGGGGTTCAAGGTGCTCACCACACATCTAGATAAGTTCCTTGGGGGGTCTAGTTTCCAAAATGGGTTAGTTGTGGGGGTTTCTACTGTTTAGGCACATCAGGGACTCTGCATACCTAACAAGATGCCCGCAGACCATTCCATCAAGATGACATTTCAAAGCGTCACTACATCCCTTCCGAGCCCTGAGGTGTGCCCAAACAGTGGTTCCCCTGACATATGGGGTACCAGCATACTCAGAACAAACTGTACAACAACTTTTGGGGTCCAATTTCTCCTGTAACCATTGTGAAAATAAAAAATAGGGGGCTAAAATATCATTTTTTTATTTTCACGGCTCTGCGTTATAAACTTCTGTGAAGCACCTGGGGGTTCAAAGTGCTCACTATGCATCTAGATAAGTTCCTAAGGGGGTGTAGTTTCCAAAATGGGGTCATTTTAGGGGTAGCTCCAATGTTTAGGCACACAGGGACTCTCCAAATGCGACATGGCAACCGCTAAATATTCCAGCATATTTTCCATTCAAAAAGTCAAAAGGCGCTCCTTCCCTTCTGAGCCCTGCCGTGCGCCCAAACAGTGGTTTATGACCACATATGAGGTATCTATGTACTCAGGAGAAATTGCCCAACTAATTTTAGGATCCAATTTATACTGTTGCCCATGTGAAAATGAAAAAAACTGAGGCTAAAAGAAAATTTTTGTGAAAAAAAAGTACTTTCTTTTTTTTACGGATCAATTTGTGAAGCACCTGGGGGTTCAAAGTGATCATTATGCATCTAGATAAGTTCCTTAGGGGGTCTAGTTTCCAAAATGGGGTCACTTGTGGGGGAGCTCCAATGTTTAGGCACACAGGAACTCTCCAAATGCGACATGGCAACCGCTAAATATTCCAGCATATTTTCTATTTAAAAAGTCAAATGGTGCTCCTTCCCTTCTGAGCCCTGCCGTGCGCCCAAACAGTGGTTTATGTCCACATATGAGGTATCTGTGTACTCAGGAGAAATTGCCCAACTAATTTTAGGATCCAATTTATACTGTTGCCCCTGTGAAAATGAAAAAAACTGAGGCTAAAAGAAAATTTTTGTGAAAAAAAGTACTTTCTTTTTTTTTAAGGATCAATTTGTGAAGCACCTGGGGTTCAAAGTGCCCACTATGCATCTAGATAAGTTCCTTAGGGGGTCTAGTTTCCAAAATGGGGTCACTTGTGGGGGAGCTCCAATGTTTAGGCACACAGGGACTCTCCAAATGCGACATGGCAACCGCTAAATATTCCAGCATATTTTCCATTCAAAAAGTCAAATGGCGCTCCTTCCCTTCTGAGCCCTGCCGTGCGCCCAAACAGTGGTTTATGACCACATATGAGGTATCTATGTACTCAGGAGAAATTGCCCAACAAAGAGTAGGATCCAATTTATACTGTTGCCCATGTGAAAATGAAAAAACTGAGGCTAAAAGAAAATTTTTGTGAAAAAAAAGTACTTTCTTTTTTTTACAGATAAATTTGTGAAGCACCTGGGGGTTCAAAGTGATCACTATGCATCTAGATAAGTTCCTTAGGGGGTCTAGTTTCCAAAATGGGGTCACTTGTGGGGGAGCTCCAATGTTTAGGCACACAGGAACTCTCCAAATGCAACATGGCAACCGCTAAATATTCCAGCATATTTTCCATTCAAAAAGTCAAATGGCGCTCCTTCCCTTCTGAGCCCTGCCGTGCGCCCATACAGTGGTTTATGACCACATATGAGGTATCTGTGTACTCAGGAGAAATTGCCCAACAAATTTTAGGATCTATTTTATCCTGTTGCCCATGTAAAAATGAAAAAATTGATGCTAAAGAAAATTTTTGTTGGAAAAATGAAAATGTCCATTTTTTCCTTCCACGTTGCTTTAGTTCCTGTGAAGCACCTGAAGGGTTAATAATCTTCTTGAATGTAGTTTTGAGTAGCTTGAGGGGTGCAGTTTTTATAAAGGTGTCACTTTTTGGTATTTTCTGCCATATAGACCCCTCAAAGTGACTTCAAATGTGAGGTGGTCCCTAAAAAAAATGGTTTTGTAAATTTTGCTGTAAAAATTAGAAATCGCTGGTCAAATTTTAACCCTTATAACTTCCTAACAAAAAAATGTTGTTCCCAAAATTGTGCTGATGTAAAGTAGACATGTGGGAAATGTTATTTATTAACTATTTTGTGCCACATAACTCTCTGGTTTAACAGAATAAAAATTAAAAATTTGAAAATTACAAAATTTTCAAAATTTTCGCCAAATTTCCATTTTTTTCACAAATAAACGCAAAAATTATCGACCTAAATTTACCACTAACATGAAGCCCAATATGTCACGAAAAAATAATCTCAGAATCGCTAGGATCCGTTAAAGCGTTCCTGAGTTATTACCTCATAAAGGGACACTGGTCAGAATTGCAAAAAATGGCAAGGTCTTTAAGGTCAAAATAGGCTGGGTCATGAAGGGGTTAAAAGGAGTGGTGGCATGAGCTCAACATAGGTACTGAAGAGACCCCCCTCGAGCAAAAAGATGGAGTACTAAGAGTTGCCAGCGAATGTCAGCATATATTCAGCAAGTTTGCCTTTGACTTTGGAGAGTCCATACAATTGAGCACCACATTCCCACTGGTTCCCATCCTCCAATCAAAGAAAAGTACAGACCTATACCTCCATCCATGTACCAGCCAATAAAGATGATGATACAAGAAATGAAGGAGGCTGATGTGATTAAGGACCGTCGCAGTCCTTGGGCCGCACCGACTGTTCTTGTCAAAAAGAAGGATGGGAGTATTCATTTTTGTGTTATCGCAAACTTAAAATTACCCACAAAGATGCATACCCCCTGCCCAGAATAGAAGAATCATTGACTGCCATGAAATCAGCAACCTATTTCTCCACCCTAGATCTCACCAGCTGATAATGGCAAACACCAACAGCCCCAGAGGACCAAGAGAAGACCGCATTCACTACCCCAATAGGTTTGTTTGAATTTAACTGCATGCCCTTCAGCCTGTGCAATACTCCGGGAACCTTCCAGAGACTTATAGAATGCTGCTTGGGTCACAAGAATTTTGAAATTGTGCTACTGTATTTAGATGATGTAATTGTCTATTCCAAAACCTAGGAGGAACATCTCCAGCATCTTTCTGAGGTCTTTGAAGTTCTAGCTGTCATGACCCAGGATGGGGTTTTGTCTTTGTCCCGTCCTGGTCAGACTGGGGTTAATGGTTTCAGCCTCTCTCTGGCAGAGGGCGGCTATTAAGTTGCAAATTGACCTAGGTCTGGTGTCAGTTATACTCCTGCCCTCGGCTGAGTTAGTTGACCTCCTGTGTGCCTGTACCTTGTGCCTGATCTTGTTGCTTGTTTGGTTTTGACTGTGTCTTCGTTGTGAGTTTGTCTACTGTCTTGGTACTGTGTAATTGCCTGTTCTGGTTTTCTGATCCCTTGGTTACGTTCTGATTACCCTCTGCCTGCTCCTCTTGTACTGCGTTGCTCCATCTGTGTATGACTCCTTGGCTGTGTTCTGATTATTCTTCGCCTGATTCTCTGGAGGACGCCATGACGCAGGCCGTCCGAATGGATCGCAGGATGCGGGCGAGAGGTGTGATGCAGGTTGAGACACCGTTTTTCTCCAGTGGAAGGGGAGCCAGTCCTGTATTGGAGTCCATGGAGATGGGAGCCATCAACCTCAAAGAGAAAGAAAGGAGGCGGCGGGCTTAGAAAAGCTGTGTTTTTACTGTGGTGATCCTGGACATTGGAAAAGTAACTGTCCACCGACTAACAAGCGACTGAGTCTGGGTGATCATCTTGTAGGGCACTTAGACTCTCAGGTACCCTTTCCTTCATTTTCTAAGATACTGTTAGAGGTGGAACTTGGTGTGGAGAACTGCTTTTTCCTTACTTTGGCTTTTGTGGACTGTGGGTCATCCTTGAACCTGATTGACTCTAAGCTGGTGGCCAGCTGTAGATTAGGGACAGTTAGGTTAGAGACTCCTATAAAAATAATGGCCATTGATTCTACACCTCTCACCAAGGATGGTCTCATTTTGTTTCTGAAGAATTCACCCTCAGGGTGGGGGCCCTTCACCAGGAGCGTATGTCATGTTTTGTTTTGGATAACCTCTCTGCTGGCCTGGTGTTAGGGTTTCCCTGGTTGCAACGGCATAACCCGATTATTGACTGGGATTCCCGTGCTATTGTTAAATGGGGGTCTAATTGTTCTGAAAGATGTCTTGCTACTGTGTCTGTGTCGTCCGTTGGTCTGGAAGGCATTCCGGAGAACATGAAGGACTATGCGGACGTTTTCTCTGAAAAAGAGGCTGAAGTTTTACCACCACACCGCCCATTTTATTGTGCCATTGACCTGGTTCCAGGTACTAAATTGCCCAAGGCCCGCTTGTATAACCTCTCAGGTCCCGAGCGGGCTGTAGTGAAAGAATACATTTCCGAGAGTCTTCGTAAGGGACAAATTCATCCTTCTGTTTCCCCATGGCGGCGGGGTTCTTTTTCGTAAAGAAAAAAGATGGTGGTTTGCACCCATGCCTTGATTTTCGAGAGTTAAATAAGATAACTGTGAGAAATACTTACCCCCTCCCCCTTATTCCTGATTTGTACAACCAGTTGTCTGGAGATAAGTGGTTTTCGAAATTGGATCTGCGGGGGGCATATAACCTTATCGGGTCCGGTAGGGGGATGAGTGGAAGACTGCTTTTCTCACTACTGAAGGGTTGTTTGAGAACTTGGTCATGCCTTTCGATCTGACCAATGCACCAGCAGTCTTTCAAAATTTTATCAATCATGTGTTCTCTGACTTTATTGGGCGTTTTATCGTTGTGTATTTGGATGACTTTCTTATCTACTCGCCTGATAAACAAACACACATTGATCATCTTCGGGCAGTTCTCCAAAGGCTCCGGGAGAACTGCCTCTTTGTTAAGCTAGAGAAATGTTCATTCTTCGTTCAGGAACTGTCTTTTCTGGGGTTCATTGTGTCTGCTGAGGGGTATTGCATGGATCCTAATAAGGTGCAGGCCATTGTTGATTGGGTTCAACCTCGTGATTTGAAGGCTCTGCAGTGTTTCTTAGGATTCGCAAATTATTATCGCAAGTTTTATAAGGGGGTTCTCACAGGTAGTTAAACCTCACACAGATCTGACTCAAAAGGGCTGATTCAAGAATTGGTCAGCCATGATGGTGGCTGCATTTCAGTTTTTAAAAAAATGTTTTATGTCTGCTCCGGTTCTTATTCAACCGGACCCGTCTGAACCATTTATTGTTGAGGTGGATGCCTCGGAGGTGGGGTGGGGGCGGTGTTGTCCCAGGGACCCGCCATTTTGACTAATTTGAGACCCTGTGCATTTTTCTCTAAGAAATTCTCTCCTGCGGAGAGAAACTATGATGTTGGAAATCGAGAACTTCTGGCCGTGAAGTTGGCCTTTGAAGAATGGAGGCATTTTTTGGAGGGTGCTGTCCATCCTATTACCATGGTTACGGACCACAAGAACCTAGTTTACATTGAGTCTGCTAAAAGGTTGACTCCTAGACAGGCGAGATGGTCGCTTTTTTTTCCCGATTCCAGTTCTCCATCAGTTTTCAGCCAGGATCCAAAAATGTCAGGGCTGATGCCTTGTCATGCAGTCTGGATCCAGTGTCTCCCCACGAACATCCATCCTCCATTCTTCAGCCTGGGGTGGTGGTGGCAGGTGTTTCTGCGGTGTTGGAGCAGGAGATTCTGGAAGCTCAGTCTCTTGCCCCTCCGGCTAAGCCGGTGGATAAACTTTTTGTACCTGTTCAATTTCGTCTCAGGGTCCTTCGGGAATTCCACGACTCAGTTCTGGGTGGACATCCTGGGATCTCGGCTACCTGGAGGGCCATCGCTAGGATATTCTGGTGGTCTTCTTTAGCCTCTGATGTTGGGGAATTTGTGTCTGCTTGTGGGGCATGTGCCAGTGCGAAAACCCCCCCATAACCGGCCGGCCTGGGAATTGGTGCCACTGCCAATTCCTGATAGACCATGGACCCATTTGTCCATGGATTTTATCACCAACCTTCCTCCTTCCAAGGGTAATACTGTCATTTGGGTAGTGGTGGACAGGTTTAGTAAACAGGCACCTTTTGTACCCTTGGCGGCTTTACCTAATGCGGAAACATCCAGATTGTTTGTTGAGCATGTGGTGCGGTTGCATGGGGTACCCTTGATTGTGGTGTCTGATAGGGGGGTACAATTTGTATCCTGATTTTGGAGGGCGTTTTGTAAGAGGTTGGGTATTGGTCTGTCTTTTTCATCTGCTTATCATTCAGAGACTAATGGGCAGATTGAGCGGACCAATCAGTCTCTAGAGCAAATCCTGCGTTGCCCGACAGGATGATTGGTGTACTGCACTACCTTTGGCTGAGTTCACGTTTAACAACCGCATTAACCAGTCTACAGGCACATCTCCCTTTTTTCTGCAACTATGGGTTTCATCCACATTTTGGGGAGTTCTCCAGTTTGGACTCGGGGTGTCCTGGGGCGGATGGGACAATCCAGCGGTTGGGGAGTTATGGTGGGAGATCCAAAGGAACATTACGAAGGCTCAGACTAAATATAAGTTTTTTGCTGACAAAAAATGGTCCGTGGGGTCGTTGTTCCAGGTTGGGGATAATGTATGGTTATCTACTAGGAATATAAGGCTCAAGGTCCCCTCTGCGAAACTTGGACCTAAATTTATTGGTCCTTATGAAATTATGGAAGCAGTTAACCCTGTGGCGTTTCGGTTGCATCTCCCTCCGTCTCTACAGATTCCCAACGTTTTCCATAGGGCCCTTTTGAAACCTGTGGGGTCCTGTGGGGAGGGATCGTTGTCTTCCCCACCACTGTTTTTGGTAGATGGGCAGTCTGAGTATGAGGTGGAACGAATTCTTGACTCTGGGTATGTCCGTCGTGCTCTTCAGTATCTGATGCATTGGAAAGGCCACGGTCCGGAGTACCGGTCATGGGCTCCTGCCCGATCTGTTCATGCGGATCAGTTGGTCCGGGCCTTTCATGCCAGGTGTCTGGAGAAACCCGGGGGTACGGTGGCCCCCCATTGAGAGCAGGCACTGTCATGACCCAGGACAGGGTTTTGTCTTTGTCCCGTCCTGGTCAGACTGGGGTTAATGGTTTCAGCCTCTCTCTGGCAGAGGGCGGCTATTTAGTTGCCAATTGACCTAGGTCTGGTGTTAGTTATACTCCTGCCCTCAGCTGAGTTAGTTGACCTACTGTGTGCCTGTGCCTTGTGCCTGATCTTGTTGCTTGTTTGGTTTTGACCCGGTCCGTCTCTTCATTGTTAGTTTGTCTACTGTCTTGGTACTGTGTATTTGCCGTTCTGGTTTTCTGATTCCTTGGCTACGTTCTGATTACCCTCTGCCTGCTCCTCTTGTACTGTGTTGCTCCCTCTGTGTATGACCCCATGGCTATGTTCTGATTATTCTCTGCCTGCTCCTCTTGTACTGCGTTGCTCCCTCTGTGTATGACCTGGCTATCCTCACCATCCGTTTTGTCTATGCCCCTTGGTAACTCTGTCCCGTAGTTACCCTTCCAGGGAGTTTCCTTCTGCTCCTAGCTCTCGGAGCTTAGGCTACGCCCCCAGAAGTCAGGTGCTTCAGGTCCTGTTTGGCCTTAAGCAATGTCTCTCTGTTTCCGCTTCATCTGAGAGACCTGTGGCCGGCGCCGCCCCTTGGCAGTCACGTGCTTCAGGTCCTGTTAGTCTGAAGCACGCATCTTCACCGCTGCTGCCCCGTCCACAGGTATCTTTGAGTGCAGTCTGTCTTACTCAGGACCAGCGCACTGGCTCAGTGAGCAAGTGCACTGTGGTGTTCGTGATACTAGCCAAGCATGGCCTGAAAGTCAAACCGTCCGAATGCCATCTTCTAAAATCCAAGGTCCAATATCTTGGGCATGCAGTTTGTGCAGAAGGAGTTATTCCAGATCCTGAGAAGATTGCTGTGGTAAAAGACTGGCCTAGCCCAACTACCATTAAAGAAGTTCAAGTATTCCTCGGATTTGCTAGCTACTACAGAAGATTCAACAAAAACTTCACTCGGATTGCTGCCCCCTTACAAGACCTCCTAAAAGGACAACCGTGCCAGAAGACGTACAAAAGCCCTCTATTCAATGGACTCCAGAGTTATAACAGTCCTTCCAAGAACTTAAGATGAAGTTAACTGAAGCCCCAATCCTTGCTTACCTGGACTACAATATCCACTTCCACCTGTATACAGATGCCAGCTATCTGGGACTAGGTGCAGTGCTAGCTCAAGTCCAAGGTGGCAATGAAACAGTTATATCTTATGCCAGCAGATCCCTCTGGCCAACTGAGAAAAATTATCAGAACTACAGTTTAAGTTGGAATTCATTGCATTAGTGTGGGCGTCATTGAAAAATGTAAGTATTATTTGGCTGCAACCCCCTTCATAGCTTTCTCTGACAATAACCCATTGTCCTAGTTACAGACTGCTAAACTTGGAGCCCTTGAGCAGAGATGGGCTTCTCGCTTGGATAACTACCAATTTATCCTTAAGTACCGAGCAGGCCGATCAATTGCCAATGCTGATGCCCTGTCCTTGTGAACCACAACAGAAACACCCCGTTATGATGAAGACTAGTGGGAAGAAGTAGAAATTCCTACCTTCTATTCCTATGTTGCCAAACAAAATGTGCGGAGAGTCAAAAGGAACCCAGTTTCAGAACTTAGCCTCAAATCTACGGTGAGTCACGATTGAGCTGAAATCCAGAAGGAGAGCAGAACTTTCAGAACCCTACGGAAGTTGCTAGAATCTTGAACCTCAAAACTGCCTGTGGGCCACAAACAATCTGATCCAGAACTCTGTCGATTATGGCAACAGAAAAAACGTCTGCAGTTCCACAAAGGAGTGCTTGTTCGACGCACCATGAACCCCCACACTCAAGAGAGAGTTTTTCAAGTAGTCTTGCCCAGGCAAGATTCTAGCCTCACCCTAGAGGCTTATCACAACCAATCAGGACACTTTGGCTGCCAAAAGACTAAGATGACCATCCATGAACGCTTCTATTGGATAGGAATGCTCCAAGACATTGAGAAATGGTGCAGAGAATGTGTTTCAGGTACTCTAAGCAGCCAAGAAGGTATGGAACAAAGTGTTCTGCTGCATCCCATTGAAACTCACCATCCTCTGTAGCTCGTTGTCCTTGACCACGTGAAATAGCAACCCAGTTGTACTGGATATTTCTATGCTCTGACCATTATCAATCACTACACTAAATTTATGGTGTCTGTGCATGTCAGAGATCAGACTGACTGGACCACTACCACAGTATTTTGGCAACATTTTGTAAGGCCTTATGGATACCCCGAGCAAATCCTGACAGATCAAGGTCCCACATTTGAGTCAGTTATTCCAAGAACTGTGTGCACTCTATGGATGCAAGAAACTTCGCACAACTGCGTACCATCCCCAATGCAATGGACTATGTGAAAGGATAAATAAAACTTTGATTGACATGTAAAAAAATGTTCCAGCCAAAGAAAGACAAGAATGGCCTGAGTTGCTCCAAGAGTTAACTTACTTGTATAACAACACCACCCACTGCTCCACTGGTTACACTTCATATTACCTGATGTTTGGCCGTTCAGCAAAACTGCCTGCAGACTTTCAGCTAAACGTTCAATTGGAAGATCACTCTAATTCCCTAACACAGTCAGATTGGATGTTAGACCACCGAACGCGTCTCCAAGAAGCTAACAAAATTGTGGAAGGCCGAATGAAAGCTGTCAGCCAAAGGCAAGAGGATGATTTCCATGCAAGGGCCAAGGTGAAACCCCTAAAATTAGGAGACAGAGTTTAGACTAAAAAGAACCACCGCTTCCACAAACTGGATGACCAGTGGGAATCATACCCTTATGTCATTATGAGCATCCCGTTCCCAGGGGTGGAAGTGTATAAAATTATCGGAGAGGACACAACAAAAAAAGGTGGTCCATCGTAGCCAGATCAAGATTTGCATACCCGTGGAAGCTCCGATCCAGCCAGTTTATAAACCCTACTGCACCAGATGAGATTTCCAGAACCCTCACCACACCGTTTGTTTGGCTTCATGCGCCCTGTCTTCAGGTAATGCTGCCAGTGTCTCATTGTCCATTAGAGGATTCTGACGTAATTCCTGCATCCACCCAAGAAGAAAGGGAAATGCCTGCTCTGCGAGATCCGAACGAGTGACCAAGGGACACTTACCAGCTCGTTACCGGTCTAATTGCTCACTACTTATCTCAATTGGAGAGACTTTGCATGTGTGGCTCCGATAGAGATGGATTTGCACTACGTAATAAGAGAGACTGCATGGCTTATGGGAGCCTTATTAATGTTTCTTAGTTCTCCCAAAAACAGCTGGTGCAGAAAGTTTCGTTTTGGTCTGTGTGCTCCGACTGCACCTGGGGACGAAACAAAGAAGTTAAAATGGGTTAGCTGTTATCCCATTCCCTACTTAGTGGGGTTGTTCCTGCAAGGAACTATTTCAGGACAAAAAAAGGACTCTTTTATTACATTTACATGTTGTTTTACCATTGCATTCAGATGATGCATAGTTTTAGGTTTCTTCACAGGTATTCAGAAAACCAAGAATATTTTAAGTAACCATATGAATTGAATATGTATACCTGTATGCTGTTTCATTTTTTTTTACAAATGCGGATGTGTAGGGGGCGACACACTTCAAGAGGGGAGACATGTGGTATCCCACAAAGTGGCCATTTGTTATGTTTTGGCAGCTGAGGAGGGCAGGAGCAAAAAACAGCAAAGGCAGCCAAACACCAGAGAGGTGGGATCTAGTAGGTTGCAGACCCCTAAACTAACCGCACAACTAGTAGCAGCCGTGGGACGTTCCTACAGTGCCCTAGACGCCTCGTCAAAGCAGGAGAGATTAGCTACCCCTGAAGATGGAAAGCGGAAAGCTAACTGCCCCGGAGTAGAGTCCCAAAGAAATAGGAAGCCCCCAAACATATAATGGCAGTAAGACCGCTGGGCCTTCTCCTGAGAGAGAGACAACTTATCCACTACTTGATCCCAAATCTGCTGCATTCTCTCCACAATAGAGTCAACACCCGGGCAGACAGAAGCCTCCACCTGCCCTGAAGAAAATCTAGGATGAAACCCGAAATTGCAGAAAAAAGGAGACATCAAGGTGGCAGAACTAGCCCTATTATTCAAAGCAAACTCAGCCAAAGGCAAAAAAGAGACCCAGTCATCTTGATCAGCAGACACAAAGCATCTCAAATAAGTCTTCAAGGTCTGGTTTGTTCTCTCAGTTTGTCCATTGGTCTGAGGGTGGAACGATAGCTGAACTCCCAGTTTGGAACAAAATGTCCTCCAAAATCTGGAAACAAACTGGACTCCTCTGTCAGACACAATGTTCTCTGGAATGCCGTGCAACCGAACCACCTGTTGAAAAAATAAGGGCACCAACTCGGAAGAGGATAGCAACTTAGGTAGTGGCACAAGATGTATCATCTTGGAAAACCTATCACAGATCACCAAATAACGGTCATTCTCTGAGAGACAGGGAGGACAGAAAAAATCCATAGAGATATGGGTCCATGGCCTCTTGGGCACAGGCAATGGAATTAACAAACCACTAGAGCGAGAGCAAGGTTTGGACCGAGAACAAGTCCCACAGGACTGCACACTTTCTGAGTTTCTGTCAATACAACTCTGCGGCTTCTTGATCCTGATTCAATGCCAACAAGGTTTTCTCAGCTTGATCAGTAACATTAGGTTCATCGTACAACAACCCCAGAACCTGAAAAAACACATCAACATCATTCAAAACAGGATCCCCAGGTGTCAGGGAAAAGACACAATCCTGAGGGTCGCCGCGCAACAGGGAGATGACAATTTGAACCTGCTGTGCCACATTTCCTGAGGACGAGATCGCTAGCGAGATCGCTAACGAGATCACTACTGCGTCACCATTTATGACGCAGTAGCGATCTCGTTAGCGACTTAGCTGTGTGTGACATGTAGCAGAGATGTGGCCCCTGCTGAGATGTCGCTGATCGCTTATGAACGTTCTGAGCCATTTTTTGGTCATTGGTGTCCCGCTGGTGAGCCTGAATCGCTGAGTGTGACACCCTTTATGAACGACTTCACCAGCATCGCAGGTGGGACTAGGTTTTCCCAACGACCGCAGAGGTCGTTATACAGATCGCTGATGAGTTGTGTTTGGAATCACAGATCGCTGATAAGTTGTGTTTGGAATCTAACTAGCGATCACATAGCGATCTCACTAGCGATCTCGCCAGGTCGTGTCGTTGTCGTGATCGCTGGTGCGATCGCTAAGTGTGGCAGTGCCTTAAGGCTTCAAAGCAAAAAACAACTTACAGTTATTTTTAAAATTCAAAAATTTAGACCGATCCCCAAAAATAAATCCGGCATAGGAATCCTAGGTTCTTCAACAGGCAACCCAGCAAGATAGATAGCAATACACGATCGGATAAATGCTTGACTTCCATTGGGGAAAAAATTCCTCCTCAGCCCCCAGAGAAAAAAAAGAGGGAAAAAATGTAACAAACAAAAAAAAAATTTCTGACAACTCTGACAACTTTTTTTTTTTTTTACTATTTTTTCCCTTCTGTTGAGTACCATAGAATTTCAGTATGGCGGGTGATTCTGTTATGTTTTGGCAGCTTAGGAGGGCAGGAGCAAAAAACAGCAAAGGCAGCCAAACACCAGAGAGGTTGGGATCTAATAGGTTGCAGACCCCTAAACTAACCGCACAACTAGAAGCAGCTGTGGGACGTTCCTTCGGTGCCCTAGATGCCTCGTCACAGCCGGAGAGATTAGCTACCCCTGAAGATGGAAAGAGGAAAGCTAACTGCCCGGAGTAGAGTCCCAAAGAAATAGGAAGCCCCCAAACATATAATGGCGGTTAGACAAGAAAAAAACAGAAAATAGATTGAGCAAACGCTGGGGCCCAAACTGTCTAGATATGATAGTACAGCAGAGAATACTGTCTGCAACCCAATAAAACCCTAGGAAAAACTCCAACACGTCTGATTCCAAAAATGCTGAGACCACACGGTCTCGACCACCTATATCAGATCTCTGGTGTGAACACACAGCTACCCAGCAGTAAAAAAATCACAGGAACAGAGCAAAAGAAACAGATACAAAAAGAGAACAGAGACCAGCACAAGCCCCCAAATGGGATCCGGCTGAACTCAAAAGCAAGGCAGCAAAAAACAAGGAAATATCAAACCACAGAAAAAAACAGAAAGTAAGTTATCTGAAAGATAGCAGGAGACAGCAGAAAATCCAGCTGAATTCCAACCTAGACCAGGAAGTAACAATTGATCACTGGGGAGGATCATGAGAGGTCAGCTCACTTATATCAGGCCAGTTCATCCCTCCTGATAACCATTCATCCATTGCAGGTGGTGAACTTTTGCTGTTCAACATAGGTTCAATACCCTCAGCAACCATCAGAGGGAACCTCAGCTCCGAAGTCATCTCCAACACGTGCACAACAGGCCATTTCTATGGGATATTGGATATATAGTGTGTTTTCATATAAATGCTGTGAATTTTTATGTGGACTGTGCATTTTAAATACATTGTGAGACCTGCTGACAGGCAGCACAAAAAGGGTTAATCTTCTCCTCCCAGGCTTGATCAGGTGACCCAGCTCTTTTTTAATATGCAGAAGGTTCTGGAAAAATGCCTCAGGGCAGTGAGTCAATGACTGCTGCTCTACAGTTACATAGAAGGGGAGGAGCCAAGTCCTGGGGGATAGTTTTAAATTTGAAGTGGCAGATGGTGGTCAGACATCTTGAGAAGAGGAATCGATTTTGTAGGTGAAGGAATTACCTACTTTCTCCCTGCCGGCTTTGCTTGAAAAGGGGACTGACACAATAAGGGGAATTATTAGTCTTCATATGAGGAAGACTACAATTGCACCTCTAGTAGGAAGAATTACCTCAGGGCAGAAACAGAGCACAGTGCTGAAGAATAAACATTCATACTTAATAAAACCAGAGGTTACTCAGATCTGTCTGTCTTCAGGTACACAGAAATCATCAACTGTGAGTGTAAGCCCGGGATCACACATGCGAGAAACTCGCACAATTCTCGTGCAAGTCTCTCGCATGAACACCCTCACTGCCGCCGACACTCAGACCGGAGCGTGCAGCTGCATGTAATTCTGTGCAGCCGCACGCTCCGGTCCAAGTGTTGGGTGTTCATACGAGAATCATGCGAGTTTCTCGCATGTGTGATCCCGGTCTAATCCTGTACCTCAGTTTACTGCTGTTTGTAAATAATAATTTACCCCATTACCTTCAGTAAAAAGACTTCTGTTTCAACTTCTTATGGCTGCTTCATGACTGGGGCTTAAATGCACCAACTACTACCACCATCATTATCTTCTGCCTAGAGACAGTTACTGTGCAAATATTGTATTGTGGAGTTTCCTGTGTGTGTGTGTGTGTGTGTAATTTGAGAAGGAAAGACTCTTCTCTTAACTTAAAGCTTGGTCACCGTAACATCCATCATACCCAGTAAGGAGTACAATCCTCAGTCATATACCACATGAGAATGCCACACCAGCGCGATTAAAAGCGGGTGTCAACACTATATGGGAGCTGATACCCTACCACAATGCCCATGATCGGTGCTAGCGCCAATTGTGGGCAATTAACTCCACTGATACCACTGTCGATAGTTACAGCGACATCGATCAGCCTATCAGAGGAAGGGAGCTCCCTCTCTGCTCCGATCGGCACAACATGAGTGTGATCATGTTGTGCTGATGGTCTCCATGGTGACCTTGACCCGAAACATGGCCATGGGGTCACCTAGGTACGGTGGCTTGTAAGTTCCTATTCAGAGCAGGAGTTATCACACTTCCTCCCTGTCTGTGATTGCTTGATGTAATGCCCTGCATTACAGACGCATTGCAGAGTACTAGATCAGTGATCAAGGAAGGAAACGTTAATGTCCCACCCTGGAACAATGTAAAAAAATTGTTAAAATATAAAAAAAATCAAAGTGAAGAGCAAAAACAAATATTAATCTAATTAACACATATTAATGTAAAAGCAAAAATAAACAAATAAAGTACACATTTTTGGTATTGCCACATCCAGAAGGCGTTGATCTGTAAAAGTGTCCCACTAGTTAACCCCTTCAAAAAAACTATGCTTTTTCATCATACTAATGAACAAAAGTGGAATAAAATGCGATCAAAAAGTCGAATGTAAATAAAAACGGTATCACTGAAAATATCATCTTGTCCCAGAAAAAACAAGCCACCATACAGCTTTAATCAGTGGAAAAATAAAAAAAATACAGCTCTCTGAATAAAGCGTTGCATAAACAAATCATTTTTCTATAAAATAGATTTAATTGTGTAAAAGCGCAAAAAAATTCTATACAAGTGGTCTCGTTGTAATCATACTGACACAAGGAATAAAGCTCTCTTATCTCTTTATGACACAGTGAACTGCATAAAAAAAACAGTTCCTGAATTCCTGTTTTTTCTTCATTCTGCCTCCCAAAAATCGGAATAGAAAGCGATCATGAAATGTTATGTGCCGAAAGTGATAACAATAGAAATATCAACTCGTCCTGCAAAAAAGCAAGCGCTCACATGACTCTGTCGGCAGTAATATGGAAAAATTATAGCTCTCAAAATATAGCGAAAAAAACAGTGTGTCTTAGGCTAGTTTCACATTTCCGGCGGGCGCCTGCGGCGCCCCCGGCATTTTGCCGCAGCGCCGCATCTGAAAACCTTTCACACTTCCGGCGGCCAAAATGCGTTTTTTTGCCGGATGGTTTCTGATGCTTGGAGAGATCAGAAACCATCCGGCAAAAACAAAAAACGTTACATGCAGCGTTTTTTTCCGGACGCCGCAATGTACATTTGCGCCGCATCCGGACAAAACCGCATGCAACGCATTGACATGCGGCGCCATCCGGCGCTAATGCATGTCAATGCGAAAAAAGCCGCATGCGGCGCATCAGATTTTCAGAGCTGCGGCTGCCGCGGAGGGGCCCGGAAATGTGAAAGAGGCCTAAGTGTGTGACAGTAGTCAAACATAAAAATCCAATATAAATCTGGTATCGCTGTAATCACACCAACCTGAAGAATAAAGTCATCTAATCACTTAAACTGGCCGAGAATGGCGTAAAAAAAAAATAAAACCAATTCTTTAACTGCTGTTGATTTGGCCATTCTGCATCACAAAGATGGCACTAAAGATCGGAGCACATTTATCCTGTTCTCTGCACTTAGAGCTTACACCGGGATTTCCGTGTAAATTTCTAAAATAAGTGATTCTGTCGGAACCCACAGCAAAAGATTCCCTATAGTGAGGCAGATAAAGACACGGCATCTGGCCTGTGATCCAACAGTGTCCGTCTCTTTAAGCGTGCATAAAAGTGTTGTCGGCTACAGTTTTGTGCACCTCTGAAAAGAAGGACACTGCTGAACAGAGGCCAGGCGGAGTACAGAGTAACTCTGCTGCCTCATTATAGTGAGTGGATGCCTCAGGAGTTACACCTGAATTACATCATACAGAGATTTAAATGGAAACCAGGTTGTAAATGATCAGCGTAGAGCACAGGATAAACATAATCCAAAATGTTATGTAAAATGTCAAAATGCATGGGTACTACGTACAATGCATGGGCACTATAAT
>JARQOD010000002.1:247472327-247504398 GCA_033576555.1 Oophaga sylvatica | reverse complement strand
TTTGGCTGTGGCCAGCACTGGTCGCAAGTGTGCAGTTTGCAGGGGCGGGAAGAGTTGCCTAGCCTGTGCATTTTTGATACCTCAAAGGATGACTTAACATACGTTATCTGCCAAATTTGCAAAAAAAAACTTACTTGAGGCAGAAATTACCTACCACAGTTGGGGTTAGTGAGATGGGTCAGCTGCTACTGAAGTAGACATGACTGCTGTTTTTGTATCACTTAGCACCACACATCTTTCTCAATCCACCATAACATCTCCGCCTGCACCTCACTCACAGTTCAGCAGTTTGTCCTGTTCTCCATACTCCTGCCTCTCTCAGCACAGCAGCCAACTCTCGGTCCCGCAATTGTGGTCACATAAAAGAATGTTTCCTCATACTCATGGCAAAGCTAAGAGTTTGAACTCCACCAACTCCAATCTAGCCATGGAAATGCTGCCTTTCCGCCCGGTGGATGCAGACGGTTTCTGAAAGTTGATGGCCGTTGCAGTCCCCCCCAGTACCAGTTGTCCAGTCGCCATTACCTATCTAAGAAAGCTGTACCTGCGCTTCACCAGCATGTCGCCGATAATAACACCCATTCCCTGAAAAAAATCTATGTATGCCAGGGTGCATTTCACCACTAACACCTGGACGAGCAATCATGGGCAGGGGCGTTACATCTTGCTGACCGGGCACTGGCTGATTCTGGTGGCTATGTGGGCAGGCTGTAAAGGGGCTACTCCACAAGTCTTTGAATCCCCAAGGCTTGCGGGACAAACCTCTGTATCTAACACTTCCTCCACTGCTTCTTCATCTCCACCTCCTCTAGGGCCTCCACCTGTGCCCTCAACCTCTCCCTTAATCAGACATGTGTTCCAACAGTGCACATAGAATCTCCCCCACCTCCGAATTGCTCAGCTATGGCTCACCACAATTAGGCAGTGTTTAAATTAATATGACTTTGAGATCGCAGTCACACATCACAGTCACACAGCTCAAGAGTTGTTGACAGGTATCCAGTCTGAGTTAGAGTTAAGGCACTGTCACACTTAACGATCGCACAAGCGATCACGACAACGACATGACCTGGCGAGATCGCTAATGCAATCGCTATGTGGTCGCTAGTTAGCTTCCAAACATATCTCATCAGCGATCTGTATAACGACTCTGCGGTCGTTGGAAAACCTAGTCATGCCTGCGACGCTGGTAAAGTCGTTCATAAAGGGTGTCACACTCAGCGATTCAGGCTCACCAGCGGGACACCAATGACCAAAAAATGGCTCAGAACGTTCATAAGCGATCAGCGACATCGCAGCAGGGCCACATCGCCGCTACATGTCACACACAGCTAAGTCGCTAACGAGATCGCTACTGTGTCATAAAATCGGTGACGCAGTAGCGATCTCGTTAGCGATCTCGCTTAGTGTGACAGTACCTTTATGGCTGTCTCCACTAAACCTGGAGCCAGGGAAGGCCATGTGCGATAACGGTGCAAACCTAGTAGCGGCCCTACGCCGTGGTAAACTCACACTTGCTTTGCATGGCTCACGTCCTCAACCTGGTGGTAGAACAATTTCTCCACCAGTATCCTGGCATGGATGCAATGCTGCAGAAAGCACGGTCGCTGTGTGATCACTTCTGATGATCGCACCCCGCAGGTCATCGACTTGCAGTACTAGAGAGGTCTTTCGGCCTACCCGTTAACCGTTTGATTAGCAATGTTCTGACAAGGTGGAATTCCATTCTGTACATGTTGCAGTGGCTGTGGCAGACACATTGCCCCCCCAAATGTGTCTGCCATACCGGATTTCATTCACTATATCAACTCTAATGAGCTTAACTTAAATTTCACCTACAGATGACGCGCACCACATGTGGGTACCAGGGCTATGGGACACTCGGCACCGAGCCCATGGAAGTCTATGGGGGATGTCACTGGCAGCAGAGCTCGGTCCGTGGCCCTGGGCGGTCATGCAATGGGGATATTTACAGGGGGTTATAAAGATTTGTTCGTGACGCCACCTGTGGTTTCTGATCAGATAGACCAGCGCTGCAATATGGATCTTCCGAGGGATGTTATTGGGCAGCTTGATGTTAAGTCCCCCACAGGTGGGACTGTTCCCTCCGAATCAATGGTGTTGTAGATAATAAGTCAGTCACACACAATTCAGTCTCTTTCCATACCTTTACTGATGTTGTTGGCAGGTATGTCCCGGGAAGCTGGTCAGGTTGGAAAATGCACATTCAGGGGATTGCTGAGCAGGTTTAAGGCCTCCTTTCTCCTTGAAGTGTATGTGAGTCCTAACCTGCGTGAAGTCAGGTTTAACTCCTACTGTAGCAGCTACGCCCGGCTGACATTGTGGTAGAGTCTTTTCTGTCTCTGATGCTCAGATGTTGGCAAGAACGAAGTCCTTCTAAGCTTGGCCTTGCTAAAAGTACTTGTTCTCCCTGACTCCAGTTACGTATCAACGCTAGGGCTACCTTCTGTGACTTGAAGTCCAGCAAGGATTCCGGTGTTTCTTATTACTAGCCGTGAAGTACTAGCAATGCTTCGGACCCCGGTGTCCGGTTAATTAAGTGAAGGTGATCTGTCACCTTGGTCACTTGTCCTTCTTTCTCCACTCGCCTGTCGCCCTGCTCTTGCCCTTAACATAAGCACGGGTAGCAGTAGGTGTAGTTGTCAGTTGTTCTTCCAAGCTCACTGACCTGTTCTCAGTTGCCTCGGTGTTATAACTGCCAGTAATCCCTTTCCTTCTTTCCTTCAAAGACTCTGTCCAGAGTGGCTATCAGGAACTCTGTCAACTGATTTCAAGCTCGCTCTGAGAATCACTTCCCTCGTTCTAGAGAACACAAGCAGCTTGTTCTGAGTAACAGCTTCAGATTCAAATGTAGCTCTGACTAGGCTAGAGTGATTCCTTCCCACTCGTACTAGCCTCCACTTCAGTACAAAATGAACTACCTGAGCTCTGTCAGGAATCAGTCTTCTCTCCTCTCCCTCCTAGACTCAACTGCTCTGTCCTGAGACAGCAAACTAATCTCTCCTTTCTACTGCTACGTCACACTAACTTAAATAGTCTAAGTTGCCCTCTGGTGGCAGTGTTGGAAGTGTGTGATGTGAATGAATATCAGGCTTCACAATTACCTTATCTGTGCACTCTCCTGGAGACATGTGTACCAAGCGCAGCTGGGCCACACACAAACATTTCATTTTTGGATCTTGATCTATTTGAGAAATACAATCATATAATTTCAACCAAAACACAATCCAAACCATTTGGTGGTAATACCATGCTTGATGCCACCAGTAGTCACCTGAAACACACAATAAGGCCTGTTTCACACGTGCAGATATTTCCGGTAGAGGAAAAATCGGTACCGAAGATATCCGTGTCCGTGTGTATACGTGGTACTTCGTGTGGCACACGTGTGGCAACCGTGTGCCGCACGTGTGCCGCATTAGGACCACACGACGGCCGCAGGGGAAGAAGCGCTGCAGAAAGCGCTGTCCCCCTGCCTGTTGTGATGATGTCGGCTGTCATTATTCTCTCCTGCTCTGTCGGCAACAGCGAGCAGGGAGAATGAATGAAAAACAAACCGACGTGGGATCCTTCCTTAGTTTTTTTAACCAACCCGGCAAAACTATACAGGTGCGGGCTGCTATTCTCAGGCTGCTAAGGGGCCATGAATATGGCCCCCCCCAGCCTAATAACAGCAGCCCGCAGCTGCCCAGAAAAGGCGCATCTTTTAGATGCACCTATTCTGGAGCTTTGTCCGGTTCTTCCCACTTGCCCTGTAGCGGTGGCAAGTGGGGTAATAAGGAGTTAATGTAACCTTTCTATTGTAAGGTGACATTAAGCCCGGGTTAGGGATGGAGAGGCATCAATAAAACACCTATCCATTACTAATCCTAGAGTTATTCAAGGGTTAACTAAAAACACACACAATAAGAAGAAAGTATTTTAATGAAAGAATACACTACACAGTTTTAAAATCTTTATTATACTCCTAATCCCATATCGAAGCCATTGTTCTGGAAAAAATACAAAATAAAAAAGCAACAATATACCCATACCTGTCCGCCGTACAGTCAAGTCCCACGGCACAATCCATCTCGGGGGTTAATCAGTTTACAGCCGGAGTGCTGCTAATGCAGTGACTCCAACTGTAAACTACTGGGGAATGAATGTAAGCAGCACGCACAGGCTCAGTGACAAGCGGTGACATCACTAAGTCTGTGCTTGCTGACAACTGAACTCCTTGTGACCTCAGCACCGTGGGAAGGCCTCCTCGACTTTCGACTAACCTCTGTAATATAATTGTAAATACACCCCTGTAGTTTTTATCTCCCCCACCTCATTGTAGATTTTAAGTTGTCACTAGCAGGATTTTTTTTGGGGGGGTGTTTAATTATTGTTATCGTTTTTACTTAGTGTAGATTGCAAGCTGTCATGAGCAGGGTCATTTTATTTCTGTATTATTGTTATCGTTGTTACTTAAAACTGTTGTTTTTCAAAAGGTTAAACTGTAAATATGTTTGCGCTATATAAATAACTATAAATATTCAGATTAGAACACAGAGAAGCAGAAAGGAGACGTTAATGATGGCGTCATTTACGCTCACCATCTTGTTGGATTCCTCAAACTTTTGGAGGATGGTACATATGTCTGACATCCATGTCCACTCCTGAGATCTTATGTGTGAAGTCAAAACTGAATACCGACAACCTTGTTGATGCTGGTAGACTAGTCACCAATTGCCCTCTTCTGCTCACAAATCCTTTCAAACATCTGCAGTGTAGAGTTCCAATGTCTGGGGATATCACACACCAGTCGGTGAGCCAGAAGCTGCAAGCGGTGCTGAAGCACGGCAAGGGCGAATAAACCTGTAGCTGACTTTCTTAAATGGGCACGCAGAGCGTTGTATTTTTTCTAGCAGATCTGGCAGCTCCGTGTCGCTTTTCAGAAAACGTTGACCAATGAGGTTAAGTGCATTTGCCAGGCATGGCATGTGTCTGAGCTCGCCCGCCACAGAGCAGCCACCAGGTTCCAGCCATTGTCACACACAACCATGCCTGGCTGTGGGGTCAGCGGTGTCAGCCACAGATCTGCCTGCTCTTTCTGAGCTGTCCACAACTCTTCATCATGGTGCGTTTTGTCACCTAAGCATATTAGCTTCAGCACAGCCTTTTTCAGCATTGATGAGGCAGTGCTGCAGTGCTTCCAGTGTTTGACTGATGTGCTACTTTTGGAGATGGAAGCTGAAAAGGAGGAGGTGCAGGTAGACTGTGGGGACAACCCAGATTTATGTAGGGCCCGCAATACTAGGGGTTGGGAGGATGTGCACCATACCAAGGTCGGACTAAGTCCCGGCTTCCACTATGTTAACCCAGTGTGCCCTAAATGACATGTACCGTCCCTGACCACAAGCACTTGTCCACGTGTTTGTGGTTAGGTTGAGTTTGCAAGTAACAGCATTGTGGAGGGCACGGATAATGTTATGGGACACGTGCCTGTGTAATGCCGGGAAGGCACACCATGAAAAATAGTCCCGCTTGTTCGTGTTCTTGGGGTGATCCTCGACTTTGCCCTCTCTTTCAAGCTACATATCCAAGGCCTTGCCTCCTCCGGCCCACTACAACTCAAAAACATTTCCTGGATCCGTACATTCCAAGAAACTTCAAAAATATTTGTGCACACCTTCACGATCTCCAGCCTCGACTAGTGCAACCTTATACTCTGGCCTCCCCTCTAGCACACTTGCACCACTCAAATCTATCCTAAACTCTGCGGCCAGAGTAATCCAACTGTCCCTCCGTTATTACCCAGCGTCTCCTCTCTGCCAGGCCCTTCACTGCCTTCCTATTGCCCATAGGCTACAGTTCAAAAACCTAACTATGACATACAAAGCCTTCCAGAAACTGTCTCCTCCATACATCTGTGACATTGTCTCCCAATGTCCGACTGGCTCATGATTTATTCAACGCTAACCCAGTGTGCCGTCAGCGAGATGTACCGTCCCTGCCCACAAGCACTTGTCCACGTGTCGGTGGTTAGGTGCACTTTCCCTGTAACAGCATTGTTGAGGGTCGGGTAATGTTGTGGGACACGTGCTTGCTTGTGTAATGTCATTGTGGCAGACCGGGAAAAATAGTGGCGGGTGGGGACCGAGTACCTAGTAATGGTCACCACCATCAGGTTGCTGAAATCTTATGTCTTCCACGAGCCAAAAATGCAACATTTCCATCGCAAACAGACGAGAAATTTGTGAATTTAGTACTGTGGCATTGGCTGTGTATTTCAGCTTGCGTTCAAAGGACTGGGTATGGACAACTGAATGCTGCGCTGGGACAAGGATGTGGATGTGATTGTTAATGGTGCTAGTTGAGTTGGTGTGCAACTACAGATGCAGGGCAGGAGGCATCTTTGCATGCACCATGGACAGGGGATTGGCTTGCATGCACAACAGCAGAAGACGCAGTGGAATCACCTGCAGACACTGTTCATGGAGCATGGTGTTCAACCAACAAAGTTGGGTGCATTGCTGCCATGTGCCTGATAATGCTGGTGGTGGTAAGGCTGTTAGTTTTGCTACCTGTCACGGGGCAGTAGTGGAAATACAGGGGATGAAGAACCTGGGCCCCTAAACCGCCCCTGAAGCTAAGGGGGTGCCCTTTCTTTCCTTAACTTGGAGGTACACATGAAGGTAGTGATGCCCATGTCACTGGCCTGTCCCTATCTCTTGTTTAGCTCTGAGCTAAACCCCCAACCCCCTCCCCAGGAGGTGAGACAGGGAATGAAGTGAACTGCACCAAAATAACAAAAGGAAAGAAAAGACAGACACCTAGGGGTTAAATCAACTAAAAAACAAAACTTAGCTTTCTCTGCTGTAATGCACTGCACCGCAGAGTAAGGCACCAGATCAAGGTAATAACTGAAGTACCACTGCACTCAGCAAGCTCCTGACTCCAGCTTGGTTGGTCTCCAAAGTGCAAGTGTATCACCAACAGTCAGCTGATGCATCAGGTGACCTTTTCACCCCTCTCTGCCATCAGACGTACTATTCCATCCATGTGACCCTGGACCTTATTCCCATGGACGGAACAGTACGTCATGGGCGATCAGCTGCGCTCCCGGGGGGAGCGCAGCTGATCGCCGCCGGGTGTCAGCTGCTTATCACAGCTGACACCCGTGACTGTGTGTCAGGAGCGGTCACGGACCGCTCCCGGCACATTAACCCCTGGCACATCAAACATGATCGCGGTGTACCCGGGGCACAGGGGAGGATCGCGCAGGCAGGGGGCTCCCTGCGCGCTCCCCTGAGACCCTCAGAGCGCGCTGTTCCGAGGGTCCGTCCTCCCTCCAGGTCCCCGGATCCAAGATGGCGCCGGGTCCTGCAGGGAGGCGGCTTACTCAGTGCCTGCTGAGAGCAGGCGCTGGGGAAGCCTGCAGCAGTGCCAGAGCGATCGCTGGTGTGACAGAGTGCTGTGCACTCTGTCACACCAGCGATCTGCTAAAATACAGTGATGTCCCACCCTGGGACAAAGTATAAAAGTAAAAAAAATAAAAATAAAAAGTGGTAAAAAAAAATCATAAAAAAAAAAAAAAAATATCCCCCAATAAATTCATTCTTTCCTGTAAATAAAAAAACCAAAACAATAAAAGTAGACATATTTGGTATCGCCGCGTCCGTAACGACCCCCCCTATAAAACTGTCCCACTAGTTAACCCCTTTAATGAACCCCTTAAAAAAAAAAAAAGAAAACGAAGCAAAAAATCAATGCTTTATCATCATACCGCTGAACAAAAAGTGGAATAACACGCGATCAAAAAGACCGAGATAAATAACCATGGGACCGCTGAAAATGTCATCTTGTCCCGCAAAAAACGAGCCATCCTACAGCATCATCAGCAAAAAAATAAAAAAGTTATAGCTCGCAGAATAAAGCGATGCAAAGATAATAATTTTTTTATATAAAATTGTTTTCATGCTATAAAAGCACCAAAACATAAAAAAATGATATAAATAAGGTATCGCCGTAATCGTACTGATCCGAAGAATAAAACTGCTTTATCAATTTTACCACACGCGGAACGGTACAAACGCCTCCCCCAAAAGAAATTCATGAATTGCTGATTTTGTTCATTCTAACCTCCCAAAAATCGAAATAAAAAGCGATCAAAAAATGTCACGTGCTCAAAAATGATACCAATAAAAACGTCACCTCGTCCCGCAAAAAATAAGACCTCACATGACTCTGTGGGCCAAAATATGCAAAAATTATAGCTCTCAAAATGTGGTGATGCAAAAAACTATTTTTTGCAATAAAAAGCGTCTTTTAGCGTGACAGCTGCCAATCATAAAAACCCGCTATAAATAGTAAATCAAACCCCCCTTTATCACCCCCTTATTTAGGGAAAAATAATAAAATTAAAAAAATGTATTTATTTCCATTTTCCCGTTAGGGTTAGGGTTGCGGCTAAAGTTAGGGTTAGGGTTGGCGCTAACGTTAGGATTAGGGTTGGGATTACGGTTAGGGGTGTGTTAGGGTTAGGTTTGTGGTTAGGGTTGGGACTAGGGTTAGGGGTGTGTTGGGGTTAGGGTTGGAGTTAGAATTGGGGGTTTCCACTGTTTAGGCACATCAGGGGCTCTCCAAATGTGACATGGCGTCTGATCTCAATTCCAGCCAATTCTGCGTTGAAAAAGTCAAACGGTGCTCCTTCACTTCTGAGCTCTGCCATGCGCCCAAACAGTAGTTTACTCCCGCATATGGGGTATCAGCGTACTCTGGACCACAAGAGTTATTGTGCAATTTGTCCTATTTCTTCTGTTACCCTTGGGAAAATAAAAAACTGGGGGCGACAAAATAATTTTTGTAAAAAAAATGATTTTTTTTTGTTTTTACGGCTGTATGTTATAAAACTTCTGTGAAGCACTTGGAGCTTCATAGCGCTCACCACACTTCTAGATAAGTTCCTTGTGGGGTCTATTTTCCAAAATGGGGTCACTTGTGGGGGGTTTCCACTGTTTAGACGCATCAGGGCCTCTCCAAATGCGACATGACTCCCCCAGACCATTCCATCAAAGTCTGCAATCCAAAACGTCACTACTTCCCTTCCGAGCCCCGACGTGCGCCCATACAGTAGTTTACTCCCACATATTGGGTATCAGCGTACTCAGGACAAATTGGACAACAACTTTTGGGGTCCAATTTCGCCTGTTACCCTTGTGAAAATAAAATATTGAGGGCGAAAAAATCATTTTTGTAAAAAAAAAAAAAGGATTTTTTATTTTTACGGCTGTACGTTATAAACTTCTGTGAAGCACTTTGGGGTTCAAAGTGCTCACCACACATCTAGATAAGTTCCTTGAGGGGTCTAGTTTCCAAAATGGTGTCATTTGTGGGGGGTTTCCACTGTTTAGGCATATCAGGAGCTCTCCAAACACGACATGGCATCCAGCCAATTCTGCGTTGAAAAAGTCAGACGGCGCTCCTTCCCTTCCAAACTCTGCCATGCACCCAAACAGTGGTTTACTCCCACATATGGGGTATCAGCGCACTCAGGACAAATTGCACAATAACTTTTGGAGTCTTGTTACCCTTGGGAAAATAAAAATTGGGGTGAAAAAATCAATTTTGTGGAAAAAATATGATTTTTTAATTTTGCGGCTCTACGTTATAAACTTGTGTGAAGCACTTGGGGGTTCAAATTGCTCACCAAAGATCTAGATAAGTTCCTTAGGGGGTCTAGTTTCCCAAATGGGGGCACTTGTGGGGGGTTTCCACTGTTTAGGCACAACAGGGGCTCTCCAAATGCAACATGGCGTCCAATCTCAATTCCAGCCAATTTTGGTTGGAAAAAGTCAAATGGTGCTCCTTCCATTCCGAGCTCTGCCATGCGCCCAAACAGTGGTTCCCCCCCACATATGGGGTATCAGCGTACTCAGGACAAATTGGAAAACAACTTTTGGGGTCCAATTTCCTTGGGAAAAATCAAAAATTTGGGACTAAAAAATCATTTTTGTGGAAAATTGTTTTTTTTTTTTTTCACACCCAGGCATTATAAACTATTGTGAAACACTTTGGGGTTCAAAGTGCTCACAACAGATCTAGATAAGTTCCTTAGGGGGTCTAGTTTCCAAAATGGTGTCACTTGTGGGGGGTTTCCACTGTTTAGGCATATCAGGGGCTCTCCAAACACGACATGGCGTCCAATCTCAATTCCAGCCAATTTTAGTTTGAAAAAGTCAAACGGCGCTCCTTCCCTTACGAGCTCTGCCGTATGCCCAAACAGTGGTTTTCCCCCACATATGGGGTATTGGCGTACTCAGGAGAAATTGCACAACAACTTTATCTGCCCATTTTCTCCTTTTACCCTTGTGAAAATAAAAAAACGTTTGTAAAAGATCATTTTTGTGGCTAAAAAGTTAAATATTAATTTTTTCCTTCCACATTGCTTCAGCTCATGTGAAGTACCTGAAGGGTTATTAAACTTCTTGAATGTGGTTTTTAGTACCTTGAGGGGTGCAGTTTTTAGAATGGTGTCACTTTTGGGTATTTTCTGCCATATAGACCCCTCAAAGTGACTTCAAATGTGAGGTGGTCCCTAAAAAAATGGCTTTGTAAATTTTGTTGTAAAAATGAGAAATCACTGGTCAACTTTTAACCCCTATAATTTCCTAACAAAAAAAAATTTTGGTTCCAAAATTGTGCTGATGTAAAGTAGACATGTGGGAAATGTTATTTATTAACTATTTTGTGTGACATATCTCTCTGTTTTAAGGGAAAAAAATTCAAAGTTTGAAAATTGCAAAATTTTCAAAATTTTCGCCATATTTGTGTTTTTTTTTCAAAAATAAACGCAAGGTATATCGAAGAAATTTTACTTCTAACGTGAAGTACAATATGTCACGAGAAAACAATCTCAGAATCGCGAAGATCCGTTGAAGCGTTCCAGAGTTATAACCTCATAAAGAGACAGTGGTCAGAATTGTAAAAATTGGCCCGGTCATTAACGTGCAAACCACCCTTGGGGGTGAAGGGGTTAAAGGATGGTGGGAGTGATTACCACTTTCCCCTGACAACTCAGCTGCAATTTAATAACACCAGTGGGCACCGGGAAAAGACTAATATTAACCCTCGATGGCCTGAAAGGAAAAAAGTTTTAATATGCAAAGCAATATCTGCCACAGATCCAAAAGTGGATCGTGACAGCACCCTCCTTTCAATGAGAGGCCTCTGGACCCTCAACACTGCACCTCACCAGAAAACAACCTATGATGAGGATGCCTCTATCCACCAGGGTTCACCCCGACAGTCACCTGACTCTCAGGTTTATGGCAAACGCGGACTGATGGAAGTGACAGTAACGTTTGCTCCGGAGGTGCCACAAATCTCCAGAGCGCCGACCTGAGGAATGAGTTGTGTAAAGGCATTACTGGGGGTAACTCCAGCTGGTAACTCCCTGGGTTGAGAATGGCCAACACCCGATACGGCCTGGTCACCCAAGAACTCCAGACTCCAGCAGCACACTTCCACCAGATGTTTTTGGAGGACACCCGTACGTACTCGTTCACACACAGGTCCGGTGCTGAACATTTATTGCCACACACACGTTTGCCACAAGATGGTGAACTATTCGAGGAACTGACAACAGAGGCGTCCCCCTGTGTCACCACATTCACACCCCCACAATTCTCAGAGGAGACCACCACCCTCACCTGACCCCTCCTCCTAAGAGTACTCCGACCGACTCTCAGGGTTGGCTAGTGGTGAGGATTGAGACTTGCCGCTACTCCCTCGCAGCACCTCTGCTGCTCCCACTGGAGAAGAAGGGGACGGTTGTAGAAAAACGGCAGAGACAGTATCCCCCGGGCAGCAGCCCTCACACAACTGACCCCAGCTGGCTACTTCCCTGGAACGCCAATCTATGACCGGGTTGTGTTTTTTCAACCAAGGGAGGCCTAAAATGATGGGTGTTGGCATTCCCTCCAAGACGTAGCATGACAGGGACTCTTCATGATGAGTCCCTTTACGCAGGTGTACATTATCTACAACCTGGGTCACACTTCCCAGGTTGAGTGGGACAGAGTCAATGGCCTGGTCGCCTAGTGGTTTTGCTAGCATCCTACACATCAGGCCATGGGTCTGGACAAAGTGAGTATCCACCAAATTGACTCCTGCTCCACTGTCCAAAAGCACCGGTATTCCCTCAGTTACCCCTCCAACCACCACTTCCATAGACAGGGTACACTGAGGGGAAGAAATGGAGGAAATATACACTCCCTGGTTGCCTCCCTCCACACGACCAGGGGGATGCGGCTTTTTAGATGGCACAGGTATTTTGGCGCGAGCTGGGCAGACTCAGATGAAAAGACCAGTCAGCCCACAGTAAAAACATGCCCCCACACCACGGCGAACCACAGGCCATCCCGTTTGGGAACCAACTACTCCCACATGCATGGGTTCGTCTGACTGCTCAGGTGTGTCCTCCTTCCTAGCAAGGACAACAGGGGGCAGATTTGGTGTATGCCTCTCCCTGAGGCGTCTATCCACCCGGATGGCAAGGGACATGGCAGCCTCCAATGACCTGGGGGCGGCGTACTGCACCAGAGTATCCTGCAACCTTGGGGATAGACCCTGCACAAAATGAATCCTAAGGGCAGGGTCATTCCACTGTATGTCAGTGGCCCACCTCCTAAACTCTGAGCAGTACTCCTCAGCTGGCCGGCACCCTGCTTGATTTTACAGAGTCAGGTTTCCGCTAGGGAGACGCCATCAGGATCTCCATACACCAGTGCCAGAGCCGCAAAAAACCCATCCACTGACCGTAAAGATGGTGAATTGGTCGGCAGGGAGAAGGCCCAGGATTGGGGATCACCCTTTAGAAGGGAAACTATAATCCCCATGCGCTCATGATGAACAGGGGCGGAGCCTGAAGTATAACTTACAGGCCTCCTGAAAAACCTGAAATTTATCTCTCCCTGTCAGGGAGAGATATCTTGGGTTCTGGTTGAGCCTGCACCTGAGCCGAGGCCCAGAACCCAACCAACTGCTGCAACTGCCGCACCACCTCACCCCGCAGCACCTTAAGCTCATCGGTGAGGGTCTGAAGCAGTTGGGCAAAGGCCTGCATTTGGGACATGGCTCACCAGAAAAAAATGTGTCGATTAGTGATAATGTCACGGGGCAGTAGTGGAAATACAGGGGACGAGGAACCTGGGCCCCTGAACTGCCACTCAGGCTAAGGGGGTTCCCTGTCTTTCCTTAACTTGGGGGTACACTTGAAGGTAGTGAGGCCCAAGTCACCAACCTGTCCCTATCTCTTGTTTAGCCCTGAGATAAACCCCCAACCCCCCTTCCTAGGAAGTGAGACAGGGAATAAAGTGAACTGCACCAAAATAACAAAAGGAAAGAAAAGACAGACACTTAGGGGTTAAATCAACTAAGAATCAAACCTTAGCTTTCTCTGCTGCAATGAACCGCAGAGTAAGGCACCAGATCAAGGTAATAACTGAAGTACCACTGCACTCAGCAAGCTCCTGACTCCAGCTTGATTGGCCTCCAAAAAGCAAGTGTATCACCAACAGTCACCTGACGCATCAGGTGACCTTTTAAAGGATGGTGGGAGTGGTCACCACCTTCTCCTGACAACTCAGCCGCAATCTAATTACACCAGCGGCCACCGGGGGAAAAGACTGATATTAACCCCCGATGGCCTAAAAGGAAAAAAGTTTTAATATGCAAAGCAAAATCTGCCAAAGATCCAAAAGTGGATCGTGACACTACCATTGCTGATGCGGGCATGGCCGGTGGTGCAAATGGCCTTTTTGGGGTTATCGGCAGAGTCTTTAAAAAAAAAACAAGACTGTTAGGGGACATTCATTGTCTTCCTCTCCCACACCACCTCCTCACCTCCACACCTATATTTCGGTATTCCCCAAGGCTCTGTTCTAGAACTCCTCCTCTTCTCCATCTACACCTTCGGCCTGGGACAGCTGATGTAATGGCACGGTTTGCAATATCATCACTACGCAGATGACACGCAGATTTACCTATCTGTACCTGACATCACCTCCTTACAGACCCAAATCACACATCTTCCCGCTATATAATCCTTCTTTTCTGCTCGCTTTCAAAAAGTGGACAAAGACAAATCAGAATACATCATCTTTCAAGCATCTCACGCTGAGTAGACATGAGAGCTGTGTATGCATCATTCGGTACCACTTTAGGAAGAGAGTAACTTAGCCCTAGAGAAAATTATTTTCCTGACATTCACAGCCTTTTTTGCACATTTTTTGCAGCTGTAATCTTCATCTTCTTGGTGTGGATATGGTAAATTTCAAAGTCATCATCAATACCATCATCGTCCATATCTTAAAAAGTGGAAATCTGGTGTTTCCAAGGGTCATGGTTATGTACAGTACGCTTAGTGGCATTCCTTTAACAGTGCTCGTTACGCTATGACAAATAATTTTCAACAAGGATATTTGTATCTTATTGATAATATATGTGGGTGAAGATGAAGACGCTTGTGCCACAGGTGTTTATAGTTATGGACGGTGCACTCCTCTTTAAACTTAGTTTTTCATGAGCATCCATCAGTTTGTTTGGTTTCCCTTCGACACTTATCTGCTTTCTGTAATTCAGCATCTCACGAACATGTTGCACTTTGCCCTTTACACAGACACGTGCGTGTTTGGCAACATATTTTGGACGGGCATTTCTTAGGCCGAGTCTCATATGCGCATCTGTTACACCGATCTTCTGATGGGCAAGAAACCGATTCTGGTAATTGATGGTGGCTAAACGACGAATCATTGTAGGCTGTATCCTGCCTCTCATACCTCCCATAGCCACTGCTGTTATTAATCATGTACTTTCCAATTCCTGTCATCACCATGCCCCTTCTCCTGATCACTTCATCCAACGATTCGTCCACCATATTTTTACTAAAAACCTGCACCTTCCCAGCAGCAACTGTGTAGGAAACCACATTACAGTTTTGAAAAATGTTTATGATGCCCCTAAAAAAAAAATTTACACACTATGTTGATATCTACCCCAGGGGGAAATGTTGCAAGCCAGTGTATGGGCATTCCATGTCTAGGAGACCCGCTCCTTTAAATTGGGCCTAGTTTTTAATCAGGCCTTCCTCCACGTCTCATCATACACCACCACTAGATCACCAGGGTTAACGTGTTCCGTGCTGCTACAGCCAGAGTTGAATTCGTAACAAGGGTGGTTGGTTATGCTTGGCATAAAATACTTGTTATGGAAAAGGTTGCAGTGTACCCCACAGGGGAAAATGTTGGCCAGCCCAAACACTTAGTGTATGGGCATTCCATGTCTAGGAGACCGATCCTTTAAATTGGGCCTAGTTTTTAATCAGGCCTTCCTCCATGGGTCATCATCCACCACCACTAGATCACCAGGGTTAACGTGTTCCATGCTGCTTGTTAGAACCCTCTTGTTAGATTTTGTTTCAGTTTGCTGGTCACATGACCCTTTTTCCCTATTTAGTCTGGCTCCGCCCTTCTGGCTTTGCTGGACTTCATTGTATTATCTACTCTTAAGCTAGCCGGGTGCTTAGGTGCCTTACTCTGTCAGTTTTGCTTGATCTTAGGATCTCGTAGTAATTTGCTTTCTGTTTAATTTTTCCCTGCTACAATTTCTGTTAGGAGGTGTCCACCTTTTCTCCCAGTCCCTAGATCTTGTAGGGATTCCTCCCTCGCAACTATAGGTCTTCGTTCAGACTAGCTGAGGACTTTAGCGGGTCTGGTCGCAGGATCAGGTTCCCCGTTACATCGTAGGGATCCAGCTCAGTTCTATTGTAGGGACAGAATTCCCATCTTTTCTTAGTGCTTGTAGCAATTCATAACAGTAAGTCCAGCCAAGAAAAAAAAAAAAAAAAATCTCTAAGGAAAGATTTTCTGTTTCCATCATGGTGTCGGTTCAGGATTTGGCTCATCACCTGCAGGGTCTCTTTCTGGAGGTGGCTGAAATCCAGCAACACGTGAGTAGTTCTTCTGGAGCACATTTCGTGGAGCCAAAGGTACGTTTTCCTGATTTATTTTTTGGTGAACAACAAGATTTTTTTTCTTTTAAAAATGCTTGCTTGTTGTATTTTCGTTTGAGACCCAGATCCTCTGGTGATGAATCACAGCACATAGGGTTCATAATGTCACTTTTGCGCAAAGAACCTCAGGACTGGGCCTTTTCTCTGCAGCCTAGTGATCCATGCTTTGGATCAGTGGATAGTTTTTTTTCTGCTTTGGGGTTATTGTATGACGATCCTGATCGTGTTTCATCAGCTGAGACAGAATTGAGACGTTTGAGACAGGGATCAGGTAATGTGGAAAAATATTGTACTCACTTCCGAAGGTGGTCCACTCAGGTGGGGTGGAACGATTCAGCTTTGAAAAGTTTATTTCTTGCAGGATTAAGTGAAAGGGTTAAAGATTTGCTGATTGCTTATCCTATACCTGGTAACTTGCAAGAGGCTATGCAATTAGCCATACGGGTGGATAGGAGACTGCGTGCAAGGGTTAATGAGAGTAAATTTGCCTTGTCATCTCCAAATCTGGAGAGGGACTGTACTGACATTGCAGAGCCGATGGAAATTGGAGCAATGGCACCTCACTCTCGGGAAAAAGAACGCAGATTTGCTCAAGGTTTGTGTTTCTATTGTGGTAAATCTGAGCATTTCATTAAGAACTGTGCGCTTCGAATGAATAAAGAGAGAAAAAAAAATGAGGTCAGTTTCGCTCGTATAGCTTGTTTAAACAATAAAGGTGTCTTTCTTTCTGCTACCACTGCTGTTGAGGAGAAATTAATGGAGTTTCGGGTATTTGTGGATTGTGGTTCAACTCTCAATGTGATTGATGGGAAATTTTTGGAAAAACTAAAATTAAAACCCAAACTTCTGTCTTCTCCTATTAATGTGGTGTCTGTGGATGGCTCTCCCTTGAAAAATGTTACTCACCATATCTGTGAATTTCCTCTTACTATTAATGGTGTTCATCAAGAGAATTTGGATTTGGTAGTTTTTAGAGTTGAGCGATACTTTCCGATATCCAAAAGTATCGGAATCGGAATGGTATCGCCGATACCCCAAAAATATCGGCGATACCCGATACCGATACCGGAAATCCAATGTAAGTCTATGGGAACAAAATATCGGAATTAAAAAAAAACCCATTCTTGCCTTGTTGGTTAATTGTACATGAAGGAAAACAACAAAGAGTAATGTAGAATGTATTGGGGGAGGTTGAGGAGACATTAAAGGCATACATGTTTAACCCAATCCAATGGAATAGCATTAAAAAAATTTTTGGGAAATACGTTTGGATTGACTAACAAATTGACAATGTTGTTAACCTTTTTTCTATTTTGGCAAATATGTATGTTTCACAACTTCCATGCTCTTCACCTTTTTAACTTTTGACACACTTTCTCCTTCATAATCTTCAGCAGCATCATCTTTGTCATAAAATTATTCTTCTTCTTCACCTTCTTTATCTTCTTCGTAAACTTCTTGTTATTCATCTTTTTGTTAACATTACTCATATTGTTCTTATTAAACTATTCTTCTTCTTCATATTCTACATTTTCATCTTCTTCCTCTTCATCTTCTTCATCATATTCTTATTTGTGACAGAGATTCCTGTACTTGTAATCTGTCAAAGTATGAATTTTTCATCCTTCCGTTCTTGCTGTCACAAAAGATTTAAATTACAACAGTATTTGTCCGTGTTCAGTTTAGCCTGCAGCAGCAGGCAGTTTCCAGGGGCACCACGAGGAGGAACGGACTCACCCCCATACACTGCTTAGTCTTCTTCTGCTTAGAATTTAGAGCATATATTTTGCTCTTCATTTTGGTCTTATACTTCATGTTCTTCTGCTTTTTGATCTTCTGCTTATTGTTCTTCTGTCTCTTGTTCTGTATCTTGTAGTTTGTCGTAACCTTATTTTTCCTGTTGGTGATCTTCTTCTGGGTAATCTTATATTTCTTCTTTGTGATGGTGTTCAGGCTGGTTGGCTTGATGCTCGTCGTCCTTGGGGTCGTCATCTTCTTCGGGGTGGTCTTTAGGGTCGTCTAACTTCCGAGAACCAGTTGACGTTACTGGAACCCGGACGGGTAGCATAAGGTACAAGAGCCAATGCAAGTAACGAGGACCAGCTGACTGTGCTGGAACCCGGAGGAGCAGCAGAAGGAAAAGAGCCAATGGCACAACCGAGGACCAGCTGACGTTACTGGGACACGGTTACTAAGCAGGAGGTACCTGTGCTCCAAAGCACTACCAAGGACCAGCAGACGTTGCTGGAACTCGGATACCGAGATGGAGGCACCTAGGCCAAAGGCACTGCGGAGAACCAGCTGACGGTACTGGAACCCGGACGGGTAGCATAAGGTACAAGAGCCAATGCAAGTAACGAGGACCAGCTGACTGTTCTGGAACCCGGAGGGGTAGCAGAAGGAAAAGAGCCAATGGCACAACCGAGGACCAGCTGACGTTACTGGGGCACGGTTACTAAGCAGGAGGTACCTGTGCTCCAAAGCACTACCAAGGACCAGCAGACGTTGCTGGAACTCGGATACTGAGATGGAGGCACCTAGGCCAAAGGCACTGTGGAGAACCAGCTGACGGTACTGGAACGCGGATGGGTACCATAAGGCACCCATGAAAATGTAAGTTGACAGGCCGCAAGCCGTCTGCAGTTACCGAATCACACAGTCCTACAGTGGGTGCTTGTCCTATTTTCACAACGGAAAGAGCCTTTATTTACATATCCCACAGCACACATAGGAATCACCTAAACTGCAGGCACCATAGAGTCGGATAACCGGAATGCAACATGACAGGACAACTTCAGGCTAATTTACGTTGACACTGCCAGGAAACAGCTGTCCTGCTGTAACCAGGGTGGGCATGAGTCAGTACCCGTGCCAATTACTTCCGAGCAACAACTGGCGGTGTTGGAGCCCAGGGATGAGAGGAGGACAGGGTGGAGGCAGCATGACTTTTTGTCGTACACACAGCAGGGGAACAGCTGCCATTACTCAACACCAGTAACACAGGAGCAAGTGTTGACTGTGCTAACAGCACTTACAGGCAACAACTGGTGGTGTTGGAGCCCAGGGTCCAATGCATCGACTTCAATTGCTTCCACCTCCTCTCAGGACCACAGCACTGTTGAGCAACCATCTGTCTCTTCACCGCCTGCCAAATTGCCCAGTCAGTCAGAGAGTTCTGTACAGGAGCCAGCTGAGTCTCTGCTTCTGTTCTCAGAATCTGTTGGTTTGCAAACAGGGGCCCAGCCAAGCAGCATTCTGGAATGTGAAGAAGAGGGAGTATGCAGTGATGCGCAACAGCTGTGTCTCTCTGAATCTGAAGAGGCGGTTGAGACAGTGCCGATGGTCAGCACACCGCAGAACGCATCTGATGATGATGAGACTCAGGTGCCAGTTTCTGTTGAGCATGGTGGTGGCCAGACCACCCAACAGCAGCAGGTGTTGTAAGAAGTTAGTGGAGATGATGAGGTCCAAGACCCAACATGGCGTGAGGAACAGGAAGGTGGTGGTAGCAGCTCTGAGGAAGCGATTGCCCCAACGGTACAAACAGGAGGGAGAGTTAGGCTGCATACTCTGTTGCCTGTAGCCTCCATTTTGGCACCTGTTCGGATTTCTCTTCCAAAAGTCTAAACGGACGCTCCCAGGACTTGCACTGCGTGGTCCTTTTTTAACACACTTGCAGATGATATTTGCTATGTCAAATGCAAGCTGTGTAATCAAAAAGTAAAAAGAGGTAAAGTGTCAGTAACCTCAATACCACAAATATGTCTAAAATAGTGCGTAGAAAACACGTAGTTGAGTTACAAAGACACACTGAAGATGTACAGTCTATAGAGAATCACAGTACAAGTTTAACTGCATATGTCATGGTTAAATTTGAAAATTTTATTGCACACTTGATGTGAAAAAAGAAAATAGCTATGAGACGACTGACTGACGTTTTGGGCAACGCAGTGGCCTTTATCAAATAGTCGCTAGAAGAGATAGAAAAATTTACAGTCAATGACAATGTATAATATATACAATATATACATAGGGTGAAGAATATATATACATAGGAATTAGGCAACATGTTAAACATTTGGGTGATACTGTAGAACATGGAGAATTATCCCTCTAGGGTATGCGGGTGGATAATGTAGTTTTTTGTTGATTTTTGTGAGTGTGTAGAAAACAGGGGTGATGGGGTATTGAATATTAAGGAATGTCATAGTCTTACAGTCTATGGTGATCAATTAAAGATGTTTTGTCAGGATATGATCAATTTTTTGACAGATGTAAAATGTAGGGTCACAATTTAGTTGTCTGTAGGTTAGGTTAACTCACAGTTGTCTATGAATTTCGGCAATAGATTGTGTCTTATTCATAATAATGATAGCACCCCCCCTTATCTGCTGGTTTAATAATAATGTTGGGGTTATCTTTCAGAGATTTTATGGCTTGTTTATCTGTGGGTGTCAGGTTGTGGCGTATCGGGTGTAGGCCCAATCTCGGCAAACCATCCACGAGCACAGGCTCTGAATGCTGGCATTGCAAAACTCCTGTCCCTTGAAATGCTGTCATTCAGGCTGGTGGAGATTGACAGTTTACGGAACTTAATGGCATTAGCAGTCCCACAATACAATGTGCCAAGCTGATTTTATTTCAGCAGGCAAGCCGTCCCTGGTCTGCAAAACCATGTTGTTGAGGTTAAAATTAAACATGCGCTACTAAACTCCGTCAGTAGCAATGTCCACCTGACCACCGCTGCGTGGACCAGTACCCATGGCCAGGGATGATACCTTTCCCTTACTGCCCATTGGGTCAATGTTGTGGAGCCGGGTACAGATCTTGCGAGTGGCGCTGTACGTGTTCAGGCAACTACAAGGATTGCGGGAATCAAGTCTGTACACATTGACTCCTCCTTCTCCAGTTCCTCAGAAACATTGTTGCAGGAGCCGTCACGGTCTACCTCCACATGGACCCATGAACGCTTAATAAGAATCTTTAGTTATATAGCGCCAACAGATTACGCAGCGCTTTACAGTTTAACAGTTTCCGAACACAAGTCATAACTAACAACGTTACCAATACAATAATGAAAGCAATATAATCCGCACACGCTCGTGAGAGCTTACAATTTACAAATATGTGGGGGAGATACAAAGTACAGGTGTTTATATACAATGGTATATTTAGAATGATGTCCCAGCCATTTTGAGGGAGTGAGGGATGGATGGAGATAGTGAATGGGCTACAAACACACACACTTACACATAGAATGACTTTGATTAGTGAAGGTGATAGGCCGCTATTATTATTATTGATTTTTATAGCGCCATTTATTCCATGGCGCTTTACATGTGAAGAGGGCAAGTATAGACAAGTACAGTAAACATGAGCAATACAAGGCACACACAAGTACAGAAGGAGAGAGGACCCTGCCCGCAAGGGCTCAGAGTCTACAGGGATGGGTGAGGATACACTAGGAGAGGGAAGACCTTGAAGAAATGTGTTTTGAGTGAGCGCCCAATAACATGCAAATTGTGGATAGTTCTAATTTCTTGGGGTACAGCATTCCACAGTATTGGCGCAGCGCGGGAGAAGTCTTGGATTGGGGAGAGATGTTCTTTAGGTGTAGGCGGCAATAGCGGGCAACAGATTGTATATGGGAGGTGAAGGAGAGATTGGTGTCAAACATAACACCCAGACAGCGAGCCTGTTGACCGATATGAGGACAGACGTGGCCAAACGTCAACAGGCCGTCCTGAAATTAATTTCCATGGGGAATCAAAGCCACACAGTGCTGGAGCTCTGGAATGCCATAAAGCAAGAGAGCGACATGTGTATTTTGCCAGCAAATCTCCAGCCAGGCTTGGTAGTGTGTGACAATGGCCGAAATCTGGTGGCAGGTCTGGGCCTAGGCAACGTCACTCACATACCATGTCTGGCACATGTGCTAAACTTTGTGTCCACAGTTTTTTGAGGGACTATCCAGATCTTGATTCACTGCTGCACAAGATCCGCCTACAGTGCGCTAACTTGCGACGTTCCACCATGGCCAGATCTCGCATTGCAGCTCTGCAACGCAGATTTTGCCTTCCTGAACATCGCATCATATGTGACGTACCCAGCAGGTGGAATTCCACGTTACATATGTTGTAGCGGTTGTGTGAGCAGCAGCCAGCAGTAATGGAGTATCAGCTGCATCAGTCGCAATCAACTCGCAATTTGCGCCGTTCACTTCACCACTACTGAGTGGGCCTCTACTATAATAATCTTTATTTATATAGCGCCAACAGATTCCGCAGCGCTGTACAGTTTAACAGTTTCATAACACAAGTCATAAGTGACAACGTTAACAATACAATAATTAAAGCAATATAAGGCGCCCCTGCTCGTGAGAGCTTACAATCTACAATGAGGAGGGGGAGCTCCAAAGTACAGTTGTTTATATACAATGGTGTATTTACAATGATGGTCCAGCCATTTTCAGGGAGTGAGGGATGGATGGAGATAGTGAATGGGCTACACACACACACAGTTACACATAGAATGACTTTGATTAGTGAATGTGATAGGCCGCTCTGAACAAATGTGTTTTGAGTGTGGAAGTAGGGCTGTTAATGGGGATGTTTAAGTCTCCAAGGATAAGGGTTGGTACTTCTGAGGACATGAAAGTGCGGCAGCCAGGCAGAGAAGTGGTCAAGGAACTGTGTGGGCGAGCCTGGGTCCGATATATTACCGCTACTCTGAGGGAGAGGGACGAAAGAGCCTGATGGTGTGGACCTACTAATTTGCAAAATCTTAATCTAAAATTTACATGTTACATATTTACATCTAGTATAAAACATTTAACCATTAAGCCTACTTACAGAACAAGGAAGTGTAAAAAAACTTGTATAAAACATTTAACCATTAAGCCTATTTACAGAACAAGGAAGTGTAAAAAAACTTGTATAAAACATTTAACCATTAAGCCTACTTACAGAACAAGGAAGTGTAAAAAAACTTGTGCTTAAAAAAAAAGTGAAAATAAAATGTGAGAAGGACAGTGTAACAAATAATTTAGGAAAAAGATAAACTAACATCAAGTGCTGTGTGCTGTGTAAGAGCCAGACACATTAACATTAAATCAGTCTGGAATAGCGGTGATTTTCTCCCCATAACCCGAGTAACATTCTGGGGAGAGGGGTGTAGAGTCAACAATCAGCAACTAGCTACGGTAGATCAAATACCTGAAAAAAAAAAAAAGTTATTTAACATTCATAACATACATTTTATTTTATAAAAAACCCAAAAAAAATTATTTAACATTCATAACACATTGTATTTAACCAAAAAAATAACAAATTTATTTAACATTCCTAAGATTATTTTTTTTTAAAACATAAAAACTATAATACACAGCAGGATCTTTAGTAAAAACCAGACTTACCACTGTAACCTCTTCTTAATCCTTGCAAGCTTCAACACAACGTTGACAAGGTACACAGCAGGGGTGGTCGGTCTCCTAGACAACAAGCAAACTCCTTCATGTTGAGAGAGGCCACCATCTCCTTAGCTTTCAGGTACTTTTCTGTGGGAATGAGGTTGTCTCCAACCAGCCAGGAATATCCATTGAATGCCACACCATGGTTTGGTATTAGCACCCAGCCAGTACCAAAAGTGAAGCCAACCACAGTTCCCATTTCTCATGAACTTTATTTGATATACTGGCTGGCCAAACATTAGTTTCTCACAAAGGAGCTGAAGACCCTGAGTGGCAGTAGGTGCAAGTCTCTCCAGCATGACCTGTTTGTTAGATATTTAACGTCTACACACCTAAAGAACATCTCTAGAATCCGCCCTTTTCTCACCATGGAAACAACAAAAACCCTCACTGTAGCATTGATCCACTCCCGCCTGGACTACTGCAATGCTCTATTACTTGGCCTCCCCATTACTCGACTATCCCCTCTCCAGTCCATCCTTAATGCAGCAGCCAGGGTCATCCATCTGGCTAATCGGTACTCGGACGCGTCCGCTCTTCGCCAGTCCTTACACTGGCTGCACATTCATTATAGGATCCAATTCAAAGTACTGGTTCTCACCCACAAAGCTCTCCACAGTGCAGCACCCCCCTACATCTCCTCCCTCATTTCTATCTATCGGCCTAACCGACTGCTGCGCTCTGCAAATGACTTTCGACTAACCTCTGCAGTAATCCGTACCTCCCACTCCCGACTACAAGACTTCTCCCGCGCTGCGCAAATCCTCTTGAATGCTCTACCACAAGAAATTAGGACTATCCACAATTTGCCTGGTTTCAGGCGCTCCCTCAAAACACATTTGTTCAGAGTGGCCTATCACATTCAATAACCAAAGTCGTTCTATGTTTAAGTGTGTATGTGGAGCCCATTCACTATCTCCATCCATGCCTCACTCCCTCAAGATGGCTGGACCATCATTGGAAATGCACCATTATATATACACACCTGTACTTTGTATCTCCCCCACCTCATTGTAGATTGTAAGCTCTCACGAGCAGGGTCGGCTTATTTTACTTTAATTATTGTATTGTTAACGTTTTACCTATGACTTGTGTTTTGAAACTGTTAAAGTGTAAAGCGCTGCGGAATATGTTGGCGCTATATAAATAAAGATTTATTATTATTATTATTATTATTATTATTATATCAGAGGGAGAAGAGGATTGGGCCTTGACAAGGTGCCCGATTGCATCTTAAGTGTTATTGAATGTTGGAGCCAGTCCACCGTATAAAAGCAGCCATACAGTGTCCGGGTACCTGCTTGGATTTCAATCAAAATGAAGACTACTTTGATGTACATGTACACCAATTAGAGAAAAATGACAAGGATGAGGCAGTAAGACACGTTCAGCAGAGTACAAGCAGCATTGCTTGAAGAAGTAACTTGAGCGTGATCAAAATTGAATAAATTAAAATCTCAGACTACAGTGAACACAACTCTTAGCTGTGAAAGGGCTTTTTGTGTCCTTCTACAGTGTTTTCAACCAATGTATTGGATACGGATGGAAGCACGTCACACTATAATTTCAATTGAATTGAGCAGCAAGAATTACACTAAAGAAAAAAAAAAAAAGAGTGTGAGAGTGACATGTGCAGATGCCTACATACAGCGTTGTATGCCGAGCAAACTGCAGCACGTCACCTGCACTCACACACACACCTTGCAGACCTGTGAAAAAAACACTGCAAGGCAAAAGGAAGATGTACACAGCGGTTGGTAAAGTAGCCTGCCTAAAGCACAGTACACAAAATCGCAATCTCTAACTGTCCCTCAGAGTCAGCAGAGCAGCGTTCTGTCCCAAACAGAATTAACAGCACAGTGACGCTAAAATGGCGGCTTTATCCGGCAACAATACCTTCCTTGTGTCACGGTTAGGGTAGCGTGTGTCTATTATATGAGTGTCTGTAAAATGTAACGTTACGCAGACTTATTCTGCCCTTGGGACGCAAAAAATAAGACAGCAGTAATCATTTACTGTATAAAACTCCACCTATGCGCAACAAAACAAGCACGTTCCCTCTTACGGTTCCTGCGCTGACATGTGAGTAGGGAGTTTGGAGACGTTCCTGAATTTATCCCAGGTATCCAATCATATCAGGCCGATAGGAGAGCATTAAAACCACCCATGGTGGTGACTTAAATATGGTGAATCTAAACAGTGAAGAACTGTAGGTCGATGCGAATGAATGTGCGATCACATGACACACGTTTATAATAACCCTTGCTAGACACGAGTAACTTTGTAGACATTTTGACACACCTGAACCCAGATGGCAGTGAATATTAATTCTATTCGGCGCCACATGACTCTTGGTCCAGAATAGATTATATATTGCTAGCACACGAGCTATTAAGGGGAGTGGAAGAGGCAGATGTGCACAACGTCGCTAAATATGACCACGCGCCCGTATCAGTGTCCCTGCCAGATATGGTGCAGATGGGGCCAAACCAAACTTGGCGCTTCCCGACCTATTTGTTAATGGATGAGAAGTTTCGACATCACGTGAAGCAATGGTGTTTTTAATATGTAAGGGATAATGGAGATACTAGGGATAGGCCGGAACTTTTATGGGCAGCAGGGAAGGGAGTAATGCGCGGGAAACTAATAGGTTATCAGACAACGCTAAAAAAGAAGATTGCGACAAACTAATCGCAGGCTAGCAGGATATTACGCGATAGGTGTCACGCTGTCTAATGATATGTATACAATGTCAGTAAACTATTAATACAGGAACAACACTCTATACAACAACTAGTATAGCAACATCAGCATGTAAGTATAGAATAGATTTACCTGACACGATATCTGCTGAACTCAGGGTTAATCTTGAGGACTTGATGAGCTGAAACAGGAAAGAGGTGGACCGGGATCTAACCTGACCCTAAACTGGGGTCCTAACTAATCCCTCACCTTGGAGGTACTGATAATGGTTCAGAGGTCCAAGTCTCCAACCTAACCCTGTCTCCTATCAGACCCTGAACCCTGTAATCAGTCCTAAGAAGGATCCTGACTACCACCAAAGGGATATGGGCTGATCTCAGCTAAATACACAGATTAGACATATAAGACAGACAGGATAACACTCGCTTGCATACACACTCAAACACCGAAGGAACATAAATGGTCTGGGAAATAAACTCTAACCAAGTTGAGCTTAGAACAACTAAGGAGCTCACAACTAAAGTCTATACAGATTCATTCCTATCTGTGGTCTGCATGAAGGTTTCACTGGCAACTCCCCAAACAGACAACCAGGAATTTAAAGGAAACCAATCAACAAATAATCAATTGCAGCCGGGAGAAACTGCACCCAGTCCCAGCACCGAGCACAGACAGAATTAACTCCCTAGCTGCCAAACACAAAGAAACAGCAGCTCAGCTGTGAGAAGTCAAAATGTGCAACCGCGACGATCTTCGTGGCAATGCACACATGACAGTACCCCCCCTTCTACGAGGGGCCTCCGGACCCTCAGGGCCAGGCCTGCCCGGGTGAGTTCTGTGGAAGGTCCGAACCAAACGATCTGCATTAACATCAGACGCAGGGACCCACGTCCTCTCCTCTGGACCATACCCCTTCCAATGCACCAAGTACTGAAGGGACCGGCGATTCAGACGTGAGTCAATGATCTTTGATACTTGAAATTCCAAGTTACCATTGACCAACACAGGAGGAGGAGGTAGAGGTGACGGTATGACTGGTGCCACATACCTTTTAAGTAATGACTTGTGGAACACATTATGAATTTTAAACGTAGGAGGGAGGTCCAGACGAAATGCCACAGGATTAATTATGGAACTGATCCTGTACGGCCCGATGAATCTGGGACCCAGTTTCCAGGAGGGCACTTTAAGTTTTATATTCCTGGTAGACAACCATACCAGATCGTTCACATTCAGATCTGGACCAGAAACTCTCCTCCTATCAGCCATACGTTTGTAACGGTTCCCCATCGCACTCAGATTATTCAATACACCTCTCCACACAGAAGCAAGTGACGACGAGAAACGCTCCTCCTCAGGAACCCCAGAAGGGCCCCCCCCATTGAAAGTACAAAACTGGGGATGGAAACCATATGCCCCAAAAAACGGGGACTTACCAGTGGACTCGCTCCGCCTGTTGTTAAGAGCGAACTCTGCCAGAGGCAAGAAAGAAGACCAGTCCTCTTGGTTCTCTGAGACAAAACACCGGAGATATGTCTCTAAGCTCTGATTCAGACGCTCTGTCTGACCATTGGTCTGCGGATGAAAAGCCGAGGAAAATGACAATTGCATCCCCCGACGTAAACAAAATGCCCTCCAAAATTTGGACACAAACTGAGACCCCCTATCTGACACCACATCAGAAGGCAACCCATGAAGTCTAACGATCTCCCTAATGAACACCTGCGCCAGAGTTTTAGCATTAGGGAGTGCAGGAAGAGCAACGAAATGTGCCATCTTACTGAACCTGTCAACAACCACCAGTATGACAGTATTCCCTGACGACGGAGGAAGGTCCGTAATGAAGTCCATAGATAAATGAGTCCATGGACGCTCCGGAAGTTTCAAGGGTAAAAGGGTCCCAGACGGACGGGTATGAGGGGTTTTAGAGCGAGCACACACCCCACATGACGCGACAAAAGTTATAACATCTTTATTAGCATTAGGCCACCAAAACCGGCGAGAAAGGAGATCTAAAGTAGCCTTACTCCCTGGATGTCCTGCTAGAGCAGAATTATGATGTGCCTCAATAACCTTTTGTCTCAACAGATTTGGGACAAACAGTCTCCCTGGAGGTCCTGCAGGGGCGTCCCCCTGAGCCTCTAACACCTCCTCCTCAAGCTCAGAAAATACAGCCGACACTACCACCCCCTCCTGAAGGATAGGACTCGGGTCATCCGTTTTCCCGGCCCCTGGGAAACTGCGAGACAAGGCATCAGCCTTTACATTCTTAGACCCCGGGCGATAAGTGACGACAAAATTAAACCTGGTAAAAAACAACGACCATCGAGCTTGTCTGGAATTCAGACGCTTAGCGGATTCCAAATACAACAGGTTCTTGTGATCAGTAATAACGGTAACCGGGTGGACTGCCCCCTCCAAAAAGTGACGCCATTCTTCAAAAGCTAACTTAATGGCCAAAAGTTCCCTATTGCCGATATCATAATTCCTTTCGGCGGACGACAATTTCTTAGAAAAGAAAGCGCACGGATGCCATTTACCAGGGGACGGACCCTGGGACAATATAGCACCCACCCCTACGTCAGACGCATCCACCTCCACAATGAACGGCTGAGATGCATCTGGTTGGATGAGAACGGGTGCCGAAGCAAAACATTTCTTCAAAGAGGAAAAGGCTTGGCAAGCTTTGTCCGACCATTTAGAAAAATCCGTCCCTTTTCTTGTCATGTCAGTGAGAGGTTTGACGACAGATGAGAAATTACAAATAAATTTCCGGTAGTAGTTAGCAAACCCCAAAAAACGCTGCAGAGCCTTAAGATCCCCTGGCTGATCCCATTCAAGCACTGCTCTCACCTTTTCAGGGTCCATACGGAAACCGGAGGCTGACACCAAAAAACCCAAAAACTGAAGTTCCTGTACGGCAAATACACACTTCTCCAGTTTGGCGTATAGTTTATTGTCTCGCAAGATCTGCAACACCTGTCTCACATGCTCCTGATGAGACACAAGATCTGGCGAGTAAATTAGAATGTCGTCCAAATATACAACCACAAACAGCCCCACAAGTGACGAAAAATGTCATTAACAAAATGTTGGAATACTGCTGGTGCAGTAGTCAGACCAAAAGGCATGACTAGGTTCTCATAATGTCCCTCCGGCGTGTTAAACGCCGTTTTCCACTCATCCCCCTCTTTTATCCTAATCAGATTATACGCCCCCCTGAGATCCAATTTAGAAAACCATTTGGCGCCAACAATTTGATTGAAGAGATCAGGAATAAGTGGGAGCGGATACGGATCTCGAACAGTAATCCGATTAAGTTTGCGGAAATCCAAGCAAGGGCGTAGGCCTCCATCTTTCTTCTTCACAAAGAAGAACCCCGCGGCTACTGGGGAAGATGAAGGTCTAATATGCCCTTTGGCCAGACTTTCAGAAATATAATCTTTCATAGCCTGCCTCTCAGGACCAGAAAGATTATACAACCTAGCTTTAGGCAACTTAGCATCAGGAATGAAATTAATAGAGCAGTCATACACGCGATGAGGAGGCAACTCCTGACACCCCTCCTCAGAGAAAACATCCCCAAAATCCTCCAAAAAAGGAGGCAATGTACTAGGCACGACCGCACTGATGACTGTGTTCATGCAGTTGCTTTTGCAAAACTCACCCATTGGCTTATTTCTCTGGACTGCCAATTAATCACAGGGTTATGTTTAACCAACCAAGGAAGTCCCAACACAATGGGAGTAGGTAGACCCTCCAACACATAACAAGATAATTGTTCCCTATGTATTGCCCCTACCCGAAGGTCAATGTTATGAACCTCATGAACAAAGCTACCTTGGCCGAGAGGCCTGGCGTCAATGGAGAATATAGGGATCGGTTTGACCAATACACTCAGATGCATACCTTGAGCCTGAGCAAACTGAGCGTCAACCAGATTAGCCCCGGAACCACTATCAAGAAGAACAGACAATCTCTCCACTCTCGTACCAACTACCACCTCCACTGGTACAAGGAACTGAGAAGAACTGGCGGATGAAATACATACTCCCAGGTTGTCGTCCACCACACAACCTGGGATTAACAGTTTTCCGGCGACTTTTGGCTCAACAAGGCACGGGATGGACATTCTCCAACAAAATGTCCCTCTTTCCCGCAGAAAAAACATCTTCTAGTCCTGCGGCGTACCGCCAATCCCCTCCTACGAAATGATGTCCCTCCCAACTGCATAGGCTCATCCGAACAGACAAGGGGAACCTCAACATAAGGGACTTTAGTGGTAGGTGGAGAAACAACAGGGAGTGGGGTTACCTCACCCCTCTCCCGAAGCCGTCTATCAGTGCGGATAGCTAAGGCCATAGCAGCCTCCAGAGAAGGAGGAGACTCATACTGAGCCAAAACGTCTTTTAATTTATCAGAAAGCCCATGACAAAACTGGCTCCTAAGAGCTGGGTCATTCCACTGAGTATCTGTGGCCCATCTACGAAACTCAGAAGCAAATTCCTCTGCCGGACGATCTCCCTGCTGTATCTTACGTAATTTTGTCTCAGCAAGAGAGACCCGATCTGGGTCATCATATACCAATCCCAGGGCAGTAAAAAATTGATCTACAGACAGTAGAGCCGGGGATCCCGGAGGAAGGGAAAATGCCCAGGATTGAGGGTCCCCTTGCAGAAGTGAGATAACAATTCCCACTCTCTGCTCCTCACTCCCTGATGATCGAGGCCGAAGCCGAAAATACAATTTACATGCCTCCCGGAAGGTGAAAAATTTGTCTCGCCCACCAGTGAACCTGTCCGGGAGAGCTACTTTAGGTTCAACTCTGGTTTGCTCCAGGGGAGACAAAACTTTGGACTCAATGTCCGTCAGCTCCATGGATAATCCCTGCAACTGCAGAGCCAGCTGGGCTACTGGATCCATGGTAACTGGAGATAATTTTTATGGCCAGTGAAAATGTCACGCTGTCTAATGATATGTATACAATGTCAGTAAACTATTAATACAGGAACAACACTCTATACAACAACTAGTATAGCAACATCAGCATGTAAGTATAGAATAGATTTACCTGACACGATATCTGCTGAACTCAGGGTTAATCTTGAGGACTTGATGAGCTGAAACAGGAAAGAGGTGGACCGGGATCTAACCTGACCCTAAACTGGGGTCCTAACTAATTCCTCACCTTGGAGGTACTGATAATGGTTCAGAGGTCCAAGTCTCCAACCTAACCCTGTCTCCTATCAGACCCTGAACCCTGTAATCAGTCCTAAGAAGGATCCTGACTACCACCAAAGGGATATGGGCAGATCTCAGCTAAATACACAGATTAGACATATAAGACAGACAGGATAACACTCGCTTGCATACACACTCAAACACCGAAGGAACATAAATGGTCTGGGAAATAAACTCTAACCAAGTTGAGCTTAGAACAACTAAGGAGCTCACAACTAAAGTCTATACAGATTCATTCCTATCTGTGGTCTGCATGAAGGTTTCACTGGCAACTCCCCAAACAGACAACCAGGAATTTAAAGGAAACCAATCAACAAATAATCAATTGCAGCCGGGAGAAACTGCACCCAGTCCCAGCACCGAGCACAGACAGAATTAACTCCCTAGCTGCCAAACACAAAGAAACAGCAGCTCAGCTGTGAGAAGTCAAAATGTGCAACCGCGACGATCTTCGTGGCAATGCACACATGACAATAGGTACACGGCAAACAAGACAAGTTCATCAACACAGGTTAAAAATAGATGTAAGCAGGCTAAGGCTGACTTACACGTATGGGTATATCGACGAGAGACAAGCAGTAATAACAATTATAGAG
>JARQOD010000002.1:247376794-247470400 GCA_033576555.1 Oophaga sylvatica | reverse complement strand
GTGGGTAAAAGCAAAAGGGGGCTATTTGAAGTACCTAGAACATAAACTTTTTTCAGCTTTTTCACATTTTTTTGTAACGTGAAACTAAATTCCACATGTGTTAATTCTAGTTTTGAGCCTTCGTTATTCTACCATTTTCATGGGCATGAAAATACAAAAAAATCTTTGAATAAAGGTTTTCCAATTTTTGGGTTGACTGACATTGGGGAAAAAAGGTTTTGACCTTTTTTTTTGAAATTTCCATGAAAAAGACAAAACATCTATAATTTTTAAAGGGGTGGGTTTAAATTTTAACAGGGGAAAATAATATCTAAAATAAATCCAGAAATACATTGAAAATTAATACATTTATTTTTATTTTGCTGGGGAAATAAGTATTTGACCCCTACAACCATTAAGTTCTGGCTCCTGCAACCAGTTAGAACTTGAAATTTAAAATCTTCCCCTCTTTAAAAGACAGCTGTTTACATGTCCTTTTATAAAAGACTTCTGTCCAAAACTAATAATCATCAAATTCTAACTTCTACACAGGGGAAAGATCAAAAGTTCATAAGGAGTTGGGACAAGACAAGACCTGCACAAGCTGGAATTGGCTACAAAACAAAGTTTGCGTGGTGAGAAAAAAAATTTTGGGTGCAATAGTAAGAAATGGAAAAAATACAAAACCGGCAATCAACATGATCGGGGGCCCATGAAAATTCTCACTTTGTGGGATACCCTTGATTTGGGGGAAGGGGGAGATCACCCAAAAAACTCACATAGAAACTTTTAAATGTCTCAAGGCGGGCTTAGACCCAGTCCCCAAAAGAAACCATTGGTAAACATTATCCATAAAGGTTTAAACCCGCACCCCCCAAAGGTCCCCCTGCCAAAAGGCGATGGTGGGCCCATTTTTAAGTTTACCAATAACCCCTGTGAGTTTTTGGGAGAAGGTGCTGTGTTCAGAGAGGCAAAAATTAAAGTCTTTGGCCCTTTAACTTAACTCGCCATTTTTGGAAGGGGAAATTTTCTGCCTATTCCCAAAGGACCCCATCCCCACGTCAGCGGAGGGGGAAAAAATTTTTTTTTGGGGGGGGTTTTCTCTGCTAAGGCAGGGCTACTTCATCGCATCAGGGGAGAATGGAATAGACCCTTTCCCCTAAACCCCGAGTGACAACCTCTATCCCCCCCGGAAAAAAATTGGGTGGGGCGGGGTCTTCCAGCAAGACAATGATCCAAAACCTACAGCCAAAGGAAACAAAAGTGGCCCTCAAAAAGAAGCACATTTAAGCTCATGGAGTCCCTACCAGTTCCAGCCTTTTCCCATAAAAAATTTATGGAGTGAGTTGAAACCCAATTCCAAGCGACAGCCTCAAAATCTTAATGATTAGAAATGATTGAAAAGGGAGGGCCCAAAATTCCTCTGCTGTGCGCAAACCACATCCAAAAAAAATTTGTTGACTCGGGTTCCCCAAAAAGGGGTTTTTTGCACAAAGTTTTAAAAGCTTGTTTGCCAAGGGTCAATACTTTTTTCCCCTGAAAAATGCAAAAAAGGCTACTTTCCCCAAACGGGTTTTTTTGCGCGCGTTTCGGCGCACATAAAGGCTTAAAAAAACGCATGCAAACGTTGTAAACGCGGCAATATTTAGTCCTCAGCTTCGCTTCAAAAAAAAAAAAAAGCGGTTTGTCTGCGATTTCATGCGTTTTCGCATGCGTTTGCGTTTTTTGGTGCATGCGTTTTCTATTTGTCACATTTTCATCTCTGCCTCCATCATCTCTGCCTCCATAAGCTGTCTCCATCATCTCTGGCTCCATCATCTCTGGCTCTATCATCTCTGTCTCCATCATCTCTGGCTCTATCATCTCTGGCTCTATCATCTCTGGCTCCATCATCTCTGCCTCCATCATCTCTGCCTCCATCATCTCTGGCTCTATCATCTCTGTCTCCATCATCTCTGGCTCCATCATCTCTGGCTCTATCATCTCTGCCTCCATCATCTCTGTCTCCATCATCTCTGGCTCTATCATCTCTGGCTCCATCATCTCTGCCTCCATTATCTCTGTCTCCATCATCTCTGGCTCTATCATCTCAGACTCCATCATCTCTGCCTCCATCATCTCTGCCTCCATCATCTCTGGCTCCATTATTTACAGAAAAATCGCATGCGTGCAAAAGCGCTGACGAGCGCAAAGCCATGCGCACGCCAGCGCCCCCATAGACTGCAATGTTATTTTTTGCGCATAGCATGCGCACACGTGCGCACGCGGTTTTTAAAAGCGGTTGGGCGGAAAAAAATGCAACATGTAGCGTCTGGCGCGTATGGGCGCACACCGGGAAAATGCACAGCGCACGACAAACGCACATGAACGCGTGCAAGCGCTAGACCCTGCGCCCGCCATGTTAAAGATAGGGGAACATTGCGCATGCGTCCGATAGCGCAAGATGCGCTGCGCAAAAAAACGCAAGTGTGAAAGTAGCCTAAATTTATATAATTTATACAATGTGATTTTCTGGATTAAATTTTTGATATTCTATCTCTCAATGTTAAAATTAACCTGTCCTTAAAATTATAGACTGTTCATGTCTTTGTCAGTGGGCAAACTTACAAAATCAACAAGGGATCAAATAGTTATTTCCCCCACTGTAGCTAAACAGTGGGCCACCAGAGTCAGTTCCTGGTGGGCACTTGACACTTCAGTCCAACAATGGGCCTGTGTAGTGTCAAACAGGAACGTTGGGGAATAAGTAAAGTGAGCATTATTTTTTTATTATTGTCTTACAGCATTTGGGGAGGTTTTAAAAAATGTTTTCTTTTGTTGTGGCTGGACAACCCATAAAAAAATTCTGCGTCATTTAATGTGCTGTTTATTTTTTAGCAGGTGGATCCAGAGGAACAGATGTGCTATGCGGATCTTGATCTCAATCCAAAAAGACCTGGAAAAAATCGAAAGAAAAAAGCAAAACCAAAAAGTATCCGGAGTTTTAAAGAGATGGACAGAGCAAATGTTGATATCTTATCTAGATCTAGTATTTACTTGAACAGTGAGCAGCTTACAGCAGAATGTAGAGCTGAAGAAGAGCTGATTCACGATGACCCAGTGCGGATTTACCATTTGATGAAGGCAGCAAATAATGGATAATGAAGAAAGTCAATCTCATTCGTCAAATTAGGAGCCACACAGCTACATACAGAGTCCAATACCTAAAATACCACTGTTCGATCAAACTCACATGTCCTTCTTTTCCCTTTTGGTTTGTGTGTCTGTTTTAACTATCCGTTTCTCTAATATGGGGAAAAATTACCTATGCAATATTCCAAAGTTTCTCCTAGTATTGGTGAGTTAAAAATGGACAGAGATGCAATTCGGATGCCTTCTGTGTGCAGTCCATTTTTTAGGTTGGCAAATCGGATCAAAATAGGACATTATCCTTTTTTTATGTAGACCATCTGTAAGTAAAAAAAACAAATTTGGAGCGCTTCATAGAAAGTAATATGTTGGTGTGCTATCAGTGCAAAACACAGACAGTAAACAATGCCAAAAACATGTAACAAAACAGTCATGTGAATGAGGTTTTAGAAGAATAATATGGAATGAATAAAATGTGGGGCCAAAAAATATGTCCAAAAATATTGCATTATGTACAGTACATAAAATCAATCTACGGTATATATTATTTATAAGCTTTGACCAAGGCTGATAACTGCAGATTACAGTGTAGTAAGTGGAAGAACCATCACTATACTATACGGCCTTCTACAGGCCGTGATAAACGTTGACACTTGAACAAGAATCAGTTAATTTATCTAGACACAGGTAATATGTACAACTGTTAGCCTGAAATAGAAATTGTGCCATGTGAAGTAGATATATATAAAACAGGCAAGAAATTAGTGTATAGATAACACATGTCCTATTACACAGAGATGCAACAATGTGAATTGTGTTATGGAATGAACAGTGAAGCGGGTTTAATAAAGTGTGTCCATCATAATTCATGTATACTATAAACAGGTGTTTTTTATAAATGGCCAAGAAAACATCCTTTATTTCTAAACTGCATATAGCTGATGAAGACACATCTGATCTGCTGTACCACAAGGTATGAAAAGTTAACTGTTTATTCTTTATTTAGCCCCTTCAACCCAAAACCTGTTTTCACATTCCTGACCCTGCCAAATTTTACAATTTTGACTAGTGTCACTTTATGAGGTCATAACTCTAGAACGATTCAACGGATTCCAATGATTCTGAGAATGCTTTCTCATCACATATTGTACTTCATGATAGTAATAAAAAAAATTCAATATAACTTTCACTTATTTTTGAAAAAAAAAAAATTTTACAAAAATTTAGCAAATTTAGCAATTTTTAAACCTTTAAATTGTATGCCCTTAAATCACAGAGTTATATCAGACAAAATAGTTAAAAAATGATATTTCCCAAATGTCTACTTTACAATTTTTGAAACATATCTGTTTTTGTTAGGAAATAATAAGGTTTAAAAATTGACCAGCGATTTCTCATTTTTTCAACAAAATGGTGGTGGAAAGGGCAATGATGGGGAGGAGGAAATGGTGGAGGTGGTGGAAAGGGCAATGATTTCCTCTTTTATTATGTATAACACCGTCCCTTATTACGTACCATCCTCTCTAGTTATATATGGTGCCGTCCCTTATTATATAGCTTCCTCTGCTGTTATGTACAGCTGTCTCTTACATAGTGTATTCTTGTTAATTTTGTTATTCACAGTGCCCTCTTTTATTACATAGTCATCTCTCTTTTTAGATATAAAATTACTGCTGATGGAGCAACTGGTGACCAGACGACCAGTCCATCAGCTCCTCCATTAGAAAAGAAGCTTTCCATGCTCCATCAGCCGTCATTGCATTATACAGCTAACAAGACAGGACTGTTTGTAATAAAAAACAGGGCTCTATATTGTTAAGGGCCTGCGGAACGCACCTAATAGATATTAAGGAGAGGTGCGTTCGCAGCCCGGGGTCCACCGTGCAGGCAGAGCCTGCTGCTAGTAAGATGGCGTAAATAGGCAGTATGAGCGAACTCTGTTATCCCGCAGAATTACAGATGTAAACGCCGTAGCACTATATGGCGATATAAGCGGACTCTTTTAATTCACAGAGCCGCTGTAACAAAGACTGTATCCTGTTAGACTCACAGGGAACACAGATGACTGCTAAGCGGATTGCAGTCTGTGGTCATGCAAACAGAACCCAAGCAGTAATCTCCTCACCAAAGTAGCCGGTATTCTAATGGCGTTTTCAGCCGAGCCCTGAACACGTACATACAATCTCCTCACCGGAGGTGCCGGTATTTTAGGGGCTTATTTCAGCCAGACCTAACCACAAGCATACATGACCACACTGGCGCAAGCCTGTGACAGATTTGATACTAGCGCACGTCCGTGCTGTAAGGACAGCCTTTTATAGCAGCCATGAGAAAAAGACCTTCCAGGAAGGACCAATGGAAAGCTGCTTCAGAACATCAACAGCCACAGGACCTTACTGAAGGACCAATAGGAGTGGCAGCTGTATATGAGCATGTGACCCCTGATCTCCAATGGGAGATCTTGCTCTGTGCATGCTCAGTTGAAGCAACAAAGGACTTCGTCCTAAAGACGTCTGCTCGCCGCTGACCAGTACTGGCTACAATAGCAGAACCTGAAGAGGCAGCAGCAAGTCTCTGCACAGTATTAGACTGGGCGAGATGCTGGGACCGACGTCTTTGCTGAGCAGGCTCCACTGCGGCCGGAGAAGGATGGGGGACTGCAGCGGGACTGGTTTGAGACTCCCCTTGTGCAGCAGCGGGAACTCAAACCCTAACATATATAATCCAATATGTAAGGGATGGTAATGTACATAACAAGAGAGGGCGCTGTATAATAGGGGATGGCAATATACATAATAAAGGAGACTATGTAATATATATGTATGTGTGTGTGGCTACATATATGTATATATGAAGGGGACCCAGACACATGTCTTGCACAGTGGCCCCAAGCTGTCAGTGTCCGCCCTGGCCCATGATGTGCTTAGACAGTGGAAACCCCCAAAAGAGGCACAATTTTGGAAACTAGACCCCTCAGGGAACTTATCTAGATATGTGCTGAGCACCTTGAACTCCCAGATGCTTCACAGAAATTCATAACATTGAGCCAATGAAAATAAAAAAATATCATTTTTCCCATTAAAATTTTCTTTTAGTGACAAATTTTTTATTTTCACAAGGTAACAGGAGAAAATTGACCCCAAAATTGGTTGTGTAATTGCTCCTGAGTATGCAGATTCCCCATATGTGGGGGTAAACTACTGTTTGGGCTCATGACAGGACTCAGAAAAGAAGGAATGACGCTTTGAAATGCAAACTTTGATGGAATTTTCTGCCAGTGTCATGTCGCATTTGGAGAGCCCATGATGTGCCTAAATGGTGGAAAACCCCCACTAGTGACCCAGTCATGGAAACTAGACCCATCAAGGAATCTATCTAGATGTGTCGTGAGCAACTTGAACCCACAGGTGCTTCACAGAATATTACAATATTGATCTGTGGAAATTAAGAAAAAATATTTTTCACCCAAAAATGTTGTTTTAACCCCAATTTTTTTCTTTTTAACAAGGATAGCAGGCGAAAATGGACCGAAATTTGTTGTGCAATTTCTGCTGAGTATGTCGATGCCCCATATGTGGTCAAAAACTACTTTTCAGGCACAGTGCATGCTCAGAACGGAAGCGCCCTATTGGAGTTCAGATTTTGCTGGACTGATTTGAGGGTGCCATGTCAAAATGGCAGACCCCTAAGGTGCCAGAACAGACCCCACCAATTGGAGACCCCATTTTACAAACTAACCCTTTCAATTAATTCATCCAGGGGTGTTGTCATATTGACACCACAGGTGGGTCACAGAATTTTATACCATTGAGTTGTGGAGTAAAAAATAATTACATTTTTACCACCAAAATTTAGTTTTAGCCACATATTTTATATTTTCACACTGTGAAATGGGTAAAAATAGCACCAAAATGTGTCTCACAATTTCTGCTGAATGTGGAAATACCCCATATGTGGTTGTACAGGACTGCTTAACCACACGGCGGAACTCAGGAGGGACAGAGCGCTATTTGCCTCCTGTAGCGCACATTTTCCTAGAATAGTTTACAGACTCCATATACAGAGCCCCTAAATGTTAGAAGAGCAGAATACCCCCTCAAGTGACCGCATTTTGGAAATTATACCCCCAGGTGTAGTGATGATTTTGACTCCAAAGGTGTTTTCCAGAAACAAGCAGAAGTGGATATTGCTGAGTGAAAATTGCAAACTGCCATTGTAGTGACCAGTACATTGCAGTGACCAGTACGTTGTAGTGGCCAATACATAGTGCCTAGCTCATGCTTCTGCAAACATGGACCTGTAATTTAGGCGGGCTCTCATCGCTACAGAAATGCCAAACATGGGGATTCTAAATGTGGTTTAGGTACACTGTGGTGGTTAGAAGGGAGGTGGCATTTGGATTTGGGAGAGCAGAGTTTCCTGGATTTCTTTTGGGGGTTAGGAGCCATTTTGCTTTTATACAGCCTTTGTACTACCAGTAACGTGGAAGTACCCTATATTTCCATTTATAGATGACGGATCTGAGTGGGGACTTTTTTTGTGGATTGATTTGATGCTTTTGTTGGGAACATTTTACATAATGTTTGAGATCACATTTATCCGGCACTCTACGCTGAGCACTTATATCGGGGCTTCCATCTAAATCTTTGAGTGATGTGATTCAGATGAAACCCCCGAGGGAACCATTCACTAATATGAGGCAGCAGAGCTACTTTGGACTCCGTCTGGCCTCTGTTCAACGTTATCCTTCTTTTCAGAAGTGCACAAAACTATGGCAGACTGCACTTTTATTCATGCATAAAAAGACATACAACACTGGATCACAGGTCAGACGGCATTCACAGTGCCTCTATCTCCCTCATTATATTGAATCTTCCCCCTTAATCACATGTTTCAGAGATTTACATGCAAACACTGGTGTAAGCACTCAGAGCGGAGTGCAGGATAAATGTGAGCCGAGCCTTACTACAATCTTTGGGAGGCAGAATGAACAAATCAGCAGCAGGTGAAGAATTGGTTTTATTTACTTTTCATGCAGTTCCTCATGCAGTATAAATGATTAGGTGACTATTTTTCAGGTGAGTGCAATTACAGCGACACCAGATTTATATAGTTTTTTTATGTTTGGCTGCTGTCACACACTAAACACACCTTTTTTTTTTGCAAAAACATGACCATATTTTGAGACCTATAATTTCTCCATATTTTTGCTGACAGTGTCATGTGATGGCTTGTTTTTAGCAGGACGAAATGTAATTTTTATTGGTACCATTTTCGGACATATGATATTTTTTGATTGCACTTTATTCCAATTTTTGGGAGGCAGAATGAACAAACACCAGCAATTCACAAATTGTGTTATGTTTTTTTTGTGTCATTCCGCAGCCTTAGGCTGGGGTCACACTTGTGAGTGCAATGCGAGAAACTTGCGCAAGTCTCTAGCATCAATACCCGGCACTGCCACCGGCACTCGGACGTTCAGCTGCATAGAAATACATATCAGAAAAGGGCATCAAAGGAAATGCTAAATGGTGATGAGGGTATCCGTGTTATTTGGTGAATACACAATGTAAAATCATATAGGATAACAACCCTGAACAACCAAGAAACTGGACCAAAGTGATATTGTGTGGACAGTCGGAAAATTACATAAAGAAAAAACGATAAGGAGAACGCGCGTTGTGGAGGATGCCATCCAGAAGCAAACGTGCCACACTACCTTGTGAGTTATTCCCTACCTTGGTCTTACTATTTTATTATCTTTCTCATGATTTTCTGCAGGTTTTTTCACACTTCTATTTAGTGCTTCTATTCTGATGCTCTAATAACTATATTGTATACACATTTTTCCTTGCTATGGTAACATCATTAATTACACAGTTTTTATTTTGTGTTACCACTTGGTACTTTGATCTTTTGATGAGATGCACTATTTTTGATTGCTGATATAATAACATTATTCGCTATACTGCACTCAGCACTTTTTCAATTGACTCAGGTTCATGGATTCTTTTATATTTTTGTGACATTATGCACTTTGTGTTATTGATTCTTGTGAGTGTATACTCTTTGTTTACATTTTATACACCATAGTGTTTCTTCTCTTTTTTATACCCCTGGTTGTGCGTCCCCTTTTTTGTATTACGTCATATTTTATCTCTCCATTGCTAATTGTCCTGTTATCTTTTAACTGAATTGAATAATAAATTGTTTATCATTTTGGACTGTATGGTTGGTTCTCTTTTTCGTTTTTTCTTTGCATAGAAATACATGCAACTGCACACTCCAGACCGGAGTGCTGGCTGCGATTTTCTCGCATTGCACTCACAAGTGTGAGCCCGTCCTTACTGCGATCTTTGTGATGCAGAATGGTCAAATCAACAGCAGTTAAAGAATTGGTTTTATTTATTTTTTGCACCATTTCTTGTGCGTTATAAGTGATTAGACGGCTTTATTCATTGGGTTACTGCGATTACAGTAACACCACATGTATATAGTTTTTTTTATGTTTTGGTGCTTTTCCACAGCAAAAACTATTTTATAGAAAACATAATTATTTTTGCATCGCTTTATTCTGGGAGCTATAACTTTTTTATTTTTCAGTTGATTAAGGTGTGTGGCGGCTTGTTGTATGCGGACAAGATGACATTTTCATCTATGCCATTTTCATTTACATTCGTCTTTTTGATAACGGTATGATAATAAAGCATCATTTTTTTACAGTGTTCACTGAAGGGGTTAACTGGTGGGACAGTTGGTGGACGCGGGTGATACCAAATATGTGTACTTTTTTTGTTTTTTTTTCATAAAAATATTTATTTATGGGTACAATATACGTTTTTTTTACTATTTTGGATTTTTTTTATATTTTTGCAACTTTTTTACTTTCCATTTCTACAGTCTTTAAATGTTTTTATTAGATTTTATATTTAAACTGGGAGGGGAAAGGAACAGAATAGAAAGGGAGGGTAGAGTAGGGTAGTAGAAATGAACCTTATACAGGTTCGGGAAGATTAAAAACTAGAGAACCCTCAAACAGTCTCTAAGAAACATAACAAGAGACCCTAAATAAGGAAAAAGAATCTTTAAGTCGCCAAACCTTTTTTTTGTGGGATAACATTCGTGGAAAGAGATACAACACCCGATACCGCGACCGTCAGGAGTAAGCCTCAACATAAAGTATAGCCTAGCAGACCTAATTAATATGAAATTTATTATTCCAAGTCTTCCATTTTTTGGTATATTTGTGGATATGATTATTATTAATCGCAAATCTCCGTTCTAGGTCACTGTGTTGGCCTATCTTATCTAGTAGGTCGGAGAATTTGGGTACCTCGGGTTTTTTCCACCATTGTGCCAATATAGTCTTAGTCACTAAGAAGATGTGAATGATAACGTATCTAACCGAGCAATCGAGTTGCTCCATGTCTATTGAAAGAAGTGCTCTTTCTGGTGTGATTATGAAATCCTTGGAAAAAAGATTAATGTGCTGGGAAACCTGAAGCCAAAGGCCTTTGATTTTTGGACAGCTCCAAAACAAGTGGTGGAGATTTCCCTGATGTCCGCAACCCTCCAGCACAAAGGAGAATACTCAGAGTTAATGTGTGAGAGTCTGACCGGGGTGTAATACCATCTATTCATCAACTTAAACAAAACCCTCATGAAGGCTCATTGAAATGTTAGATTTATAGGTATTTTTGATGGCCCCGTCTCAGTTCTCTGGATGGATGTCAGTTCCTAAATCGGACTCCCATTTCTGCAGTCTGATCATTATTATAAAGAACTGAAATGTTGAGCAAAGTAATTAGATCATTTACTGTGCATAATCTATCTTGCTAGTTCTTGGTAACCCGGATGTCGTTATGACGACATTGGGTGACCAAGGCAATAATTGGGCCCCCGCTATGATGTCGCAGAGGGGTTTTCTTCCCTCTGCCTGCTTGCTAAATGCTGCAATCGCAGCATTTAAGGGGTTAAAGTGTCGGGAGCGGTGCATGCACTGAGTGCTGGGTGTCAACTGTCTGAATCAGCTGACATCTGGAGGCGCCTCTGTGCGCACAAATTGCCTGGACATATCCATACGTCCAAGGTCGATAAGTACCAGGCTATTTGGACGTATGAATACGTTGAAGGTCGGCAAGGGGTTAAAAAGTTGCACATAAAGAATCAGCCAAAAACACCTGGAATTGCTAAACTCTGAATGCAAAGTGGAAAACAAAAAACAAAAAGCCAGGTGAGCACATATAAAATAGAATTTAAAAAGATGCAAATAGACTAATTAATTGGTGCAAACAAAAAAGGGTGTAAAATTAGACAAAAAACAGGCTAAAGGCAATAATGAACCGGAGCTTGAAGGGATTGTACCACGAACAACGTACAATTTAATAAATAGATCTTAGAATAATAATAAGTTCCACAATTGGATGTTTAAAAGACATGTCCCTGTAGTGAGATAATCTTATAAATGTGCCCCTGCTGTATACTGTGTAATGGCTGTGTCTGACCATTCAGGGACATGGTCTGATCATACCACAGCTCCTGAGCAGGGGAGGAAGCAAAAGAGAGTATACTGATAGCACAGCATGGGATCACAGCTGCTGGTTGATGAAAACCAAGGCCGCCATTATGGGATTACTGCCCTTACTGCTGTAAGGGGCCCGGCGAGCAGCAGTACAGCGGAGGGGCCCGCAAGTCTGGGGCCCCTCTCTTGTGCTTCTGCTCACCGGGACCTATCATGCACTAAAGTGCTTTGCGGTGCGGCGCACATGTCGGCACTGCGGCCTGGGAGCTTTCTCGGAGCTCCACGACTGTCAAACCTTGATGGCTGCGCAGCTCCCACTCCCGCTGCCTTCTTTGTACTACGGGTCAGGTAATGGCTCATACACGATGATGTCATCACGTACGTGCAGACCTGTAAGAGGATGCAAGAAGCGGAGTTGTGCCTGCAGGGGATAGTCTGTGAGGTAAGTATGAAAAACGTTTTTGTTTCCTTTATAAAATGAATTAAATGGGTAAGGGGAGAAGGAGGGGGGGTTGCAAATGATGAAGTGGGGGGAGGGGAACTGCACATGATGAAGTGTGTTTGAGGGGAGCTGCGCATGATGAAGTGAGGGGGACTGCAGATGATGAAGTGGGGGAGAAGGACTGCAAATGATGAAGTGAGTGAGGGGGACTGACTGCACATGATGAAGTGGGGGAGGGGGACTGCACATGATGAAGTGGGGGGAAGGAAGACTGCACATGAAGTGAGATGCAGGGGGACTGCACATGACGAAGTGTGTCAAAGGGGGGACTGCAAATGATAAAATGGGGGGAGGGGACTGCACATGATGAAGTGGGGGGAGGAGGACTGCACATGAAGTGGGATGGAGGGGGACTGCACATGACGAAGTGTGTCAAAGGGGGACTGCAAATGATAAAATGGAGGAGGGGGACTGCACATGATGAAGTGGGGGGGAGGAAGACTGCACATGAAGTGAGATGGAGGGGGACTGCACATGACGAAGTGTGTCAAAGGGGGGACTGCAAATGATAAAATGGAGGAGGGGGACTGCACATGATGAAGTGGGGGGTGAAGGGGACTAGAAATAAAGTGAGGGGGTGGGGACTGCAAATTATAAAATGAGGGGGACTGCAAATGATGAAGTGAGGGAGGAAGAGGACAGCAAATGATGAAGTGGGAGGGGGACTGTAAATGATGAAGTGGGAGGGCGAGGGGGACTGCAAATGATGAAATGGGGACTACAAATGATGAATAGGGAGAGGTACTTCAAATGATGAAGAGAAGGGGAGGTGGACTGCAAATGATGAAGTGGTGGTGAGGGGGACTGCACATGATGAAGTGGGGAAGGGAGACAGCACATGATGAAGTGAGATGGAGGGGGACTGCACATGATGAAGTGTGTCAGAGGGGGGACTGCAAATGTTGGTGTGGGGAGGGGGACTGTACATGATGAAGTAGGGGGTGAAGGGGACTGCAAATAAAGTGAGGGGGATGGGGACTGCAAATGATGAAGTCAGGGAGGAGGAGAACAGCAAATGATGAAGTAGAAGGTGGACTGCACATGATGAAGTGGGGGAGGGAGACAGCACATGATAAAGTGAGATGGAGGGGGACTGCAAATGATGAAATGGGGGACTGCAAATGATGAAGTGGGGGGAGGGGTACTGCAAATGATGAAGTGGGAGGGCGAGGGGGACTGCAAATGATGAAATGGGGGACTGCAAATGATGAAGTGGGGGAGGGGTACTGCAAATGATGAAGTGAGGGGAGGTGAACTGCAAATGAAGTGAGGGGGACTGCAAATGATGAATTAAGTGTGAGGGACAGGGACAGCAATTGAATTGAAGGTGGGGAGAGCAAATGATGAATTGAAGGTGGGGGGTGTGGAGACTAGAGCAAATGATGACCTGGGGTGAGCAAATAATGATGAATTTTGAGGGTGGGGGAGTTAATGATGTATTGAATGTGGGGAGAACAGTTGATAATGAGTAAATGATGGGAGAGAGGAAGACATGACAATGAATTGGGACAGAAGGAGAATGCAAATATAATGAATTGGGGGAGCGGGAGTTACATAGTGGGGCTCGTTGAGAATGCAGTGACTGGTAATGAATAGAGAGAAAGAGTACAGGTGCTAATTAATTTATATATTTATTAGGTGGGGAAAGTGGCTATTTATAGCTAGTGGGGGCACAGTTGTGGATTATAATTTATATTTGGAATGGTGGGTTGCATAATAACTAATTGCACTGAAGCAAATTAGTGTGTGTTCTATGAAGTGTGAATAGCATAATGGCTTTTGGAAGAGAAAAAAACACATGTGAAGCTTAGCACAAGATTTGGTCAAAAATTGTGAGCCCATCCACCAATGTTAAGTTGATCTCATGATCGGATGAGTCCCTGACCTAACTGCCTAGTGTGAACACTTACCTCTGGCTAATAACTTGGTAAAGCCTATATTTATTGGAAGGTCGGAACCAAATGTGAATGGATGTAATTAAAACCACAGCATGGTGAAGGGCGGGGTGTCCATGTCAGAAAAAATAGTAGTACATGATAATGGAAAACTGACCGAACAAAAAGCCAGTCTGAACTAGTGCATACCAAAAACAATAACACAGTAAATAAGACAAAGGTTGCACTCAATTGCACTGAAGCAAATCAGTGTGTGTTCTATGAAGTGTGAATCGCATAATGGCTTTTGGAATGCAGAGATGAGTTCTGTCTGGAAGAAGTAATGGCGTTCTTCGCTGCATGAAAAAAAAGCAAAGATGGAGGACTTCAGCTAGAGAATTCACTGGTGAGTCAGTGTCTTACCTGTACACTGACACTGTACACTGTATACTATGTACAGAGCTCCTGTGTATAATGTCACTAGTGATCCCTGTATTACCTGTACACTGACACTATGTACAGAGCTGTTGTGTATAATGTCACTGGTGATCACTGTATTACCTGTACCCTATAGACTATGTAAAGAGCTCCTGTGTATAATGTCACTGGTGATCACTGTACTACTTGTACACTATAGACTATGTACTGAGCTCCTGTGTATAATATCACTGCTGATTACTGTATTACCTGTATACTGACCCTATATAATAAGCTCCTGTGTATAATTTCACTGGTGATCATTGTATTACCTGTACACTGACACTATATACAGAGTTCTTGTGTATAATGTCACTGGTGATACTGATTACTGTATTACCTGTACACTGACTGTAAATACAGAGCTCTTGTGTATAATGGCACTTAGTATTGTGTTTTTTTTATTAATGATAAGTATTGTAGTATTCAGTCACTATATGGTAGCAATAATATGTGGTCTGGTTATAGCGTGGCTGTATTACTTCCTTGTATGTGGTAGTATTCAGTCACTATGTGGTGGTAATATGTGGTCTGGTCATGGTGTGAGGGTATTTGTCTTTTGTATGTAGTATTAATGGTCATTTTAAAATAATCTATGTGACTCATTCCCTTAAAGAAAAATACATAAAAATATACCGAAAAAGAGTATTGGGTATTGGATATATTAATTTTTTTTAATAGGTAAGAGTAGAGTAGGGCCCGGCCAAATGTATACCTTGTTGTTGTGGCAGCTGAAAAAAGCTTTTGGCAAAAACAAAAGCTACTGGTTATGAATGTGATATGGTGTTTGATGGAATTGTTAATATCTGATTGGTGAGGATGTGGTGCAGAAGTTGAGTTTTTCCAAAAGTGGGCGATGGGACTATGGAAAGTTTGAGGGGTGGAGCTGGGGTGAAGCCTGAGCGGAGTCTCAAGGGGCCCGAAAATTTTGCAAGTATGGGGCCCTGAAATTCCAAATAGAACAAAACGTCATATGCTCAACTATGAAAGGTGCCTAAGTAAGTTCCCACACCATATATAGAGATAAAGAACACTTGACACTCAACTTATGGTGAATTTTTCTGGTTTTAATGCAGTCAAAATAGGTAGCAAGGAAACGTTTCTGCCCAACACTCGGCCTTCCTCAGTTACTACAGATGCTGGGTGTCAACTGTCTGAATCAGCTGACATCTGGAGGCGCCTCTGGGCGCACAAATTGCCTGGTCATATCCATACGTCTAAGGTAGATAAGTACCAGGCTACTTGGACGTATGAATACGTTGAAGGTCGTGAAGAGGTTAAAAAGTTGCACATAAAGAATCAGCGGAAAAAAAAACCTGGAATTGCTAAACTCTGAATACAAAGCGGAAACCAAAAAAACATAAAGCCAGGTGAGCACATATAAAATAGAATTTAAAAAGGTGCAAATAGAATAATTAATTGGTGCAAACAAAGAAGGGCACAAAATTAGACAAAAAACAGGCTAAAGGCAATAATGAACCGGAGCTTGAAGGGATTGTACCACGAACAACGTACAATTTAATAAATAGATCTTAGAATAATAATAAGTTCCACAATTGGATGTTTAAAAGACATGTCCCTGTAGTGAGAAAATCTTATAAATGTGCCCCTGCTGTATACTGTGTAATGGCTGTGTCTGACCATTCAGGGACATGGTCTGATCATACCACAGCTCCTGGGCTGGGAAGGAAGCAAAAGAGAGTATACTGATAGCACAGCATGGGATCACAGCTGCTGGTTGATGAAAACCAAGGCCGCAATTAGGAGATTACTGCCCTTACTGCTTTATGGGGCCCGGTGAGCAGCAGTACAGCGGGGGGCCCGCAAGTCTGGGGCCCCTCTCTTGTGCTTCTGCTCACCGGGACCTATCATGCACTAAAGTGCTGTGCGGTGCGGCGCACATGTCGGCACTGCGGCCTGGGAGCTTTCTCGGAGCTCCACGACTGTCAAACCTTGATGGCTGCGCAGCTCCCACTCCCGCTGCCTTCTTTGTACTACGGGTCAGGTAATGGCTCATACACGATGATGTCATCACGTACGTGCAGACCTGTAAGAGGATGCAAGAAGCGGAACTGTGCCTGCAGGGGATAGTCTGTGAGGTAAGTATGAAAAACGTTTTTGTTTCCTTAATAAAATGAATTAAATGGGTGAGGGGAGGAGGAGGGGGGATTGCAAATGATGAAGTGGGGGGAGGGGAACTGCACATGATGAAGTGTGTTTGAGGGGAACTGCACATGATGAAGTGAGGGGGACTGCAAATGATGAAGTGGGGGAGAATGACTGCAAATGATGTAGTGGGTGAGGGGGACTGACTGCACATGATGAAGTGGGGGGAGGGGGACTGCACATGATGAAGTGGGGGAGGGAGACTGCACATGATGAAGTGGGGGGAGGACTGCACATGATGAAGTGGGATGGAGGGGGACTGCACATGACAAAGTGTGTCAGAGGGGGGATTGCAAATGATAAAATGGGGAGGGGGACTGCACATGATGAAGTGGGGGGTAAAGGGGACTAGAAATAAAGTGAGGGGATGGGGACTGCAAATGATGAAATGAGGGGGACTGCAAATGATGAAGTGAGTGAGGAGGAGGACAGCAAATGATGAAGTGGGAGGGGGACTGCAAATCATGACGTGGGAGGGCGAGGGGGACTGCAAATGATGAAATGGGAGACTGCAAATGATGAAGTGGGGGAGAGGTACTGCAAATGATGAAGAGAAGGGGAGGTGGACTGCACATGATGAAGTGGGGGAGGGAGACTGCACATGATGAAGTGGGGGAGGGAGACTGCACATGATGAAGTGGGGGAGGGAGACTGCACATGATGAAGTGAGATGGAGGGGGACTGCACATGATGAAGTGTGTCAGAGGGGAGACTGCAAATGATGGCGTGGGGGAGGGAGACTGTACATGATGAAGTAGGGGGTGAAGGGGACTGCAAATAAAGTGAGGGGGATGGGGACTGCAAATGATGAAGTCAGGGAGGAGGATAGCAAATGATGAAGTAGAAGGGGGACTGCAAATGATGAAGTGGGAGGGCGAGGGGGACTGCAAATGATGAAATGGGGGACTGCAAATGATGAAGTGGGGGAGGTGAACTGCAAATGATGAAGTGAGGGGGACTGCAAATGATGAATTGAGTGTGAGGGACAGGGACAGCAATTGAATTGAAGGTGGGGAGTGTGGAGAGCAAATGATGACCTGGGGAGAGCAAATAACGATGAATTTTGAGGGTGGGGGAGTTAATGATGTATTGAATGTGGGGGAGAACAGTTGATAATGAGTAAATGGTGGGAGAGAGAGAAGACATGACAATGAATTGAGACAGAAGGAGAATGCAAATATAATGAATTGGGGGAGCGGGAGTTACATAGTGGGGCTCGTTGAGAATGCAGTGACTGGTAATGAATTGAGAGAAAGAGTACAGGGGCTAATTAATTTATATATTTATTAGGTGGGGAAAGTGGCTATTTATAGCTAGTGGGGGCACAGTTGTGGATTATAATTTATATTTAGAATGGTGGGTTGCATAATAACTAATTGCACTGAAGCAAATCAGTGTGTGTTCTATGAAGTATGAATAGCATAATGGCTTTTGGAAAAGAAAAAAAACACATGAGATGCCTAGCACAAGATTTGGCCAAATATTGTGAGCCCATCCACCAATGGCAAGGTGATCACAAGATCAGATGAGTCCCTGACCTAAATGCCTAGTGTGAACACTTACCTCTGGCTAATAACTTGGTAAAGCCTATATTTATTGGAAGGACGGAACCAAATGTGAAATGCGGGGTGTCCAAGTCAGAAAAAATAGCAGTACATAATAATGGAAAACAGACCGAACAAAAAGCCAGTCTGAACTAATGCATACAAAAAACAATAACAGTAAATAAGGCAAAGGTTGCACTGAATTGCATTGAAGCAAATCAATGTGTGTTCTATGAAGTGTGAATAGCATAATGGCTTTTGGAAGAGAAAAAAAACACATGAGATGCTTAGCACAAGATTTGGCCAAAAATTGTGAGCCCATCAACCAACGGCAAGGTGATCTCATGATCGGATGAGTCCCTGACCTAACTGCCTAGTGTGAACACTTACCTCTGGCTAATAACTTGGTAAAGCCTATATTTATTGGAAGGTCAGAACCAAATATGATTGGATGCAATTAAAACCACAGCATGGTGAAGGGCGGGGTGTCCATGTCAGAAAAAATAGTAGCACATAATAATGGAAAACTGACCGAACAAAAAGCTAGTCTGAACTAGTGCATGCCAAAAACAATAACATAGTAAATAAGGCAAAGGTTGCATTCAATTGCACTGAAGCAAATCAGTGTGTGTTCTATGAAGTGTAAATCGCATAATGGCTTTTGGAAGAGAAAAAAACACTTGTGAAGCTTAGCACAAGATTTGGTCAAAAATTGTGAGCCCATCCACCAATGTTAAGGTGATCTCATGATCGGATGAGTCCCTGACCTAACTGCCTAGTGTGAACACTTACCTCTGGCTAATAACTTGGTAAAGCCTATATTTATTGGAAGGCCGGAACCAAATGTGAATGGATGTAATTAAAACCACAGCATGGTGAAGGGCGGGATGTCCATGTCAGAAAAATAGTAGCACATAATAATGGAAAACTGACCGAACAAAAAGCTAGTCTGAACTAGTGCATGCCAAAAACAATAACACAGTAAATAAGGCAAAGGTTGCACTCAATTGCACTGAAACAAATCAGTGTGTCTTCTATGAAGTGTGAATCGCATAATGGCTTTTGGAATGCAGAGATGAGTCCTGGCTGGAAGAAGTAATGGCGTTCATCGATGCATGAAAAAAAAACAAAGATGGAGGACTTCAGCTAGAGAATTCACTGGTGAGTCACTGTGTTACCTGTACACTGACACTGTACACTGTATACTATGTACAGAGCTCCTGTGTATAATGTCACTGGTGATCACTGTATTACCTGTACACTGACACTATATACAGAGTTCCTGTGTATAATGTCACTGGTGATCCCTGTATTACCTGTACACTGACACTATGTACAGAGCTGTTGTGTATAATGTCACTGGTGATCATTGTATTACCTGTACACTGACACTATATACAGAGCTCTTGTGTGTAATGTCACTGGTGATTACTGTATTACCTGTACACTGACTGTAAATACAGACCTCCTGTGTATAATGGCACTTTGCATTGTGTTTTTTTTTTTAATTAATGATAAGTATTGTAGTATTCAGCCACTATGTGGTAGTAATAATATGTGGTCTGGTTATGGTGTGGCTGTATTTCTCCCTTGTATGTGGTAGTATTCGGTCACTATGTGGTGGTAATATGTGGTCTGGTCAAGGTGTAATATGTGGTCTGGTCAAGGGTATTTGTCTTTTGTATGTAGTATTAATGGACATTTTAAAATAATCTATGTGACTCATTCCCTTAACCCCTTTATTCCATCAGACGTACTATTCCGTCCATGTGACCCTGGACATAATTCCCATGGACGGAATAGTACGTCATGGGCAATCAGCTGCGCTCCTGGGGGGAGCGCAGCTGATCGCCGCCGGGTGTCAGCTGATTATCACAGCTGACACCCGTGATTGTGTGTCAGGAGCGGTCACGGACCGCTCCCGTCACATTAACCCTTGGCACACCGCGATCAAACATGATCGCGGTGTACCCGGGGCACAGGGGAGGATCGCGCAGACAGGGGGCTCCCTGCGCGCTCCCCTGAGACCCTCAGAGCAGTGCGATGTGTCGCGCTGTTCCGAGGGTCCGTCCTCCCTCCAGGTCCCCGGATCCAAGATGGCGCCGGGGTCCTGGAGGGAGGCGGCTTCCTCAGTGCCTGCTGAGAGCAGGCACTGAGAAGCCCGCAGCACTGCCAGAGCGATCGCTGGTGTGACAGAGTGCTGTGCACACTGTCACACCAGCGATCTGCTAAAATACAGTGATGTCCCACCCTGGGACAAAGTAAAAAAGTTAAAAAAATAAAAATAAAAAGTGGTAAAAAAAAATCATAAAAAAAAAAAAAAATATTCCCCAATAAATTCATTTCTTCCTGTAAATAAAAAAAACAAAACAATAAAAGTACATCTATTTGGAATCGCCACGTCCGTAACGACCCCCCTATAAAACTGTCCCACTAGTTAACCCCTTTAGTGAACCCCTTAAAAAAAAAAAAAGAAAACGAAGCAAAAAATCAATGCTTTATCATCATACCGCTGAACAAAAAGTGGAATAACACGCGATCAAAAAGACCGAGATAAATAATCATGGTACCGCTGAAAACGTCATCTTGTCCCGCAAAAAACGAGCCATCAAACAGCATCATCAGTGAAAAAATAAAAAAGTTATAGCTCGCAGAATAAAGCGATGCAAAAATAATAATTTTTTATATAAAATTGTTTTCATTCTATAAAAGCGCCAAAACATAAAAAAATGATATAAATGAGGTATCGCCATAATCGTACTGACCCGAAGAATAAAACTGCTTTATCAATTTTACCACATGCGGAACGGTACAAACGCCTCCCCCAAAAGAAATTCATGAATTGCTGATTTTTGTTCATTCTAACCTCCCAAAAATCGAAATAAAAAGCGATCAAAAAATGTCACGTGCTCAAAAATGATACCAATAAAAACGACACCTCGTCCCGCAAAAAATAAGTCCTCACATGACTCTGTGGGCCAAAATATGCAAAAATTATAGCTCTCAAAATGTGGTGATGCAAAAAACTATTTTTTGCAATAAAAAGCGTCTTTTAGCGTGACAGCTGCCAATCATAAAAACCCGCTATAAATAGTAAATCAAACCCCCTTTATCACCCCCTTAGTTAGGGAAAAATAATAAAATTAAAAAAATGTATTTCCATTTTCCCGTTAGGGTTAGGGTTGCGGCTAAAGTTAGGGTTAGGGTTGGCGCTAAAGTTAGGGTTAGGATTAGGGTTGGGATTACGGTTAGGGGTGTGTTAGGGTTAGGTTTGTGGTTAGGGTTGGGACTAGGGTTAGGGGTGTGTTGGGGTTAGGGTTGGAGTTAGAATTGGAGGGTTTCTGCTGTTTAGGCACATCAGGGGCTCACCAAATGTGACATGGCGTCTGATCTAAATTCCAGCCAATTCTGCGTTGAAAAAGTCAAACGGTGCTCCTTCACTTCTGAGCTCTGCCATGCGCCCAAACAGTAGTTTACTCCCGCATATGGGGTATCAGCGTACTCTGGACCACAAGAGTTATTGTGCAATTTGTCCCATTTCTTCTGTTACATTTGGGAAAATAAAAAACTGGGAGCGACAAAATCATTTTTGTAAAAAAAAAATGATTTTTTTGTTTTTACGGCTGTATGTTATAAAACTTCTGTGAAGCACTTGGGGCTTCATAACGCTCACCACACTTCTAGGTAAGTTCCTTGTGGGGTCTATTTTCCAAAATGGGGTCACTTGTGGGGGGTTTCCACTGTTTAGGCGCATCAGGGGCTCTCCAAATGCGACATGACGCCCCCAGACCATTCCATCAAAGTCTGCAATCCAAAACATCACTACTTCCCTTCCGAGCCCCGACGTGCGCCCATACCGTAGTTTATTCCTACATATTAGGTATCAGTGTACTCAGGACAAATTGGACAACAACTTTTGGGGTCCAATTTCTCCTGTTACCCTTGTGAAAATAAAATATTGGGGGCGAAAAAATCATTTTTGTAAAAAAAAAAGGATTTTTTATTTTTATGGCTGTACGTTATAAACTTCTGTGAAGCACTTCGGGGTTCAAAGTGCTCACCACACATCTAGATAAGTTCCTTGAGGGGTCTATTTTCCAAAATGGGGTCACTTGTGGGGGGTTTCCACTGTTTAGATGCATCAGGGGCTCTCCAAATGCGACATGACTCCCCCAGACCATTCCATCAAAGTCTGCAATCCAAAACGTCACTACTTCCCTTCCGAGCCCCGACGTGCGCCCATACAGTAGTTTACTCCCACATATTGGGTATCAGCGTACTCAGGACAAATTGGACAACAACTTTTGGGGTCCAATTTCTCCTGTTACCCTTGTGAAAATAAAATATTGGGGGCGAAAAAATCATTTTTTAAAAAAAAAGGATTTTTTATTTTACGGCTGTACGTTATAAACTTCTGTGAAGCACTTTGGGGTTCAAAGTGCTCACCACACATCTAGATAAGTTCCTTGAGGGGTCTAGTTTCCAAAATGATGTCATTTGTGGGGGGTTTCCACTGTTTAGGCAGATCAGGAGCTCTCCAAACACGACATGGCATCCAGCCAATTCTGCGTTGAAAAAGTCAAACGGCGCTCCTTCCCTTCCAAACTCTGCCATGCACCCAAACAGTGGTTTACTCCCTCATATGGGGTATCAGCGCACTCAGGACAAATTGCACAATAACTTTTGGAGTCTTGTTACCCTTGGGAAAATAAAAATTGGGGTGAAAAGATCAATTTTGTGGAAAAAATATGATTTTTTAATTTTACGGCTCTACGTTATAAACTTGTGTGAAGCACTTGGGGGTTCAAATTGCTCACCAAAGATCTAGATAAGTTCCTTAGGTGGTCTAGTTTCCCAAATGGGGTCACTAGTGGGGGGTTTCCACTGTTTAGGCACAGCAGGGGCTCTCCAAATGCAACATGGCGTCCAATCTCAATTCCAGCCAATTTAGGTTGGAAAAAGTCAAATGGTGCTCCTTCCATTCTGAGTTCTGCCATGCGCCCAAACAGTGGTTCCCCCCACATATGGGGTATCAGCGTACTCAGGACAAATTGGACAACTAATTTTGTGGTCCAATTTCTCCTGTTACCCTTGGGAAAATAAAAAATTAGTGACTAAGAGATAATTTTTGTGGGAAAAAATAGGATTTTTTATTTTCATGCCCGGGCATTATAAACTTGTGTGAAGCACTTGGGGTTCAAAGTGCTCACCAAAGATCTAGATAAGTTCCTTAGGGGGTCTAGTTTCCAAAATGTGGTCACTTGTGGGGGGTTTCCACTGTTTAGGCTCATCTGGGGCACTACAAACGGAACATGACCCCCATCAATGTTTGCATTCCAAAACGTTACTGCTTCCTTTCCAAGCCCTGCCGTGCGCCCAAACAGTTTCCCCCCCCCACATATGGGGTATCAGCGTACTCAGGACAAATTGGACAACACTTTTGGGGTCCAATTTCCTTGGGAAAAATCAAAAATTTGGGACTAAAAAATAATTTTTGTGGAAAATTGTTTTTGTTTTTTTTTCACACCCAGGCATTATAAACTTTTGTGAAACACTTTGGAGTTCAAAGTGCTCACAACAGATCTAGATAAGTTCCTTAGGGGGTCTAGTTTCCAAAATGGTGTCACTTGTGGGGGGTTTCCACTGTTTAGGCATATCAGGAGCTCTCCAAACACGACATGGCGTCCAATCTCAATTCCAGCCAATTTTAGTTTGAAAAAGTCAAACGGCGCTCCTTCCGTTACGAGCTCTGCCGTGCGCCCAAACAGTGGTTTTCCCCCACATATGGGGTATTGGCGTACTCAGGAGAAATTGCACAACAACTTTATCTGCCCATTTTCTCCTTTTACCCTTGTGAAAATAAAAAAAAGTTTGTAAAAGATAATTTTTGTGGCTAAAAAGTTAAATATTCATTTTTTCCTTCCACGTTGCTTCAGCTCCTGTGAAGCACCTGAAGGGTTAATAAACTTATTGAATGTGGTTTTGAGTACCTTGAGGGGTGCAGTTTTTAGAATGGTGTCACTTTTGGGTATTTTCTGCCATATAGACCCCTCAAAGTGACTTCAAATGTGAGGTGGTCCCTAAAAAAATGGCTTTGTAAATTTTGTTGTAAAAATGAGAAATCACTGGTCAATTTTTAACCCTTATAATTTCCTAACAAAAAAAAATGTTGGTTTCAAAATTGTGCTGATGTAAAGTAGACATGTGGGAAATGTTATTTCTTAACTATTTTGTGTGACATATCTCTCTGTTTTATGGGAAAAAAAATTCAAAGTTTGAAAATTGCAAAATTTTCAAAATTTTCGCCATATTTGCGTTTTTTTCAAAAATAAACGCAAGGTATATCGAGAAAATTTTACCACTAACATGAAGTACAATATGTCACGAGAAAACAATCTCAGAATCGCAAAGATCCGTTGAAGCGTTCCAGAGTTATAACCTCATAAAGAGACAGTGGTCAGAATTGTAAAAATTGTTTTTTAATAGGTTAGAGTAGAGTAGGGCCCGGCCAAAAGTATACCTTGTTGTTGTGGCAGCTGAAAAAAATCTTTTGGCAAAAACAAAAGCTACTGGTTATGAATGTGATATGGTGTTTGATGGGAATTGTTAATATCTGATTGGTGAGGATGTGGTGCAGAAGTTGAGTTTTTCCAAAAGTGGGCGATGGGACTGTGGAAAGTTTGAGGGGTGGAGCTGGGGTGAAGCCTGGGCAGAGTCTCAAGGGGCCCGAAAATTTTGCAAGTATGGGGCCCTGAAATTCCAAATAGAACAAAACGTCATATGCACAACTATGAAAGGTGCCTAAGTAAGTTCCCACACCATATATAGAGATAAAGAACACTTGACACTCAACTTATGGTGAATTTTTCTGGTTTTAATGCAGTCAAAATAGGTAGCAAGGAAATGTTTCTGCCCAACACTCGGTCTTCCTCAGTTACTACAGATGAGGTGAATGGAAATAAAATAAATAAATAAAAAAAGAATACAGCACTGTGATATATCATAAAAAAAATCAAAAAACAAAATAAGGTATATGCAATAATACGTAATATCAGGTCAGTAAATCTTGCAATAAGGAAATATGCAGAGAGTCCAATAAACATTGCTCATAGTTATACGAATGATAATGCTAACAATTGATAGAGATGTTATGAATAGTGGTGGAATAAATGGAGAAACGAAGTAGAGAAATACCAGACTGCAGTGATGAAGAAATTCGTGGTACAGGGTGGTAAATCAGATAATGGTATGTTTCTGTACAAAGAAGTACAAAAGAAGGAGGAATATTAATCCAGATACATTGTGGTATTCTATGGTATATGAGCTGATAGCAATCTTTATATATGACTTTTGTTATATGTCACTAACATATTTATTCTCCTTTTTCAGAGTCGTGTTTGCTGATGTTTGACACCACCCTCAGTCAGCTCTTCCAAAAGCTGCTGCAGGTGATTGACAGGTCTATCTCTTGCATGTAGATAGAGAGAGACCTGTCAGTCACCTCTAGCAGCTCTGGAAAGACATCCAGCCACAAGGTTAAAGAAGCACTCCCATCAACGTTTTCATCATCTTAGGGTCTGTGCACACGTTGCGGATTCCTAGCGGTTTTGCCGCGGTTTTTCGCGGCGGAAACGCCGCGAAACCGCGGTAAAACCGCTTACACAATACAACTCATTAAGGCCTATGGGATTCCGCAATGCTGTGCACATGCTGGGGGTTTTTCCGCGGCGGAATCGCATCGCGGGAGAATCCGCAGCATGCTCATTCTTTTTGCAGAACCGCGGCGATTCCGCCGCCATAGGAATGCATTGAACCAATTACTTTCCGCATGTGGCTGTGCCCACCATGCGCAAAGTAAGCGGTTCATGTGCGGATGGTACCCAGGGTCTGGAGGAGAGGAGACTCTATTTCAGGCCCTGGGTACCATATCCATGTAAAAACAATAATTAAAATAAAAAATAATGATATTCTCACCTTCCGGCGGCCCCAGCAGCTTTCCCGCCTCTCAGCGACGCTCCCGTTCCCAGTAATGCATTGCGAGAATCACCCAGATGACGTAGCGGTCTCGCGTGATGCTACGTCATCGGGGTGATTGTCGCAAAGGACGCCTGGGAACGGGATTGGCCGGGAGCGTCGCTGAGAGGCGGGAAAGCTGCGGGGGCCGCCGGAAGGTGAGAATATCATTATTTATTATTTTTTTTATTATTTTCTACATTAGACATTTTTACTATTGATGCGACATAGGCGGCATCAATAGTAAAAAGTTGGTCACACGAGTCAAACTCTTGTTTGACTCGTGTGACCAACCTGGCAGATCGCTTGTAAAACGCTAGCATTCTGCAAGCTAATTACGCTTGCAAAACGCTAGTTTTTAGCGGGAATACGCATACCTATAATATGCGTATTTCCCGCAGCAGGGAGGTGCGGAATTGCCGCGGAAATTTCCATGGCAATTCCGCAACGTGTGCACATAGCCTTAATGTATTGCTGTCATCATACTATATAGCACTGTGTACTTACAAATTGCTCATTTTGCTTTTCTACCCAGATACCGTATATACTCGTGTATAAGCCGACCCGAGTATAAGCCGACCCCCTAATTTTGCCACAAAAAACTGGGAAAACTTATTGACTCGCGTATAAGACTAGGGTGGAAAATGCAGCAGCTACTGGTAAATTTAAAAAATAGAAATAGATACCAATAAAAGGTAAATTTATTGAGACATCAGTAGGATAAATTTTTTTGAATATTCATATTGAATCAGGAGCCCCATGTAATGCTCCATACAGTTCATGATGATAATAATGATGCACAAAGGTCAATAATGGCCCCATAAGATGCTCCATAGAATAATATGCCCCATATGCTGCTCCGTAAAGGTTATGGCCCCATAAAATGCTCTATAGATTATGCCACCATATGATGCTCCATAGATTATGCCCCCATATGATGCTCCATAGATTATGCCCCATAAAATGCTCCATAGCTTATGCCCCCATAAAATGCCCCATAGATTATGCCCCCATATGATGCTCAATAGGTTATGCCCCCATATGATGCTGCATAGATTATGCCCCCATAAGATGCTCTATAGATTATGCCCCCATAAGATGCTCCACAGATTATGCCCCCATATGATGCTCCATAGATTATGCCCCATATGATGCTCTATAGATTATGCTCCATATGCTGCTCCATAAAGGTTATGGCCCCATAAGATGCTCCATAGATTATGCCCCTTATGCTGCTCCATATGCGCATATTCATGAATTTAATGAGCGGTACCATGTGATCGCTGGTGGAAGGAGCCTGAGATCGTGGGAGAAGCAGAGGGGCTGCAGAGACGCGATGGGGGGGGGTGAGCATGATCTGACACCCCCGCCCCCCTCCACTGCCGACCCCTGGCGTATATGACTCGCATATAAGTCAAGAGGGGGACTTTCAGCCTTAAAAAATGGGCTGAAAATCTCGGCTTATACTCGAGTATATACGGTAATTATTTTCTTTTCCATTAATTCAGTTTTCCATTAAGTCTATGACATCATGTGATTAAAAAATGACTAGCTGAATCCTTCTAAGTTCTATGTAGAAACATGAGGTCAATTTTCCCTGTATGACGCATCAGTCGCTGCAAAAATCAATGACGGGGGGAGGAGGGAGCAGACAAAAAGCAGCTTTGTCAGGAGTTGGAAAGGAATGATATTCGCAGGGACAAGAGACTTTCTGTTTCTACATAGAGCAGATAAAAGAGAAGAATTAAATGGGTAAAAAGGCAAAATGAGCAATTGTAAGTACACAGTGCTATATAAAATGATGATTGCATCATATTAAGAGGATGAAAACTTTGATGGGAATGCTTATTTAACCCCTTCCCGTCATGCACTGTACTGGTACTGCTCTGCGGGAACTGCATTCCCACAAACAGCAGTACTATTATGGCAGCATGATCGCATGGCTTCATGGTGAGCGCCATGGCGATCGCGTGCAGGTGTCAGCTGTATGTGACAGCTGACACCCAACAGCAATGCCCACAATTGGTGCTATCACCGATCGTGGGCATTTAACCTCTCTGATGCGGCTTTAAGTATTGACAGCAGCATAGAGAAGCATCGCGCAGGGAGGGGACTCCCTGCATGCTTTCCTCAGAACAATGCAATGCGATCACTTTGTTCTGAGGTTCTCCTTTTAGACACCGGCTCCAAGATGGCTGCGGGGTCCATCCCGGTTCTGCAGGGAGGTGGCTTCTCAGCCTCCTTCACTGCCTGTCAGATCGCTGATACTGGGACAAAGTAAAAAAAAAAATATTAGCGTGTGTCAAAATATTTTAAAAAAAATTTCTAAATAGAGAAACAAAATAAATAAAGAAATATTTTTCCAATAAATATATTTCTTTATGTAAATAAAAAAACAATAAAAGTACACATATTTGGTATCGCCATGTCCGTAACGACCTGCTCTATAAAACTATCCCACTAGTTAACCCCTTCAGTGAACATCATAAAAAAATAATAAAAAACGATGCAAAAAGCAATGCTTTATCATCATACCGCTGAACAAAAAGTGTAATAAAACGCGATCAAAAAGACGTATGTGAATAAAAATGGTACCGCTGCAAATGTCATCTCGTCCCGCAAAAAAGAAGCTGCCACACAGCTCCATCAGCAGAAAAATATAAAAGTTATAGCTTTCAGAATAAAACGATGTAAAAATAATTATTTTTTCTATAAAATAGTTTTTACAGGTACATGTCTCCAGAAGCATGAGCTGGGCATAACGTACTGGTCACTACAACAGCAGTTTGCAATTTTCACTCAGCAACATCCATACCTCCCAACCGTCCCGGATTGACTGGGACAGTCCCGATTCTGACCCTCCCACACTCTGTCCCGGCGGGACAGCATGTGTTCCGAAGTGAGAGGTGTGTGCATGAGATTTCTTAAATCTCATACAGTTTTCTGGTGCTGTGAAATGCAGCTGAAATTTTGCATAAAAAAAATGCAGCGAGAAAAAAAATGCTGGAAAACGCAATGTGTAAACATAGCCTTACACAGATTATAGACATGTTACTATTTAAGATGCTACTTGTTAGGAGTTAACAAAGAAGAACATGCATATATACAGGGATCACCAAATAAGATAAAGTCAATCCATACAAAGTTTATTGAAGATCAAAAAGATAAACACACATGTTTAAAAACAGTTAAAAAACCACTTATGGTAAATACAAGAAAAAAGTACAAAATAAAGAGTTAAATGCTCAAAAATACTCACACGCCTATAATGATACAAATGTAATGAATAAAACACTGACACTGTTTTTTTTCTTGTATTTACCATGAGTGGTTTTTTAACCCCTTAGTGACAGAGCCATTTTGCAGCTTAATGACAGGGCCAATTTTTACAATTCTGACCACTGTCACTTTATGAGGTTATAACTCTGGAACGCTTTAACGAATCCCGCTGATTCTGAGATTGTTTTTTCGTGGCATATTGTACTTCACGTTAGTGGTAAAATTTCTTTGATATGACTTGTGTTTATTTAGGAAAAAAACGGAAATATGGCAAAAATTTTGAAAATTTAACAATTTTCAAACTTTAAATTTTTATGCCCTTAAATCAGAGAGATATGTCACACAAGTTTCTTAATAAATAACATTTCCCACATGTCTACTTTACATCAGCACAATTTTGGGACCAAAATTTTTTTTTGTTACGAAGTTATAAGGGTTAAAAGTTGACCAGCGATTTCTCATTTTTACAACACCATTTTTATTTTAGGGACCACATCACATTTGAAGTCACTTTGAGGGGTCTATATGATAGAAATAGCCAAAAGTGACACCATTCTAAAAACTGCACCCCTCAAGGTGCTCAAAACCACATTCAAGAAGTTTATTAACCCTTTACGTGCTTCACAGGAACTGAAGCAATGTGGAAGGAAAAAATTAACATTTAACTTTTTTTGCAAAAACTTTACTTCGGAACCTATTTTTTTTTTCACAACTGTTAAAAGAAAAAATGAACCACAAAATTTGTTGTGCAATTTCTCCTGATTAAGCCGATACCCAATATGTGGGGGTAAACCACTTTTTGGGCGCACGGCAGAGGTTGCAAGGGAAGGAGCGACATTTGACTTTTTCAATGCAGAATTGGCTGGACGCCATGTCGTGTTTGTAGAGTCCCTGATGTGCCTAAACAGTGGAAACCCATCACAAGTGACCCCATTTTGGAAACTAGACCCCCTAAGGAAGTTATCTAGATGTGTGGTGAGCACTTTGAACCTCCAAGTGCTTCACAGAAGTTTATAACATAGAACAGTGAAAATAAAAAATCATATTTTTTCCACAAAAACAATCTTTTCACCCCAATTTTTATTTTCCCAAGGGTAACAAGACCCCAAAAGTTTTTGTGCAATTTGTCCTGAGCATGATGATACCCCATATGTGAGGGTAAACCACTGTTTGGGTGCAAGGCAGAGCTTGGAAGGGAAGGAGCGCCGTTTGACTTTTTCAGCGCAGAATTGGCTGGACGTCATGTCGTGTTTGTAGAGGCCCTGATGTGTCTAAACAGTGGAAACCCCCCACAAGTGACCCAATTTTGGAAATTAGACCCCCTAAGGAACTTATCTAGATGTGTGGTGAGCACTTTGAACCTCCAAGTGCTTCACAGAAGTTTATAACATAGAACCGTGAAAATAAAAAATCATATTTTTTCCACAAAAACGATCTGTTCACCCCAATTTTTATTTTCCCAAGACCCCAAAAGTTTTTGTGCAATTTGTCCTGAGCATGCCGATACCCCATATGTGGGGGTAAACCACTGTTTGGGCGCACGGCAGGGCTTAGAAGGGAAGGAGCGCCGTTTGACTGTTTCAAACCAAAATTGGCTGGAATTGAAATTGGACGCCATGTCGAGTTTGGAGAGCTCCTGATGCGCCTAAACAGTCGAAACCCACCACAAATCACACCATTTTGGAAACTAGACCCCTTAAGGAACTTATCTAGATGTGTGGTGAGCACTTTGAACCCCCAAGTGCTTCACAGAAATTAATAAACGTGAAAATAAAAAATCATTTTTTTCCTCAAAAATTATTCTTTATCCCGCTATTTTTTTTTATTTTCCCAAGGGTAACAGGAGAAATTGGACCCAAAAAGTTGTTGTGCAATTTTTCCTGAGTACGCTGATACCCCATATGTGGGGTGAAACCACTGTTTGGGCGCATGGGAGTGCTTGGAAGGGAAGGAGCGCCATTTTGTAATGCAGACTTTGATGGAATGTTCTGCGAGCGTCATGTTGTGTTTGCAGAGCCCTTGATGTACCTAAACAGTAGAAACCCCCTGCAAGTGACACCATTTTGGAAACTAGACCCCCAAGGAGCTTATCTAGATGTGTGGTGAACATTTTGAACCCCCAAGTGCTTCACAGAAATTTATAAACGCAGAGCGTGAAAATGAAAAATCATTTTTTTTCTCAAAAATGTTTTTTTTAGCCAGCTATTTTTTATTTTCCCAAGGGTAACAGGAGAAATTAGAACCCCAAAATTGGTGTGCAATTTGTCCTGAGTACGCTGATACCCTATATGTTGGGGTAAACCACTGTTTGGGCGCACGGCAGGGCTCGGAAGGAGGAGAGGCGCCATTTGACTTTTTGAACGCCACGTCGTGTTTGGAGACCCCCTGATGTGCCTAAAAAGTGGAAATCCCTCAATTCTAGCTCCAACCCTAATCCCAACACACCCCTAACCCTAATCCCAACCCTAATCCTAACCTAAATCCCAACCCTAATTCCAACCCTAATTGTAACCCTAACCTTAATTGTAACCCTAACTCTAATTGTAACCCTAACCCTAATTTTAACCCTAACCCTAATTGTAACCCTAACCCTAATTCTAACCCTAATTATAACCCTAACCCTAAGGCTAGGTTCATTTTGCGTTTTACCAGCCCGTTCAACACATAGCGTTGACGGGCTGGTAACGGTATAGCATAACGCGATCGCGTTTTGCTATACCCGCTAGCGCAGAGGAATCAGCAGATGATTCATCTGCGCTAGCGGTGATGGAGCCCAGACGCTGCAGCCCGCGTCCGAGGCTCCGTCACTGAATGATGGCATGTCGCAAACGCATGCGCCCTCAAATGGGGGTGAATGGCAGCGCTAACGGACTGCGTTACACCGCGTTATACCGCGGTGTAACGCAGTCCGTCGAACGGACTGCCATAAAGCAGTATGAACCCAGCTTAACCCTAACGCTAATTATAACCCTAACCCTAATGCTAACCCTAACCCTAATTATAACCCTAACCCTAATTATAACCCTAACAGAAAAATGAAAATAAATATAATTTCTATTTTTTATTATATGTACTAACTAAGGGGGTGATAAATGGGGGGGTTATGTACTGTTTTTTTTATTTTGATCACTGTGATAGTTTATCACAGTGATCAAAATGCACTTTCTGGAGAATGAATGAAAAAAATTTTGAATCTGCCGCCAAGCAGATCGGCGGGCGCATGCCATTTTTTTTTTTTTGCAGGAAGAAGACGCCGGGATCCTGGGGCCTGCGGGAGGACGGAGGACACGTAAGTATACGGGGGGCGATCGGGGGACCTGGGGACCCTCATTTTCTCCCCTCTGATGTGTGATCACATCAGAGGGGAGAGAAATCTTTTTTTTTTTTTTGCGATCGCGTCTATGCTTGCATAGACGCGATCGCAACACCGGGATCGGTGAATACCGACCCAGATCATGTTCTCTGGGGTCTCGGCTACCCCCGATAGCCGAGACCCCAGAGAATATTTGCCCATCCCCCTCCCAGCACAGCGGCACATAGCGGCGGGCACACTGAGCATGCGCCCGCCATTTTCTTCATCGCGCCGGCCCGAGGGACACCGGAGGGCCCTGGGGCCACATGCAGGACATCGGGGGCCACATGGGGGTCCCGGGGACCCTTTTTCTCTGTCCTCTGATGTCCGATGACATCAGAGGACAGAGAAATTAAATGGCACAACTTTTTTTTTGTTGCGGTCGCTGTTATAGGGTTAATAACGGCGATCGCAACATCGGTGTCGGTAAAAACCGACCCGATTCATGTTCTCTGGGGTCTCGGCTACCCCCGGTAGCCGAGACCCCAGAGAAAATGCGCCTCTGGGGGGCGCTATTCACTTTTTCCACAGCGCCGTTAATTAACGGCGCTGTGGTTTAAGTACCCTTAATGACCGCCGTTAAAAGGCGTATCGGCGGTCGTTAAGGGGTTAAACTGTTCTTAACTCCTTAATGTCCATGGACGTGTTCAGTCCATCATGGCAAGGTGTCAGTTTTGGCACCTTGACGGACTGTGCACGTCCAGCCTTTATGACAGCTGACAGGCACGGCAAGCGTGCGGGGACCTTTGCAGTCGGTCCCCGCACCTACAGCGCTGTGATTGGTCAGTCAATGTGACTGACCAAACACAGCAGCGATCAGGAAGAAGAGGCTGAAATTTCAGCCTCTTCTGCCCAATCAGTGCAGGAGCTCAGCGCTGCAGTGGCCGAGCTTCCTGCACTGCGCCCTCGCCGCCCCTGGCTGTTAACCCCCTGACTGCTGCGATCGAGCGCGATCGCAGCGCTCAGGGGGAGAGGCAGAGGGTCGGGAACTCCCTCTGCCTCAGATCGGCCTCCCCGCAATGTATTTGCAGGGCCTGATCTCTGCCTTGATGACCCGGAGTTGTCATGACAACCTCAGAGTCATCTAGCTACTGAAAGCCGCCGTGACCATGGTCACAGCAGCTTTCACCATAGGTACAATGCATTGCAATGCTGGAGCATTGCAATGCATTGTAACTGCAATCAAAAGTAAAAAAGTGAAAGTCCCATAAAGGGACAAGGTAAAAAAAGCATTTTTTTAAATAAAATATTAAAAAATAATACAAAAATTCCCCTAAAAAAATACACATTTTTATGTAATAAAAAAAACAAAAATAATGCACATGTTTGGTATCACCGCGTCCGTAAAAATCCCATCTATAAAAGCGTAACCCTAGTTAACCCCTTCAGTGAAAGCCATAAAAAAAAGCACAAAAAAGTAGTAAATTATACTTTTCCAAGCGGTATCATCATACCGCTTGGAAAAAGTGCAATAACACGCGATCAAAAAGACGGATATAAGTAATCATGGTACCGCTGAAAACTCATCTTGTCCCACAAAAAACAAGCTCTGCCATGTGCCCAAATAGTGGTTTACCCCCACTTATGGGGTATCAGCGTACTCAGGACAAATTGCACAATAGCTTTTGGGGTCCTATTTCTCCTTTTAGGCCAGCGTCACACTGGCGAGTTTGATGCGAGTAAGTCGCACGACTTTCTCGCATCAACACCCGGCACGGCCGCCTGCTCTCGGACCCGAGTGTGCCGCTGCATGTATTTCTATGCAGCCGCACACTCGGGTCCGAGAGTGGGTGGCATTGCCGGGTGTTGATGCGAGAAAGTTGTGCGACTTACTCGCATCAAACTTGTGAGTGTGACGCCGGCCTTACCCTTATAAAAATAAAAATTTGGGGGCAAAAAGATTATTTTTGTGCAAAAAAATATGATTTTTTTATTTTCATGGCTCTACGTTGTAAACTTCTGTGAAGCACTTGGGGTTCAAAGTGCTCACCACACATCTAGATAAGTTCCTTTGGGGGTCTAGTTTCCAAAATGGAGTCACTTGTGGGGGGTTTCTACTGTTTAGGCACATCAGGGGCTCTCCAAACGTGACATGACACCGCACACCATTCCATCAAATGGCGCTCCTTCCCTTCCGAGCTCTGCCATACGTCAAAATAGTGGTTTACCCCCACATATGGGGTATCAGCGTACTCAGGACAAATTGCACAATAACTTTTGGGGTCCTGTTACCCTTTGGAAAATAAAAATTGGGGGTGGAAAGATCATTTTTGTGGAAAAGACATGATTTTTTAATTTTACGTCTCTACGTTATAACCTTCTGTGAAGCCCTTAGGGGTTCAAAGCTCTCACCACACATCTAGATAAGTTCCTTGGGGGGTCTAGTTTCCAAAATGGTGTCACTTGTGGGGGTTTCGACTGTTTAGGCGCATCAGGGACTCTCCAAATGAGACATGGCGTCCAATCTCAATTCCAGCCAAAAAAGTCAAATGGCGCTGCTTCCCTTCCAAGCTCTGCCATGCGCCAAATAGTGGTTTACCCCCACATATGGGGTATCAGCGTACTCAGGACAAATTGCACAAAAACTTTTGGGGTCCTTTTATCCTTTGTAAAAGAAAAATTGGGATGAAAAGATCTTTTTTGTGGAAAAAATATGATTTTTTAATTTTATGGCTCTACGTTATAACCTTCTGTGAAGCCCTTGGGGGTTCAAAGTGCTCACCACACATTTAGATAGGTTCCTTGGGGGGGGTCTAGTTTCCAAAATGGGGTCACTTATGGGGGGTTTCCACTGTTTAGGTACATCAAGGGCTCTCCAAACGCGACATGGTGTTCGCTCTCGATTCCAGCCAATTTGACATTCAAAATCTCAAATGATGCTCCTTCCCTTCTGAGCACTGCCGTGCGCCTAAAGATTGGTTTTCCCCCACACATGGGGTATCGGTGTACTCAGGAGAAATTGTACAACAAATATTGTGGTTCATTTTCCCCTGATACCCTTGACAAAATTTAAAAAATTGTGTCGAAAGAAAAATTTTGGGAAAAAAGTTAAATGTTAATTTTTTCCTTCCACATTGCTTCAATTCTTCTGACGTACCTAAAGGGTTAATAAACTTCTTGAATATGGCTTTGAACACCTTGAGGGGTATAGTTTTTAGAATGGTGTCACTTTTGGATATTTTCTGTCATATTGAACCCTCAAATTCACTTCAAATGTGACATGGTCCCTAAAAAAAATGGTTTTGTAAATTTTGTTGGAAAAATGAGAAATCGCTGGTCAATTTTTAACCCTTATAACTTCCTAACAAAAAAAAATTTTGGTTCCAAAATTGTGCTGATGTAAAGTAGACATGTAGGAAATGTTATTTATTAACTATTTTTTGTGACATACAGTACAGACCAAAAGTTTGGACACACCTACTTTGAAGAACCTAGAATATAAGACATATTTTCAGTTGTTTCACACTTTTTTGTAAAGTGTAATGTATAATTCCACATGTGTTAATTCATAGTTTTGATGCCTTCAGTGTGATTCTACAATTTTCATAGTCATGAAAATACAGAAGAATCTTTGAATAAGAAGGTGTGTCCAAACTTTTTGTCTGTACTGTATCTCTCTGATTTAAGGGCATAAAAATTAAAAGTTTGAAAATTGCAAAATTTTCTAAATTTTTGCCATATTTCCGTTTTTTTCATAAATCAACGCAAGTCATATCAAAGAAATGTTACCACTATCATGAAGTACAATATGTCACGAGAAAACAATCTCAGAATCGCCAAGATCCGTTGAAGCGTTCCAGAGTTATAAGCACATAAAGTGACAGTGGTCAGAAATGTAAAAATTGGCCTAGTCATTAACCTACAAAATGTCTTGGTCGTTAAGGGGTTAAACATGTGTGTTTATCTTTTTGATCTTCAATAAACTTTATATGGATTGACTTTATCTTATTTGGTGATCCCCGTATATATGCATGTGTTTTGTTTCTTGTTCATCTTTGTTAGGGTGAGTTTCCACGGTCAGGAAACGCTGCGTGTTTGGCGCTGTGCCAAACACGCAGCGTCCAGATGTTACAGCATAGTGGAGGGGATTTCAAGAAATCCCGTCTCCACTATGCGTAACAACACGCAGGCGGGAGACCTGCGTAAACGGACATGCGGCGCGTCTTTTCAGACCGCAGCATGTCCTAGCGTGTTGCGGCGACGGTGCGTCACCGCAACAGAATTTCACACAGGGCTATGTAGCCCTGCGTTCTTTCCGGAGGTGTTCCGGAGGTGTCCTGAACACCTCCGGAAAGAGCGCGCGTTAGAAAGGGGGCGGGGCTTAGACGGAGCGGAATTTCCGCTCCGTCCAAAGCGCTGTGGTTCCGGACCGTGGAACCACAGCCTTAAGCTATCTCACGTGCAGGGAGCGATCCCAATCTAATATATTTAGGTGGTGCCCGCTTACTCTAATATTGCTAGTTAGGGGTTAAACACAGGGGTTGTGTGGTACACACTATCTACTTATAAATGACTTTAAAGTCACATGAAGTTACACATCATCAGATATGTGCAGAGTGGTATGGTAGAAGAATTTCGCTACATCCAAAAGTTTAGCAAAGGAATCCACATTTCCACTGACACATCTAACATCTCAGATGCAGTGCTGTAACACTAGATGTCAGTATAAGACTATAAAACTAATACATGTGCTCGGCCATGGGCCAGAACATTAACGCCTGCCAGCTGTACTGCCGCACATATCTTTCTACTGTAGGTAAAATAAAGCAATATTTTATGTTTACTGTCAATGAGGATGTTTGCATTCTGTAAGAGAAATACCATATATAGAGTCAAATCAAGCCCACCTTTTATTGCATAAAGACATCCATCTGTTTATGCGAGCAGTTTAGTATTTATGTCAAATGTATTCTACTTTAAAACTACCAAAATGGTATAGAAATACATTACTATTGTGTCTTGGCAAGAAAGAAAGAAAAAAAACTGGTATATGAAATAAAGACCATAGAATTTTGTATGTAAAAACTGGCATTCTTCAATGGCAAAACTTGAAGCTTGTGGGCCCCTGTGCAAAATGTCTAACGTGTCCCCAAATGTCAAGGTTTGCTAAATAGTATTTTTTGTCTTCTCATATGGGCTAAGGGGAACTTTTGGCCCCCCTAGGCTCCAAGGCCCGGGTGCGACAGCAACCCATGCACCCACCATAGAGTAGTAATAGAAGTTCAAGCAATTCAGTTCCTACACAGTTTTCCTTGAATTGTGACTCCACCAGCCACCTGGAATGCAGGAAACTACAACACAGGCCCACTCACGTGAAAGGATCTCTTTTTCTGTTCACTGCTCTAAAATGGTACTGGGAATCAGGGGTGGACACAGACAAAGATGCAGATTAGATATTAGAAAAAACTTTTTGACAATGAGAGTAATCAATGAGTGGAACAGGCTGCCATGAGAGGTGGTGAGTTCTCCTCCAATGGACGTATTCAAACAGAGGCTGGACAGACATCTGTCTGGGATGGTTTAGTGAATCCTGGATTGAGCAGGGGGCTGGACACAATGACCCTTGAGGTCCCTTCTAACTCTAACATGCTATGATTCTATGAGAAGAGGGCCTCTGTGCAAGTACCTTATGCAACCCAATAATTTGTCTGTGACAAGCTTTTTCTTCTTCAGAGGTGGAAGTAGGACTCCTTGACCCTTGGGCTCTAGTGCGGCTGCACAGGTTGCACTGATGGTATGTCGGCTCCTGCTTGGTATGATCCTATGGAGACAGAAGGCCAATGGGAACTTGATCCCTCAAACTTAGAACTGAGGTCCTAAAGGTCAACGCAGGACAGATCATAATATTATGGAATATCCAACCAATATTCCATAGTTTTAGAAGATGTGTGTATGCTAAGGGAAAGGTTCACATGATCCCAGCCGTTCTTTGTGCTGTCCGTGAGCACAATGGACTGGACTGTAAATGGACAGCACACTGACCAATGTTCGCGTATTTGCTAGAGCATGAGTGATTTTCCACATAGTCTGTTCCACAGACGTGATAGTGAATATTGCAATAGGAGGCAGCTCCTGCACTTGTCCACAATGATGGAGCTGCACACAAGTCTGAATTCTGCCTTGGAGAAATATGTTGCTAACACATCAGCAGTTTAAAATTGTCAGCTTTCTTGCAAAGCTCACAGAGCAGTGTGATGCCTATGGGATGTCATCATGTATCGCTTGTTAAAGGCAGTCATTAATATAAGTAAAAGGAAGAAACTGAAAAACAAACATAAAATAAACATAAAAAGCGAAGAAACTGAAAAACAAACATAGAAAAACATGAAAAGCATTGTATTTTGTGGCTGGGCGAAAAGCACTTGCTGATAAGATGGTGCAAGCCACATATGTAGATACATAGGGGGATATACCGTACTGTATCTACTTACATAGAAAGGAATGTATATGGAGATAATTCATTTTTATAACAAAGTGAATGTAAACAGCAGACATTGTGGATATACTACGGTAATTACCCAGAGGTCAATCACAGAATAGAAAATTACATTTTCTATGCACAAACCATAGTCAGCTTGAATGGGAGCCTGACTGCATGAGTACAACCAGATACATTATTTTCTGAAACACGTGTTTCAGAGAAAATATACTTTGATGATCCGACCATAGCCAGACACCAGACATGTCCGGCCAGTTCTTCACGGTGCCGCTGCAGGTAATTGACTGGTGTCTTCCTATGTACACACAAGGGAGAGACCTGTTACCTCCAGCAGCGCTAGAAAAAGCTGGTCGGATTGTCAAAGTATATTTACTCTGAAACGGTGAAAACAGAATCTTTATCCATGTGTGTTCTATTGATGAACTATCCTGAAATATTAAAAACAAATCATTTTGAAAAAAATAATTAATGGGAGTTAGTTTTGTGTTCTCAATAGTCTAATTCAGAGCATAATATACCCGGCCCAATTGTACAGGAAGGTTACTGTGTAGCCCTGGTGGTAGGCACACGCAGTACCCTGGAGAGTGTATGGCGAGACGGCAGTTTAATGCTAAATATCCATTCACTCGACACACACTAGACACACCCCTAGGGTAGTGGAGTATACTCTAGAGGGAGTGGTCAAGGTAGTAGGTGTTAGAGTGATTAGTCTAGTTCCTGTCTTTGGACAGTGAGGACGTGTGGAGTAGAGTCTAGACTTCTTTGTGAGAAGACGTTTGGAGGGAGGAAAGAGTCTAGCCTGCTTATTCACCAGTTCATATCGTGGAGTCTGGTATAGGTGTTTGGAATACACCTTAGTCTAGTCAGAGCTGTATCACCTTCTCAACACATACTGAGGAAAGAAGAAGTATTAGCACGGAAAGTCTTCAGCATCCCTGTCTAAAGGACAGTATCAGGTTCAGAGACGTGCTCCTGCCTGTGATAACTGAGCATCTGTGGCTAACTTCATTGGAAGGAAAAGGAAAGAAGTGACTGCTCGACCCTTGGCTAGTTTTGAGTGCTTATGTTACCAGCGTGGACAAGGCGAAAGGCAAGTGGATTTATAGGATTAGTGCTACAGGATTGCAGAAGTCCAGCACATTGCACCCGGTCACTGGGGACCGAAGGGTCACTGTTGTTTCAGGCACGGTGATAGGAAAACCAGGAATCTACCGGACCCTAGGTCGCGGCAGACAAGCCCCCTTATAGTCAGTACGTAACTGGGGTCAGGGGGAGTGAAGACTTTGAAGTTCTGCAGGACAAAATAAGAATTCAGCTCCTTCACAGGAAGGCCCCTAACACTAAGCTGACTGGGCAGGTACAGCTAAAGATTAGCTGGAGATTAGAGGGAACTACGCTTCAGGCTGGTTGTACTCGTTTTATTGGAGTTAAAGGAGGCCCCTAACTTGTCCAGCTGCCGTCTCAAGATACACTCTCCTTGGATCAGCCTCCCTGGGACCTGCCTTATCATCTTGCAAGTAAAGGTATGGAAAGACGCTGACCGTGTGAGACTGTGTTCTTTATCTGCACTCGACTTCACTACTCACATAGACTTTGAGGGACCAGTCCCACCTGTAGGGGACCCGACATCTAGCTGCCTCACCATCCCCTCAGAGATCTACAGCAGCGCTGGTACTAATTACCAGAACACTACAGGTGGCGTCACGAACTGTACATAAATCTATCCCCTGTAAATATATCCCCAACATACGCCAGACCGCCCGGGCCACAGACCGAGCCACAGCTACCTGTGACAAGGATCCCCATAGACTTCCATGGGCTCGGCTCTGAGTACCCCATTGCCCTGGTAACCCACAATTGTGGTGGCGGGTCGACACAACTTTGGCGTCACGAACAGGATGCGAAACTCGCGAAATTGCGAGCCCTGTGTGCCTAAGGACTTGTTTTTGTGAAAAAGGACTGTTTGCACTTTTGGCGCCAAAATCGCCATTTTTGTCGCCATATTCGCGCCCTCAGGCGCTGGAGAAGAAGGTGGGCGTACCTTCGTGGGCGTCTACCCCCCTGTGGCGCGAAGAAAATGCCTGCCCTCTCAAAGTGCTATTACAACATGCGGTCCTGCCCTACAGCAAAGGAGGTCCGCCTCCTCTTCACCTTCCCTGCGAGGAGGAGGAGACGCAAACCCCACCTCCACGGAAGAGACCGGATGTCTCCGCAGGAAGAAGAAAGAATCTTCTGGAACATGATGGAGGCAGGACGTGTGCAGCCGAGCGGGGCAGCGGAGGAAGGCAGGCCCCGTGCCCCCGCCAAGCTGCCATCGGCATCGGAGTCTTATGTGATCCTGCACCTGCAACAGGCGTTGCTAGAGATTCAGGAGGAGAACGCACGCCTAAAGAAGATGGTCCAACCTGGACTGGAGGAGATTGAGAGACGCCGATGTAACCTGCTGCAGTGGCAACTAACGAACACGGCGTCCTCTCCCCTCAATGAACCCCCACGATTCCAAATACCGAAGAGTCTGCTGCCCAAGGCGAAGGAGCAACCGGAGGCTGCCCCCGAAAGTACCGTTCCCGATCCCACTGGTGAAGCGGTGGAGGCGGAGGAGGTTGAGGAGGTACAGCCAATCCCGGAACGCCCGCCCGGCCAAGAGGCCGCAGCAGATTATCGGTCCCCGGCAGGGACACCGGAGGGGTCCTGTCCGTCACTACCAGATGTGGACTGGGACGAAATGGCGCGCCTGGATGACGTCGCCTACACCGCCCAGTGGGAACAAGAATGGCGGAGTCGTGAGGAGAAGAAGAGGCGTCAGCAGGAGGAAGAGCGGGAAACTCAGAAGAACCGCCAGCGACAATATGCCGAGCTGATTGCTGACAAGGAGACTGTCCGTCGCGACAAAGGTACCTTACGGGAACCGCGGCGGCGGGGGTGTGTGGCTGAGTTCCAGCTCCGGAAGGGCTGGGGCTTTATCCGTGAACCGGGCCTCTACCCAGCGGTCTTCGTCAGCAGGCGTGACGTAGAATCCCACCTGCCGCAAGGTCATCCCGGGAGGGACTTAGCGAATGGAGATATCGTCACCTATACGCGGCATTGGGGAATGAAGGGGTGGTATGCCCTTAACGTCGCCATCGTCCGCGACCCCGTCCCAGACGCAGGTACCGTCACCATTACCGCCGCGTCCCCGGTCCCAGTTCAAGCAGCATCCGGCCGTGCCCCAGCATCGCCCCCTGCAAAGTCATCGCAACAAGCGACCCAGAGTTCATCGCAAGTTAAAGCCACCTCCACATCGCAACATGCGACCCAGTTTAGATCGCAAACCCTGACGCGGTCTATATCGTTGACTGTGATGGAGACGCAATCGGTGTCACGCGGAGAGAGTATACCCGTTGCGCCCCTAGAGGTTCGCACCAGAACTGTCGCGACCCAGACCCTGATCGCAGCACATGATTTGCTGGTCTTGGGATCTAGGGCTCATTGCATCATTCCAGCCCCCGGGGTGGAAAATGTAGTGGAAAAGTGTGATGAAAATGAATAAGATAGTAAGAAATGTGGTGAGATCCCTATCGGATCTACCAAAAGTAAAAAGCAAAAAGTTTAAAATGTTTTGAAAAAGTTTGCACAGGTTATATATAGTGAATATATATTTCTAATTATAGAATGCCCGGCTGGGTAAATGATAGATGATAAATGATAAACAGTTGCACTTTTATAATGCGATTTAATATAATATGTCTTTCTTTACAAATGGACTTTTGAGGTTAAGGACTATGCTAACCCAGAACTTTCTTGTACATAGTTGCGCTTCGGTGCCCTATCTTGGTTTTACAAAAACCATCCATAACTACCTCTGAAAAACAAAACCCGTGTGGTGTGGCACTGAGTGAGGTCTGCAATCGGACGTCCTGCAGCCCACCCAGGACCCACGTTGAAGGTTTGGTGCGGGTCCTTCACAAGTATATTGTATATTTATTTATTGAATGCTATTTGATACTATTTGTATTTTTCTATAAAAGTTTGCAACGTTCAAGGTGTTCTCACCTCCCGGATGGGAAGATGTTATTGTTAAATGTTATTGCATAAACAAAATGTCTTTTGTATTTTACAGCCCGGGAGTGCTGTCGTTTACCATGGGGGAATGTGTAGCCCTGGTGGTAGGCACACGCAGTACCCTGGAGAGTGTATGGCGAGACGGCAGTTTAATGCTAAATATCCATTCACTCGACACACACTAGACACACCCCTAGGGTAGTGGAGTATACTCTAGAGGGAGTGGTCAAGGTAGTAGGTGTTAGAGTGATTAGTCTAGTTCCTGTCTTTGGACAGTGAGGACGTGTGGAGTAGAGTCTAGACTTCTTTGTGAGAAGACGTTTGGAGGGAGGAAAGAGTCTAGCCTGCTTATTCACCAGTTCATATCGTGGAGTCTGGTATAGGTGTTTGGAATACACCTTAGTCTAGTCAGAGCTGTATCACCTTCTCAACACATACTGAGGAAAGAAGAAGTATTAGCACGGAAAGTCTTCAGCATCCCTGTCTAAAGGACAGTATCAGGTTCAGAGACGTGCTCCTGCCTGTGATAACTGAGCATCTGTGGCTAACTTCATTGGAAGGAAAAGGAAAGAAGTGACTGCTCGACCCTTGGCTAGTTTTGAGTGCTTATGTTACCAGCGTGGACAAGGCGAAAGGCAAGTGGATTTATAGGATTAGTGCTACAGGATTGCAGAAGTCCAGCACATTGCACCCGGTCACTGGGGACCGAAGGGTCACTGTTGTTTCAGGCACGGTGATAGGAAAACCAGGAATCTACCGGACCCTAGGTCGCGGCAGACAAGCCCCTTATAGTCAGTACGTAACTGGGGTCAGGGGGAGTGAAGACTTTGAAGTTCTGCAGGACAAAATAAGAATTCAGCTCCTTCACAGGAAGGCCCCTAACACTAAGCTGACTGGGCAGGTACAGCTAAAGATTAGCTGGAGATTAGAGGGAACTACGCTTCAGGCTGGTTGTACTCGTTTTATTGGAGTTAAAGGAGGCCCCTAACTTGTCCAGCTGCCGTCTCAAGATACACTCTCCTTGGATCAGCCTCCCTGGGACCTGCCTTATCATCTTGCAAGTAAAGGTATGGAAAGACGCTGACCGTGTGAGACTGTGTTCTTTATCTGCACTCGACTTCACTACTCACATAGACTTTGAGGGACCAGTCCCACCTGTAGGGGACCCGACATCTAGCTGCCTCACCATCCCCTCAGAGATCTACAGCAGCGCTGGTACTAATTACCAGAACACTACAGGTGGCGTCACGAACTGTACATAAATCTATCCCCTGTAAATATATCCCCAACATACGCCAGACCGCCCGGGCCACAGACCGAGCCACAGCTACCTGTGACAAGGATCCCCATAGACTTCCATGGGCTCGGCTCTGAGTACCCCATTGCCCTGGTAACCCACAATTGTGGTGGCGGGTCGACACATTACAACTTAGTTTGGACAGCATGAATCCCCAGATAGGTTGCCTTTAAACAGAAAATAACACTTTAACAGTAGGCCACAGGAAGAAATAAACAGCACCATAAGGCCTATAAAACGTGACAGCATTTTTGTGCATTAGAGTTTTTTTGTTTATTTGTCAGTTTCTATTTTGTGATTGGACACTGAACAATCAATGTTATACTTCTGATGTTTGGACGTTTGCTCTCCAGGCTGTTCTTTTCAGATTTTTGATTAATCAGAAAGCTAATTAATTTATGGTGTTATATTTAATGCAATATCTTGAATATTACCTATAATGTAGCTAGGATGTGATATAAGGAGGTCAGAAGATAAATTCCCTGGAGATCAGCTCTGAACATCCTGATCTAGTCCTGCAGACATGGTCACTGCTGCGTTCTGTCATTGGCTACAATGGTGACACTGTCCAGGCCTAAGGAGGAAGCAAGGGGCCAGCGGAGAAACTGACAGCAGGATAGATGGGTTATCAAAAAAAGTTTCAGGAGTGAAGAACACTCTTAAATTATGATCTGATTAGGTACTTAAAATGGTTTTTCGCTCTTCATTAAAAGCTACTAATGAGATGCTATCCTGAAAAAAAGAATTAAAGAAGCTGTTTTTACCGCCATAGTCTGCTCTTCACTCACTGCTCCGATGGTCTGCCAGACCGGAAGTAATCACATCATGACCATCAGTGACCTGACCATTGAAGCCACTAATTTGCTTCAGGATCAAGTAACTGGTGATTAGTGATGAGCGAGTATACTCATTGCTCAGGTTTCCCTGAGCATGCTCGGGTGATCTCCGAGTATTTTTGGCGTGCTCAGAGATTTAGTTTTCGTCGTCTAACCTGCATGATTTGCAACTGCTAGACAGGCTGATTACATGTGTGGAATGCCTGTTTGTTAGGGAATTCCCACATGTATTCAGCTTGTCTAGCAGCCGCAAATCATGCAGCTGAGACAACGAAAACTAAATCTCCGAGAACTCCAAAATACTTGTGCGATCACCCGAGAATGCTCGGGGAGACCCGAACAACGATGCTCTCCTATCAAAATCCTCCTAATATATTGCAGTCATATTATATAGCACTGTGTACTTACAATTGATCATTTTGCCTTTTTTCCCAGCTAATTCTTCTCTTTTGCATTAGGTCTATGACATCACGTGATTAAAAAATGACTAGCTGAATCCTTCTAAACTCTATGTAGAAACAGGAGGTAAATTTTCCCTGTATGAGTCATAAGTCACTGCAAATGTCAATGGCAGACAGAGGTGGGAAGAGCAAAGCAGCTTTGTCAGAAGTTGGAGAGGAATGATTTCTGCAGGGACATGAGACTTCCTATTTTTACTAAGAGCAGAGAAAATAGAAAAATTTACTGCGTAGAGAGGCAAAGTGAGCAATTGTAAGTGCACAGTGCTATGTAATATGATGACTGTAGTATACCAAGAGGATAAAAAGTTTGATGGTAGTGCGTCTGTAAGTCATAACATTAGTAACTTTTAATAAAAAGTAAAAAAATTATTTAAGTAAGATTAAGGATCATGACATGTTGTGGGTTAACAATGTTCTGATACTGAAAATAATTTTTTAGTTGTCAATGTACTGCAGAGCTTAGGCTAGTTTCACATTTGCATCTATGTGCGCAGTGTATCATCCACAACCGCAAATGTATGCAAAAACGCAGCATTTGCATGCATTTTTGCGCTTTTTATACGCATGCGTTTAATAGGAGAATGCTTTTCCAGGAGAATTTCCTTGGCACAAGCCATGACCAATGGGCGTGTCTCATGGAAATTCTGTTTATAGACCCTTGTACAGATGAAATCCTCATCTTTTGCAGCTGTATCCAGCGTCAAGATGGATCTTCGCATGGAGAGTTTCTATCGTAATCAGGATTTGGATGTGAACTTGTTTTTTGCCTTTGCATTTGCTTGTGAACAAGAAAGGAAAAGAGAAAGCAACACCCCATTGTTGAAGTCTGAGAGAGCCGTTGGAGCCTACCACTCCTTATATTGTGAGCTCCGTGAAAACCCGGATAAATATTTTGAGTACACGAGGATTTCTCAACAGAGCTTCAGTGATTTTCTGCTACATGTACAAGGTGCTATCAGCAGGCAGGACACACAGCTATGTAGAGAAATTTCCTGCTGAGGAACGTCTGCTGGTGACCCTAAGTTACGTAATTTTTAAAAAGAAACGCCTGTCATAAATATTATTGTTCTGCCATGTCCTTATTTTATTTTTCCTTTTTCTGTTCGGCAAAACACATGTCATAAATATTATTGTTCTAAAAGACATGTACTTAATGTTTTTTTTCTTTCTCTGTTCGGCAGATTCCTGGCTACCGGAGAGAGCATATCATCGCTCCATTTCCAATTCCGGATTGGAGTTTCCACCCTTTCTGGGATTGTTGCAGACACCCTTTCCACCCTTTCTGGGATTGTTGCAGACACCTGCCGGGCTTTGTGGGATGTTCTGCATGAGGAATTTATCCCCCTACCCACCCCTGAAATCTGGCAGGAAAATGCTGAAAAATTCTGGGAAATTTGTAATTTCCCAAACTGTTTGGGAGCTGTGGACGGCAAACATATTTGAATTACCAAACCGGCTGGAACTGGATCCGAGCATTTTAATTATAAAAAATACTTTTCTATTGTGCTCATGGCAATTGCAGCTGCTGACAGTAGATTTGTCGCTGTGGACATTGGATCTTTTGGACGTTGTAATGACTCACAGACTCGGACATGGGCCAACGTTTGTATGGGAATAATTTCAATTTCCCACTGCCACGACCTCTTCTCAACATTGAAGGACCTCCAATGCTGTTTTTGTGGTTGGGGATGAGGCCTTTCAGATGTGTGCCAACCTCCTTAAACCATACTCCATTTGGGACTTGAACCACACAAAAAGGATTTTTAACTATCGACTGACAAGGGCATGAAGAACTGTGGAGTGTGCCTTTGGTTTGCTGGTATCTAAATGGCAGATTTTGGGAACAGCCATTAATCTAAAATTGAGACAATTGATGATGTTGTCAAAGCGTGTGAGGTTCTGCACAACTACATCATGGCTAAAGAGCGATCTAACATAGAACTTGATGAACCTCTTTCTACCCCATTGCCAGATTACCGACATCACCCTCTGAGGACAACAGTACAAGTTTCCCAAATGAGGGATACATTTGCTGCCTACTTTGTTTCTGATATTGGACGTGTGCCATGGCAAGATGAAATGGTTTAAGCCAGTAAAATGTTCCTGTAATATTATGTACCTGTAATGTTATATACCTGTAATGTTAAAATGTACCTGTTATGTTTGATGACTGAAATAATAAAACACCTCTAGTTAAACACCTGTTCCAAAGTGTCCTCAACATTACAATACTTAGTTTTTGTGCTCACCGGTTCACAACTTCAGTCTTTATAAATCCACTCCCTGTCTCATGCAGATTGGGTTATGTCACCCATGCTTTACACTACATTTCTTCTCTCTGATGTCAGTGATTTGGTAGGTGACGTCAGATTAGCTCCATTGTCTCTTTCAGTCTGCATTAATCTATAGTCCACCTCGTATCTTTACTCACCTGCCCATGTGTCAGAACTAATGAACTCATGATGCAGCAAACCCATGTAGTAAAGATGGCGGCAACACAGGTGGAAAATACTGATGACACGACCGCTCATAGTCTGCCAATTCATGGAGGTGTGATTGTACAGTGTCAGTTCTGAGCAGTGGTCTCATCAGTGTTTATTTTCTCCATCTTTACTTCATGGGTTTGCTGCATCCTGAGTGCACTAGGGCTGTCACCTGGGCAGGTGAGCATTGCTGACCCCTGACCCTTTGTGCTGTATTAATTCTGATTTTTTGGAAGATTTTCAGTCTTCTTTGTGTTTTTGCCACCTCATAGCTCCATGACAGACACAATCTGCTCCTCTTTTTCTTTCTTTGCTTTACACTGCAGCTTTGCTTCTTGAGTGAATACTTCTATAGTGGCGATGGCGAATAAGTGTTTTTTCCGGCGACGGCGCACAGTGTGTGTTGACGGCGACGGCGCAGAAGGAGACAAAGAACAAGCAGTGATTGGGAAAAAAAATACAATTTTATTTAACAACAAAAATTTACTTTTGTGAAAGTACGAGGGCGAAATGTTATGGACCTTGGGGTGTGGAGCGGGGATGATTAGCTACTGTATGTGTGGATGATGAAGGAGTTCCAGGGTAAGGGCCTACTAAATGTGTGGGGTCTGGGAGGTCAGGGATGAGAGTAGTCACATTAGGAGTGGAAGCATGGGATGGGAGAGACACACTGGAAAGGAGAGATAAATTGGAAAACAGAGACACATTGGGAGGTGAGGGTGAAGGTGGTAGGACAGTTTGGGGCCACGATTCTTCTTTTTTGATTTCTGTCCAGAGCTCTGTCCAGAGCTGTTACTAGGCAGCTTGCTGTTTCTGTGTCTCTTTGGGAGGGTGGGAGTGGTGGGTTGAGGATGGCGTGCAGTACCAGGACTCTGCATCGTGGAGGTAAATGGGTGTGCAGTACTAGGACTTTGCATCGTGAAGTTAGACAGGCGTGCAGGAGCAGTACTGGGCAACGTGGATGTGGACGGGCGTGCAGGAGCAGGAACCGGCATGGTGGTGGCGGTGGACTGGCCTTCAGCTGCAGGACCCGGCATGGTTGTGGCGGTGGACTCGCATTCAGCAGCAGGACCCGACATAGTGGTGGCGTTATAGTGGTGTGCAGCAGGACTGGGCATGGTGGTGGCATTACAGTGGTATGCAGCAGAACTTGGTAACGATGTAAAGCAGGTTAGTGGTGGCACAGGCGGAAATGCCATGTGTGGCTGCTGTAAGTACCGAGTCTGCTGCATAGCCTGAACATAAGCAGCATTGCAGGCCTGCATCACATTCAGCTGGAGATCAGGCGTAAGGTGTTCTGACATGCTCCGCTCTATAGCATTAAAAAAATGTTGTGCCGGTCTCTGAAGGCTGGCTTCCAGGTGGTCAAGGCGTCGGTTGACATCCTGGAAAAATGTGTCTACATGGGCAAAACCACTTTCCAGTCTATGTCTGAGCGCCTTCAGGCCATTCTGGAAGACCGAGCTCAAGTGAACAAACTCGGGCATGAGTGACCTGTCCAAGGCCTTCTGCCACTGGTGGGAAGACCTAAAAAAAACAGTGGCAGAGGACTGGGACAGGGGAACACCTGAAGGACCAGCTGCCTGTTCTTCAGCCAGTGAAGCCTGCCCACTTGCTGCATCGCCGGTGGATGACTGGGACTGTTCGGTGGCTGTTCGATGAGGGGCTGCTCCAATAGAGGACGATCCAGGTTTGATGGTGCTGCTCCAGGTTCTGTGTGGAAAAGACATGAAAAACATTGCTACAAAAAAATAACAATTGTAAAAGCGCCAACATATCCTGTGGAATAGAAAAATTCAGATTATGGAATGCAACACAATGAATACAACACAAAAATACTTACATTCGCTGTGCAATCACAGGCCTCAGGAAAGACAGCATCCTATGGTACTTTATTTACTGATCTTTTGAGCAGCAGCACTTTGAACTTGGCTTTCCTGACTCAGGTCCATATTGAAGCGATCCTTAATTGAACGTCAACGGGTTCAGACTTTTTTCACTGTGAAGGGGGAAAAAAAAAATTGTTAAACAATGCACTTTAGGCCGGGATCATACTACCGTGTGTGATCCCGGCCTTACAGGTTTACTGCTGACCACATTGCAATACTTACGAAAATCCTTTCGGATTTGTGGCGTGGCAGTGTCGCAGTCATCCATCAGCGATTGGGCCACTTCATTCCACAGCCGCCGGATCACCACAGCATCCGAGTGCTGCTGATCCCAGGTGTCCCACAAGGGAACTCGCTCCTCCACAAATGTGATGTGGAGGTCATTGTCAATGGCTTCTTCTTCCCGTTGTGGAACCTAGAAATGAAAGAAAGACATTAATGTTGTAAAGATAAAACACTTAAACCAAAAACATTCAAGAATAACCAAAAACAGTCAAGAATAGCCAAAACAGTCAAGAATACTTACATGCCGTCTTGCCACCGGAACTTGGGCCTGAGTCTGCTAATCTGCAATGGAATGGTTCTGTAAAGAAAATACATGATTTTACCACATGTGTCATATTGACAGTCAATGCTTAACAATCAGTAGCAAATGTACTCACTTCAGTCTCCTGTCCACTCTGTAAGGTCTGCTCTGCACTAGAGGACATAATGAGCAATGCTGCAAGAAAGACAGAAGTGATTACAGACTGCAGGGAGAAAAACAGACAGACAGACATTAGCTTGTGTACTCACATTTTGATAATTCAGAGTCTTCAAAAAAGATGCAATGGCTTCTAATCACTTCCAGAGTCTGGAGAGTACTGGACTTCCAGTGCCCACACCCTCTTTTTATACAGCTTTGTGTGGGGGCTGGCTTAAACCAGTTACTGGACATGTTTACTCAGAAATACGCATGCGTATGCAAATGCAAGCGTACGCATGTCCTTGCGTACCTATGTGATCCCATAGACTGTAATGCATTGTTTTGATGCACTTCATCCACAAGCGTCCACATGCATATGGCCGCACATATTTGATGCCTCAAAAAATGCAACATGTTGCATTAGCCCCGCCCCGCGGCACACCGCAAAACGACTCATACGTACGCATCCGCAGGCGAACGCATGCAAACGCATGTCCCTGGGTACACCATGTTAAAGATATGTACGCAGGACGCATGCAGATGTATGCGGATGAAACGCTGCGTACACAGACGGAAATGTGAAACCAGCCTTACATGGAGGACGCAGAATAGTCACTTGTGAGTGTTTGCCGAAACTGCCAGGCCAATAACAATGAGCAAACCATTTTCAGTTAATTTCCAATGTTGCATTGGAAAGTTGATGTGACTTTTAGGGAGTGACTCCTTAGAACACACTCTACAGGCAAGTGGCCTACATAGACAGAGGGCCCCTGTGCAGGAACAATGTATGTGCCCCTCTAAACCAAGAGCCCATCAATTCCACTTTCTATGGAGGTAGAAGTGGGCCCCTTTAACAATTGGGCCCCTGCTAAAGGTCCTTTGTGCAAACCCAGCCTTACAAGCAGTAATAGTATTGGAACATAGATACATAGAACATAGATGCATGCCATCACTCTTTCTGCCTTACACTCTGCCCTCGGGGAGATACTGAAACCTTTGAAGAGGTTTGGCTACTGTAGAGAGTCCTACAGGCAATGATCCATTTTCTATGTGAAGTTATACATGTCCCGGTATTCATAGCCCGGATGCTGAAGGTCTCTGACATTATTACTGTCACTATATATTCTGTTCCCCCTGTTTTATCATATCAGAATTCTCTCCAATAATTATTCTGAGCATTATTACAAGTGACTATGGGGACGAATTAACCTTTACACAAAACTTACTGAAAAAGCAAGATCATCATGTATAATATCCATTCTGTCTCATCATTCGAACACTCTGCAACAAACCTATTTAAAGTTTTACTTCTTCATCCTCTCACACCTTCCTATATTCTAAAGAGAATTCATATCTGGAAAAGAACACCATCTGCTTGTGAGAATTGTTAAACCTTAACAATCCTCCTACAGTTTTCAACAATTTCACATTATGTAGGAAGTGCCAACTAAAACTGTGCGTGTGAATTCAGATTTTAAAATATCAGCATTCATTCTGTAACCTAGATATTATAGGTGCCATAGTGACACAGGCGGCATGTTGAGTTCTGACATACATTGTGTAGTGCTCTTTTACAGTCAATTCAGGCACAAAGATCACAGCAGGCAGCGCTCCATTCATAGGCCGCAGATGTGCAATGCAGATGTGTCAGCTATATGTGGAAAGGTAGGCCAGATACAATCATTGCATTCAGTGTCGGACTGGGGAGCCTGGGGAACACCATTGACATTGACTCTGGAAGGCTCACTGTTCAGCTACATACAATATTATCTGATCCTTGTTCACAAATTTGCCCATACAAATACACTGGGTAGTTTGTTAAATGAATGATGAAATGCTGCCCCTGTTTGCACATACTGCATTAAAGGGTATTCAATCTCCAAGATCCTATCCCAATATGTAGTAGGGGTAATAATAATAATATTAACAAATATCTCCAATATGAAATGTAGTATAGTTCTTCTGATTTGCTATGTCTTTCCTCATTTGCAGGCATTGCAGGACCTTAGGTATCCATGGTTACGACCACTGATATAGTCAGAGTTAGCTAGCGATTTGCTAGTAATCGTAACCATGGATACCTAAGGTCCTGCAATGCCTGCACATGGGGAAAGAGACATAGCAAATCAGAAAAACTATTCCAAATTTCTAAATGGAGGTATTTGCTAATAATATACCTACTACATATTGGGATAGGATCTTGGAGATGGGAATACTGTTTTAAGTGTACTGAGACATACACTTCTCATGTAGGGGTTGACAAGCCCACTGTTGCTCAGGGGTCCGTCGTGGGATTGACCTGTTCATGAATCAGTCTGAGTCTGATTACATTCTGAAACAATTCTCTGTGTGCAAAACCACCAGTTACACTGTCTCAATCTTTCCTTGTATGGCTATAGCTAAAGAGCGTACCTTTATATCTTCAGTCCAATGTTTTATTACAGAGAAACCTACATTTTTCATAATATTAGACAAAGTACTTGGATTTTGCAGAATAATATATGTGGGTATGTATGGTCAAAATAAACATATAATCACTATGAAATAATTAAACACCTGTAACTGTTGGACCAAATAACAAAATGACCATTCGGAAAATAACAGAAACCAATGGTGGAAAACCCAAACAAGAAAGGTCATAAATCATGCCAAAATCACTAAATTAAAAAGCCTTTATTGAATACATGATTTGGAAAGAGAGTGGCACTGTAGAGACAAGTGCACACACACAAGGTAAAATATAGACTAGCTAAAAATAAGTGCATATACAGTATAATAACTACTGGATACAACACCAGGTAGGATACTCTGTATGAGAGCAAAAAAGATCTATATAGGATATAGCATAAGTCAACAATACTGGGAGTAGGAATACTCCTTGAGAAAGGAGAGGTCCGTAACGCGCGTCGGGGCGGACGCGCTCATCTGGGTGAGGTGTATATTGTAGCGCTTTGCAGGCGACACAGAGGTAATTATGTAGCTTTATGCTGGACATTATGTATTGTAACCTATGTGGTAATAGTGCAAGGAGGTCAATGTGGATAGTCAACAGTGCATATGCAGCAGTGACTATTGTCATATAATGTGAGCGCATGTTTATGGGGATTATATGATGGCATTATAGCCTATATTAAGACACATATATTCTATTTTCCCCAGTGATTAAACCAGTGATTAAACCACCACATGTGACCGCCCGAGATATATACACATATTCGTGTTGGGATTACATTATGTAGCGCCAATATGCAAGAACCTTGATGACTGCGTCATTTTTTATGTGATCATGTATCTGTGTGTATTCCTACTCCCAGTATTGTTGAGATATGTATTTTAATGTTGCATAAATAAAATTGATAATTGTTGATAAGTATCGGCCTTATATCATCTTTTTCTTGAAGTGGTGTGATATGTTGATATGATGATTGGCGTTAATCCATTAAGACACATGGTGATTTGATATTTATGGTATTTATTCTACCACGAGTCTTTGTTATACCCGCTATTATAGGATATAGCAAAGTAGCAGCCAATGATGTGCAGCCTACACAACGGAAAGAAAGCAGGCATAAAACATGTAGAGCCTTAAAGTGAAAATAACATTACAGTATGTCATTGTAGGGTATAACACCATTGCCATATGTAGTAATACAAATAAAGGGCTGCATGCTTGAATAATACACAGTTATATGTTTCAGAGTACATGCAATAGAAGAAATATTACAGCTCAGTGGTTAGATGCATAATACCTGTGTGGTCCAGAGGGTATGTGTGGCACCCACCCCGATGCGCGTTTTGTCATGAGCACCCTGACTTGCATTACCAGTGTGAGACATATACTGTAACTACTCCAGAACAGTAGAACTGAACTTTGACTCCTTACAGACATATTTGCTGCAGCTCTCACAGCTCTGCTGTATTGCAACACTGGCTGCCTGTGAGATGCAAGCTGAAGCACTAAGAGGAACATGCAGATGTGTCAGTAAGGCCGCGGTCACATGTTCAGTATTTGTTTAGTATTTTACACCCGTATTTGTAAGCCAAAATCTGAAGTGGAACAATCAGAGGAAAAGTATGTATTTTTCAGACAATTCTGGTTTTGGCTTACAAATACTGATGTAAAATACTGATCAAATACTGAATGTACAGTATGAACATGGTCTTATAGTCACACACAGCTCTGCAGTGAGATTAGGAGATCAGAGAGCGGCCATTACACATCACACTGGTAACGCCCGATCTATTAAAAATAAGCTCTCCAGGCAGATTCTCAGGGAGATCAGTCTCCAGCCCATTGGTCTTAACAGTTCATTTACATATAAGAAAAATGTGGATTCCTCTGGAATAACTCACTAGTTCGCAGATATCAAGGTATCATTACAATCAGCTTCCTATGACCTGCATGCCCATATAAACGGCTTAGGAGCGTTGATTGCATTGACAGATTCCCTGTAAGCTCCTGAACAGTCTGGTCAGATTCAGGGAACCTGAGGGAGAGTTAATGGGATCAGTGCCTTTTCAACCAGTAACTGCCTACACACTCTGGCCATATGAAACCGAGTATTGACTGCACCAGGAGGAAACTATTTCATCAGCATAAGGTCTGAAAATGGCTCTGAAGATTTTACCCTTGAACATAGCAGCAGTCAGGGTACTTATGGCTATCATATGGAGGTTTGCACAACACTCGCCAGACCATCACTGACCTTTTGCTGTACCAATCATGCCGGATGACCTTGTAGGTTGCATAATATTCAGCATAGCATCTCCAGACTCTGTTACATCTTACACGTGTGTACAGTGTGAATCTGCTATCATCTGTGAATAGTAGGGGATGATAATGGTGGACCTGCCAATTCTAATGTTCTCTGGCAAATGCTAATCGAGTTGTAGATTGCTAGGCTTTGAATGCAAGTTTTGCTTCTGGACATTTGGTTCTCTTGGCACCCTCATTGAGTCTGTTTCTGACAAATGAAAAACATGCAAATCAGTAACTCTGGAGAGGTCATTTTGTAGGTCTTGGGCCATGTTACACCTGTTCCTCCCTGCACAAAAGAGAATATACTGTTCCTGCTAATGGGTTCCAATCTGTCACGCCTTGTAAAACAGCCCATGTCCTGCTCTAGGGATAGCGCCGACCATGCAATCTTTTTGAAAGAGCATACATTAGATCTGGACTTTGAGAAGTCTTGTCTTTCGGTGATAATATCGGCAGTTAGTTCTGCTTTCTTTTGCTATTAGATCTTTAGACACGCACTGAATGTATTGCAAGACAAGTCCCCTTGTCACCACTTATTAGGAATATTTTATTCAATTTCTTTACTTTATACTCTTTGTAAACACCAGATTTATTCTTATAAATAAAATCAGTGTTACTATCTTTATTCACCATTGTACATTCTCTTGGGTAAAATCCAGTTCAAATATCATTATTCATTAAGTTATTGAAATCTTAAGAGCCTACAGGTTTTGCTGTGAATGAATTCAATAAATATGTCCGTGTATTTATTGTAATTTATTGCACTTAAAACATCAATCCATGAGTTTGATATGGGAGCTTATTTTTTGATTACAGTCCCACTATTCATCATATCAAATGGAATAGTAAAACCAGGGTAGTACAGCTCTGGATTTGACTGATAGATTATTCATATAAAAGTAAGAAATACGGGATTCTGTGGAGAATATATTACAATGAGAAAAGCTCCTGAGAATGTCAATGATTTTTCATTGGAATCGTATTTTAAGCAAGAATACATTCACAGATAATATAATTCCCTGTCGCATATTGTTCCAGTGATGTGTTTTTCTATAATAGAGGTTCTATAAAACAGAGGTGATTTTTTTTTCCCTGATTATCAAGATTGACATATTCTTTTACATCCTACTATGTCCCATTCAAGGGGTAACTCGTTACAACGAAATGTCATACAATGGCGGTTCAATAAATTTTCACAGACTGTAATTTTCAGAATAAGCTACACGAAAGCAGAAAATACATTTCTCTATAGAAAAGAGCACATAATATACCAAAATTGCAGATTAGATTGTGCAATTGCTTTTTTTCAATGTTAAATTCTATGTTTCGATGTGACTGTAAATGTCCAAACAGCAGGAGCATCCCAAGAGATAACATCCGTGCATTACCGTCTTGTACTTATTTCTTGTAAAGCTGTGGTGAGGACCAGGTTTCCTTGGTTACAATGTATGACATTATGGTAGATAATTGCGTGCATTAGTCATTTTTAGTGGAATATTTCCAGGATTTAAGTTACATTGAGGACACAAGTACATGCTCAGTAGATATGGACTGTATGGTATGAACTTTAAGGTGTCAAAGATTTCAAGAATTTGCAGATAATTAGAGACCCTCCGGAAAGATTGAAAAGACATAAAGAAAGCCATCTTACTGCAAGTAAAGTTCAAGAAGTGATTAAAAAAAATTGTTGCACATTCTCACATAGTCTAACGTCTAAGGTGATATAAGATGAAAAATCCACAAATATTTATATTTTCTTCATATCTATAGAATACATTACAAACCATAAAAAATAGGTGCCACCACCTCGAAATCCATCATGTATTATTAGCTCTTGACATCCACCATCCGCGCTCTTCTAAAAACCAAATATTCAATCAAAGGGCTGGTGCAGGTGAGTGCATTTTTCGGTCCGAGTGCGATCCGACAAAACATCGGATCACACTATGACCTATGTTATTCCATGAGGCAGTGCACACGTTCAATTTTATCCTTGGACCAAGTCTGTCCAAGGAAAAAATCGCAGCATGCATAATTTGCATCCAATATTCGAATTGAACTTGGCCACGCAAGTCAATGAATCTGTGGAAAAATTCATCACACGAAGATGACATGTTAGTGCTGTCCAATTTTCAAGGACTGACAGAGTGGAGAAGAAGCAGAAATGTTTTGTTTCCATCTTCTCCTTATCCGAGAGAATTGGATCACACTATGATCACTTTCTTATTAAACTCTGATCAGACTGTGATTACCATAATTGGCCCAATTCTCTTGGATGAGAGAAAATACGGTGGTGTGACCCTAGCCTAAGATTGGTTGCACATCTGTGTTTTGTTTTTTTGCAAACATAAGAAACAATCTATTTTTATCAGTGTTTTGGATCTGGGAAAATGTTCATTAATGTTTTGGATCAGATTTTTGTCTGGGCTGAGTGTCAGTTTTTACCTTCAGAGTTTCATAATTTTTGCTAATATGCAATTAATAACTGATGAATGCTTTCAAGTATCTCCAGTCAAAGTGAAAAATGGTAAACTCTTGGATGCCATCTAATGCCAAGTTTTTCACTGACCAATAGATTTATATGGGTGAATTTGATACATGGCCAATATAGCTGGTACAAATCGATTCACACATCCCATTCCATCAACCACAACAGTGGTCTGTGGCCGTTGCATGGGAGAGGGAGTACCACCTCTTACCTACTGATAACTGTAGTTCTACTTTTAATTAGCCGGTTTGGCGTGACATAATTGATTTCGCACTAGGTCAACTAATGACAAAAAGAACTGCGGATTTCACCAGGTAAGAGGTGGTACTCCCTCTCACACGCAGCAGCCACAGACTAACTTTAGTGATCAGAATCAAAATCAGACATACTTTTTTTTTTCCGGTCCACAACCCCCCCCAGACATTTGAACAACCTCAAAGACTATATGGGTTTGTGTTCTTGAAAATCAGATTTGTGAAAGGGGCTTAAAATTTTTGATAAACCCTAGCCATCAGTAGTGCTGCTGTTTAAATTTCTAAGGAAAAGTGATAGTGTTAAAATGTGTACTAGAACCTCTCTACTGAGGTAATGTACCGTAGATGAACCCTGCAATTTCCCACTAGACCAGTCATTCATGATAAAAAGATAAATAGTTCACTGCCCCCTCAGCATGTTTTAGTGGTGAATTGGCATCATCAGGGGTATGATGGAGCAATGGCAAAAGAACACCGGTGTAGGGGCTCCATCGCTTCTATATGCTGTCCAAACTGGACTATAACCAATCAATAGTGGGGAATAAATTCTGCCTTCACTGATTATAAGATTTTCTTGTATCTGGGCTAATCTATTGTCGTGATTATCTATTTCAGCCAAAAATTGACACCTACAATGGCAAATTTTATTTGTGTGACCTTCATGTGTTCCCAATTTCAAAGGTCTGTCTTTCCACATGCAAAATATGCCCCTTCAGTACCTGCAAATCAGCTTCAAGTCCAAGGTCCTCATAATGCTGCTAATTCAAGTGATCAGACCCATGGTTGCCTGCAATCTCTACCTACTGGAAATGGTTCATGGTCTCTGCAGCATGACAAAAACAACAAAACCAGTTTGAAAATACTTATGACAAAGTTGAGAAATATGGTGATGTAGGAGCAATGTACTAGAGAATCTGCTTGTGAAAATGTGCTTGTTCGTACCCTGCCTTGCTATACCGCAATACTTTTATGAAGAAAGAATAAATTGAAGTCTTATCTGTATTGGAACGCTGGTTTCCACTACTTCTAATCTGCTTGTATATCCTATTATATCAGATAACAAAGGGCATCCTGTAACCGTAATAGTGTTTTCCTTATATTTAACCATTGATCTCATGTTTTCGAGAAACAAATTTGAGAATAATAAAACTGTAATGTTTGTGGAATGAGCTGGTACAGAACCTGGTTGGTTGGCAAAAAAACAGGTGTACAGATGACAAACAATATCATTTTATTGGCATCCAGCATTGGCATCAGGAGAGTAGCCAGTGTTTGAATGGGCAAGGAACGTAGATGTGGCTTTCATCCACACAGACATTAGTCACAGTATCAAACCTCAATTAATTATCACAAGTCATGCATGTGTGCCATGACACAAGCTTTATGTGTGATTGATATTTGGACATTAAATCTGCAGTTCCCATTTCAAGTGACATTGCTCAGAGTTATAGTATAACATGGGCACGTGAAAGCAGACCTTTCCGACTTGGAGAAAGAGGCCTTTTTTTACACAACTGCCAAGGCAAAATCAAATTGCTTTTATTGAGAAAAGATATGGTTAAAAAAGAAGAAACCGCATGGCCTGACGTGTTTCTGGTGTACTGAGACGCCCTTAGTCATAGGATATTTTACCTGGATAGTTGTGCTGAAAAACCACCTCTTTCTCCAAGTTCTTCAAGCTGCAAAGCTGCAATTGGCGGCAGGTATGGCACTCACCAGATGCTATTTTCACTGCAATGGATCCTAGCACATTTGCAGCTTGACCAGCTCCCGGCAACCCCCCCTCTCCCATACCTTTCACACTTCCTACTATACTCATAGTTACACTCTTGCCTTTTATTTGTTTTTAGATTACTCGTCCATCACACTGATTGACACGAGCCCTTAATCCATGACTACTGCAGCCAATCAGTGCTGCAGCCCTTCATTATTCCGTCAGAATGACATTCGTAGCGTGGGAATTGAAGAGGCAACACTACTGGAATGCTGCTGAAGGTAATTTTATGAGAGCACAGGAACAATTAAAAAATTGGACAAGTCGTGGACAACCCCCTTAATAATTATGCCTCCTTAGCAGTTTTTTTTTTCATTGACAATTGTTGTATACAATGTCCTCTTCTCTTATCACTGGAGGCAATCGGGACAAGAAAATTGACGTGGTAGGAGGAAATCACAGATTCAGTGTCTGCAGATCAAGTCAGTAGAGAAGGAGCAAGGTTTGGTTACAGTTCTCCCTGATTGATTATATCTGCTGCACTGGGATGGGTGGTGAAGACCCCTGCTGCTCCAAATTCAGCGTGAGTCTGTCAGAATGTATTAGCGTATGTATGTATGTATACATTGCTGTATACTGTATGGATAGCTTTCTGTGTGAATGTAAGATATTTTGAGGTTTTATTACATACTGTGATTTTGTAGGAAGCATTGATGAACTGCCGAATTATTATTGTAATTTTTTTTAAATGGGTTCTTGACTGTGACATTTATAGCGGTATTAGGCCATGTATGTGTTAGAAAATAGGTGGATGACAAAGAAGCAATGTAGCCTTTTGTCAGAGGTATATAATGGGAGACCTTCCAAAATATGCCTGTAGTGTAGGCAAAAAAAGACATGGATGGGCCATTTATATGGATACACCTAAATAAAATGGGAATGGATGGTGATATCAACTTCCTGTTTGTGGCACATTTGTATATGGGAGGGGAAAGCTTTTCAAGATAGGTGGTGAACATGGTGGCCATTTTGAAGTCAGCCATTTTGTATCCAACTTTATTTTTTCAATGGGAAGAGGGTCATGTGACACATCAAACTTTTTAAGAATTTCACAAGAAAAACAATGTTGTGTTTGGTTTTAATGTAAGGGGGTGAAGGAATATTACTGCCTTGCCCTGCCAACTTAAGTGCTCTTAATGTACATATGTGCTAATTACTGTGTTGTTTTAAATATTTTGGTGGGCCAATGCTTTTAGGGCAGAAGTTGGCTGGACTAAAGAGATGAAAGAAGTTGCAACTTTGACAGGATCGGTACAGATGGGCCGGATTCTTCACTAGGGGTCACCAAACATAGTGATTGATGAATTCATGTCTGGGGCAAAACAGGCTGAAGGAAATGGGATTATTGCGAGGTCAGGCCTGGAAGGAACTGGGGAGCAGTCTAGGACGGTCTGGTCCGGGCGTGTACTGCACAGAAGTGACAGCAAAGCAGGGAAATAAAAGGAAGCAAGTGAAACCCATGATGTGCCAACTGTGGATGTAAGGTGCAAAGTGTTAAGTAAAGAGAATGTTCAAGTTATCCTGGACTGTGTCTCCAATACTGGGGGTCGCCTGAAAGAGGGAAGTGCCTGGGGAAGCTGAACTTGGAGACGCAGGTACGCTGAAGAGAAGAGTACAGTTTTCTGGAGGGGAAGGACTGGACATAGAGGTTACAGTAATTCAGGTCATGACTACAGTCCCGTCTGACCCTTACACTTGGCTTAGTCGACAGGATGCCAACACTGTGCAGCAAGGGAACGCTGCAAGTGATGAGCTTGAGAAAGATGAAGTTTGGCTGGATGCGGTTGCTTTGTCATGTGAAGAATCTGCTGTAAAAGATGATGAAAATTTATGTGTGACTGCAGTGCCTCTGGAAGATAACCGGGAGAAAGAGCCAGTAGCTGCTGTAACTGGAGAAGAGTTTGTGAGAAAAACACTGGATTTGTCTACCACCAATTTTGTGACAACACCTGACTTAACTACTGAGTTGGACGTGGTCTATGTGGCAAGAAAGTTTGACACCATTACTGTGATCAAGATGGCAGCTGTAAGAATGGTGGGAGATGGAGAGGAATAAGCAAACAACAACGAAAACCGCATCCTTCGTGGGTGAAGTTGTCTGTTTCTGGCGCCAAAACCCTGCCTGTTAATGTGCGCCGGTCCGCCACTGGTGGTGCGGATAAAGAGGAGAAAACCTCGCCCCCCTTCCACTGACCCTCAATGTATGGGAGGAGTGGCTGGAGGTGGTCTCACCTGGTAATGGTAATGGGTGGGACTTAAAAGAAAAATCCAGAAGACGCTGTGCAGCTCCATCTTGTACTCCTGAACCCGCCACGATGCAGAACTCGTGTCTGCGTAGCTGCCAAGGTGTGCAGTATTGAGTGGAGGTGGCGGCAGGAGAGAGCGCGCATCCAGCCTCCAACAGTCAGCGAGGAGCCAGAGCGTCACCTGGCAAGACATCTTCCTTCCAGAGGAAGGATACTGATGGTGCGGAACCAACGGAGCAGTCTTGGGCCCAGGGATCGGGTGCACCGTAACCCCCCTGTTAAGTCAGCGAGGACCGGAGACGAAAGTTGCTCAAGAGGCACCATGAACGGAAATTGCAGCTGAACCGGTACGCCAGTCGGATGCCACATGGGTGTCTAGTGTCCTGTCTAGTGTCCTGGGAGCTACGATTGCTACATCAGCGGAACTGATGAGTGTACCCTTGTTGTCAACCCCGGAGAGGAGGCCCTCCCTGTATAGTTCCGTCTCTAAGGCCGCTGAGGCAGGCTGCCTGGTAGGAAGGGGTGATCCTTGACAAAAAGCAACGAGAGTGGGAAGTCTGGAGAGAGCTGCGGTAGCCGGGTGGAGGCTCTCTGGCAGGACGGGGCATCAGTGGCCGACTGGTGTATACTGACACCGACCGGGGATACGGCTTTATTAGAGAGGACGGCACAGACGCCAAAGTTTATGTGAATGTTATGTCCGTCAAATTCAGGAGGCTGTGAATGAGGGCGACCAGGTCTCCTTCTTTAAGGAAGACTGTCCACGCGGGTATTGCACGGTAGCAGTTACCCACTATGATGAGGACAACATGGGCCTCTTCCCAGAATCGATACAGGCCCCATCATTTGCTGGTACCCGGAGATCTGACGGTGCTGCAGTGGCACCATTCACATCCTCTGCGGCTGCAGAGATGACATTGGAAAAAGTGACACCCGGTGCGTGCCGTTGAACTTTGAAAAAAAATGTTTATTGCTTGTAATACCCCCTTTTTGAAGTTGTTGGGACTGTTCCGCGTCCCTGCGGGCACTATGACCCTTAAAGGAAACCTCACCCATGGAAAGCAGGTGAAATTCGGCCTCTGGCAATGCTGAAGGAGAAGCGTTGTCTGTTTCAGTTTATGTGATTTCGACCTAGAGGACTGTGAGCTAGGCAAAATTTATGGAGCCCATGGACTCTATTGTTTTTGTTGCGGTGGTGCACCCATTCTGCTGGAAAAAGGAGAGACAGTCTTTGTAACTGGAGACCACTGGAAGGATTGTATTTGCCTCAAAGGAAGGGGGAGCTCCTCTCGTCTCGCTGTCTCACTTGTGGGAAATGTAAATATGTATTATCAAGAAGGTCTCCAACCCCTGGAGGACTGGGAACCAGGAATGTTACCTGTGCATCATGGACTGCGGTGCGTACTGATGAGGCTTATATTAAGTCCAATGACTGTCGGTTTTCTTGCATTTTTATTATGGTTTTTGTATCGTGCCTTGGTCAAGGATGACCAAGTTCAAGGAAAGGGGGAATGTAAGTGGGTGAAGGAATATTACTGCCTCACCCTGCCCCTTAAGTGCTCTTAATGTATATATATGCTAATTATTGTGTTGTTGTAAATATTTGGTACTATAATGGAACATGTATTACCACACATAGTAATGGTATTGCCACATTCTTTATTGTGTTACCATTTTATGTAGAATAATTGTATATGCATTGTGGTCTTTTAGTATAATATAAGTGATGTGTACTAATGTTTGTGTACAGTTTAGGGAAAGTTAGGTGCTGTCTTCAGGGCCGGATTAACGTAGGGGCTGATGGAGCTGCAGCTCCAGGCCCCTTGTTAGAGATAGGCCCATCAGCCTGTCATCCAGGGGCGGAACTATCGTGGAAGCAGGGGAAACAGCTGCCACAGGGCCCGGGCTAGAAGGGGGCCTGTCCCTGCTGCAGCTGTCTCCCTGCGGCTGCTTCTGCCGCCCCTGGCCTGAGAGTCGGCGGCTCCCTGTGCCGGCTGTCAAGCTGACAGCCGGCGCAGAGAAGCTGCTGCGTGCCGGCTCCCAGGAATCAATTGCACTGGCGTCTATACAGACGCCAGTACAATTGAAGCTCTGACCGCCGGGTCAGAGCAACGTCTGCAGCGTGATCAGGTCATGTGATCACGCTGCTGACGTCACTCGTCGTCGGCGCCCAGAAGGGTGAAGATTTGTGGTGAGTGTGCTCCATTATGGAGCTGAAGATACCACAGAAGATAAATGGGGGACATACTGTGTGAGTGTGTGTGTATGAGGGGGGGTTTAGAGTGGGGATGGGGGTTCTTTATGTGTGGGGGGATTTGGAGTGGGGATGGGGGATACATTATGTGTGGGGGGGATTTAGAGTGGGGATGTGGGTTCTTTTATATGTGGGGGGATTTGGAGTGGGGATGGGGGGATACATTATGTGTGGGGGATACATTATGTGTGGGGGGATTTGGAGTGGGGATGGGGGTTCTTTTATGTGTGGGGGGATTTGGAGTGGGGATGGGGATACATTATGTGTGGGGGGGATTTAGAGTGGGGATGTGGGTTCTTTTATGTGTGGGGGGATTTGGAGTGGGGATGGGGGGATACATTATGTGTGGGGGGGATTTGGAGTGAGGATGGGGTTCTTTTATGTGTGGGGGGTTTGGAGTGGGGATGGGGGATACATTATGTGTGGGGGGGATTTGGAGTGGGGATAGGGGATACATTATGTGTGGGGGATTTGGAGTGGGGATGGGGGTTCTTTTATGTGTGGGGGGTTTGGAGTGGGGATGGGGGATACATTATGTGTGTGGGGGATTTGGAGTGGGGATGGGGGTTCTTTTATGTGTGGGGGTTTGGAGTGGGGATGGGGGATACATTATGTGTGGGGGATTTAGAGTGGGGATGTGGGTTCTTTTATGTGTGGGGGGATTTGGAGTGGGGATGGGGGATACATTATGTGTGGGGGGGATTTAGAATGGGGATGTGGGTTCTTTTATGTGTGGGTGGATTTGGAGTGGGGATGGGGGATACATTATGTGTGGGGGGATTTGGAGTGGGGATGGGTGATACATTATGTGTGGGGGGGATTTGGAGTGGGGATGGGGTTCTTTTATGTATGGGGGGGTTTGGAGTGGGATGGGGGATACATTATGTGTGGGGGGGATTTAGAGTGGGGATGTGGGTTCTTTTATGTGTGGGGGGATTTGGAGTGAGGATGGGGGTTATTTTATGTGTGGGGGGTTTGGAGTGGGGGTGGGGGGATTTAATGTGTGTGGGGGGGATTTGGAGTGGGGATGGGGGGTTATTTTATGTGTGGGGGGATTTGGAGTGGCGATGGGGGCATTTAATATGTGTGGGGGGATTTGGAGTGAGGATTGGGGCATTTAATGTGTGGGGGGATTTGAGGGTACTGAAGAGTATGTATGAGGAAACAGTATGGGGGATGGGTGCAGACAATATGGGGAGCGAACGGGTGAATGCATGTGGACACAGTATGGGGAGTGAGGGTGATGGGATGTGTGCAGACACAGTATGGGGAGTGAGGGTGATGGGATGTGTGCAGACACAGTATGGGGAGTCAGGGGTATGTGTGAGCAGACAGTATAGAGAGTGAGGGGGTAAATATATGAGGAGACAGTATGCTGAACAGGGGGGATGTGAGAGGAGACAGTGTGAGGAGGGAGGGGAATAGTGTGAGGTGACAGTATATTGCAGATATTTTTATTTAGGGGCATTATAATGACTCTTCTGTAGGGTTGAGCATTCCGATACTGCAAATATCGGGTATCGGCCGATATTGGCTGTTATCGGAATTCCGATTCCGAGTTCCGATATTTTCGTCATATCGGATACCGGAACCGGGATTGTCACTGTCACTGTCAGTGTCCGTCGGTCGGGTCTGTCAGGAGTCAGCGGCACTTACCTGGCAGAAGATCTCCGGCGGTCACGTCCTGGACTGCTTGATGGCCGCAATCTTCTTTCCCCGGCGGTCACATGCAGTATCTCGCGATAACTGCAGTGACTGCTGGGTAATCCCGGCCGTAAAGCAGTCAGTCCGATGACGTCACCGCCGGGGAAGCAGGTAATCAGCTGTGCTGCGTTGCGATGACAGGCTCTGCCTGTCATTGCGATGTAGCAGAGTTGGATCGTCGTGGGACTGTCGTTATGGACTGCGTCGGACAGGTGGTATACTGTTGGTTTGTTTTTTTTTTCTTTTTTTACAGGAGATCGATGGCGTCGCAGGAATGAGAGTACAATAAAATTAATGAAAACTGTGTTGTCTCTTTTATTTCATTAAAAGACTTTTTTCTTGCTGTGTTTTTTTTTTACACATTTAATAACTTTGGGATTAATAATGGATCGGTGTCTTATTGACACCTCTCCATTATAAACCGGGCTTATTGTCACCGTGCAATCAACGGTGACATTAACCCCTTATTACCCCGCTTGCCACCGCTACAGGGCAGTGGGAAGAGCCGGGTAAAGTGCCACAATTGGCACATCTTTTGATGCGCCAAATGTGGGGCTGCTGTAGCCTGGTATTATCAGGCTGTTGAGGGCCAAAATCCATGGGCCTTGACAGTCTTTTAATACCAGGCCGCAGCAGTCTGCATTTTACTTGGCTGGTTAACAAAAATAGGGGGACCCCTACGCCGTTTTTTTTTCGAGGGGATCCCCTATTTTTGTTAACCAGCCAAGCTAAGCAGACTGCTGTGGCCTGGTATTATCAGGCTGGCAAGGTCCATGGATATTGGATCCTTACCAGCCTGAAAAACCAGGCCTCAGCGGTCTGCTTCATCTGGCTGGTTAACAAAAATAGGGGGGACCCCACGCCAATTTTTTTCGAGGGGATCCCCTATTTTTGTTAATCAGCCAAGATATGCAGACTGCTGTGGCCTGGTATTATCAGGCTGGCAAGGTCCATGGATCTTGGCTCCTTAACAGCCTGAAAATCCAGGCCTCAGCGGTCTGCTTCATCTGGCTGGTTAACAAAAATAGGGGGGACCCCACGCCAATTTTTTTCGAGGGGATCCCCTATTTTTGTTAATCAGCCAAGATATGCAGACTGCTGTGGCCTGGTATTATCAGGCTGGCAAGGTCCATGGATCTTGGCTCCTTAACAGCCTGAAAATCCAGGCCTCAGCGGTCTGCTTCATCTGGCTGGTTAACAAAAATAGGGGGGACCCCACGCCAATTTTTTTCGAGGGGATCCCCTATTTTTGTTAATCAGCCAAGATATGCAGACTGCTGTGGCCTAGTATTATCAGGCTGGCAAGGTCCATGGATCTTGGCTCCTTAACAGCCTGAAAATCCAGGCCTCAGCGGTCTGCTTCATCTGGCTGGTTAACAAAAATAGGGGGGACCCCACGCCATTTTTTTTTCGAAGGGAACCCCTATTTTTGTTAATCAGTTCCCTCTGACGTCACTGATTGTGTCCCTGGCTGACCTGAAGTGAAAGTGGAAAGCAATCAATTAAGCTTTCCACTTAAGGGCCCGTCTCACATAGCGATATCGCTACCGAGATCGCTGCTGAGTCACTAGTTTTGTGACGCAGCAGCGAGCTCACCAGCGATATCGCTGTGTGTGACATTCAGCGACGATCAGCCCCCCTGCCGGGTATCGCTGATCGTCGCTGAAATGTCAGGACCTTTTTTTGATCGCTGGTTTCCCGCTGACAGGCACACATCGCTGCGTGTGACAGGCGGGAGACCAGCGATCCGCTGGTAACCAAGGTACACAGCGGGTTTCCAGGCGCGGGGCTGTGCCTAGAAACCCGCTGTGTACCTTGGATACCAGCGCCCTGATGCAGGGAGCTGGTATCCAAGGTACACAGCGGGTTTCCAAGCGCTGCGCGGTGCCTGGAAACCCGCTGTGTACCTTGGTTACCAGCGGATCGCTGGTCTCCCGCCTGTCACACGCAGCGATGCGTGCCTGTCAGAGGGAAACCAGCGATCAAAAAAAGGTCCTGACATTTCTGCGACGATCAGCGATACCCGGCAGGGGGGCTGATCGTCGCTGAATGTCACACACAGCGATATCGCTGGTGAGCTCGCTGCTGCGTCACAAAACTAGTGACTCAGCAGCGATCTCGGTAGCGATATCGCTATGTGAGACGGGCCCTTAAGCGATGTTACCCGCAGTGTCGCTGTCCCAGATCGCTGCCTGAGCTGCCTGTTTGGCAGCTCAGCAGCGATCATGTAGCGATACACCAGCGATCCTGACAAGTGCATATCGTTGTCGGGATCGCTGGTGTATCGTTATGTGACACCCAGCCTTTACTCTCCTGTCAGGCAGGAGAGGAACTCATTCATTTGGGGTTTACTGTGAGGCTGCAGCATTAGCTGCGGTCCCTGCAGTAAACATTAACCCTTTCTGAAGGATTACACCGTGGGACCTGACTGTGCATGGGATAGGTAAGAATAATTTTGCTTTTTTATTTTATTTTTATTACAGGAAATGGTTTTTGCAGTAAAATAAAAGATGGTCAAAAACATGTGTCTTTATTTCATTAAAATGATTTTTAATTAAAGTGTGTGTGTTTTATTTTTATTTCATGCAATAGGATTAATAATTGATAGTTGTCTAATTGACAGCTCTCAATTATTAACCTGGCTTAAGGTCACCTTTCAATAGCAAGGTGGCTTTAACCCCATATTAACCCATTCGCCACCGCTACAGGGCAATGGGAATAGACGGGCAAAGTGCCAGAAAGGGCGAATCTAATTATAGATTTGTCTTTCCTGGGGTGTCTGGGGGCAGATGTTAGTAGCCGGGGGGGGCAAAAATAATGGTCCCTCTCTGGGCTATTATTATCTGCCCCCACTCACTGGCTTTGTCTGTCTGGTTGCGAAAATAGGGCGGGAGCCCACGCATTTTTTTTCAGCAATTTTACACCTCATATATATATATACATGTCATTGAATTTGTGACACATATATATATATTTATATTTGTAGTTCATACACTTCTACATAGTATAATAGCCGCTAATTCAATTGCCGGCTTTTGTGAAAATGCAGAACCCGACATGAAATGACACTTGGTGTACATAGGGTTAACCATGTCTTTTCATGTCCTTTGCTATCTAATTTGCACAAACAATTAAATCAGACTATGTGTGCAAAATTTCACACCTGTAGGGGTTAATTAAAGGTGTAAATTCGTAGCAAAAAAGTCCGTTTTTTTTACAACGAATTTACACCTTTAATTAACCCCTACAGGTGTGAAATTTTGCACACATAGTCTGATTTAATTGTTTGTGCAAATTAGATAGCAAAGGACATGAAAAGACATGGTTAACCCTATGTACACCAAGTGTCATTTCATGTCGGGTGCTTCTGTCTTTTCACTGAAGCCGGGTTTACCGGCAAATGAATGAAGATATTTTACTATGTAGAAGTGTATAACTATACATATAGTATATATATATGTCACAATGACATGTATATATATATAATATTATCTATGTGTGTATATTTAGTGTTTACAAGGAAAGAATGGGGTTTTTTTAGTTGCGATATTTTGTTCCCATAGACTTACATGGACTTCCGGTATCGGTATCGGGTATCGCCGAATTTAGTGATATCGGCGATACCATTCCGATTCCGATACTTTAGGATATCGGAAAGTATCGCTCACCTCTATCCATAACTTGTTTTCAAATCCTATGAAAGTTGCAGCATGGTTCCTATGTGCGACCTATTGGTATTATCATGTGGGTGCTTCTCGTCTTTTCTAACAGACACCGGTTACGGCAATTGATCAGAGGATATTTCTTGTAGGTGTTCTTACATCCATGTAAGATATCGTCACAATGACATTGACATATCCAAATGATGTAATGTATGTGGTACAGTTCATATAGCGTCTTGTGCTTGGGTGCGATGAAAATACTTGAGACACAGGTTGATAAAGAAAGTCTTGTATTGCTTCATACAAATTGGCAAAAATAAACACACAGGTTGCAAACACAGAAGCAGGAGACACAGCAGGCCAGAGTAATCTAAGCTCAGCAATAACTCTCCACAACAGATTCAGATCTTCTCTGTTACCGCAAGTCCATGCAAACGTGAGGCTCTCAAGAGCAGAGTTCAGAGTCCACAAGTGCTTCAGAGTTCCTCAGTAGGAATGGCTGGAGTACAAGGTCCAAGGCTTCAGGAGTCAGAACACAGGTTCACTGCAGGCAGATTCTGAAGCACTGATTACTCAGCTGTGGCTGTTTAAGAAGCAAACGGAGAGAATCAGGGCGGGAACATGCAAGCTGGAAAACTCCATTTTGACTGAGGGCAAGATAGCTGCAGCAAAACAGAAAGCAAAATGGCAGACGAACAAACTGAGTTTCAGAAACAGATACACAGAACCTTACATTACTCCCCCCTTAGGGACAACCTCCGGATGACCTCAGACCAGGCTTGTGTGGGTACCTCTGATGAAACTGACGGAGCAAGCGAGGAGCATTAACGTTATTGACTGGCTCCCATGAGTTGTCCTCCACTGGGTAGCCCTGCCATTTAATCAGATATTGTAACTGATTTCTATACAACCTGGAATCTAAAATCCTTTCCACCACAAATTCTTCCTGACCATCGACTAGCACTGGGTCAGGGCAAGGAGAAGAACGTCCAGGAAACGTATTGGGTGTCGCAGCCTTTAGTAGGGATACATGAAAGACAGGGTGATTCTCATAGTTCTGGGCAATTGAAGACGACAAGCAACGGCACTTATAATCTTACTGATTTTATAGGGTCCAATGTACTTATGTCCCAACTTAGACGATGGAATCCTTAATTTAAGATTTCTGGTTGACAGCCAGACCAGGTCTCCTACCTTAAAAGCTGGTGCAGGTTTACGAAATTTATCTGCTGCCTTCTTGTACCTTTCCTGAGCCGATTCCAGATTCTCCTTTAGAAGATCCATATTCTTCTGTAAAGTCGTGACTCTTTCAGCCACTGCTGGCAAAGGCGTCTCTATGGGAAATCGTGGTAGAATGTTAGGATGATAACCTAGATTAGAGTAAAAAGGAGACTGTTTAGTGGAGGCACTCTGAGAGTTGTTGTAAGAGAACTCAGCCAATGGAAGTAGATCCACCCAATCATCCTGTAGGTGGCAGATAAAGCAGCGGAGATACTGCTCCAGGGTTTGATTGGTTCGTTCGGTTTGTCCATTAGTCTGGGGATGAAAAGCAGAAGAAAGGTTTACTTTAATGTCCAATGCTGCACAGAAATTTTGCCAAAACCTAGAAGTGAATTGCACCCCTCGATCCGAAATAACCTCATCCGGTACTCCATGTAAACGAAACACATCTTTAATCATCAAATCTGATGTCTGTTTTGCAGTGGGTAAGCCGACACAAGGGATAAAATGAGCTGCCTTTGTTAAACGGTCAACCACCACTAGAATAGTGTTCTTCCCTTGAGAGGTTGGTAATTCCACAATGAAGTCCATAGAAATGGATCCCCACGGGCGGGACGGGGTGGGAAGAGGCTGTAACAGACCAGTTGGTGAAGAGCGAGGTGTTTGCATCTTGCACAAACCTCACACGAAGTGACATAGTCCAAAACATCCTTCCTACAAGTGGGCCACCAAAAGAAACGAGAAAGAAATTCCTGTGTCTTTAGAATTCCTCTATGCCCGGCTATTTTGGAATCGTGAATGAGTTGCAATACTCTCAATCTGACTGTTTCAGGTATATACAGACGTTGTCCCAGAATCCACACACCATTCTTAAAGACAAGACTTACGTCCCTTGGGGGTTGAGCCAAAAAAGAATCCGCATGGTATGCTTCCTTGATGTCTTTAATTAGGTCTTGATGATGAATCACTCCTAGGAATCTAGAGTCAGGAAGAATAGTCTTAGGAGGAGTAATTGGACGTGTCTCTGCTGAGTAAATCCTAGAGAGTGCATCAGCCTTTCCATTGCGCGATCCTGGTCTATAAGAAATAATAAAATTAAATTGGTTTAAGAAAAGATTCCAGCGAGCCTGGCGAGGAGTCAGGCACTTAGCCGACCTGATGAACTCAAGATTACGATGATCTGTCAGAACGACTATTTGCTGTGCAGCTCCTTGAAGAAGGTGTCTCCATTCTTTGAAGGCGGCAATAATGGCCAACAACTCTCTATTGCCCACATCGTAGTTCTTCTCAGCCGAAGACAACTGCTGGGAAAAGAAGGCACAGGGATGCAAGACATTCTTCTCACCTGTTCTCTGAGAGAGTATAGCTCCCACGGCACAGTCTGAAGCATCCACCTCTATTATGAAGGCAAGCTCTGGGTTGGGATGTACTAGGATAGGTGCAGTGGTAAATTTATCTTTTAGACGGGAAAATGCTTCCTGGGCTTGGGGAGTCCAGGAGAACTTAGACTCTTTCCGGGTAAGTTGGGTGATAGGTGACACTACCTCAGAGAAATTTCTAATGAAACGTCTATAGAAGTTTGCAAACCCGATGAAGCGCTGTACCTCCTTCACATTTCTAGGACTTGGCCAATCATTGATGGCTTGGGTTTTACTTCCATCCATACTAATTCCTTGTGTAGACAGTACATACCCCAGAAATTGAATTTCGGTCTTATGGAATTCACACTTTTCAAGCTTGATGTAAAGATGATTTTGTCTTAGACGTTCCAAGACCATTCTCACATGTCCATGATGTTCCTCTGTGGAGTTAGAAAAAATTAAAATATCATCCAAATAAATTACCACGAATGTATCTAGGAGATCCCTGAAGATGTCATTCACCAAGTGTTGGAAAGTGGCTGGGGCGGTACTCAGACCAAAAGGCATAACCAGATATTCAAAGTGTCCATAGCGTGACCTGAATGCAGTCTTCCATTCATCCCCAGGTCTAATACGGACTAAGTTATAGGCCCCACGAAGATCTAGTTTAGAAAAAATTTTGGCATGTCGCACTCTCTCCAATAACTCAGGGATTAAAGGCAATGGATAACGGTTTCTAATAGTAACCTTATTGAGTTCCCTATAGTCTACGCATGGTCTCAGGGATCCATCTTTCTTCTTTACAAAGAATATGGGTGCCCCTGCAGGAGATGAAGAGGGGCGTATGAAGCCCTTGGCTAGATTTTCGTCTATGTACTCTTTTAAAGCCTTCAGCTCGGGCCCCGCCAGGGGGTAGATCTTACCAAAAGGTATCTCTGCTCCAGGCAATAATTCAATTGGACAATCATATGGACGGTGAGGAGGAAGCTGGTCAGCGTTCTTCTTGTCACATAAATCCACATAGTCCTGGTATACAGCTGGTAGTTCAGGGACTGACATGGTTCCTTTAGGAACAGAGCAAGCTGAAATTTTTGGACTCATCTGTTTCTCTGGAAAGTGTAATTCCTTGGTCTCCCAGTTAATGGTAGGATTCTGAGCCTGCAGCCATGGTAGCCCTAGAATAATGGGAAAGTGAGGAGAAGAGATAAGCATAAAGGACAGTTTCTCTTGATGATCTTTACCCATAAGAACCTTTAAAGGCTCTGTTTCCTGATCCACTGGTCCAGAGGTCAGCAGGGAGCCATCCACAGTTTCCATCTGTACTGGAGCAGCCTTCTTCACTGAACGTATTCCCTGTTTTAGAGCAAAGGAGACATCCATAAAATTTCCACTTGCACCTGAGTCGATCATAGCAGAGCTAGACACCCAGGCTGAGTCAACCCAGAGTTTGATGGAAAGAAACAGTGAGAATTGTTTTTCTTACAACTCAGCTGGGACACCGCTGAGGAAACTTGAAAGATGGCAGCATTTACACAGTCAACGTCCTCAGAGGTAACGGAGTTTAAGTCCGAGAAATCAAGATCTGTTGCTGCAGCTCTCTCTGGAGCCTGAGGCTCGGACCTGACAGATCCCCTCTCGCAACACTCACAATGAATGAGTGCTGCAGTAGTCTTGCGAGAACGGCTGGGACAGTTAATAATAAAGTGCCCTGACTTACCACAATAAAAACATAGATTCTCCTTAAAACGATGTTCCTTGCGTGCATCACTAACCCGTCGTAGTAAAGAGTCTACCTGCATGGGTTCAGGTTCAGGTTCCCGTGTAATCCTATTCAAAGGTTCCTTAGCTGGAGAGGAAGGTAGGAAAAGGTTAGTACGATTGCTTTCGAACCATCTCTCTTGCCTGCGTTCAGTTAAACGAGTATCAATACGGATGCAGTAGTTAATAAAGTCACCTAACGCAGTGGGAGGGTCGGCACGAGCAAGTTCATCCTTAATCAGTGGGGATAACCCCTTTCGAAAAATAGATTTTTTGGCGGAATTGTCCCAGGTGGTATCAAGGGCCCATCTCCTGAAATCCAAGGCATATTCAGCTACCGAGTGCTTACCTTGGCGCAAAGCTAACATGGCTGCTTCAGCTGTTGCACCTCGATTGGGGTCATCAAACACCTGCCCCATGGCTGAAATAAAATCATCAAGGTGATTCAAACAATCATCCTCAGTCTCAATCAGAGGGTTTGCCCATATCAAAGCCTTGTTGGTAAGCAACATAATTATAGTAAGCACCTTAGATCGTTCAGTAGGAAATTGTGAAGCATGTGCAAAAAAAAAAGATTGCATTGATTAACAAATCCCCTGAATTTTTCACGTTCACCACCAAAACGAAAAGGGGGCAACTTGGGAATCCCAGAACTCGGGGCCACGGCAGGAGCCTGGACTCGCCCCTCCAGAACCTCAATCCTGGCTCGCAAATCCTGGGTAGTCTGTCCAACCACTTGCAAATTGTGATTATTTAGGTCCTGAAGATTTGTAAGACGGGTCTTTATATTCTGCAAATCTGCAAGGATATTATCAGTCACTCCGCAAAGTTCCTTTATGCGGCCTCCATTTTCCAGATCTTTTAAGACAGGATACTGGAAGAAGAGGAGAGAAAAAAAAACAATAGTGTTCACCTGTGGCAACACTGAAGAAAGAAAAAACTTTAAGGGAACTGCTCACCTGGAATGGTTGTGAGAAGTCACAACCACTATCATCACAGAAAGCTTTCAACCAGACATCTGATATCCAGAGTTTCAGCAGACAAAAGAGAAGAGAAAAAAAAAAAAAAAAAAAACAATAGTGTTTACCTGTGATAACACTGCAGAAAAAAAAACTTAAGGGAATTGCTCACCTGGAATGGTTGTGAGAAGTCACAACCACTGTCATCACAGAAAGTACAACCGGACATCCGATATCCACAGTACAGCAGACAAGCCTTTCCAGACCCAGCAGACACTAACGTTTGGCTTCAGAATCTTGTAATGTATGTGGTACAGTTCATATAGCGTCTTGTGCTTGGGTGCGATGAAAATACTTGAGACACAGGTTGATAAAGAAAGTCTTGTATTGCTTCATACAAATTGGCAAAAATAAACACACAGGTTGCAAACACAGAAGCAGGAGACACAGCAGGCCAGAGTAATCTAAGCTCAGCAATAACTCTCCACAACAGATTCAGATCTTCTCTGTTACCGCAAGTCCATGCAAACGTGAGGCTCTCAAGAGCAGAGTTCAGAGTCCACAAGTGCTTCAGAGTTCCTCAGTAGGAATGGCTGGAGTACAAGGTCCAAGGCTTCAGGAGTCAGAACACAGGTTCACTGCAGGCAAGATTCTGAAGCACTGATTACTCAGCTGTGGCTGTTTAAGAAGCAAACGGAGAGAATCAGGGCGGGAACATGCAAGCTGGAAAACTCCATTTTGACTGAGGGCAAGATAGCTGCAGCAAAACAGAAAGCAAAATGGCAGACGAACAAACTGAGTTTCAGAAACAGATACACAGAACCTTACATATATATGTATTCTATGTGTGTATATTTAGTGTTTACAAGGAAAGAATGGGGTTTTTTTAGTTGCGATATTTTGTTCCCATAGACTTACATGGGACTTCCGGTATCGGTATCGGGTATCGCCGATATTTTAGTGATATCGGCGATACCATTCCGATTCCGATACTTTAGGATATCGGAAAGTATCGCTCAACTCTACTCTTCTGTCTTTAAGGGCATCGTGCGGAGAGTTGGTGCAGAAGAGCGGAGAAGATGGAGGTCTGCAGAGACGGCTGTGGATGAGAAAACTCATCATGGGATCTGGACAAGATGAAGAAAAGGAGAACGACTCCAGAGACAGCGTCATCTATAAGGTACCTGGATGTAAATATTATTTGTGAAATTGACTAATCCTCATGTCTTTATTTTAGGAGCATTAAAGGGGTTCTCCAGGTCTATGTCACATAGAATGACTGCAGACTCAGCACAAACCTGGACAACCCCTTTAATGCTCCTAACATAAATAAAAACATGAGAATGAGTCAATTTCAGAATTCTCACAGTGCACACTGCACGCTGTTAGGATTCTCTCGTGCCGGTGATTTACATACAAGTGGTCACATGCTGACTAGCCGTGTGGCCTCACTCAATGAAAATGAACGGAGCGAGGCCGGGCACGTCTAGTCAGAATGTGGCCAGAAGTATATAAATCACATGCTTGTGCTAACATGACCGTGTACTCTCGCCACCGGTAAGGGAGAATCCTAAAAGTGTGCAGAGCATTCGTTGTGAGAATTCAGAAGCTGCAATGTCAGGATTCAGCTCTGCAGGTTCCAGCAGTCATCACATGGACACTTCACTCATATGCAATTTTTATACTTATGGTCCTGTGACATCAAGCGTCTCTTCCTGCTTCTCTCAGTTTTTCACTGAACATTGAGAGCATTAGGGAGAGCAGCTCGTCGGTACATGACTAAGTGTGCAAATCGCATGTGTGCTTGGGGGGGTCCAGGACACAGCGGGCCACATTAGAGACCCCAGGAAGCAGCAGGCCCCTGTATTTATATTATGCATGTATCATATATTTACTTTGTTTATATCTTTTAAGTTACATTTTTGGCCTTTGTGAATTGCCGTGTTTGGCCCCACCCCTTGCCCCGCCCCTTCAGCTCCAGGCCCATCATGTTCTTAATCCGGCCCTGGCTGTCTTCTGGGGACATTAAAGGAGGACACCTTAGTATACAGTTCATATACATTGGGTAAGTGTAGTTCTGCTGTGGGCCACTAGATGGGGGCATACTAGTGGGCACTGTTAGGAATAGCTGATAGGATGTTTGTAGAGGGTTAAGTGTAGGAGGGGCTTCCGGATAGTAGTGAGAAATTTCTAGGTAGTTAGCTCAAACAGGGCTAGCGTGCCTGTTATGATTTGGTAGCTGAGGAGAGCAGGCAAAAACGGCAATACACCAGAGAGGTTGGAATCTACTGGATTGCAGTACCCTGACTAACCACCACAACTAAAGGCAGCCGTGGAGCGTTCCTATGTTGGTCCTAGACGCCTCGTCACAGCCTGAGAGGTTAACTACACCTAAAGATAGAAAGAGGAAAGCTATCTGCCCCGGAGCAGATCCCCAAAGAACATAGGAAGCCCCCAAACATGTAATGGCGGTTAGACAAGAGGAAATACAGACACAGACAGAAAATAGTAAGAGCAAAAGTTGGGGTCCAATCTGCCTAGAAAGAAAAAGGATAGGAAGGACACTTACTGCAATCCAAAAAACCCTAAAAAAATACCAACTCTACTAATTGCAAAAACACCTGAGATCACACGACCTCTACCACCTAAATTAGTTCTCCGGTGTAACAAAACTAAGCCGCAGCCACTGAAAAAACTGGAAAAGGCAAATGAACAAATAACAGTGGCTCAGATAAACTGAGAGGAGCACAAGCCCCCAGAGGGGACCTGGCTGACCTCCACAGAAGTGCAGGGAACAATGCAAAAAGCAAGCACAAAAATAAAAACAGAAAATATCTTATCTGAGAGCAGGAGAAGAGGCAAGACTCAGCAAGCTTCCAAGTGAACCAGGAACCACAGTTGAGACAAGAACAATTGATCACCGGCAACCATGATGGGAGGGAACCTCCCTTATATAAGACCAGTCTGTAACTCCTGATTGCCAATCCTCATTGAATGGTTCAGTACTGTTTGTAACCACCAGAAGGAGCTTCTGCTCAGAATTCATTTCTAACACATTCACAACAGTACCCCCCGCTTGAGGAGGGGTCACCGAACCCTCTTTTGGGCAACCAGGTCGGTCAGGATGAGCTCTGTGATACGCACGGATCAGTCTCCTAGCATGGATGTCCGAAGCAAACACCCAAGAATTGTCCTCCTGACCATAACCTCTCCACTTAACCAAATACTGGAGTTTCCATCTAGAAAAACGAGAATCCAATATTTTCTCAACCACATACTCCAGATTGCCCTCAACCAAAACAGGGTCAGGAGGCGCAGCCATAGGAACCACTGGCTCGACAAACCTCTTCAATAAGGACTTGTGGAACACGTTATGGATCTTAAATGTCCCTGGAAGAAGTAAACGAAAGGAAACAGGATTAAGAATCTCCATGATCTTATAAGGTCCAATGAACCTAGGCTTAAACTTAGGAGATGCAACTCTCATAGGGATATTTCTTGAGGACAACCAGACCAAGTCCCCCACTTCAAACCGAGGACCATCAGTCCTATGCCAGTTGGCAAACCGCTGGGCCCTCTCCTGAGAGAGGGACAACCTCTCCACTACCTGGTCCCAAATCTGCTGCATACGCTCCACAACAGAGTCAACACCTGGACAGACAGAAGCCTCCGTCTGTCCCGAAAAAAATCGAGGGTGAAACCCAAAATTGCAGAAAAATGGAGACATCAAAGTGGCAGAGCTAGCCCTATTATTAAGAGCAAACTCAGCCAAAGGCAAAAAAGAGACCCAGTCATCTTGATCAGCAGACACAAAGCATCTCAGATAAGTCTCCAATGTCTGGTTTGTTCTCTCAGTTTGTCCATTGGTCTGAGGATGAAAAGCCGAGGAGAAAGACAATTGAACACCAGGTTTAGAACAAAAAGTCCTCCAAAATCTGGAAACAAACTGGACTCCTCTGTCAGACACAATGTTCTCAGGAATACCGTGTAACCGAACCACATGCTGAAGGAACAAAGGCACCAATTCGGAGGAGGAAGGCAACTTAGGTAATGGCACAAGATGTATCATTTTGGAAAACCTATCACAAATCACCCAGATAACGGTCATTCTCTGAGAAACAGGGAGGTCGGAAATTAAATCCATAGAGATATGGGTCCATGGTCTCTTGGGCACAGGCAATGGCATCAACAAACCACTAGAGCGAGAGCAAGGCTTGGAGTGAGAGCAAGTCCCGCAGGACTGCACAAATTCCCTGACGTCACGAGACAAAGTAGGCCACCAAAGGGACCGACTAACCAAGTCTCTGGTACCAAAAATTCCGGGATGACCGGCCAACCGGAACAATGAATCTCAGACATCACGCTCTTTTTCCACTGGTCTGGGACAAACAATTTCCCAATAGGGCAGCGCTCGGGTTTATCCTCCTGACACCCTTCCAGAGCCAGTCTCAAATTGGGCGAGATGGCGGAAAGAACTACACCCTCTTTCAAAATAACAGCAGGATCAGATAACTCAGGAGAGTCCGCAAGAAACTCCTCAGAGGGCATCCGCCTTAACATTCTTAGTGCCAGGAAGAAAGGAAACCACAAAATTAAAACGTGTGAAAAACAAGGCCCACCTAGCCTGTCTAGGATTAAGTCGCTTGGCTGATTCTAGATAAACCAGATTCTTATGGTCCGTGAGGACCACCACCTGATGTTTGGCTCCCTCCAGCCAATGTCTCCACTCTTCAAAAGCCCACTTCATGGCCAATAACTCCCGATTACCCACGTCATAATTACGTTCAGTTGGAGAAAATTTTCGAGAGAAAAAGGCACAAGGGTTACTTTTAGAGGTCTCTGGATCTCTTTGGGACAAAACGGCACCTGCCCCAATTTCAGAGGCATCAACCTCCACCTGAAATGGCAGAGAAACATCAGGCTGCCGTAGAACAGGAGCAGAAGTGAATCTCTGCTTAAGTTCCTGAAACGCAGAGACTGCCTCAGGAGGCCAATTCACCACATCAGAACCCTTTTTAGTCAAATCAGTCAATGGTTTAACAATAACAGAGAAATTACCAATAAATTTACGATAAAAATTGGCAAAACCCAAGAATCTCTGAAGAGCCTTTAATGAAATAGGTTGGACCCAATCACAGATGGCCTGAACCTTGACCGGGTCCATTTCAATAACAGATGGGGACAAAATGAATCCCAGAAATGAGATCCTCTGTACGCCAAAAAGACACTTTGATCCCTTCACATACAGAGCATTCTCTCTCAAAATCTGGAACACAGTCCGAACATGTTTCACATGAGAGTCCCAGTCATTAGAAAAAATCAAGATATCATCCAAATAAACAATCAGAAATTTATCCACAAAATCACTGAAAATGTCATTCATGAAGGACTGGAAGACGGAAGGAGCATTAGTGAGCCCAAAGGGCATCACTAGGTACTCAAAATGCCCCTCTGGGTTATTAAACGCCGTCTTCCATTCATCCCCGTGCTTAATGCGAATAAGGTTATACGCCCCCCTGAGGTCAAGCTTGGTAAACCAAGTAGCACTTTTCACCCTGGAAAACAGGTCAGAAATTAAGGGTAACGGATATTGATATTTCACAGTGATAGTGTTCAAGAGACGATAATCAATACACGGCCTTAATGAACCATCCTTTTTGGCCACAAAGAAAAAACCGGCACCCAAGGGTGAAGAGGATGGTCTGATATGACCCTTCTCCAATGACTCCTTGATATAAGACCGCATAGCGTCATGTTCAGGTACAGACAAGTTAAAAAGGCGACCTTTAGGGAATTTACTACCAGGCACTAATTCAATAGCGCAGTCATAGCTCCTATGGGGGGGCAAGGATGGAGATTTACTTTCGCTAAACACATCAGAAAAATCAGTCAAAAAGTCAGGAACATCCTGAGCCTGGGGAGAGGCAGAAAAAACAGGAGTGTTGGCATTAACACATTGGCAGCCCCAACTGGTTACAGACACAGATTTCCAATCCAAAACAGGATTATGAGACTGTAACCAAGGGAAACCTAGTACAATAATATCATGCAGATTATACAGCACCAAAAATTTGCAACTCTCCTGATGATCAGGTTCAACCCTCATTATCACCTGAGTAGAGAACTGGGGTTTATTCTCAGCCAAAGGGGTAGAATCAATCCCCAGTAGGGGAATAGACTTCCGTAGGGGTATCAAGGGAAACCCACAATGTTTAGCAAAATCAAAATCCATCAGGTTAATAGCTGCTCCCGAATCAACAAAATCCTGAGCAGAAAATGTGGACAGGGAGCAAATCAGGGTAACAGTCAACAGAAATTTAGTCTGAACACTACCCAAGACAACTGAGCGTGCAAAACGTCTTCCCCGCTTAGGGCAGACTGAAATAGCATGAGAGGCGTCACCACAGTAGAAAAATAACCCATTGCGTTTTCGAAACTCATGACGCTGTGCCCCAGAAGCCACTCTATCACACTGCATGGGTTCAGAAGCTGGTTCACAAGGCCACACTATTCCACGCATACCTCTACGCTCACGCAAACGTCTGTCAATTTGAATCGCTAATGACATAGAATCATTGAGACCAGAGGGAGCAGGGAAACCCACCATAACATCTTTTACATTCTCTGACAGACCCTTCCGAAAAAGGGCTGCCAAAGCATCGTCATTCCATTTGGTCAGGACTGCCCACTTTCGGAATTTCTGACAGTACAACTCAGCGTCCTCAAGCCCCTGATTTAATGCCAACAAGGTTTTTTCAGCTTGATCAGTGACATTAGGTTCATCGTACAATAACCCCAGAGCCAGAAAAAATGCATCAACATTACTCAAAACAGGGTCCCCAGGTGTCAGGGAAAAAGCCCAATCCTGAGGATCGCCGCGCAGGAGAGAGATGACAATTTGAACCTGCTGTGCTGCGTTCCCTGAGGACTTAGGTTTTAAGGCAAAAAACAACTTACAGTTATTTTTGAAATTCAGAAATTTAGCTCGATCCCCAAAAATAAATCTGGCATGGGGATCCTAGGTTCCACAACCGGCAACCCTGCAAGATAGGTAGCAATACTCCGAACTTCAGCGGCAAGCTGATCCACACGGCCAGACAACTGTGCAAACTCTATTGAGAAAAAAAAAAATTCCTCCTCAGCACCCAGAGAAAAAGAGGGAAAAATGCAACAAACAGAGAAAAAAAAAATTTTCTGACAACTTCCCTTTTTCTTTTTCCTTTTACTATTTTTCCCTTCTGTTGAGTACCATATAATTTTCAGTTTGGCCGGTGATACTGTTATGATTTGGTAGCTGAGGAGAGCAGGCAAAAACGGCAATACACCAGAGAGGTTGGAATCTACTGGATTGCAGTACCCTGGCTAACCACCACAACTAAAGGCAGCCGTGGAGCATTCCTACATTGGTGTTAGACGCCTCGTCACAGCCTGAGAGGTTAACTACACCTAAAAATAGAAAGAGGAAAGCTATCTGCCCCGGAGCAGATCCCCAAAGAACATAGGAAGCCCCCAAACATGTAATGGCGGTTAGACAAGAGGAAATACAGACACAGACAGAAAATAGTAAGAGCAAACGTTGGGGCCCAATCTGCCTAGAAAGAAAAAGGATAGGAAGGACACTTACTGCAATCCAAAAAACCCTAAAAAAATACCAACTCTACTAATTGCAAAAACACCTGAGATCACACGACCTCTACCACCTAAATTAGTTCTCTGGTGTAACAAAACTAAGTCGCAGCCACTGAGAAAACTGGAAAAGGCAAATGAACAAATAACAGTGGCTCAGATTAACTGAGAGGAGCACAAGCCCCAGAGGGGATCTGGCTGACCTCCACAGAAGTGCAGGGAACAATGCAAAAAGCAAGCACAAAAATACAAACAGAAATATCTTATCTGAGAGCAGGAGAAGAGGCAAGACTCAGCAAGCTTCCAAGTGAACCAGGAACCACAGTTGAGACAAGAACAATTGATCACCGGCAACCATGATGGGAGGGAACCTCCCTTATATAAGACCAGTCTGTAACTCCTGATTGCCAATCCTCATTGAATGGTTCAGTACTGTTTGTAACCACCAGAGGGAGCTTCTGCTCAGAATTCATTTCTTACACATTCACAACACGTGCCCAAGTGTCCACATGGGCTATAGGCCCGGACAGCCGGCAGCCATGCAACATTCAAGTGCTGCAGCCCACGTTACCCACGGCCACTGTTTATCCTATCAGTGGGCCTGTACAGTGAAGGAAGATGTGGCGTCTTACCGCCTGGGCCAATGCTTTTAGGGCAAAAGTTGGCTGGACTAAGGAGATGAAAGGAGTTGGAACTTTGACGGGATCGGTACAGATGGGTCGGATGCTTCACCACGGTTCACCAAATGTAGTAATTGATGAATTCATGTCTGGGGTGAAGCTTCCAGGGTAGGGATCTCGTCCCTTGGTCGGGAATTTGATCGCATTCGATTAGCGTAGGTAAGGGTATTTCTAAGTTTCCATTGATAGGAGAAGCAATGAAACCTTGTAACCTTCTAGTCTCTATGCGGTCAGAGTGTAGAGTGTTGCTGGACCCTTGATTCCAAAGGCTTCAAAAACTTTGGTTCAGCTGGGGATCAATTGCTCTGATCATCATTGATTGCATTCATTCTTACTGCTTTCTCTGGTTGCGCTTCCTGATAGACTCTGAATAAGAATTGTGAAAGATCTCACAGGGTTAGGGGGGGTCAACTTCACTCACCTCGGGGGGAGGGGAGAGAAGGACCTAACAGGGGTTGGCTCTCTGGTACCACCACTTGCTCCAGGTCAGTCAGGGAACTACACCTAGGGCAAATAGTAGCCGGAAAGGAGTGTAGTACAAAGGATAGAGTATAGATAGGTTGAAATTACCATGTTATGTAGCATGTGACCACAGGGAGGCGCTGTTGGATCACAGGTCCGAATCTTAGTTACAGGCTTTCCTAGCTCCGTCTGAAAATGGGTCCTCCGGCCAAAAGTAAACTACAAACTGAGCTCCAAGTGAGGAGCTGACACTTATCTCCTGGGCTGCTCCCCCACACTCTGCGCCCACCCCTTGGCTTGTGCAGCCTCTCTCCTCCCATCTCTGTGAGTTTGATTTTCAGTCTAAAACTGTGGATGGCCCACAACTTTCCACCCGAAAGCTCTGAACGGAACGGCAGCAGTGCCACTGGGTTTGGCTGGATTTTATGTGTGCATAAAGTCCAAATTTGCCTATCATATGTAATTCCTGGTGGTAGAGCTTTATAACTCCATAATCCAGAGTGCCACAGGTTGTTATCGGGCATGGGTGTATGAGGGAAAGAATGCCGATTCGGATGATGTGCTCGGCTAGGCTCAGAGATTTTGCATTCTCATAATATTGGTCATTTTCCAGAGACAATAACTCATAGCCTTGCTGTGCTTTGTTGTACGACGAGGTATATCCATGATACAAAAGTTTGCCTGTAGCTTGCAGGGGACTTCACACCTTTGTGTTAGGGCCCCGTCTCACATAGCAACGCACCAGTGATCCCGACAACGATATGAACTTGTCAGGATCGTTGGTGTGTCGCTACATGATCGCTGCTGAGCTGCCAAACAGGCAGCTCAGGCAGCGATCAGAACAGCGACACTGAGGGTAACGTCGCTTAGTAACCCGCAGTGTACGTTGGATAGCAGCCTGCTGATGCAGGGAGCTGGTAACAAAGGTACACACCGGGTTTCCAGGTGCTTCGCGGTGCCTGGAAACCCAATGTGTACCTTGGTTACCAGGTCCCCTGCAGCAGCGCGCTGGTATCCAACGTACACATCGGGTTTCCAGGCACAGCCCCGTGCCTGGAAACCCAATGTATACCTTTGTTACCAGCTCCCCTGCAGCAGCGCGCTGGTATCCAACGTACACATCGGGTTTCCAGGCACAGCCACGCGCCTGGAAACCCGATGTGTACCTTGGTTACCAGCTGATCACTGGTCTCCTGCCTGCCACACGCAGTGATGCGTGCTGGCCAGTGGGAGACCAGCGATCAAAAAAAAGTTCAGGCATTTCTGACGCGACCAGCGATTCACAGCAGGGGCCTGATCGCTGGTACGTGTCAGACATAGCAAGATTGCTGCTGTGATCGCTGTGGCGTCACAAAACTTGTGACTCAGCAGCGATCTCGCTATATGAGACGAGGCCCTTACAAGCTTCAAAGTATTTGTTCTTGGTTTTTAATTAAAGATAAACACTGTCTGGCTTTTTATGGCCTTGGGAATGCAAGGGTGGGGGCACAGTTCAGGAGAGGAAGGAGTTGTCCTGAACTTAAAATTCAAAATGGATTCTCCCTTGTCCCTCACAGGCATATCTGGCACAGCTTTTAGCCCTTAGGATCTCCCACATACCTCTGAGCATGAGCAGGAGAATAGAGGTAACTTCGACTGCTGGATCTCTGGTGGCTGAGTTTGGATGCAAGGCTGAGGGGTGTCTGTCACTATGACACTCTTCACACTTAATGGCAGATTTACAGTCCTTGGTCATTTGTTCTAATGAGGTGCAGCACTTGAAACATACCCCAAGTTTGCAGAGGATTTTCTTGCTCTCCTGTAGGGTTTTGGACCTGAAGCCTCTGCATTTGTTTAATGAGTGTGTTTTTTTGTGAACTCACGATTGAAAGACTTATCCCTCTATGGAATAGTGTACTGTTTATCGGCAGGTGCTGTGGGTGGTAGCAGGTTAGTCTTTCTAACGCTTACACTGTTCCTCAAGTCCTTGCATCTACTGTATATGTGATGCTTACATACCTTGATGATGGTGTTGCTGGAGTTGCAGTGTTAGACTCCAGGAAGTCGAGGCTAGGATCATTCCTCATTTGGGCCTCTTCGTCGATTAACTTGCAGAACTGATTGAACAGAGGAAAGGTGACATCATGTGACCTCTTGTGTCTGGAGACGCACACTGCCCACTTCTCTTGCAGACTGTGTAGCTGCTTTGAGACGATTGGATTCATCCATGGGCAGTGTACAGGTACCACAGTCCAGTCAGACGAGGGTCTCTTATCGCAAGTTCCAGCTCCATAAGCAAATCACTAAAATCCAGAACATTGTGGGCTTCCTTAAGGTTGATCCTTGGAATGTTCTGCAGTCTCTTGAAAAGGGACTTTTCTATTGCTTCAGTACTGCAGTAGGTTCTTTCGAGTCTCTGTCAGGCAGCAGCAAGACCTGCCTCAGCTTGTCCCACATAGATGGTCCTAAGACTCTTGATACAGTTTGTGGAATCTGGGCCCAACCATTTGACCATGAGGTCCAGTTCCTGCTCCGCGGATAAGTTGAGGTCAGCAATGGTGGCCTTGATGGTTGCTGTCCGGGCTCTGAAGTTCTCTGCACGGTCATCGAATTTCAAGAGTTGATTAGCTCTCTGCTCACCATGAACCTGGCAAACTCAGACATGTCTGATCTGTCACTCCTTGTTACCAGGTTAGCTTGTGGTGCCCCTCAGGCACATAAGCTGTGTGGCATGAAGGGGTGAATAGCTCCCTGGTAAAATAATGTCGCTGAAAGGTTGAGCTGTGGTTTTACCTCTGGAGATTCTGGTGACTGCTGCTTGAACTGTGGAGGCAGGCTGGAGTGTACCGTGTGGTCATCTTGCGGTGATGACTGCTCCTGAGGGGACACATCATGGCATTGGTCTTGGGTCTCTGCGAATGATGTGGGTAACACAGGCACCGTAAGTTGGGCTACCTTGGACATTTCCGCAATGTTGGGTTGAAACATCACTGGACAAGGTATGCGCTGCAAGAATCTGTTTCTGCACATAGTCGCTGGTACGAACATCTGGTAGTCTTGCTCCTGTGGTAGTAGGCAAATCGGGTCGAGGTTTTGCTTCAAAGCTTGCTCAAGTATTTTTACTTCGGCTAGTGCGATTTCTTCATCCATTTCTGTTTCAAGAATCTTTGCCCAAGCCTCTGCTTCTGTTTGAAGAATCTTTGCCTGAACCTCAGCTTCTGCTTTCTTTACTTCTGTGTCTGCCTCTGCTTTCTTGACTTCTGCCACTGCTTCTGCTTTCTTTTCAGTGAAGGAACATCTTAGTTTGGATCGCTCTGTGTTTAAACGGGCCTCTAGAATTCTGTCGCTGAGGGCTGAAGTTCTTGAGCAAGATGATTTTGTGTGACGAGCATAGGGTTTGGATGAGCCTGACCTGTACAATCTAGTTTCTTGTAGATGAGCGATATGGGTGCTCTGCTTTATCTCTGGCATCTTGCACGGCGGCGTCGCTTTCTCTGTCGGTGGAATCTACTTTGCTTAACTCTGATAAGGCTTCTTTGATATTAGAGTCTTTTAGGAAGGCAGCATACCTTGTGGACAGTTTCTTGTATCTTCCGTGGGCCGTGTCTAGCTGTCTTACAGCATCCTGTAAACTCACTTCATCATCTTTGTGGCGTTTGATGCTTGACATGAGGGACGCGACTCGTTCCCATAGTCATCCAGGTCATCACTGAACTCGTCCTTGTGGAATGGTAGTTTTCAAGCGCCTTTAGCGTTAACTTGAGGGAGCGTACTGGTTGTGCGTCTTGGGCTGTTGTGGGAGCGTGCTCTGCTTCCCGCGCTTCATCATGTTCAGGGTCAGGCTGCGCCTGCTGTACTTCAGCGCCGAGGAGCTGTGCGGGATGTTCAATGGCCATTTTGCGGTATTACATACAGAGAGTCTCTATGTACAATGTGGTCTGAGGTGACGCTGCAGGAGATTTCTAGCAGAGCAGGGCTGCAGTATGTGAGCAGGAAGGACACGGGCACGTGGGTCGGGATATAAGGGTGATTTTGACTAGGCTTAAAGGCAGTTTTTGACTGTTCTGTCTCCACATAAGGTGAATAGAGATGTGGTGATTAATAGGGGCTGGGAGAATTCCTACCTCCTCTTCCTCAATGCAGAGCAGACAGGACCAATGCTGTTTAGTGTCGGAGAGATGATGCATACCAGGGATTGTGCAATCCAGACTTGTTTATTTGAAAATCTGGACATACAGCATATGAACAGTAATACAGTAACTTCTCCAGGAATGCAGGTGTAAACAACAAATGTGAAACAGCAAGAGTGTGGTCAAAAACTGATGCCTTCCTCAGCTTGGTTCAAGGGTGTCTCTCCCACAGAAAGTGAAACTAGAATAAAATGGCTGATAGGAGGAAAAGGTTACCCTTGAACCGGAAGTGGAAGGCACGCCCATAAGAATTAATAAATTACAAACTGCTATACACAAAACGGTCATTAGGTGGCAGCAGAGTAACATGTAAGAATGGTACTATACATAGCATGAAAATAATACATAAACCAGGCAACAGAATTTAGTAATATATAAACCCCTGCTATGCCCTCATTTATATGCAGCTCCTGGAAGAAGTGACGGCAAAATGCGCATCGGACACCACAATATAGTATATGTCTGCACTTTAGCACTGAATTATCATGAATACATGTGGCCACAACTAGGGTTTATGACTATCGTATCTCAGAGATATTTTTAAAATCTATCCTATTACTCAGCACTATGCATCATTTATGTTTGGGATATATATTTCTTTCTGTCTATTTCAAGTCATGTGGATCAACTACATAGTTGTATTAGAGTGTTTATTGGTACCCTTGTAGAAATAATGACTAGAGTTTAGCGTAACAGGTCGGTCAGATTCAAAATCACCAATATTCGCTAAAGTCGGGTTTTGCCAAGCGAAACCCGACCATAGTGTGAGGTCGGCCATGCGGTCGTCGACCCGAGCGCCAAAGTCTTTTTTCCCAGAATGCTTGCAGGCGCCTTTTCTCAGCCAATGAGCAAGGACGCACACTGTGGGCAACGCGATGACATGGGCAGCGGCCACCACCATCTTAGAGAAGGGCATTGCAGTGATTGGCTTGCTTTGTGTGGCGTCACAGTGGCTATAAAAGCCCTTACCGCCGACCACCATTTTACTTCTGCCGATTTTAGCATAGGAAGAGGTTGCTGCCGCTGTTTCTCACTAGGGAGAGAGTTAGGCAGGAAAAATAAGTTATTCTGTGCTTGTGCTGATAGCGATTGTGCTGTACAGTTAGTGTGCAGTGACAGGGGAGGATTTTGTTGTGTGCAGCAGCGCTGGTTATTAGGCTGCCTGCCAGTGTCAAGGGAGGAATTTCTTGTGTGCAGCAGCAGAGCTGATTATTAGGCTGCCTGCCAGTGACAGGGGAGGAATTTCTTGTGTGCAGCAGCAGAGCTGATTATTAGGCTGCCTGCCAGTCACAGGGGAGGGAAATTTTTTGTGTGCGCAGCAGAGCTGATTATTAGGCTGCCTGCTAGCTGTATTGCTGTGTGTACACTGCTGTGCAGACTGCTACACAGCACTAATACTTTTATCTTTTTTTCTGCACAGTTACCGAGCGTTCATTTTTTCCCACACCGTATAGAGCTTTATGCTCTTAACACACACTACCGTGTTACCGGTGGTAACTTGAACAAATACATGCTGACTATCTGTGTGTGACTCCGGAAATACATACGGAGATTTCAATTTTCCCCAAAACCATATACAGCTGGTATCTTTGATACAGCACTGTACAGTCATGGCCAAAAGTTTTGAGAATGACACAAATATTATATTTTCACATGATCTGCTGCCCTCTGTTTTTTATGTGTGTTTGACAGATGTTTTTATCGCAGACAGAAATATAATAATTGCAAACATATGAGTAACAAAAGCTTATATTGACAGTTAGAATGAGTTAATGCAGCAAGTCAATATTTGCAGTGTTGACCCTTCTTCTTCAGGACCTCTGCAATTCTCCCTGGCATGCTCTCAATCAACTTCTGGACCAAATCCTGATGATAGCAGTCCATTCTTGCACAATCAATGCTTTGATTTTGTCAGAATTTTTAGGTTTTTTGTTTGTCCACCCGTCTCTTGATGATGACCACAAGTTCTCAATGGATTAAGATCTGGGGAGTTTCCAGGCCATGGACCCAAAATCTCTATGTTTTGTTCCCTGAGCCATTTAGTTATCACCTTTGCTTTATGGCAAGGTGCTCCATCATGCTGGAAAAGGCATTGTTGATCGCCAAACTGCTCTTGGAGGGTTGGGAGAAGTTGCTCTTGGAGGACATTCTGGTACCATTCTTTATTCATGGCTGTGTTTTTAGGTAAGACTGTGAGAGAGCCGATTCCTTGGCTGAGAAGCAACCCACACATGAATGGTTTCAGGATGCTTAACAGTTGGCATGAGACAAGACTGGTGGTAGCGATCACCTTGTCTTCTCCGAATGAGGCGTTTTCCTGATGTCCCAAACAATCGAAAGGGGATTCATCAGAGAAAATAACTTTACCCCAGTCCTCAGCAGTCCACTGCCTGTACCTTTTGCAGAATATCAGTCTGTCCATGATGTTTTTTCTGGAGAGAAGTGGCTTCTTTGCTGCCTTCCTTGAGACCAGGCCTTGCTCCAAGAGTCTCCGCCTCACAGTGCGTGCAGATGTACTCACACCTGCCTGCTGCCATTCCTGAGCAAGCTCTGCACTGCTGGTAGCCGATCCCGCAGCTGAAACACTTTTAAGAGACGGTTCTGGCGCTTGCTGGTCTTTCTTGGGCGCCCTGAAGCCTTTTTGGCAACCTCTCTCCTTGAAGTTCTTGATGATGCGATAGATTGTTGACTGAGGTGCAATCTTTCTAGCTGCGATACTCTTCCCTGTTAGGCCATTTTTGTGCTTGCAATGATGACTGCACGTGTTTCTTTAGAGATAACCATGGTTAACAGAAGAGAAACAATGATGCCAAGCACCAGCCTCCTTTTAAAGTGTCCAGTGGTGTCATTCTTACTTAATCATGACAGATTGATCTCCAGCCATGTCCTCATCAACACCCACACTGTGTTTAATGGAGCAATAACTGAAAAGAGGTTAGCTGGTCCCTTTTAAGGCAGGGCTGCAATGATGTTGAAATGTGTTTTGGGGGATAAAGTTCATTTTCTAGCCAAATATTGACTTTGCAAGTAATGCTGTTAAGTGATCACTCTTTATAACATTCTGGAGTATATGCAAATTGCCATTAGAAAAAGTGAAGCAGTAGACTTTGTAAAATTAATATTTGTGTCATTCTCAAAAACTTTTGGCCATGACTGTATTTCTGCCTTCTGTATTATGGTCAAATCCATACTGAGAGAGTGTCTTTGTGTTACTCCGGAAATATATAGGGAGATTTACAATTACCCCTACACTGTATTTGCCTGGTATCTTCGGATACATTAGCCTTTTTGCTTTTATATTCTGGTCTACTCCATATGAGCCTGTGAGCTTCTGTGTATTACTCAGGAAAAAATATACTGAGATTTAAATTACCCCAAAACTGTATACAGCTGTACACTTCTGATACATTACCCTTTTTTCTACTTTTTTATTCTGGTGTGATCCATTACTGAGCCTGTGAGAGTCTGCGTCTGACTCTGGAAATATTACACGGAAATTTAAAATTACCCCAACACTGTATACAACTGTACGCTTCTAATACATTACCCTTTTTCTACATTTTATATTCTGGTGTGATCCATACTGACAGGGCCGGACTGGCCATCTGGAAATTCTGGCAAATGCCAGAAGGGCCTGTCTGGTCATGGGCCGCCTTGTCTGCTATGCTGTTAACAAAATCGGTGTTCTCAAGCCACCCATACTAATAAGAGCTGTAATGAAGCACAAAGTCGCTGACTCCGTCACTTACCCCAGCAGGCACGGGTATCATTACAAATATTGGTCTGTAATAAATCTAGCTTTCACTTACCCAGCAGGCCACGGGTATCATTACAAATATTGGTCTTTAATAAATCTTGCTTTCTCCATCCAGGGTAATATTAGTAATATATTCCATCTGGTGCTTGGGGACAGTGACGCATGGGCCTGTGTGATTTCAAATGCCAGGGCTGAATTTCAGTCCCAGTCCATACCTGCATACTGAGCCTGTGAGCGTCTGTATGTTACTCTGGAAATATATACAGAGATTCAAAATTCCCCAACACTGTATACAGCTGTACCCTTCTAATACATTACCATTTTTCTACTTTTTATATTCTGGTGTGATCCATACTGAGACTGTGAGAGTCTGTGTCTGACTCTGGAAATATTACGGAGATTTAAATTACCCCAACACTGTATACAGCTGTACGCTTCTAATATATTACCCTTTTTCTACTTTTATTATTCTGGTGTGATCCATACTGAGCCTGTGAGCGTCTGTGTGTGTTACTCCGGAAAATATATATACAGAGATTTAAAATTACCGCAACACTGTATACAGCTGTCGCTTTGATACATTACCTTGTTCTACTTTTTGTATTCTGGTGTAATCCATACTCAGCCTGTGAGAGTCTGTGTCTGACTCTGGAAATATATACTTAGATTTTAAATTACCCCAACACTGTATACAGCTGTACGCTTTGATACAGTACACTTTTTCTGCTTTTCTATTCTGGTCTAATCCATATGAGCCTGTGAGCGTCTGTGTGTTACTCTGGAATTATATACGGAGATTTAAAATTAAACCCCCAAAACTGTATACAACTGTACGCTTCTAATACATTACCTTTTTCTACTTTTTATTTTCTGGTGTGATCCATGCTGAGCCTGTGAGCGTCAGTGTGTTACTCCGAAATATATACGGAGATTTACAATTACCCCAACACTGTATACAGCTGTACGCTTGTGATACAGTACGCTTTTGGCAGAAAGTCCTCCTCCACCCACCTGTAAGTGCATCATTGACACCTGGGAAAATTGGCCCACATGTGTGATTATGTCTTGCAGGTCTGCTTTTAATATATTTTAGTCTAATTCATATGAGCCTGTGAGCGTCTGTTGTTTTCCGGAAATATATATGGAGAGTCTGTGTCTGACTCTGGAAATATATACTTAGATTTAAAATTACCCCAACACTGTATACAGCTGTCGCTTCTAATACATTACCCTTTTTCTACTTTTTATATTTGGTGTGATTCATACTGAGCCTGTGAGAGTCTGTGTCTGACTCAGGAAATATATATGGAGATTTAAAATTACCCCAACCTGTATTTCAGCTGTACGCTTCAAAAAATATTACTGTTAAGTTTCGTTAAGCTGAGGAGAAAAATGCAAAAAATAGCCAAAGTAGCAATACACCAGAGAGGCTGGAAAATGTTGGATTGCAGTTACCTAAACTAACCGCCACACTAGAAGCAGCCGTGGAGGTACCTACGGTGATC
>JARQOD010000002.1:247345830-247376694 GCA_033576555.1 Oophaga sylvatica | reverse complement strand
CAGTCATTAGAAAAAATCAAGATATCATCCAAATAAACATCAGAAATTTATCCACAAAATCACTGAAAATGTCATTCATGAAGGACTGGAAGACGGAAGGAGCATTAGTGAGCCCAAAGGGCATCACTAGGTACTCAAATGCCCCTCTGGGTTATTAAACGCCGTCTTCCATTCATCCCCGTGCTTAATGCGAATAAGGTATACGCCCCCCTGAGGTCAAGCTTGGTAAACCAAGTAGCACTTTTCACCCTGGAAAACAGGTCAGAAATTAAGGGTAACGGATATTGATATTTCACAGTGATAGTGTTCAAGAGACGATAATCAATACACGGCCTTAATGAACCATCCTTTTTGGCCACAAAGAAAAAAACCGGCACCCAAGGGTGAAGAGGATGGTCTGATATGACCCTTCTCCAATGACTCCTTGATATAAGACCGCATAGCGTCATGTTCAGGTACAGACAAGTTAAAAAGGCGACCTTTAGGAATTTACGGTACCAGGCACTAATTCAAATAGCGCAGTCATAGCTCCTATGGGGGGGCAAGGATGGAGATTTACTTTCGCTAAACACATCAGAAAAATCAGTCAAAAAGTCAGGAACATCCTGAGCCTGGGGAGAGGCAGAAAAAACAGGAGTGTTGGCATTAACACATTGGCAGCCCCAACTGGTTACAGACACAGATTTCCAATCCAAAACAGGATTATGAGACTGTAACCAAGGGAAACCTAGTACAATAATATCATGCAGATTATACAGCACCAAAAATTTGCAACTCTCCTGATGATCAGGTTCAACCCTCATTATCACCTGAGTAGAGAACTGGGGTTTATTCTCAGCCAAAGGGGTAGAATCAATCCCCAGTAGGGGAATAGACTTCCGTAGGGGTATCAAGGGAACCCACAATGTTTAGCAAAATCAAAATCCATCAGGTTAATAGCTGCTCCCGAATCAAACAAAATCCTGAGCAGAAAATGTGGACAGGGAGCAAATCAGGGTAACAGTCAACAGAAATTTAGTCTGAACACTACCCAAGACACTGAGCGTGCAAAACGTCTTCCCCGCTTAGGGCAGACTGAAATAGCATGAGAGGCGTCACCACAGTAGAAAAATAACCCATTGCGTTTTCGAAACTCATGACGCTGTGCCCCAGAAGCCACTCTATCACACTGCATGGGTTCAGAAGCTGGTTCACAAGGCCACACTATTCCACGCATACCTCTACGCTCACGCAAACGTCTGTCAATTTGAATCGCTAATGACATAGAATCATTGAGACCAGAGGGAGCAGGGAAACCCACCATAACATCTTTTACATTCTCTGACAGACCCTTCCGAAAAAGGGCTGCCAAAGCATCGTCATTCCATTTGGTCAGGACTGCCCACTTTCGGAATTTCTGACAGTACAACTCAGCGTCCTCAAGCCCCTGATTTAATGCCAACAAGGTTTTTTCAGCTTGATCAGTGACATTAGGTTCATCGTACAATAACCCCAGAGCCAGAAAAAATGCATCAACATTACTCAAAACAGGGTCCCCAGGTGTCAGGGAAAAAGCCCAATCCTGAGGATCGCCGCGCAGGAGAGAGATGACAATTTGAACCTGCTGTGCTGCGTTCCCTGAGGACTTAGGTTTTAAGGCAAAAAACAACTTACAGTTATTTTTGAAATTCAGAAATTTAGCTCGATCCCCCAAAAATAAATCTGGCATGGGGATCCTAGGTTCCACAACCGGCAACCCTGCAAGATAGGTAGCAATACTCCGAACTTCAGCGGCAAGCTGATCCACACGGCCAGACAACTGTGCAAACTCTATTGAGAAAAAAAAAAATTCCTCCTCAGCACCCAGAGAAAAAGAGGGAAAAATGCAACAAACAGAGAAAAAAAAAATTTTCTGACAACTTCCCTTTTTCTTTTTCCTTTTACTATTTTTCCCTTCTGTTGAGTACCATATAATTTTCAGTTTGGCCGGTGATACTGTTATGATTTGGTAGCTGAGGAGAGCAGGCAAAAACGGCAATACACCAGAGAGGTTGGAATCTACTGGATTGCAGTACCCTGGCTAACCACCACAACTAAAGGCAGCCGTGGAGCATTCCTACATTGGTGTTAGACGCCTCGTCACAGCCTGAGAGGTTAACTACACCTAAAAATAGAAAGAGGAAAGCTATCTGCCCCGGAGCAGATCCCCAAAGAACATAGGAAGCCCCCAAACATGTAATGGCGGTTAGACAAGAGGAAATACAGACACAGACAGAAAATAGTAAGAGCAAACGTTGGGGCCCAATCTGCCTAGAAAGAAAAAGGATAGGAAGGACACTTACTGCAATCCAAAAAACCCTAAAAAAATACCAACTCTACTAATTGCAAAAACACCTGAGATCACACGACCTCTACCACCTAAATTAGTTCTCTGGTGTAACAAAACTAAGTCGCAGCCACTGAGAAAACTGGAAAAGGCAAATGAACAAATAACAGTGGCTCAGATTAACTGAGAGGAGCACAAGCCCCCAGAGGGGATCTGGCTGACCTCCACAGAAGTGCAGGGAACAATGCAAAAAGCAAGCACAAAAATACAAACAGAAAATATCTTATCTGAGAGCAGGAGAAGAGGCAAGACTCAGCAAGCTTCCAAGTGAACCAGGAACCACAGTTGAGACAAGAACAATTGATCACCGGCAACCATGATGGGAGGGAACCTCCCTTATATAAGACCAGTCTGTAACTCCTGATTGCCAATCCTCATTGAATGGTTCAGTACTGTTTGTAAACCACCAGAGGGAGCTTCTGCTCAGAATTCATTTCTTACACATTCACAACACGTGCCCAAGTGTCCACATGGGCTATAGGCCCGGACAGCCGGCAGCCATGCAACATTCAAGTGCTGCAGCCCACGTTACCCACGGCCACTGTTTATCCTATCAGTGGGCCTGTACAGTGAAGGAAGATGTGGCGTCTTACCGCCTGGGCCAATGCTTTTAGGGCAAAAGTTGGCTGGACTAAGGAGATGAAAGGAGTTGGAACTTTGACGGGATCGGTACAGATGGGTCGGATGCTTCACCACGGTTCACCAAATGTAGTAATTGATGAATTCATGTCTGGGGTGAAGCTTCCAGGGTAGGGATCTCGTCCCTTGGTCGGGAATTTGATCGCATTCGATTAGCGTAGGTAAGGGTATTTCTAAGTTTCCATTGATAGGAGAAGCAATGAAACCTTGTAACCTTCTAGTCTCTATGCGGTCAGAGTGTAGAGTGTTGCTGGACCCTTGATTCCAAAGGCTTCAAAAACTTTGGTTCAGCTGGGGATCAATTGCTCTGATCATCATTGATTGCATTCATTCTTACTGCTTTCTCTGGTTGCGCTTCCTGATAGACTCTGAATAAGAATTGTGAAAGATCTCACAGGGTTAGGGGGGGTCAACTTCACTCACCTCGGGGGGAGGGGAGAGAAGGACCTAACAGGGGTTGGCTCTCTGGTACCACCACTTGCTCCAGGTCAGTCAGGGAACTACACCTAGGGCAAATAGTAGCCGGAAAGGAGTGTAGTACAAAGGATAGAGTATAGATAGGTTGAAATTACCATGTTATGTAGCATGTGACCACAGGGAGGCGCTGTTGGATCACAGGTCCGAATCTTAGTTACAGGCTTTCCTAGCTCCGTCTGAAAATGGGTCCTCCGGCCAAAAGTAAACTACAAACTGAGCTCCAAGTGAGGAGCTGACACTTATCTCCTGGGCTGCTCCCCCCACACTCTGCGCCCACCCCTTGGCTTGTGCAGCCTCTCTCCTCCCATCTCTGTGAGTTTGATTTTCAGTCTAAAACTGTGGATGGCCCACAACTTTCCACCCGAAAGCTCTGAACGGAACGGCAGCAGTGCCACTGGGTTTGGCTGGATTTTATGTGTGCATAAAGTCCAAATTTGCCTATCATATGTAATTCCTGGTGGTAGAGCTTTATAACTCCATAATCCAGAGTGCCACAGGTTGTTATCGGGCATGGGTGTATGAGGGAAAGAATGCCGATTCGGATGATGTGCTCGGCTAGGCTCAGAGATTTTGCATTCTCATAATATTGGTCATTTTCCAGAGACAATAACTCATAGCCTTGCTGTGCTTTGTTGTACGACGAGGTATATCCATGATACAAAAGTTTGCCTGTAGCTTGCAGGGGACTTCACACCTTTGTGTTAGGGCCCCGTCTCACATAGCAACGCACCAGTGATCCCGACAACGATATGAACTTGTCAGGATCGTTGGTGTGTCGCTACATGATCGCTGCTGAGCTGCCAAACAGGCAGCTCAGGCAGCGATCAGAACAGCGACACTGAGGGTAACGTCGCTTAGTAACCCGCAGTGTACGTTGGATAGCAGCCTGCTGATGCAGGGAGCTGGTAACAAAGGTACACACCGGGTTTCCAGGTGCTTCGCGGTGCCTGGAAACCCAATGTGTACCTTGGTTACCAGGTCCCCTGCAGCAGCGCGCTGGTATCCAACGTACACATCGGGTTTCCAGGCACAGCCCCGTGCCTGGAAACCCAATGTATACCTTTGTTACCAGCTCCCCTGCAGCAGCGCGCTGGTATCCAACGTACACATCGGGTTTCCAGGCACAGCCACGCGCCTGGAAACCCGATGTGTACCTTGGTTACCAGCTGATCACTGGTCTCCTGCCTGCCACACGCAGTGATGCGTGCTGGCCAGTGGGAGACCAGCGATCAAAAAAAAGTTCAGGCATTTCTGACGCGACCAGCGATTCACAGCAGGGGCCTGATCGCTGGTACGTGTCAGACATAGCAAGATTGCTGCTGTGATCGCTGTGGCGTCACAAAACTTGTGACTCAGCAGCGATCTCGCTATATGAGACGAGGCCCTTACAAGCTTCAAAGTATTTGTTCTTGGTTTTTAATTAAAGATAAACACTGTCTGGCTTTTTATGGCCTTGGGGAATGCAAGGGTGGGGGCACAGTTCAGGAGAGGAAGGAGTTGTCCTGAACTTAAAATTCAAAATGGATTCTCCCTTGTCCCTCACAGGCATATCCTGGCACAGCTTTTAGCCCTTAGGATCTCCCCACATACCTCTGAGCATGAGCAGGAGAATAGAGGTAACTTCGACTGCTGGATCTCTGGTGGCTGAGTTTGGATGCAAGGCTGAGGGGTGTCTGTCCTATGACACTCTTCACACTTAATGGCAGATTTACAGTCCTTGGTCATTTGTTCTAATGAGGTGCAGCACTTGAAACATACCCAAGTTTGCAGAGGATTTTCTTGCTCTCCTGTAGGGTTTTGGACCTGAAGCCTCTGCATTTGTTTAATGAGTGTGTTTTTTTGTGAACTCACGATTGAAAGACTTATCCCTCTATGGAATAGTGTACTGTTTATCGGCAGGTGCTGTGGGTGGTAGCAGGTTAGTCTTTCTAACGCTTACACTGTTCCTCAAGTCCTTGCATCTACTGTATATGTGATGCTTACATACCTTGATGATGGTGTTGCTGGAGTTGCAGTGTTAGACTCCAGGAAGTCGAGGCTAGGATCATTCCTCATTTGGGCCTCTTCGTCGATTAACTTGCAGAACTGATTGAACAGAGGAAAGGTGACATCATGTGACCTCTTGTGTCTGGAGACGCACACTGCCCACTTCTCTTGCAGACTGTGTAGCTGCTTTGAGACGATTGGATTCATCCCATGGGCAGTGTACAGGTACCACAGTCCAGTCAGACGAGGGTCTCTTATCGCAAGTTCCAGCTCCATAAGCAAATCACTAAAATCCAGAACATTGTGGGCTTCCTTAAGGTTGATCCTTGGAATGTTCTGCAGTCTCTTGAAAAGGGACTTTTCTATTGCTTCAGTACTGCAGTAGGTTCTTTCGAGTCTCTGTCAGGCAGCAGCAAGACCTGCCTCAGCTTGTCCCACATAGATGGTCCTAAGACTCTTGATACAGTTTGTGGAATCTGGGCCCAACCATTTGACCATGAGGTCCAGTTCCTGCTCCGCGGATAAGTTGAGGTCAGCAATGGTGGCCTTGATGGTTGCTGTCCGGGCTCTGAAGTTCTCTGCACGGTCATCGAATTTCAAGAGTTGATTAGCTCTCTGCTCACCATGAACCTGGCAAACTCAGACATGTCTGATCTGTCACTCCTTGTTACAGGTTAGCTTGTGGTGCCCCTCAGGCACATAAGCTGTGTGGCATGAAGGGGTGAATAGCTCCCTGGTAAAATAATGTCGCTGAAAGGTTGAGCTGTGGTTTTACCTCTGGAGATTCTGGTGACTGCTGCTTGAACTGTGGAGGCAGGCTGGAGTGTACCGTGTGGTCATCTTGCGGTGATGACTGCTCCTGAGGGGACACATCATGGCATTGGTCTTGGGTCTCTGCGAATGATGTGGGTAACACAGGCACCGTAAGTTGGGCTACCTTGGACATTTCCGCAATGTTGGGTTGAAACATCACTGGACAAGGTATGCGCTGCAAGAATCTGTTTCTGCACATAGTCGCTGGTACGAACATCTGGTAGTCTTGCTCCTGTGGTAGTAGGCAAATCGGGTCGAGGTTTTGCTTCAAAGCTTGCTCAAGTATTTTTACTTCGGCTAGTGCGATTTCTTCATCCATTTCTGTTTCAAGAATCTTTGCCCAAGCCTCTGCTTCTGTTTGAAGAATCTTTGCCTGAACCTCAGCTTCTGCTTTCTTTACTTCTGTGTCTGCCTCTGCTTTCTTGACTTCTGCCACTGCTTCTGCTTTCTTTTCAGTGAAGGAACATCTTAGTTTGGATCGCTCTGTGTTTAAACGGGCCTCTAGAATTCTGTCGCTGAGGGCTGAAGTTCTTGAGCAAGATGATTTGTGTGACCGAGCATAGGGTTTGGATGAGCCTGACCTGTACAATCTAGTTTCTTGTAGATGAGCGATATGGGTGCTCTGCTTTATCTCTGGCATCTTGCACGGCGGCGTCGCTTTCTCTGTCGGTGGAATCTACTTTGCTTAACTCTGATAAGGCTTCTTTGATATTAGAGTCTTTTAGGAAGGCAGCATACCTTGTGGACAGTTTCTTGTATCTTCCGTGGGCCGTGTCTAGCTGTCTTACAGCATCCTGTAAACTCACTTCATCATCTTTGTGGCGTTTGATGCTTGACATGAGGGACGCGACTCGTTCCCATAGGTCATCCAGGTCATCACTGAACTCGTCCCTTGTGGAATGGTAGTTTTCAAGCGCCTTTAGCGTTAACTTGAGGGAGCGTACTGGTTGTGCGTCTTGGGCTGTTGTGGGAGCGTGCTCTGCTTCCCGCGCTTCATCATGTTCAGGGTCAGGCTGCGCCTGCTGTACTTCAGCGCCGAGGAGCTGTGCGGGATGTTCAATGGCCATTTTGCGGTATTACATACAGAGAGTCTCTATGTACAATGTGGTCTGAGGTGACGCTGCAGGAGATTTCTAGCAGAGCAGGGCTGCAGTATGTGAGCAGGAAGGACACGGGCACGTGGGTCGGGATATAAGGGTGATTTTGACTAGGCTTAAAGGCAGTTTTTGACTGTTCTGTCTCCACATAAGGTGAATAGAGATGTGGCTGATTAATAGGGGCTGGGAGAATTCCTACCTCCTCTTCCTCAATGCAGAGCAGACAGGACCAATGCTGTTTAGTGTCCGGAGAGATGATGCATACCAGGGATTGTGCAATCCAGACTTGTTTATTTGAAAATCTGGACATACAGCATATGAACAGTAATACAGTAACTTCTCCAGGAATGCAGGTGTAAACAACAAATGTGAAACAGCAAGAGTGTGGTCAAAAACTGATGCCTTCCTCAGCTTGGTTCAAGGGTGTCTCTCCCACAGAAAGTGAAACTAGAATAAAATGGCTGATAGGAGGAAAAGGTTACCCTTGAACCGGAAGTGGAAGGCACGCCCATAAGAATTAATAAATTACAAACTGCTATACACAAAACGGTCATTAGGTGGCAGCAGAGTAACATGTAAGAATGGTACTATACATAGCATGAAAATAATACATAAACCAGGCAACAGAATTTAGTAATATATAAACCCCTGCTATGCCCTCATTTATATGCAGCTCCTGGAAGAAGTGACGGCAAAATGCGCATCGGACACCACAATATAGTATATGTCTGCACTTTAGCACTGAATTATCATGAATACATGTGGCCACAACTAGGGTTTATGACTATCGTATCTCAGAGATATTTTTAAATCTATCCCTATTACTCAGCACTATGCATCATTTATGTTTGGGATATATATTTCTTTCTGTCTATTTCAAGTCATGTGGATCAACTACATAGTTGTATTAGAGTGTTTATTGGTACCCTTGTAGAAATAATGACTAGAGTTTAGCGTAACAGGTCGGTCAGATTCAAAAATCACCAATATTCGCTAAAGTCGGGTTTTGCCAAGCGAAACCCGACCATAGTGTGAGGTCGGCCATGCGGTCGTCGACCCGAGCGCCAAAGTCTTTTTTCCCAGAATGCTTGCAGGCGCCTTTTCTCAGCCAATGAGCAAGGACGCACACTGTGGGCAACGCGATGACATGGGCAGCGGCCACCACCATCTTAGAGAAGGGCATTGCAGTGATTGGCTTGCTTTGTGTGGCGTCACAGTGGCTATAAAAGCCCTTACCGCCGACCACCATTTTACTTCTGCCGATTTTAGCATAGGAAGAGGTTGCTGCCGCTGTTTCTCACTAGGGAGAGAGTTAGGCAGGAAAAATAAGTTATTCTGTGCTGTCTGTAGCTTGTGCTGAGTTAGCAGTAAGGATTTGTTGTTGCATAGCAGGTTATTAGCTGTGCAGTGACAGGGAGGAATTTTTGTGTGCAGCAGCGCTGATTATTAGGCTGCCTGCCAGTGTCAGGGGAGGAATTTCTTGTGTGCAGCAGCAGAGCTGATTATTAGGCTGCCTGCCAGTCACAGGGGAGGAATTTCTTGTGTGCAGCAGCAGAGCTGATTATTAGGCTGCCTGCTAGCTGTATTGCTGTGTGTACACTGCTGTGCAGACTGCTACACAGCACTAATACTTTTATTCTTTTTTTCTGCACAGTTACCGAGCGTTCATTTTTTCCCACACCGTATAGAGCTTTAGCTCTTAACACACACTACCGTGTACCGGCTGGTAACTTGAACAAATACATGCTGACTATCTGTGTGTGACTCCGGAAATACATACGGAGATTTCAATTTTCCCAAAACCATATACAGCTGGTATCTTCTGATACAGCACTGTACAGTCATGGCCAAAAGTTTTGAGAATGACACAAATATTATATTTTCACATGATCTGCTGCCCTCTGTTTTTTATGTGTGTTTGACAGATGTTTTTATCACAGACAGAAATATAATAATTGCAAACATATGAGTAACAAAAGCTTATATTGACAGTTAGAATGAGTTAATGCAGCAAGTCAATATTTGCAGTGTTGACCCTTCTTCTTCAGGACCTCTGCAATTCTCCCTGGCATGCTCTCAATCAACTTCTGGACCAAATCCTGACTGATAGCAGTCCATTCTTGCACAATCAATGCTTTGATTTTGTCAGAATTTTTAGGTTTTTGTTTGTCCACCCGTCTCTTGATGATTGACCACAAGTTCTCAATGGGATTAAGATCTGGGGAGTTTCCAGGCCATGGACCCAAAATCTCTATGTTTTGTTCCCTGAGCCATTTAGTTATCACCTTTGCTTTATGGCAAGGTGCTCCATCATGCTGGAAAAGGCATTGTTGATCGCCAAACTGCTCTTGGAGGGTTGGGAGAAGTTGCTCTTGGAGGACATTCTGGTACCATTCTTTATTCATGGCTGTGTTTTTAGGTAAGACTGTGAGAGAGCCGATTCCCTTGGCTGAGAAGCAACCCCACACATGAATGGTTTCAGGATGCTTAACAGTTGGCATGAGACAAGACTGGTGGTAGCGATCACCTTGTCTTCTCCGAATGAGGCGTTTTCCTGATGTCCCAAACAATCGAAAAGGGGATTCATCAGAGAAAATAACTTTACCCCAGTCCTCAGCAGTCCACTGCCTGTACCTTTTGCAGAATATCAGTCTGTCCATGATGTTTTTTCTGGAGAGAAGTGGCTTCTTTGCTGCCTTCCTTGAGACCAGGCCTTGCTCCAAGAGTCTCCGCCTCACAGTGCGTGCAGATGTACTCACACCTGCCTGCTGCCATTCCTGAGCAAGCTCTGCACTGCTGGTAGCCCGATCCCGCAGCTGAAACACTTTTAAGAGACGGTTCTGGCGCTTGCTGGTCTTTCTTGGGCGCCCTGAAGCCTTTTTGGCAACCTCTCTCCTTGAAGTTCTTGATGATGCGATAGATTGTTGACTGAGGTGCAATCTTTCTAGCTGCGATACTCTTCCCTGTTAGGCCATTTTTGTGCATTGCAATGATGACTGCACGTGTTTCTTTAGAGATAACCATGGTTAACAGAAGAGAAACAATGATGCCAAGCACCACCTCCTTTTAAAGTGTCCAGTGGTGTCATTCTTACTTAATCATGACAGATTGATCTCCAGCCATGTCCTCATCAACACCCACACCTGTGTTAATGGAGCAATAACTGAAAAGAGGTTAGCTGGTCCTTTTAAGGCAGGGCTGCAATGATGTTGAAATGTGTTTTGGGGGATAAAGTTCATTTTCTAGCCAAATATTGACTTTGCAAGTAATTGCTGTTAAGCTGATCACTCTTTATAACATTCTGGAGTATATGCAAATTGCCATTAGAAAAAGTGAAGCAGTAGACTTTGTAAAAATTAATATTTGTGTCATTCTCAAAACTTTTGGCCATGACTGTATTTCTGCCTTCTGTATTATGGTCAAATCCATACTGAGAGAGTGTCTTTGTGTTACTCCGGAAATATATAGGGAGATTTACAATTACCCCTACACTGTATTTGCCTGGTATCTTCGGATACATTAGCCTTTTTTGCTTTTATATTCTGGTCTACTCCATACTGAGCCTGTGAGCTTCTGTGTATTACTCAGGAAATATATACTGAGATTTAAAATTACCCCAAAACTGTATACAGCTGTACACTTCTGATACATTACCCTTTTTCTACTTTTTATATTCTGGTGTGATCCATACTGAGCCTGTGAGAGTCTGCGTCTGACTCTGGAAATATACACGGAAATTTAAAATTACCCCAACACTGTATACAACTGTACGCTTCTAATACATTACCCTTTTTCTACATTTTATATTCTGGTGTGATCCATACTGACAGGGCCGGACTGGCCATCTGGAAATTCTGGCAAATGCCAGAAGGGCCTGTCTGGTCATGGGCCGCCTTGTCTGCTATGCTGTTAACAAAATCGGTGTTCTCAAGCCACCCATACTATTAAGAGCTGTAATGAAGCACAAAGTCGCTGACTCCGTCACTTACCCCAGCAGGCCACGGGTATCATTACAAATATTGGTCTGTAATAAATCTTGCTTTCACTTACCCCAGCAGGCCACGGGTATCATTACAAATATTGGTCTTTAATAAATCTTGCTTTCTCCATCCAGGGTAATATTAGTAATATATTCCATCTGGTGCTTGGGGACAGTGACAGCATGGGCCTGTGTGATTTCAAATGCCAGGGCTGAATTTCAGTCCCAGTCCATACCTGCATACTGAGCCTGTGAGCGTCTGTATGTTACTCTCGGAAATATATACAGAGATTCAAAATTACCCCAACACTGTATACAGCTGTACCCTTCTAATACATTACCATTTTTCTACTTTTTATATTCTGGTGTGATCCATACTGAGACTGTGAGAGTCTGTGTCTGACTCTGGAAATATATACGGAGATTTAAATTACCCCAACACTGTATACAGCTGTACGCTTCTAATATATTACCCTTTTTCTACTTTTTATATTCTGGTGTGATCCATACTGAGCCTGTGAGCGTCTGTGTGTTACTCCGGAAATATATATACAGAGATTTAAAATTACCGCAACACTGTATACAGCTGTACGCTTCTGATACATTACCCTTGTTCTACTTTTTGTATTCTGGTGTAATCCATACTGAGCCTGTGAGAGTCTGTGTCTGACTCTGGAAATATATACTTAGATTTTAAATTACCCCAACACTGTATACAGCTGTACGCTTCTGATACAGTACACTTTTTCTGCTTTTCATATTCTGGTCTAATCCATACTGAGCCTGTGAGCGTCTGTGTGTTACTCTGGAAATATATACGGAGATTTAAAATTACCCCAACACTGTATAAACTGTACGCTTCTAATACATTACCCTTTTTCTACTTTTTATATTCTGGTGTGATCCATGCTGAGCCTGTGAGCGTCAGTGTGTTACTCCGGAAATATATACGGAGATTTACAATTACCCCAACACTGTATACAGCTGTACGCTTGTGATACAGTACGCTTTTTGGCAGAAAGTCCTCCTCCACCCACCACTGTAAGTGCATCATTGACACCTGGAACATTGGCCCACATGTGTGATTATGTCTTGCAGGTCTGCTTTTAATATATTTTAGTCTAATTCATACTGAGCCTGTGAGCGTCTGTCTGTTATTCCGGAAATATATATGGAGAGTCTATGTCTGACTCTGGAAATATATACTTAGATTTAAAATTACCCCAACACTGTATACAGCTGTACGCTTCTAATACATTACCCTTTTTCTACTTTTTATATTCTGGTGTGATTCATACTGAGCCTGTGAGAGTCTGTGTCTGACTCAGGAAATATATATGGAGATTTAAAATTACCCCAACACTGTATACAGCTGTACGCTTCAAATATATTACTGTTAAGTTTCGTTAGCTGAGGAGAAACTGCAAAAAATAGCCAAAGTAGCAATACACCAGAGAGGCTGGAAAATGTTGGATTGCAGTAACCTAAACTAACCGCCACACTAGAAGCAGCCGTGGAGCGTACCTACGGTGATCCTAGACGCCTCGTCACAGCCGGAGAGATAGCTACACCTAAAGGCAGAAAGATGAATGCTATCTGCCCCGGAGCAGAATCCCCAAAGAAATAGGAAGCCCCTAAACATGTAATGGCGGTTAGACAAGAAGAAAACACGGACACAGACAGAAAATAGAATGAGCAAATGTTGGGACCCAATCTGTCTAGATAGAAAAGTATAGGAAAGAATTCTGACTGCAACCCAAAAAAACCCTGACAAAAATACCAATACTTCTGATTAACAAAAAACCTGAGATCACACGATCTCTACCACCTAAATCAGATCTCAGGTGTAACACACAGCAACACAGCAAATAAAAAGTCACAAAGGAACAAAGCAAAAATGCAAACACACAATGAGCACAATTGCAGCGTAAGACCCCAAAAGGGGACTAGGCTGCAGTCCACTGCAAGCAGCAAACCAGCAGTGAAAATCCAACGAGGAAAAAAAAAAAAACACTTATTTGAATGAGAGCAGGAAAGCAAGATGTGCTCCAAGCAAGAGCAGGAGGAACAATTGATTACCGGCAAGGCTGCTGGGAACTCAGGTCACTTATATCATACCATTCAGAGCCAGCTGAAGGCTATTCAGTAATTAGTTCATTACCCTCAGCAACTACCGGAGGGAGCCCCAGCTCAGAAGTCGCTTCCAAGGTATTCACAACACATTACCCTTTTTCTACTTTTTATATTCTGGTGTGATCCATACTGAGCCTGTGAGCGTCTGTGTGTTACTCCAGAAATATATACGGAGATTTACAATTACCCCAACACTGTATACAGCTGTATGCTTCTGATACTTAACCCTTTTTCAGATTTTTATATTCTTGTCTAATCCATACTAAGCCTGAGAGCGTCTGTGTCTGACTCCTGAAATACATAGGGATATTTACAATATTTTCACTATACTATATACCTGGTATATGGTGATACAATACCCTTTTCAGCTTTTTATATTCTTGTATAATCCATACTGAGCCTGAGAGCATCTGTGTCTGACTCCTGAAATATATGTGGAGATTTACAATATTTTCACTATACTATATATACCTGGTATCTGGTGATACAGTACCCTTTTTCAGCTTTTATATTCTTGTCTAATCCATAGTGAGCCCGAGAGCTTCTGTGTCTGACTCCTGAAATATATACCGAGATTTACAGTAATCCCTAGACTGTATACAGCTGTACGCTTCTGATACAGTACCATATATCTGCTGGTATTTTGGGTACATTTTCCCAAAAATGAGGAAGTATGGTGGAAGAGGCCGCGGACATGGGCGTGGGGGGCCAGCTGGTACTGAAGGCAGGAGGTGTTAAGCCGACATCATCGTCTGGCTCAAGAAGGCCTGGAAGGCTCCCTTTTCTTGGAGTAGGTAAACCGATTTTAAAGCCGGAGCATCAGGAACAGGTTTTTGCTTACATTGCCAAAACAGTCTCCAGCTCTATCGCCTCCTCTTCTGAAGTTTCAAAAAATGCAAGCACTGAGTCGTCAGTGCAGGCTCCTGGTCAGGAACAACACTTTTCCTTGTGTCCTTCACCCCCACCAAAAGTGAAGGATGCAGCAGGCCACACTTCTGTTTACTCCATGGAGCTCTTTTCACATACCATGCCTGGGTTATCAAGTCAAATCCTGAATTCCCCTGTCCAAGATGAATCTGACATGAAGTGCACTGATGCACAGCCACTGCTAGATGATTCTGCTGGTACATTCACCCACAGCACTACTTTGCCCTCGCAGTCTACTGAGCCAGAATCTGACCCTGATGAAACTCAGGTGCCCCTTCCCGCATACTATACCACCTTACACGGTGACACAGAGGAAGGTGCACATGAAATTGAGGAGGAGGTGATGGATGACCCAGTTGTTGACCCGGATTGGCACCCATTCAGGGAAGAGGGTGCCGCTGGCAATAGCTCAGAACAGGAGGAGGATCTGCAGCAGGCATCGACACCGCAGCTGTGGTTATCTGGCAGGTCCGTAGCAGTCCAAAAATGTGTTAAAACAACAAAAAGGGTTGCAGGACAGCTTGGCCAGATGGTCAAATTAGCACAGCGTGCAAGCCCTGAAAAGTTGTACCATAGTAGGACGAGTCCAGTGTGGCACTTTTTTGACCAAAATCCTATTGATGAGGCAAAGGTTATCTGTAAGAAGTGCGGAAGGACCTTTTGCCGAGGGAAAAATCTCAGAAATTTGAATATCAGCTGCATGCTTAGACATTTAAACACCATGCACTTGCAAGTGTGGACGGACTACAATACCTCAGGTAGCACATGTGCACCTGCACCGACTGAAGGTAGCTTCCCCCATTGTAAGCCCAATGGTTAGCACACCACCAGAAAGAAATGCTGAGGTGTCGTCGCAAGGACAAAGCAGTCAGGGAATCACAATGTTTTTGCAACGATAGACTGAATCTAGTCCATCACCACCACCACCACCACCACCATCACTATCACCAACCCCCTCTCAGTCCGTCATGTCCACCGCTAGTTCCCCCATATGCAGCTCTCAAGTCCAGCTCACCCTAGCAGACACTCTGAGTAAGACAAGAAATTATCATCCTCCCATCCGCGTACACTGGCTTTGAACGCCTACATTGCCAAATTGATCTCATTAGAGATGATGCCCTTCCGTTTCGTTGAAAGCGCAGCGTTCCGAGAGCTCATGGCCTACGCTGTCCCATGCTGTGACCTACCCAGTCAGCACTTCTTTTCTTGAAAAGCCATCCCTGCCCTCCACCTGCATGTTTAAGGCCGCATTGTTCATGCACTCAAACAATCAGTGAATGGAAAGGTGCACCTCACAACAGATGCATAGGCCAGTAGGCATGGCCAGGGCCGTTACTTGTCCATCACTGCGCATTGGGTTAATGTGGTGGATGCAGGGTCTACAGGGGACAGCGGCGGTGGGACAGTTCTGACTAGCCAACGGTATAGGCAACAGTTGGCTGTAGGCGTTTGACCCTCCTCCTCCTCCAGAAGCGAAGCCAAGCACCACAGCACTCCATCCACAGCTGCCAGTGCTGCACACGAGGTGTCCCACTATCGAACAGCTAGTGGTAAGCGTCAGCAGGCTGTTTTAAGGATTATGTCTTTGGGCGACAACAGACACACCGCGGAGGTCCTGGCCATTACTTGCAGCGAAAAACTGAGTCATGGCTGGGCACTCTACATCCTGAGCCAGGCAAGGTAGTCAGTGATAATGACCATAATTTTGTGGCGGCCATAGCTCACACCTTGAACCTTGTGGTGCAGTGCTTCCTAAATAATTATCTGGAGTTAACAGCCCTGCTCCATAAGGTGCGAAGACTGTGCTCGCACATCCGTCGCTCGCCTGTAGACTCCAGTCGTATGCAGAGGCTGCAGCGATTGCTCCACCTCCCAAAGCACTGCCTAATCATAGACGTTGCAGCAAGGTGGAACTCCACCATGCACATGGTTGAGAGGCTGTGCGAACAGAGGCAGGCTGTAATGCATTTGTGGGAGGATACACAGGCAGGCAGTTTGAGGGCAGACATCGAGTTGTCTGGTGTGCAGTGGTCAAAGCTGATAGACCTCTGTAAAGTCCTTCAGTGTTTTGAGGAATGCACACGGCTGGTAAGCACAGACGACGCCATTAAAAGCATGAGCATCCCACTTATGAGTCTGCACAAACTTTGACGCACATTAAGGATCAGGCGTCTGCAGCAGAGGAGGAGGAGGAGGGAAGCCTTGATGACAGTCAGCCATTGTCTGCTCAGGGAACTGTCCTGGACGAGGTGGAGGAAGAAGAGGAAGAGGAGGAGGAGAGGGGATGATTATTTTGGGGAGGAGGATGCTTCTCTGGGGGCAAGAGAAAATGTTGGCTTGCCTAGGTCAGGTACAGGGTTTGTGCATGACTGAAGGGATGTGGATTTGGCAGAAAGTGCTCCTCCACCCACCACTGGCAGTGCATCATTGACACCTGGAACATTGACCCACATGTGTGATTATATCTTGCGGGTCCTAAAATGGCACCCTCACATTGCCAAAATGATGAAGGATGACGACTAATGGTTGGCCAGCATCCTCGATCCACGCTATAAAGACAAATTACAGAACATCATGCCACAGGAGAACATAGAGCTAATATTGGAGAACAAACAAGCAACTCTGGTAAACCGTTTGTTAGAGGCATTCCCAGCACACAGCAGCGTTGCAGCGGTGCAGGTTCTACCACGAGCCGTACTGGGCCAAATGGAAGAGGTGTTCGTGGTGCACACAGCTGAAGTGGCGTTGGAGACAGGGGTTTTATGACCATGTTGTGGACTGATTTCTCGAGTACAGCTCACACGACTGTTAATACTGAATCGATTGCAACAGACAGGAGACAGCAGTTGTCAACTATGGTTCAAAATTACCTCTCCTCCCCTATTGATGTTCTCCCTCACAGTTCATTCCCCTTTGACTACTGGGCCTGTAAGCTGGACACCTGGCCTGAATTGGCACAATATGCCTTACAGGAGCTCGCTTACCCTGCTGGTAGTGTGCTATCAGAAAGTGCTTCAGTGCTGCTGGATCAATCCTGACAGAAAGAAGGACCCGGCTGTTGACCCAAAATGTTGATGATCTCACCTTCATTAAAATGAACCATGCCTGGGTTTCAAATGATTTTGTACCACCTTCCCCTGATGACACATAGGTTGCCAGCAAAATGGCTCGCTTTGTCCTCCTCTTCCTCCGACTTCTCCAATTCCTCCATTTGCAGATACTGAAAGTCCAGCCTACACCTCAACATATGCCAGTTTTTCCACCTCCCTAAGTGGGCTGTCCCCCCCCCAGGGCCGTCGTCAGCACCTGGCGCACCCGGGCAAGTTCCAGTTCTCTTAGCAGGTGGGGGGGCCGACTCGTGGGCGACAGCACTGGCACAGGGCCACTCATAGTATGCGAAAGTGTCTCTGACAGTGGGGGGACCCACTCGCCATCAAACACTTGCTCAGCGCCACAGCACTTGCAATACTTACCTCTCCCTGCTCCACCGCTGTGAAGTCTTCCGCGTTTCCTGACAGTGACATTCAGGTCAGAGAGCGTGATGACGTCAAGTCTGTATGCCCTCTGCCTAAACAGTGCAGAGAGCTGGAAGATGGTGACGCTGAGGAGTGCAGAGTAGAGCAGTGCCCAGCGAGGAGAGGTATTTAATTTTTTTTAATGTTTGGTGCAATATATGGGGAGCATTATACACTGGAGAAAGATATATGGGGCCCATCAAACACTTGAGCATCATCCATGGGGCGCATTACACACTGGAGCATCATCCATGGGGCCCATCATATACTGGAGCATTCTAAATGGGGGACATCAGACACTGGAGCAGCATTTACGGGGCCCATTATACACTGAAGCATTATAAATGGGGCCCATTATATATAGAGGATTATATTGGCCCATCATACACTGGAGCATCATCCATGGGGCCCATCATATACTGGAGCATTCTAAATGGGGGACATCAGACACTGGAGAACATTTACAGGGTCCATTATACACTGGAGCATTGTAAATAGGGCCCAATATATATGGAGCATTATATTGGTCCATTCATCGACTAGATCCTAAAAAAGGCAAAGTCGCTCATCTCTAATAATGACTGTAATCTTATATTCATACCTCTGATTCTATTGTCCTGGGATATTGAGTGCTATGTCATATTCCTTTATTTGTAATTTTTTTTATTATACGTGTATATTTTATATGGAATAGATAAAAATCAACTTTTTAACATAAGTGTGCTCAATCATACTTGTAGGTTTTGTATCATAAGCTGTTGATGACCACCGTTTTGTGATAATTATTATTCCCTCTGGCTTGCTGCCATTCTTTGTAGGTTTTCAAATCACTAACAGTGACTAATGTGACTTGTATTTCATATAAGTATAATTTTTTGTACATGTAAAATAAAATATGCTTTGATTGGGTACTGTGATCAATTTTTTTTAATAAAAAAGATATATATCCTAGCAATACATACTACAATTTATCTTACCTCCATAGACCATGGTGTCAATTCAATTTTATTTGTCAAAGATGGAAAATCGGTTTTGCATGCATGCTATGCTTCAATCTGCACAGCTTTATAGCAAAATGCATGAATTCAGCCCTGACCTTTTCTCTTTCTGTAAATGAAAATCAAAGTATTTTAAAGAGCTTTTCCAGGATTTTGATCTTTATCGCCTATTCGTAGCATAGATCATCAATATCAGATTGGTGGGGGTCCAAGACACAACACCCACTCCTATCAACTGTTTGCTGCTTTGAGATTCCCATGTCTATAGTTATCAGCTCCTTTCATTGTTTAGTGGCCGTTTTCTGGTATTGGAGCTTAGCTCCTAATCACTTAAAGTAGCAATTACTGAAGGAGAAGATAATTAGTTTACTGTTGTTCGGGATGGTGGACACTATCTTTATATTAAAAAAAACATTATTTACTTTGTAGGGGTTTTACTTGCTCAGGTGAGATGGAGGCAATAAGGAGGTACATTCTTTAAAAGTTCATGGGTTTATTGCTTCCAAACCACAAGCAAAACAGTAAAGGTACTGCACACTAAACAATCCCCTAGCGATCACGATAACGACGCATACTAATGCGATCGCTAGCGGATTGTTTCTATATCCTAAGTGCGGCCACATTTAGCGATATAGTTAACGACGCTATCGCCGTTAGCGATCTTCTTAACGACTTAGCGGTACAAAAGTACCGCTAAATCGCTAAGAAAAGGTGCCACACTAGCGATATATACTTACCCAGCGGAGCGCCGACGAAAAATAGGGTCCGAACGATTCCAGCGACGAGCGAGATCACAGCAGGAAGCTCGTCGCTGGCAGATGCCGCACTGAACAACATCGCTAACGGATCGCTAAATAGTGACGTTTTTTAGCGATCCCGTTAGCGATATTGTTCAGTGTGGCATACCTTTAAGAAATAGCCTTTAGCTCAGGCAAAACAAAGTACAATGTCCAGTACTTCAGCTCCGTCCTGGAGTCTCACACACACAGGAGGCTTCCACCTCCCCACATACAGACCATGTGTTAAGCAGTAGCCTATACAGTACCTACTGTGCAATTAATCATTTGACTGATATTTCCTATGGTTGATGCTCTCTTTTTTATTAGAAGACAAGCATTATGTACTGTATTATTACCTTACAAAAGTTCTATGAAAAAAACATAATGCTCATATCAAAAACACCATAGTGCACGAGAAAACTGCCCACATGAAGAATTCCCCTCCAAGGAAATTCCCCATATATTTATTATATGATTGGGGTTTTTTATGTGCATCATTTTTATACTATACTTTATCCAGAGACTCCTGATGATGACGCGCTCACCACTTATTGGGCAAGAGACACAAACAGCATGTATTCGCTACTATGCACTACTTTCTTGAACTTTGCACTCATTCTGATGCATTTCCTGCTGCACTGACGGCTTGGGAAATAAATTCTAATAAGTTGTAGCGTGGCTAAGGGTTGTATAGTAGATGGGAGGTATGTGTCACAGAGATGGCTTGTCTCTGTGATGTAACCCGGAGTGTTTTCTTTAGTGCACATAAGCACTAAGGTGTCGTTTAATACACTTGGTCCGGATGGACCCAGGAAAATCCACTTCACATTATTCATTTTGTCCTCCCATTCTGCTTTTTTTTTGCATTAATTGCAAGGCCTGCCCTGCTACCAAGTCATATGCACCCCAATAAGCCTTTGAACCCAGGTACTGGATGGGCCCAAGAAAATCCACTCCACATTATTCATTTTGTCCTCCCATTCTGTTATTTTTGCATTGACTGCAAGGCCTGCCCTGCTACCATGTCATAGGCACCCCAATAAGCGTTTGAACCCAGGTACTGGATGAGCCCAGGAAAATCCACTTCACATTATTAATTTTGCCCTCCCATTCTGTTTTTTTTGCATTGACTGCAAGGCCTGCCCTGCTACCAAGTTATATGTACCCCAATAAGCCTTTGAACCCAGGTACTGGATGGGCCCAGGAAAATACCCCTCACATTATTCATTTTGTCCTCCCATTCTGTTTTTTTTTGCATTGACTGCAAGGCCTGCCTGCTGCCAAGTCATATGCACCCCAATAAGCCTTTGAACCCAGGTACTGAATGGGCCCAGGAAAATACAATTCACATTATTAATTTTGTCCTCCCATTCTGTTTTTTTAGCATTGACTGCAAGCCTGCCCTGCTACAAGTCATATGCACCCCAATAAGCCTTTGAACCCAGGTACTAGATGGGCCCAGGAAAATCCACTTCACATTATTCATTTTGTCCTCCCATTCTGTTTTCTTATGCATTGACTGCAAGGTCTGCCCTGCTACCAAGTCATGCACCCCAATAACCCCAATCCCCCCTTAGAAGAAACATGGAGGAGGGCCTCTTAACAAAAAATGTCTCATTAAATAGGAGCAAGTCTCCTAGACTTGTAATGCCCATACCTTAAGTGTGTTGGCTGGCCAACATGTTCCTCTGTGGGGTACACCTCAACCTTTCCATAACCAGTATTTAACACCCAGCAAAAACACCCACCCTTGTTAGGATTTTGACAATGGCTGTAGCAGCATGGAACACGTTAACCCTGGTGATCTAGTGGCGGAGGATGATGAGCCATGGAGGAAGGCCTGATTAAAAACTAGGCCCAATTTAAAGGAGTGGGTCTTCTAGACATGGAATGCCCATACACTAAGTTTATGGGCTGGCCAATATTTTCCACTGTGGGGTACACCTCAACCTTTTCCGTAACAATTATTTAACACCCAGCAAAAACACCCACCCTTGTTAGGATTTTGGCAATGGCTGTAGCAGTGTTATGAACTGCTACAAGCACTAAGAAAAGATGGGAATTCTGTCCCTACAATAGAACTGAGCTGGATCCCTACGATGTAACGGGGAACCTGATCCTGCGACCAGACCCGCTAAAGTCCTCAGCTAGTCTGAACGAAGACCTATAGTTGCGAGGGAGGAATCCCTACAAGATCTAGGGACTGGGAGAAAAGGTGGACACCTCCTAACAGAAATTGTAGCAGGGAAAAATTAAACAGAAAACAAATTACTACGAGATCCTAAGATCAAGCAAAACTGACAGAGTAAGGCACCTAAGCACCCGGCTAGCTTAAGAGTAGATAATACAATGAAGTCCAGCAAAGCCAGAAGGGCGGAGCCAGACTAAATAGGGAAAAAAGGTCATGTGACCAGCAAACTGAAACAAAATCTAACAAGAGGGTTCTAACAGTACCCTCCCTTCTAAGAGGATCATCCGGATCCCCTAGGACTTAGGCTTATCCGGAAACCTCTTGTGAAACGCTCTGACAAGTCTAGACGCAGAAACATCATCCGCCCTCACCCATGAGTTATCCTCGGGTCCATAACCCTTCCAAGCGACGAGGTACTGCAAACTCCCTCTATACCGTCTAGAATTTAGGATGCGGGAAATCTCATATTGCCCGTCCTCCACCACCAGGGGAACAGTGGCCGAGATGTCTCCATCTGAGACCTCAGCTTTTTTCAAGAGAGAAACATGAAACACTGGATTAATCTTCCAGGAGGTAGGAAGCTCCAACTTAACAGCAGATTGGTTAATAACCTGAAGCACCTTAAAGGGCCCTACAAACTTGGGACCCAATTCCTTAGACGGAATCCTCAAGCGCAGATTCTTAGAGGACAACCAAACCATGTCACCAATAGCAAACAAAACCTCTTGCCGTTTTCTATCAAAATACACTTTGGATCTTTTGTTAGCTCCTGAAGATTACCACGCACATCAGTCCAAACTCTCTCCAAAACACTAGAAAAATTCTCCTCTTCAGGTACAGCCGATCCCAACTTGGAAAATGACCCAAAAGACGGATGTCTCCCAGTACAACAAAAAAAAGGCGAACAACCAGCAGAAGCGGATGTATGATTGTTAAGAGCAAACTCAGCAAGTGGCAGAAACTCAGACCACCCCTCTTGATTATCAGTCACAAAACAACGCAAGAACTGATCAACATCCTGGTTTTTCCTTTCTGTCTGGCCATTAGACTCAGGATGATATCCGGATGAAAACGACAAATGAACTCCCAACCTGTCACAAAAAGCGCGCCAAAAACGAGCCACAAACTGAGATCCCCTATCGGAAACAATGTCAGTAGGAACGCCATGTAGTCTGACTATTTCCTTGACAAAGGCCTTAGCAAGAGTATTAGCGCAGGGCAATTTGATGAAAGGAACCAAGTGACACATCTTGCTAAAACGGTCCACGACCACCCAGATGACAGTGAAACCCTCAGAGGGGGAAGGTCAGTAATAAAGTCCATAGCCAAATGTGTCCAAGGTGCACTAGGGACCTCCAGAGGGCAAAGCAACCCTGCAGCAGGAGTATGAGAAGACTTAGATCTAGCACACACAGTGCATTGACGCACCCACTTAATGACATCATTCTGCCATCCAGGCCACCAAAAGCTGCGACCCACAAGTCTCTTGGTCTCAGAGATTACAGGATGACCTGCCAACCGAGAGTCATGACATTCAACAAACAAATCTCTCCTCAGGGTATCAGGCACAAACAACCTCCCATGCGGCGTATTAGATGGGGCATTCTCCTGTGCTTTAAGAATCTCATCTTCCAACACGGAGTCCAAAACAGCAATAACAACCCCCTCTTGCAAAATGTTTTCCTCCTCCTCAGTACCCACCATAGGAGAAAAGCTGCGAGACAAAGCATCAGCTTTAACATTTTTAGTACCTGGGATGTAAGTAACGGTAAAATTAAACCGTGAGAAAAACAGTGCCCACCTAGCCTGACAGGCATTCAAGCGTTTGGCAGCATCAAGGTAGATCAGATTTTTATGATCGGTGAAGACTTGAACGGGAAATTCCGCTCCCTCCAAAAAATGACGCCAGTGTTCAAATGCGAGTTTAATTGCCAACAATTCCCGATTACCGATATCATAATTTAGTTCAGACTCAGAAAATTTCTTTGAAAAAAAAGCACAGGGATGTACTCCATCCGTCTTTTCCTGAGACAACACCGCGCCGACCCCCACAGAAGAAGCATCAACCTCAACCAAAAATGGTTTAGTCACATCAGGCTGTGTAAGAATGGGAGCAGAGCTGAACCTCTCCTTTAGCAACACAAAAGCCTCAATGGCCTCAGTAGTCCACTGAACCGCATCAGCACCTTTCCTGGTGAGATCGGTCAGAGGTTTGGCAATCACAGAAATTTTTTTTATGAATTTTCTATAATAATTGGCGAACCCCAAAAACCTCTGTATTGATTTCACACCAATAGGTCTAGGCCAATCCTGCACAGCTTGCACTTTCACAGGGTCCATCTCAAAACCTTCACTGGAGACAATGTAGCCCAAAAAACTAAGTCTCTGTACAGCGAACTCACATTTTTCTAGTTTGGCAAAAAGTGAATTATCACTCAGTAACTGTAATACTTCACGCACACTCCTCCAATGAGACTACAAATCCGGTAAATAAATCAAAATGTCATCCAAATACACAACCACACTTCTGCCGATCAAAGGTCTAAGGATGTCATTAATAAGATTCTGAAAAAATGCCGAAGCACTGGAAAGCCCAAAAGGCATGACCAGATTCTCAAAATGACCCAGTGGAGTGTTAAACGCAGTCTTCCATTCATCCCCCTCCTTCATGCGCAACAAATTGTATGCCCCTCGAAGATCAATTTTCGAGAACCACTTGGCCCCCACTAACTGATTAAACAAATCAGGAATCAATGGCAGTGGGTACGGATTGCGTACAGTAATCTTATTAATCTCACGAAAGTCTAGACAAGGCCGTAAACCGCCGTCCTTTTTTTTAACAAAAAAAAATCCAACCGCCACAGGAGATTTGGAAGGCCTAATGTGACCGGCGGCCAAGCTTGTCTGTATGTATTCCTCCAAAGCCTTTCTCTCAGGAATAGTCAAATTAAATAAACGACTTTTAGGAAGAGTTGCTCCAGGGACAAATTCAATCGCACAATCATAATCTCTATGAGAAGGCAATACCTGCGATTCCTTATCAGAAAAAACTTTCCAAAAATCCTGAATAGGTACAGGTAACTCCCCCTTAACTACAGCAGCAATACGCCCGTTACAACACTTGTCATAACACTTAGGACTCCAGGACTTAATTTCATTGGTAGACCAATCCAGTACCGGATTGTGCAATTTTAACCAGGGTAACACCAAAATCACCGGTGAGGGCAAATTATTCAAAACTACTAGTGTTGAGCATTCCGATACCGCAAGTATCGGGTATCGGCCGATATTCGCTGTATCGGAATTCCGATACTTAGTTCCGATATTTTCCATATATCGTATACCGGAATCGGAAGTTCCCATAATTCTTTGAGAGGCAATGTGATTTTAGTCAGCCAATGAGGAATCCTAAGAAGTGTGGACACATCCTGTACTGCTGCGGTCATGTTAACTAATGCATGGCTGTGATTGGATGCTGAAATGATGTCAGAATGCACTATAAAAGGCGCCGCCGCCATTTTAGCGTCACTGTGCTGTGAACTCAGTTAGGGAAAGAACGCTGCTCTGCTGACTCTGAGGGACAGTTAGAGATTGCGATTTAGTGTACTGTGCTTTAGGCAGGCTAGTTTACCACCGGCTGTGTAAAGCTTCCTTTTGCCTGCAGTGTTGTTTTAACAGCTCTGCAAGGTGTGTGTGAGTGCAGGTGATGCTGCAGTTTGCTCTGTATGCAACGCTGTCTGTAGGCATCTGCACGTGTCACTCACAGACTATTTTTTTTTTCTTCAGTGTAATTCTTGCTGCTCCATGTAATTGAAATAATAGTGTGACGCGCTTCCATCCGTATCCAATACATTGGTTGCAAACACTATAGAAGTCCACGAAGGAGCCTTTCACAGCAAGTGAACAGTTGTGTTTCAGTGTTCACTGCAGTCTGTGTTTTTTTTGTTTTTTTTTGAGTGCAGATCACGCTCCAGTTACTTCAACTACCGCTGCGTGTACTCTGCTGAGCGTCTGTCACTGGCTCATCCTTGTAATTTTTCAAAAATTGCTGCTACTTTCTTCTATTTAAAATTTACAAAAATCTATTAGTGTGACGCTCTTCCATCAAAATACAATACATTGCTTGCAAACATAATAGAAGTCCACAAAAAGGCCTTTCACAGCAAGTGAACAGTTGTGTTTCAGTGTTCACTCTAGTCTGAGCTTTAATTTTTTTGTAGGAGTGTAGATCCCGCTCCACTTACTTCAACCACCGCAGCGTGTACTCTGCTGAGTGTCTATCACTGTCTCATCCTTGTAATTTTTCAAAAATTGCTGCTGCTTTCTTCTATTTAAAATTTACAAAAATATATTAGTGTGATGCTCTTCCATCAAAATACAATACATTGCTTGCAAACATAATAGAAGTCCACAAAAAGGCCTTTCACAGCAAGTGAACAGTTGTGTTTCAGTGTTCACTCTAGTCTGAGCTTTAATTTTTTTGTAGGAGTGTAGATCCCGCTCCACTTACTTCAACCACCGCAGCGTGTACTCTGCTGAGTGTCTGTCACTGTCTCATCCTTGTAATTTTTCAAAAATTGCTGCTGCTTTCTTCTATTTAAAATTTACAAAAATATATTAGTGTGATGCTCTTCCATCAAAATACAATACATTGCTTGCAAACATAATAGAAGTCCACAAAAAGGCCTTTCACAGCAAGTGAACAGTTGTGTTTCAGTGTTCACTCTAGTCTGAGCTTTAATTTTTTTGTAGGAGTGTAGATCCCGCTCCACTTACTTCAACCACCGCAGCGTGTACTCTGCTGAGTGTCTGTCACTGGCTCATCCTTGTAATTTTTCAAAAATTGCTGCTGCTTTCTTCTATTTAAAATTTACAAAAATATATTAGTGTGATGCTCTTCCATCAAAATACAATACATTGCTTGCAAACATAATAGAAGTCCACAAAAAGGCCTTTCACAGCAAGTGAACAGTTGTGTTTCAGTGTTACTCTAGTCTGAGCTTTAATTTTTTTGTAGGAGTGTAGATCCCGCTCCACTTACTTCAACCACTGCAGCGTGTACTCTGCTGAGTGTCTGTCACTGGCTCATCCTTGTCAATTTTTAAAAATTGCTGCTGCTTTCTTCTATTTAAAATTTACAAAAATCTATTAGTGTGACGCTCTTCCATCAAAATACAATACATTGCTTGCAAACATAATAGAAGTCCACAAAAAGGCCTTTCACAGCAAGTGAACAGTTGTGTTTCAGTGTTCACTCTAGTCTGAGCTTTAATTTTTTTGTAGGAGTGTAGATCCCGCTCCACTTACTTCAACCACCGCAGCGTGTACTCTGCTGAGTGTCTATCACTGTCTCATCCTTGTAATTTTTCAAAAATTGCTGCTGCTTTCTTCTATTTAAAATTTACAAAAATATATTAGTGTGATGCTCTTCCATCAAAATACAATACATTGCTTGCAAACATAATAGAAGTCCACAAAAAGGCCTTTCACAGCAAGTGAACAGTTGTGTTTCAGTGTTCACTCTAGTCTGAGCTTTAATTTTTTTGTAGGAGTGTAGATCCCGCTCCACTTACTTCAACCACCGCAGCGTGTACTCTGCTGAGTGTCTGTCACTGTCTCATCCTTGTAATTTTTCAAAAATTGCTGCTGCTTTCTTCTATTTAAAATTTACAAAAATATATTAGTGTGATGCTCTTCCATCAAAATCAATACATTGCTTGCAAACATAATAGAAGTCCACAAAAAGGCCTTTCACAGCAAGTGAACATTGTGTTTCAGTGTTCACTCTAGTCTGAGCTTTAATTTTTTGTAGGAGTGTAGATCCCGCTCCACTTACTTCAACCACCGCAGCGTGTACCTGCTGAGTGTCTGTCACTGGCTCATCCTTGTAATTTTTCAAAAATTGCTGCTGCTTTCTTCTATTTAAAATTTACAAAAATATATTAGTGTGATGCTCTTCCATCAAAATACAATACATTGCTTGCAAACATAATAGAAGTCCACAAAAAGGCCTTTCACAGCAAGTGAACAGTTGTGTTTCAGTGTTTACTCTAGTCTGAGCTTTAATTTTTTTGTAGGAGTGTAGATCCCGCTCCACTTACTTCAACCACTGCAGCGTGTACTCTGCTGAGTGTCTGTCACTGGCTCATCCTTGTCATTTTTTAAAAATTGCTGCTGCTTTCTTCTATTTAAAATTTACAAAAATCTATTAGTGTGACGCTCTTCCAGAGGACAGCGTTTGTTGGCCAGTTGTGAGTCTGCAGCACATGGTTGATTTCATGCTGCACTGCCTGAGAAACGACCGCCGCATCGGCCACATTCTCACCACGTCAGATTATTGGGTGTACACCCTCCTAGACCCTCGTTACCGGGACAACTTACAAAGCCTCATCACACCGTTGAACCGGGACCGTAAAATGCTGGAGGACCAAGACACACTGTTGAAATCCATAATGTTCTCCATTCCAGCCGAGAGCGCTGCTGCTGCTACTGCTTTACAAAGCAGCTCTGTGCGTCGAGGCATTGTAGACACCTCTGCAACAAGAGGGAGCACAAGCAGCGCCTCTGCACAGGGCAAGAGCTGTATGTTACAAATGTGGCGAAGTTTTGTGACAGCGCCACCAAGGTGTACACCATAGTGATGGGAAATCTAGTTAATTTTGTTGATTAGTTCACCATGAACTAGTTCACTGAAAAGATTAGTTCAAAAGATTAGTTCATTTAGTTCATTTAGTTCAGTTTTTTCTCCACCCTATCCTGTGAGGAGCTGATAGGAAATGCATCATGTGACCTCTGAACTAAATGAACTAGATGAACTGCTGAACAAAATGTTCTATTGAGAATGACTCAGGACAGCCTAGTTCAATCTGATGCCTCTCACTGAGCCCAGCAGTGCCACATAATGAATGTGTATGAGGGGGCTGAGAAGCAGTTCAGCATCCACCATTTTAAGAACAGAACAGGGGTCAGTGTTAAAGATTTTAGCAAGACTGATCTTCTAGGCTAGAGGCATGAACTACACACAGAAACACTCTCTCTTATACACACATATGAGCTGTGTCTGTGTACTGTGTGTGCAATTTCATTTTTTATTAATAATATTATTATTACTGCTATATTTGTATTTGATGTGTGGTATGCCTTGGAGGTGCTGGCTTGCCCTGCTGCCAGTGTATTATCTGAGCGCGTCTTTAGTGCTGCAGGTGGTTTACTAACAGACCGTCACATGCGACTATCCTCAGACAATGTAGACCGGCTTATTTTTCTGAAAATGAACAAGGCATGGATCTCACCTGAATTTGCCTGTCCGTTTTCAGATTAAATAACTGTTTGCCAACGTTTTCCAAGTCTCCTGTTATGTTCATCTTTCTACCACCTGAACTCTACTCCCTGGGCTACAACACTGCCAGTCACAGGGGAATGATCATTTACAAAACAAAATGTTATCCCCAACAAATAGTAGCGCAACGACTCCAGTGCCCACTTTATCGCCAGGCACTCTCTCTCTACAATGCTGTCTCTGTTTTTTGATGGAGTAAGTTTTCGACTCAGGAAACTAATGGGATGCTCCTCCCCAGTAAGCTCCAGTCCTGAGACAACACGGCACCCATACCTACCTCTGACGCATCAGTCTGGACAATGAATTCTCTTTTGAACTCGGGTGTGCTCAAAACTGGTGACCCACACAGTGCCCCTTTTATTGCCCTGTTGATGACCCCTTGCTGATTTATTAACCGGCTACACCAGATCCATGGGTATTCTCTCAAACTGGACCTCTAAAATTTTTAATGGCACCAAGGGACTCACTAAATGAGGCTGAGGACTGTGTACCTGGCGCATGCGACAAGAGTTACAATACCGTTTAACTTCTTGATAGACCCCCTGCCAGTAAAACCGTTGTATAATTCTGTGTAGGGTTTTCTTTTGGCACAAATGTCACCCTAGTACATGCGCATGCGCTAAGTCCATTACCAACCTCCGATATGACTGCGGTAGCAGCAATTGTTAAAAAATTTCAACATGTATTTTATAAACCTGATACAGCAAATCTTGGTTCAGCTCTAATTGTTGAAATACTGTAGCTGCCCCGGGGTGTTGGGGTTCCCCATTGACAACCAGTAAATTTTCACGGGCTAGACTCAACGTAGGGGCCGCGGAGTTGCGCCTTAACAAATTTGTCACCTGTCACATTTAAGTATTACAATTCAGGTCCCGGTGTCAAATCTTCCATCTCCCCAACTAACACTTCGATAGGAGAGGGTTTTTCCTACTCCACCGAAGGCAAAGGTAATACTGCCCACTGCACACATGTGTTATGCATAGTGAGACTGATAGTAGCCAACAAAGTAGCTAACAAAGGCCACTTGTGATGGCCCTATCAGCGTAGGACCAATGCTACTCAAAAGATCTGCCATGATCCTGGACAAAATCTTGATATAATGGTCAATGAGTGAGAATGTACGATAGGATCCAGGCAGATGTGAATGTTTGTTTGGTTTTAGTAGCAACTTCATGTGTGACATGTTTGAATGGCTGGGCAACCCTCCTGTCTCCAATATATGATTGAAGGTGCGTACCAATGTGGACGGGATATCCTCACTCAATAATTTAAATCATTTGGCTGTAAACCCGTCAGGTCCTGGAGCTTTCCCGTATTTAAAGTAACTTATCGCCGCTGTCACTTCCATCACCTCAATTTGTTTTTTTAAAAGGAGAAGCTGATAGTTTGTGATGGATGGTAACCGTATTCCATCTACAAAGGTGTTACCCTCCGCACTATCCGTATGTTCCACCTTAAATAAGTCTGAGTAGTATTCTTGTAGAATGGTGTTTATGGTTCGAGGGTCTGTGTTCATGATCCCATGTTTATTCGTAAACGCTGTAATATGTTGATGACGAATGTGATTTCCTTTCGCTAGTCGTGCTAATAGTCTCCCTCATTTGCTACCATAACGATATACATCGG
>JARQOD010000002.1:247315042-247345730 GCA_033576555.1 Oophaga sylvatica | reverse complement strand
CACACTGCTGCAGCTGCTCGCGTAATGCAACATTATCAGTCTTCATTTCTTTGGTGGAGACCTCATGGAGACGCATCTTCTCCTGTAGCTGTTGGACGTCCTTTATGTCTTCGGCCCCTTCTTCAGGCTCTTCTGGTAGAACATGCTCAGAAGCCCTACCGTCAGTCTTACATTCTACCTCTTCAGTCTCATCATTACGGTATCCAATATCTCCATTTATTCCAGCTTTCAAGTTTTCCTTGATAGCTGCATCTGTATACTCAGAACCCGCCTGACTCTTCTCTTCCACCACGTTCTGCATCCCATCTGAGCTCCCGTGTGTCTGCAGCGGCAACGGAGTGATACATCGCTTTTCCCATTCGTTGGGACGTGGCTCAGATGTAGACTCCATGAAAGTGCGCTTGAGCTCACCAATGCCAGCCTGATGTCTCAAAATCTCATCTTGTGATTTATCCAGATCCTTTGTGTCGCTCGGGAATACTGATGGAGCACCGGGCACGGAATTTCCAGCCTGAGCTTCGCGAGTTGCAGCTACTGATCCGGACAGTAAACCGTCCACGCCGCTGTCTCCGGCAGAAACAGATTCCTGGGCAGAGTCAGTCCCCACACCTTCACTTGAGACCTCAGCTTCTGATGAGGCATCTGGTTTGGTGTCTACCACTTCCATGGCTTTTTCCACCTCTGCAGCATTACCTTCAGAGTCCTTGGCATGATGCAGATCCATACCATACATTGATAACTTCTCATTCTCAACAGCATCTACTTGTGCTGTGTTCAGTTTCAGAGTCCTGCTTTTAAAGCTCAGCTCTCCTCCTTTCACCTTGGTCTTCGCCAGGGAATCTGCCAACTGTAAACTATCTTCAGATGCCATCTTCTGTCCGGCTGTAAGGTCAGCATCAGCTTTCTTCTCAGGACCCTCAACCTCCTCTGCTACCATGCCTTCCTCATTTGCACTGGTTGCTTGATCGTCATCAGATGATTCACTACCACTATCCCTGTCTGACCCTTTTTTCTCATTCACATCCGGCTCACTTTCAGGGTTATACAATTCATTCTCATTCACATCCTGCTCACTTTCAGGGTTATACAATTCATCATCTTGATCTGGAACCTCAGTTAAAATGTCATCCAAAACATTAACTTCACCATCTTTTCCCTGGTTTCCCTCAGGTGGTCCATCAAGTACGTGACTATGTGACAACCCCAGCACTATACTTCTATATAGCTCAGGTACCAGGAGCTGACTCACGACCTCTCCCTGGACTTCAGTGTCCCTATACAACAGGTTATTGTTCATGGCAGGATGAGGAAACCTCTCTCAGAGCCAGGCTCTTGAGGAACCTCATTTAGAACACTTATATTTTCCTGTGCCGTTTTAAGAGTGGGGTCTCGCAACCGCTCACTCCCAAAATTGTCACAGGACACAGGTAGGTCAGGGACACTCGGTTCCCGAGAACCACCATCCTCGTCTCCCAACATCACCTGCAAAGGAATTTCATCTTTATCACGGTCATCATCATTATCAATATCATTATCATGATTATGATCAGTATCATCATCACTATCATGATCATCATCATTATCATTATCAGCATCATTATCATGGTCATCATCATTATCATGATCATTATCATTATTATCATTATCATTATCATGATCATGTTCATCATCATTATCATTATCATCATTATCACATATGTTTAACGGCCCACTAGCATTGTGTTCCGCCCCTCGGGACTGTGCACCCTCAGTAGGAGTTTCATCACACTGTCCAACGAAATCATTTTTCCCCCAGAGATCCTTAGATCGGGGAAAGTCATTACCCAATATGACTGGGTGCACCAGGTTCTTCACTACCCCCACTTCACAAGAAACCTCCCCGAGTTTGGGGACCAAGTCCACGGCAGTCTCTGGGTAGACTTTGGTGTCTCCATTGATGCACACCACACTCAGGTGTTTATCAGGGATGAAGTCCCTATCAATCAGGCTGTCCCGTACGAGAGTCACTTGACTCCCTGAGTCCAGGAGGGCCTGTGCTGGGCAGCCATTTATAACCACCAGGGAAACCTGTGGTCCAGTCTCTTCGGCTGAGGTGGCCACACACACAGGTTCTGCGCAGAGAGAGAGGGACCTGCCAACATCACAGTACATAGGCTCCCCTTCTAGTGGACAGTTGGCTGCAATTTCACGACATCTCCAACACTGTCCATCACACTTTTCCACCCATATGTCCCCTCGGGCCTGAACCCGTCTATCAGCATACCCCATGTCCCCAACAGCTGGAACGCTCTTACCGGGAGAGTTCGGCGTCCGGGAACTCTGAAGTGACGACCACTCAGACGGCTGGTCACGGAGGTAGTCTTTGGTGGGGAAGACCCTCTCCATCAGGCTGACCAGACGATTGGCGTCCTGGTGGTCTCCTTGTCCGACCTCTGGCTGTACCTCAGGAGGACGTGGTCGGGTGTAGCGGTCCACTATCACCTTTTCGACCCTATGATCAGGTTTGCTGACGGCAGACTCCCGCCATTTTTTTAGTGCTCGGGCGTAGGGGTCCATCATCACCTCTTCGACCATGCCGACATGGCTGCCGACGTCAGGCTCCAGCCACTTCTTTCCTGTAGGCAACGCAGGTGCCTTTACAACATTATTCTGGAACGAGGCGCTGAAAGTCTTTTGTAGTGCTGCAACCTGCTCCATTAATAACCGGTTAGTCTCCTGCTGCTGCTGCTGCTGCTGCATGCTCTGCTGAGCCTGCTGCATTCTCTGCTGGCTCTGCTGCATGCTCTGCTGGCTCTGTAGGTGTTGCTGCTGCATGCTCTGCTGGACCTGGACCAGGTGCTTAATGAGCTCCTCCATACTGCCGGACTTATCTGTCTCAACAACGGCAGTCTTATGTTGCACATTAACTTGCGCCATTTGTTTAATCAGCGCCTCCAGGCTGTCATCCATGCTGTCAGACTTATCTGTCTCAACAATGGCAGTCTTCACTCAAGACACACACACTCCACAGTCTTTTCCACAACCAGTTCAGTTTTGCGGTGCAGACACTTTTTTTTTTTTTTTTTCCTTTGCAAAGTCTATTAGGGCTACTGTCTCTTTAAGACTGCTCCAACAGACGTTTCTTTTGCTGACAAACTCCTTTTTTTTTTCTGCTGCTGCTTCAGCCACTGTGCTGCCCCGGCATTCTAGCACCAATTGTAAGCTTTTCAGGGGATATAGCTCTGGGATCGCCGTCTTGGGTAGACGGAGTGGCATAGAAACAGTTCAATCACAGACAGCCCTTCTGGTGCATCTGGCCGCAACCAGTTTTATTAAAGTCCACAGCAAACAAATGTGAGCAAAACCAAATCATAAACAGAAATCCTAAGCCTCTTCGGCTACTTACTACACATAGATAATTTCCCTCACTAACAGGGACCAGACTCTACCAGCCTGGCCCAAAACAACACATATATTCAGTAGTTACCAGCGTGAGGTTTCCCGGAGACTCCTCCTGTGTCTGGAGTCACATCCAGACTGAGAAAGCTCCCCTTATATTCAGTAGTTATCAGCATGGAGTTTCCCAGAGACTCCTCTTGTGTCTGGAGGCACATCCAGCATCCAGACTGAGAGAGCTCCCCTCCCGGAGACTCCTCCTGTGTCTGTACTCCGATCCAGACTGAGCGAGCTCTCTGTTTGTGTTCCCAGACACCTACTTCTGGCTTCCTAATTATCACCTGAGTGGCTTCAGGTTTGAGCTGCGCGCGTGTACTGAATGGAAGGTGTAGTGACCTTTCTCCACCACTAGTTTTACAAAGCCATACATTTCCCTTATACCAGTCAGCAAAGTACCTAGGTGAAATGTACACCCCATTCAACACATATCCCTTCACTGTCTCACAATATATATATATAATATTATTATACATTTATATAGTGCCATTTATTCCATGGCGCTTTACATGTGAAAAGGGAAAATATAGACAAGTACAATAAACATGTGTGAGACAAGGAACATACAAGTACAGAAGGAGAGAGGACCCTGCCCGCGAGGACTCACAGTCTACTGGGATGGGTGAGGATGCACTAGGAGAGGGTAGAGCTGATTGTGTGGTGGTTCAGTAGACTGAGGATCATTGCAGGCTGTAGGCTTGTCGGAACAGGTAGGTCTTCAGGTTCTTCTTGAAGATTTCCTTTGTTGGTGAAAGTCTGATGTTTTGCGGCAGGGAGTTCCAGAGTATGGGGGAAGCCCGGGAGAAGTCTTGTATGCGGTTGTGGGAAGAAGAGATGAGGGGGGAGTAGAGAAGGAGATCTTGAGAGGATCGAAGGTTGCGTGTGGGTAAGTACCGGGAGACCATGTCACAGATGTATGGAGGAGAAAGGTTGTGGATGGATTTGTATGTCATGGTTAGGGTTTTGAACTGGAGCCTCTGGGCAATAGGAAGCCAGTAAAGGGCCTGGCATAGGGGGGAGGCTGTGGAATAGTGGGGAGACAGGTGGATTAGTCGGCAGCAGAGTGTAGGATGGACTGGAGTGGTGCCAGAGTGCTAGAGGGGAGGCCAGAGAGTAGGAGTTTGCAGTAGTTGAGGCAGGAGATGATAAGGGCGTGCACTAGTGTTTTTGTGGTTTCATGGTTGAGGAATGCACGGATCTGGGAAATATTTTTGAGTTTGAGGCGGCAGGAGGTGGCGAGGGCTTGGATATGTGGTTTGAAAGAGAGGGAAGAGTCGAAGATCACCCCAAGGCACCGAGCATGCGGGACTGGGGAAATCGAGCAGCCATTGACATTGATGGATAGGTCAGGTGGATGCGTAGAATGAAGTGGGGGAAAGATGATGAATTCTGTTTTGTCCATGTTCAGTTTGAGAACGCGAGCAGAAAAGAAGGCTGAGATAGCAGACAGACACTGTGGGATTTTGGTCAGTAGGGAGGTGAGGTCAGGTCCAGATAGGTAGATCTGCGTGTCATCGGTGTAGAGGTGATACTGCAAGCCGTAGGATTCTATGAGCTGTCCCAGGCCGAAGGTGTAGATGGAGAAGAGTAGGGGTCCTAGGACTGAGCCTTGAGGAACACTGACAGACAGGGGGTGAGGTGAGGAGGTGGTGTGTGAGAGGGAGACAATAAATGTTCAGTCTGTTAGGTATGATGAGATCCAGGATAGGGCCAAGTCTGTGATGCCAAGAGATGAGAGAATCTGTAGCAGGAGTGAATGGTCCACGGTGTCAAAGGCAGAAGACAGGTCCAGGAGAAGGAGGACAGAGTAGTGTCACTTGCTCTTGGCGGTTAGCAGGTCATTAGTGACTTTAGTTAGGGCATTTTCCGTTGAGTGATGAGTTCGGAAGCCAGATTGTAACCGGTCAAAGAGGGAACAGGAGGAAAGGTGGGAGTACAGTTCGAGATATACATGCTGTTCCAGTAGTTTCGAGGCGTAAGGGAGAAGATATATCGGGCGATAGTTAGACACAGAGGATGGGTCGAGGGAGGGCTTTTTGAAGATGGGTGTGATTGAGGCATGTTTGAAGGACGAGGGAAAGACACCATTTGTAAGTGAAAGGTTGAAGAGGTGTGTGAGAGTAGGGATGAAGACTGTGACAAAGTTAGGGATGAGGTGGGACGGGAGTGGTTCAAGCGCGCAAGTGGTGAGATGTGATCTTGACAGGAGAGTGGAGAGCTGATCTTCTGTCATGGTGGTGAAGCTGGTTTTGGAAGAACAGGACTGAGTGGCTAAGAGGGGCTTTGGGGGCTGCGGGCCAAAGCTTTCTCTAATCGATATATATATATATATGCAGTTGAAGCTAGTATTTTACGTACTGTACACTTTATAAAAAGACACATATGCATGTTTTTCTCAATATCTGACATGAAATCAGAATAAACCATTCTCATTTTAGGTCAATTAGGATTACCATAATTATTAATATTTGCCAAATGCTAGAAAAATGAGAGAGATAATGTTTTAAGGTATTTTTATTACTTACTGTAAAGTCAAAAGTTTACATCTATTTCATTAGTATTTGGTATCAATGCCCTTAAACTGAATGACTTGGGTCAAATGTTTGATATATCCTGCCACAAGCATCTCACAATAGTTGGTCAGAATTTGGGCCCATTACTCCTGACAAAACTGGTGTAACTGCTCCAGGTTTGTAGGTCGCCTTGCTCGCACCTGCCTTTTCAGCTTTGCCCATGCATTTTCAATAGGATTGAGATCAGGGCTGCGTGATGGCCACTCCAAAACATTGATTTTGTTATCCTTAAGCCACTTTGTTACCATTTTGGCAGTATGCTTTGGGTCATTGTCTATTTGGACGACCCATTTCCACCCAAGCTTTAACTTCCTGGCTGATATCTTGAAATGTTGCTTTAGTATTGCCACATAATCTTCTTTTCTCATGATGTCATTGATTTTGTGAAGCACTCCAGTCCCTCTTGCACAAAAACGACCCCACAACATGATGCTGCCAACCTTGTGTTTCACAGTTGGGATGTGTTTTTAGGCTTCCAAGCTTCTCTATTTTTCCTCCAAACGTAATGATGGTCATTATGCCCAAAAAGTTCAATTTTAGTTTCATCAGACCACAGTGTTATGATTTGGTAGCTGAGGAGAGCAGGCAAAAACGGCAATACACCAGAGAGGTTGGAATCTACTGGATTGCAGTACCCTGACTAACCACCAACAACTAAAGGCAGCCGTGGAGCGTTCCTACGTTGGTCCTAGATGCCTCGTCACAGCCTGAGAGGTTAACTACACCTAAAGATAGAAAGAGGAAAGCTATCTGCCCCGGAGCAGATCCCCAAAGAACATAGGAAGCCCCAAATATGTAATGGCGGTTAGACAAGAGGAAATACAGACACAGACAGAAAATAGTATGAGCAAACGTTGGGGCCCAATCTACCTGGACAGAAAAGGATAGGAAGGACACTTACTGCAATCCAAAAAACCCTAAAAAATACCAACTCTACTAATTGCAAAAACACCTGAGATCACACGACCTCTACCACCTAAATTAGTTCTCTGGTGTCACAAAACTAAGCCGCAGCCACTGAAAAAACTGGAAAAGGCAAATGAACAAATAACAGTGGCTCAGATAAACTGAGAGGAGCACAAGCCCCTGGAGGGGACCTGGCTGACCTCCACAGAAGTGCAGGGAACAATGCAAAAAGGCAAGCACAAAAATAAAAGCAGAAAATATCTTATCTGATAGCAGAAGATGCAGGCAAGACTCAGCAAGCTTCCAAGTGAACCAGGAACCACAGTTGAGACAAGAACAATTGATCACCGGCAACCATGATGGGAGGGAACCTCCCTTATATAAGACCAGTCTGTAACTCCTGATTGCCAATCTTCATTGAATGGTTCAGTACTGTTTGTAACCACCAGAGGGAGCTTCTGCTCAGAATTCATTTCTAACACATTCACAACACCACAGGACATGTCTCCAAAAATTAAGGTCTTTCTTCCTGTGTGCATTTGCAATCAATAATCTGGCTTTTTTATATTTCTTTTGAAGTAATGGCTTTTCCTGGCAGAGTGGCCTTTCAGCCCATGTTTATACAGTACTCCTTTCACTGCGGATATTGACACAATCTTACCAGCTTTTGCCATCATCTTCACAAGGTCTTTTCTTTTGGCCTTGGGTTGATATGCACATGTCAGACCAAAGCACGTTAATCTCTGAGACACAGAACTCGTCTCCTTCCTGAGCGGCATGATGGCTGAACATTCCCAATTTATTTGTACTTGCATATACAGCACAGACCAAAAGTTTAGATACACCTTCTCATTTAAAGATTTTTCTGTATTTTCATGACTATGAAAATTGTAAATTCACACTGAAGGCATCAAAACTATGAATTAACACATGTGGAATTATATACTTAACAAAAAAGTGTGAAACAACTGAAAATATGTCTTATATTCTAAGTTCTTCAAAGTAGCCACCTTTTTCTTTGATGACTGCTTTGCACACTCTTGGCATTCTCTTGATGAGCTTCAAGAGGTAGTCACCGGAAATGGTCTTCCAACAATCTTGAAGGAGTTCCCAGAGATGCTTAGCACTTGTTGGCCCTTTTGCCTTCACTCTGAGGTCCAGCTCACCCCAATCCATCTCGATTGTGTTCAGGTCTGGTGACTGTGGAGGCTAGGTCATCTGGCGTGGGACCCCATCACTCTTCTTCTTGGTAAAATAGCCCTTACATAGCCTGGTGGTGTGTTTGGGGTCATTGTCCTGTTGAAAAATAAATGATGGTCCAACTAAACGCAAACCAGATGGAATAGCATGCTGCTGCAAGATGCTGTGATAGCCTTCAATTTTGAATAAATCCCCAACAGTGTCACCAGCAAAGCACCCCCACACCATCACACCTCCTCCTCCATGCTTCACGATGGGAACCAGGCATGTAGAGTCCATTCGTTCACCTTTTCTGCGTCGCACAAAGACACGGTGGTTGGAACCAAAGATCTCAAATTTGGACTCATCAGACCAAAGCACAGATTTCCACTGGTTTAATGTCCATTCCTTGTGTTCTTTAGCCCTAACAAGTCTCTTCTGCTTGTTGCCTGTCCTTAGCAGTGTTTCCTAGCAGCTATTTTACCATGAAGGCCTGCTGCACAAAGTCTCCTCTTAACAGTTGTTGTAGAGATGTGTCTGCTGCTAGAACTCTGTGTGGCATTGACTTGATCTCTAATCTGAGCTGCTGTAAACCTGCGATTTCTGAGGCTGGTGACTAGGATAAACTTATCCTCAGAAGTAGAGGTGACTCTTGGTCTTCCTTTCCTGGGGCGGTCCTCATGTGAGCCAGTTTCTTTGTAGTGCTTGATGGTTTTTGCAACTGCACTTGGGGACACTTTCAAAGTTTTCCCAATTTTTCGGACTGACTGACCTTCATTTCTTAAAGTAATGATGGCCACTTGTTTTCCTTTACTTAGCTGCTTTTTTCTTGCCATAATGCAAATTCTAACAGTCTGTTCAGTAGGACTATCAGCTGTGTATCCACCAGACTTCTGCACAACGCAACTGATGGTCCCAACCCCATTTATAAGGCTAGAAATCCCACTTATTAAACTTGACAGGTCACACCTGTGAAGTGAAAACCATTCCCGGTGACTACCTCTTGAAGCTCATCAAGAGAATGTCAAGAGTGTGCAAAGCAGTCATAAAAGCAAAAGGTGGCTACTTTGAAGAATCTAGAATATAAGACATAATTTCAGTTGTTACCCACTTTTTTGTTAAGTATATAATTCCACATGTTTTATTTCATAGTTTTGATGCCTTCAGTGTGAATTTACAATTTTCATAGTCATGAAAATACAGAAAAATCTTTAAATGAGGTGTGTCCAAACTTTTGGTCTGTACTGTAATTGATTTTACAGATGAATGAGGCACCTTCGATTATCTTGAAATTGTACCGAAGGATGAGCCAGACTTTTGCAACTTCACAATTCTCTTCCTGATATCTTGGCTGATTTCTTTAGACTTTCCCATGATGCTACACAAAGAAGCAGTGTGTTTCAGGTGTGCATTGAAATAAAACAACAGGTGTCTCTAATTAACTCAGATGTTGCCAAAAAAACAGAAGCTTCCAAACACATAACATCATCATATGGGCAGTCCAGAATTGTTTAAAGGCATAGTAATCTTAGTGTATGTAAACTATTGACTTTGCAGTAAGTAATAAAAATTTCTTTAAAAATTTTCTCTCATTATTCTCGCATTGGCAAATATTAATAATTATGGTAATCCTTGACCAAAAACAGGAAAGTTTTATTCTGATTTCTTGTTAGATATTGAGAAAAACATGCATATGTGTCTTTTTATATAGTGTATATAATCTTCTGGTTTCAACTGTATATATATATTTCTATATATATACCATATATATATACAGCTGAATCGCTTAATATACCCATAGTATAGCATATATAGCACTACAGTAGCCAACAATATTCATTTTAGAAAGCAACAATGATCCCGATTTATCAAAGTGATTATGCCTAAAATCTGATGCAAAAAATTTTGAAAAGTCACAATTTTTTTGAGAAATGCAAAGTTGCATAAAAATTTTGTGACATTTGGCATTTTCGAGCAAATTTTTGAGGATAGCTTTTACCTTCAAACACGCGGGACCGCGATGGGCTCGAATGTGGCGCCCCCCTACGCAAATGCGTACATGGCAGATTTTGAGGAGAGTTGTATTTATACATATCCCTTATATAGAGACCATGCCATTGTCTGGAAACCTTTTATTGATGACGTATTCTGCATTTGGGGGGACCCGTGGAGACGCTTAGTAATTTTCTTACCTTTTTGAACTACTCCTGGCCAGGCATCGAGTTTACCATGAGCCATGATTTACATCAAATTAATTTTCTAGACACCATGGTCATCAAAGACCCTCTAGGAACACTGTCGACTGACCTATACAGTAAAAGTACTGATCGCAACAGCCTCCTACACTACCATAGTTTCCATCCACCAGCCACGAAACGCTCTATTCCTAAATCTCAATTTTGCCGAGTCAAACGTATCGTCTCAGACCCTACAGTTAGAGACCAACGCTTGAATGAGATGACTGATAAGTTCTTGGCGAGAGGCTATCCTCCATCAATATTAGCCAAGTCTCAAACCACCACTCTACCTCACCGTGAAAAGACTTTGACGCGTTAACCTTTTGTTCACACATTTCACCCGTTTGCCTACCTACTACATAGGTCGATCCGCAAAAATTGGCCCCTTCTCGCAACTGCTTTTCCCGAGGTCATTGAATTCCAACAGCCCTTCTTACCATATTTTAGGCGTGCTGCCAACCTCAGAGATACTCTGATGAGAGCTGATATTGGCCGGGTAAGCGGCGGAATGAAACAAAGGTTTCTTGAGAGACCTAAGACGGGCACTTTTCCATGTTTGCACTGCGTGCAGTGCAATAACGTGATGAAAGGTGAGAAATTTCACCATTCTCTTTCTGGCAGGGGGAATTTGCGATCAGAAACTTCTTTAAATGTGATTCCTCGTTTGTAATTTGTGGCCTATTGTACATGGGGGAAACTTCACAGCAGATTCGAGATAGAATCTCGAAAAATAAGTCAACTATAAGGTGCAAAAACCTTTTGCTTCCTATACCCTATCATTTCATTACTCATGGCCACACCATCGCCCAACTACGGTTCCAGGTTATTGAGCAGGTACCGCAACCACGCCGGGGTGGTAATAGAATCTCTCTTTTAAAAAACGGAGGCTTACTGGATCCATACATTGGATACCCTTCATCCAAGGGGACTCAACAGGGATTATGAACTGTCAGTCTTTATTTGAATGTGTATTTACCCTGTTGTACAATCGCTGCTGTTCTTTTAACTGCCTTTTGTCCGATTTCGTCTGTATACGCTTTGATTCTAACTCTTGTCTTCTCTTTTACTTTAGAGCCGTCTATACTAGCGTATATTATGGACGCCACCATCACTTTACCACACGGACTAGGCACAGCGACGATTCACCTTAAATAGGATCTGTTGAAACCTGCACCTTTATAACGTCTTGCTATATCTGTCGTTTGAAGCACGGCTGTACACTAAATAAAATCACATTTCAGAGATATATGATGCTAAGTGTCTATATAATCGGCGATGTCACTACAACTTTATTAGGCACGATATGGCACAACTTGTATTCACTTAGGATTTCATCTCCTGCTCCAAATCACTCTAGTCCCTGTGGCTATTAAGTAATATACTCCATGGCACGTATTGGTTTATGGTATTAAATAGACCATATCAATAGAATAGCTTAACAGGCACTTAAGACCGCCTTAGCATTGTTCCACATCAGTTTCCTCAAGTGGAACGCAAAAACACATGGCTGTGGAACGCATAGCCATATTGATAGGTCACTTCCGTCACACTAGCGTTCCCTTCACTGCTGAGGCATGTTTACTGACCGCCCTCTCCATTTGAGTGACGAGACAGCCTTAGTGACCTGATGGGTTCATTAGATAACAGCTCGTCCCCAGTTCATCCTTTAAGACTCCGGGCATGTTACAAGGTCTCAGAGTAGCGGTGGACACCGCACCTGGAGACACACTCGCCCCTGCTCAGAGGTTTTAAAGGTATGTAACGCTTTAAAAGTGGAGTTTTGACAGTAAATGTGTCAAAACGTAGGCATTATCAGTAACTCCTGATATACCGCTGTTTTTTCAACACAGCGCCAATAGACTTACGATGGATACCGCGTCTACCAGAGGTACATTCCCTCTACCTAATCTCTAAGGTAAACATTGATGTATTCTATGACTAGCGACTATTGTCACTTTTTCTCTTTGCCATGGAGTTGTTACTAATATGATATACACTATTTTCGTTACAGTCGTAACTGAGCTGTCCTACCTATGAGTGTGAGTATTTACACTCTCCTATCATAGCCCCCAATAGCACTATTATTCCTAATTAGTGAATAATCTATATTACAGGCACAGGGCACTACCGTTTTTTGTCCTCATAGAATTTTCCTCATAGGACACATTCTACATTTATTTTATTAAATATCCTAAAGATATAGACCTAAATATGTGGCACTTCCCTTTACTGATACAAATCCAAAAAGCACTGGAAGCATATAGCCAAAAATACAACTCTTTATTGAAAAATGCTTCCAGTGCTTTTTGGATTTATTTTACTAAGTACGGTATGTTTCAATATCCTTTCTCTCTTCCACAATACTTTCCCAAAATAATTCTCAAAGCTAGATGATACGGCTAGTATGCTTGGATATCCCTCTGCCTAAATGACGTACTCATCTGCATGACCACCTGCTATTGTAAATACTTTGTTTATGATCAGTTTTGGATTTTTATGTTTGTTCATTCACCTTGTCTTGTTCATATATCTGTAGTAAACTGAAGAAGGTCACATGAGACCGAAACGTCTTATCGGTGTACTACCACAATAAATACTCTACTATAGCCAAGCTGAGTGTGAGGTTTATGTATTCTATGTCTAGGGTTTGGGAACCTAACCTCAGCACCTTCTACAGCTGTGCACACGGTGCCTACTCACACAAATCTTACTCATGTCTTACTTGATTAAAATTTGGTGAGGCACAAACCACTTTTAAAATGCACTTGACTCATTAAGAGGCATGCACTTTTAACCCCTTTACACCCAAGGGTGGTTTGCATGTTAATGACCAGGCCAATTTTTTCAATTCTGACCACTGTCCCTTTATGAGGTAATAACTCTGGAACGCTTCCATGGATCCTGGTGATTCTGACATTGTTTTCTCATGACATATTGTACTTCATGATAGTGGTAAAATTTCTTTGATATGACGTGTTTATTTCTAAAAAAAACAGAAATATGGCAAAAATTCTGAAAATTTCGCAATTTTCCAACTTTGAGTTTTCATGCCCTTAAATCACAGAGATATATCACACAAAATACTTAATAAGTAACATTTCCCATATGTTTACTTTACATCAGCACAATTTTGGAACCAAAATTTTTTTTGTTAGGAAGTTATAATGGTTAAAAATTAAACAGCGATTTCTCATTTTTACAACACTATTTTTTTAGTGACCACATTACATTTGAAGTCACTTTGAGGGGTCTATATGATGGAAAATACCCAAACGTGACACCATTCTTACAACTGGACCCTTGAAGGTACTCAAAACCATATTCATGAAGTTTATTAACCCTTCAGGTGCTTCACAGGTATTTTTGGAATGTTTAAAAAAAATGAACATTTAACTTTTTTTCACAAAAAATTTACTTCAGATCCAATTTATTTTATTTTACCAAGGGTAACAGGAGAAATTATCAGCAAAAACACGTCACTCCCCAGTGTAGAGGTGTGTAGGTGCCTCGATCAAATGGTTACCAAACCTATGTCATGAATCAAAAAAATGAACAAATCTGGCACTCAAGAAATGATGTTCAACCAAATATAACATTTATTTTCGTCCAAAGTAACGTTTCGGTCGAAAACCTCGACCTTCATCAGACTGCAAAACATACATAAAAAAACAATATGTCACAAAATGTACAGAATCATAGTCTATTCATTATCACTAAAAAACAGAAAATACAAACAACACTTCAAAAGAAAATATTTACATTATCACAATTAGAGTGAACTAGAAAATTAAATTACAAGAGCTGTGGTGGAAAATGTCATAGAAATAATCAAACATACGTCTAGAGGAGTCCATATAAGGTATCTTAGAGAACAAAAATAAACAGTAAACGTAAACAGTGAATATAATTACCAAGGAGGGTTTTTTTTTAAAAAAAAGTTGAATGTGATCCAGCTAACTTGATCATCAGTTCAAAGTCCTAAGATTACTTGCTGCAAAGAAGAGAAGTAAGTCACTATTTGTGAGAAAAATGAACCGTATAACCATTCAATGGGCCCAAAAGGGGTGGTGTTTTGAAAAAGAGGAGCTCTTACCAGATCCCAGGTAACAACCTAGTTATCAACATTTCCTCCAAGAGTTTTGATGTACATACCATGAACTTGTTAAAAAAGGGACTTTCCTTCTGTCCCACGTATAAATTTAATCTATTTCAACTTGATGTAGACCTACAAAGGTTCTTTAGGAACCTACGCCTAAAGGCTTATTTTGACGCTGTAGAACCAGCCAGTATACCAGTTTTACAACCTGCTCCAATCAGCTTATCTGGATTGGGTCTTCGGCTCCAGAGCAGTTTTATGCCACCTAAAAATAATCATCCTGTAGAAACCTATATTGCCCGTGTCAGTAGAGAGGTATCAGTCTTCGCTAAAAAGATTTCAAAAGGTGAATTTCACCTACAATCAAACCTTAGCAAGGATGATCGTATGGCATTGAGATTGATTATGAGTGACCAGGATATCATCATAAAGCCAGCAGATAAGGGGGGAGCTACAGTGATCATGGACAAATCTATGTATACTGAGGAAATATATTCACAGCTGGGTGTACAAGATATCTATGAGATCTTACCTTATAATCCATCCGCCCAGATCAGAGAAAAAATAGTTAACATTACGGATAGAGCCCTAAGGCTACGTATCATAGATATTAAAATGAAAGAATACCTGATTAAGGAGGACCCCATGATCCCTGTATTTTATGTACTCCCTAAGATCCACAAGAGGTTGGATAGACCACCGGGCCGTCCAATTGTGGCTTCCACCAATTCTATATTATCTCCTCTGGCTATTGTTCTGGAAAGGATATTTACACCCCTTATTAAAAATACTCCCTCTTTTCTACTAGACACAGGAGCGTTTATACATCTCATTCGGGAGATGGGACAATTACCCCAAGACACCATACTAGTGACTCTGGACGTGAATAGCCTTTACACGTCCATAGAACACTCCAAAGGCATTAGAGCTATTAGAAGACTGTTGGAGGAATCATCCTTTAACCCAGAAGTGATGTCTATTATCCGGGAAATGTTGGAACTAGTTCTGACTATGAATTTTTTTATGTTTGAGGACACCTTTTATCTCCAAAAACAGGAACTGCGATGGGGTCAAATGTGGCACCCCCGTATGCCAATTGCTACATGTCCTACTTTGAAAGAGATTTTGTATACCCCAATCACTTGTTTAAGAAACACTGTCTACTGTGGCGTCGATACATTGACGACATTTTTTGTCTGTGGGGTGGTACTCCTAGCAGCTTGCACCTCTTTTTTGACCAATTGAATCAGGTTTGGCCAGAGTTAAAGTTTACTTTAAATTATGACTTGAGGAGGATCAACTTCCTGGATACAACAGTACTATTGGATGGGATGGGTAATCTTTCATTGGACTTATATACTAAGGAGACCGATCGCAACAACCTTTTACATTATCAAAGCTGCCATTCTAATGCAGTTAAACGATCAGTGCCTACGTCACAATTTGAACGGGTTAGGAGGATAGTCAGTGATCCTGAGACTTTATCACGTAGATTGGACGAAATGGGAAATAAATTTCTAGAAAGAGGATATCCACGGAGACTATTAAGCCAATCCCGGAACCACACGGCCAACCGCACTAGATATACCACTACATCTAGAATCCCATTCGTCCACACGTTTCACCCTTTTATGTACATTCTACATAAAAAGATACGTAAGCATTGGCACATACTTAGGGACAGTCTCCCAAGTGTTACTGAATTTCAGGTCCCCTTCTTACCCTGCTTTAGGAGGGCGAGTAATATTCAAAATAAAATTGTACGAGCAGACATTGGCTCTAAGATCAGACTTCCCACGCAACAATTTCTCAGCACCCAGAAAACGGGTACATACCCATGTCTCCATTGTACTCAATGTACCAACGTATTGAAGGGCCCTAACATTTCTCATCCCTTAACCGGAGAGAATATTCCCATCAAAGGGTTTCATACATGTAATTCCAAATCTGTAATATATGCAATCAAATGCCCCTGTGGCAAGGTTTACGTAGGAGAAACTTCACAAGCTATAAAAGACCGCATCTCACACCACAAATCGGACATTAGGTGCAAGAAATTACATTTGCCCGTTCCCTTTCACTTCAATGAGATGAGTCATTCCATAGCCCAACTTAGGTTTTTTGTCTTAGAGCAGGTCAATCTTAACAGGAGAGGGGTAGTTTACATAAGAGACTGCTCTTTCGAGAGGCCTTTTGGATACACTACCTTAAAAGTATGGAACCCAAGGGTTAAATAGAGAATATAATGTGTCAAATCTACACTAAATGTGGTAATACTACTTTAGCTTATCTTTCCCTTTCAATGTACAATTACGTATATGTTCTTATATTCACCCTCTTGTTTTTCTTCTCATAGGTTGCTACCTAATTTCCTAATGAATCGAGTACTCACCTTTACCACCCGTTCCAGCCGGACTATTTTCACCAGTATGAGAATCGCTGTTCTATCACGTGACCTAGCGTTCCACTATGCGGGTCACGAGATGATTCTCTTTGCAGCTTCCTCTCACTTTTCGGCCACTTACGTCATCACAATGCGCCGGTATGGTATGTTGCACACGTCATTCAGAACGGACCTTCTCCGACTTCCGGCGTCCACCGCCATTTTAAGGCGCACATGGGACACAGAACTTTGAGCTCACTGCACTGGCGCACTTGCCTTAACGATATAGCGCTACTAATCCTGTCCTCCGCCATAAGGGATGATCGGTCCGGTAAGACCATTGCCTGTTACTTGGTACATTGTGTAGCATTAAGGTAGTTAATCCCCTTTGGGATCTCTCTGCCATATACAGGAGCAGCGTGATACAAATTGGAATATCCTATGACAGAAGCGCTACTTCCTATGACCCCTATATATGGCTAGTTAATCATCACTTTCTTCACATATGCGGGTAAGAGCCGTCTCATAGTCCTTATTTAAATGCATGGAACTTGACAACCATAGTACAATTCTGAGGAGATTTCTTTATTATCATATATAGGAACAGCGCCTTTCAATACATGCTGATAAGCATTAGACAGGAGCGCTTTATCTAAAAGATTCCTGCTTTATATGTATATAGGTATACACTCCTTTCTGGTAAGAGCTCCTCTTTTTCAAAACACCACCCCTTTTGGGCCCATTGAATGGTTATACGGTTCATTTTTCTCACAAATAGTGACTTACTTCTCTTCTTTGCAGCAAGTAATCTTAGGACTTTGAACTGATGATCAAGTTAGCTGGATCACATTCAACTTTTTTTTAAAAAAAACCCTCCTTGGTAATTATATTCACTGTTTACGTTTACTGTTTATTTTTGTTCTCTAAGATACCTTATAGGGACTCCTCTAGACGTATGTTTGATTATTTCTATGACATTTTCCACCACAGCTCTTGTAATTTAATTTTCTAGTTCACTCTAATTGTGATAATGTAAATATTTTCTTTTGAAGTGTTGTTTGTATTTTCTGTTTTTTAGTGATAACGAATAGACTATGATTCTGTACATTTTGTGACATATTGTTTTTTTATGTATGTTTTGCAGTCTGATGAAGGTCGAGGTTTTCGACCGAAACGTTACTTTGGACGAAAATAAATGTTATATTTGGTTGAACATCATTTCTTGAGTGCCAGATTTGTTCATTTTTTTGATTCATAACAGGAGAAATTAGACCCCAAAAGTTGTTGTACAATTTGTCCTGAGTACGCTGATAACTCATATATGCAGGTAAACCACTGTTTGGGAGCATGGCAGAGCTCGGAAGGGAAGGAGCGCCGTTTGACTTTTCAACGCAGAATTGGCTGGAATTGAGATCAGACGCCATGTTACGCTTGGAGAGCCCCTGATGTGCCTAAAGAGTGGAAACCCCCCTATTCTAACTTCAACCCTAAACCCAAACACACCCTAACCCTAATCCCAACCCTAACCATAACCCTAACCACAGACCTAACCCTAACACACACCTAACCCTAATCCCAACCATAACCATAATCCTAACTTTAGCCCCAACCATAACCGTAACTTTAACCCCAAGTCTAACCCTAACTTTAGCCCCAACCCTAACCCTAACTTTCTCCCCAACCGTAACTTTAGCCCCAATCCTAACCCTAACGTTAGCTGTTATGTACGGTAGCTGAGGAGGACAGAAACAACAGCAGGGCAGCCGAACACCTGAGATGTTGGTAACTAATGGGTTGCAGAAACCTGAACTAACCACACAACTAGAGGTAGCCGTGGAGCGTTCCTACGTTGATCCTAGACGCCTCGTCACAGCCTGAGAGCTAGCTATACCTAAAGATAGAAACAGGAAAGCTAACTGCCCCGGAGTAGAGCCCCAAAGGAATAGGCAGCCCCCAAACATATAAGATGAAAACACAAACGCAGGCAGAAAACAGATTGAGCAAACTCTGGGGCCACAAGCTGACTAAATAGGAAAGGACAGGAGAGATTACTTTCTGCAACCCAGAAAACCCTACAAAAATCCAACAATTCTGATTACAAAAATACTGAGATCACACGATCTCACCACCCACTAAATCAGATCTCAGTGTGAACAAAACCAAGCTGCAGCCGCTGAAAAAGCAGGAAAAAGCAAATGAAAAAACAACAGAGGCTACAGACAAACTGTGAGGAGCTCAGACCCCAGGAGGGGACCCGGCTGTCCTCCACAAATGTGCAGAAAACAATGCAAATAGCAAGCACAAAAATAAAAGCAGAAAATATCTTATCTGATAGCAGAAGATGCAGGCAAGACTCAGCAAACTTCCAAATGAACCAGGAACCACAATTGAGACAAGAACGATTGATCACCGGCAACCATCATGGGAGGGAACCTCCCTTATATCAGACCAGTCCGTGATCCCAGATTGCCATTCCTCGCAGAAAGGTTCAGTACTGTCTGTAACCACCAGAGGGAGCCTCTGCTCAGAAACCATCTCTACCACATTCATAACAGTACCCCCCCTTGAGCAGGGGTCACTGAACCCTCACTTGTGCAACCAGGTCGATCAGGATGAGCTCGGTGATAGGCACGGATCAGTCTCCTAGCATGGATGTCCGAAGCAAACACCCAAGAATTGTCCTCCTGACCATAACCTCTCCACTTAACCAAATACTGGAGTTTCTGTCTAGAAAAACGAGAATCCAATATTTTCTCAACCACATACTCCAGATTGCTCTCAACCAAAACAGGGTCAGGAGGCGCAGCCATAGGAACCACTGGCTCGACAAACCTCTTCAATAAGGACTTGTGGAACACGTTATGGATCTTAAATGTCCCTGGAAGAAGCAAACGGAAGGAAACAGGATTAAGAATCTCCATGATCTTATAAGGTCCAATGAACCTAGGCTTAAACTTTGGAGATGCAACCCTCATAGGGATATTTCTTGAGGACAACCAAACCAAGTCCCCCACTTTAAACCGAGGACCATCAGTCCTATGCCGGTTGGCAAACCGTTGGGCCTTCTCCTGAGAGAGAGACAACCTCTCCACTACCTGGTCCCAAATCTGCTGCATTCGCTCCACAACAGAGTCAACACCCGGACAGACAGGAGCCTCCGCCTGTCCCGAAGAAAATCGAGGGTGAAACCCAAAATTGCAGAAAAATGGAGACATCAAGATGGCAGAGCTAGCCCTATTATTAAGAGCAAACTCAGCCAAAGGCAAAAAAGAGACCCAGTCATCTTGATCAGCAGACACAAAACATCTCAAATAAGTCTCCATGGTCTGGTTTGTTCTCTCGGTTTGTCCATTGGTCTGAGGATGAAAAGCAGAGGAGAAAGATAATTGAACACCAAGTTTAGAACAAAATGTCCTCCAAAATTTGTAAACAAACTGGACTCCTCTGTCAGACACAATGTTCTCGGGAATGCCATGTAACCGAACCACGTGCTGAAGGAACAAAGCCCAATTCGGAGGAGGAAGGTAACTTAGGTAATGGCACAAGATGTATCATCTTGGAAAACCTATCACAGATTACCCAGATAACGGTCATTCTCTGAGAAACAGGGAGGTCGGAAATAAAATCCATAGAGATATGGGTCCATGGCCTCTTGGGCACAGGTAATGGCATTAACAAACCACTAGAGCGAGAGCAAGGCTTGGAGAGAGAGCAAGTCCCACAGGACTGCACAAATTCCCTGACGTCGCGAGACAAAGGCCACCAAAAGGACCGTCTCACCAAGTCTCTGGTACCAAAAATCCTGCGATGACCAGCCAACGCGGAACAATGAATTTCAGACATCACACTCTTCTTCCACTGGTCTGGGACAAACAATTTCCCAATAGGGCAGCGCTCAGGTTTATCCTCCTGAGACCCTTCCAGAGCCAGTCTCAAATTGGGCGAGATGGCAGAAAGAACTACACCCTCTTTCAAAATAACAGTAGGATCAGATAACTCCGGAGAGTCTGCAAAGAAACTCCTCGAGAGGGCATCCGCCTTAACATTCTTAGTGCCAGGAAGAAAAGAAACCACAAAATTAAAATGTGTGAAAAACAAGGCCCACCTGGCCTGTCTAGGATTAAGTCGCTTGGCTGATTCGAGATAAACCAGATTCTTATGGTCCATGAGGACCACCACCTGATGTTTGGCTCCTTCCAGCCAATGTCTCCACTCTGCAAAGGTCCACTTCATGGCCAATAACTCCCGAATACCCACGTCATAATTATGTTCAGTTGGAGAAAATTTTCGAGAGAAAAAGGCACAAGGGTTACTCTTAGAGTCTCTGGATTTCTTTGGGACAAAACGGCACCTGCCCCAATTTCAGAGGCATCAACCTCCACCTGAAATGGCAGAGAAACATCAGCTGCCGTAGAACAGGAGCAGAAGTGAATCTCTGCTTAAGTTCCTGAAATGCAGAAACTGCCTCAGGAGGCCAATTCACCACATCAGAACCCTTTTTGGTCAAATCAGTCAATGGTTTAACAATAACAGAGAAATTACCAATAAATTTACGATAAAAATTTGCAAAACCCAAAAATGTCTGAAGAGCCTTTAATGAAGTAGGTTGGACCCAATCACAGATGGCCTGAACCTTGACCGTGTCCATTTTAATAACAGATGGAGACAAAATGAACCCCAAGAAATGAGACCTTCGGTACGCCAAAAAGACACTTTGATCCCTTCACATACAGTACATTCTCTCTCAGAATCTGGAACACAGTCCGAACATGTTTCACATGGGAGTCCCAGTCATTGGAAAAAATCAAGATATCATCCAAATAAACAATCAGAAATTTATCCACAAAATCCCTGAAAATATCATTCATGAAGGATTGGAAGACGGAAGGAGCATTAGTGAGTCCAAAGGGCATCACTAGGTACTCAAAATGCCCCTCTGGGGTATTAAACGCCGTCTTCCATTCATCCCCGTGCTTAATGCGAATAAGGTTATATGCCCCCCTGAGGTCAAGCTTGGTAAACCAAGTAGCACTTTTCACCCTGGAAAACAGGTCAGAAATCATGGGTAACGGATTATTGATACTTCACAGTGATCTTATTCAAGAGACGATAATCAATACACGGCCTCAATGAACCATCCTTTTTGGCCACAAGGAAAAAACCGGCACCCAAGGGTGAAGAGGATGGTCTAATATGACCCTTCTCCAATGACTCCTTGATATAAGATCGCATAGCATCGTGTTCAGGTACAGACAAGTTAAAAAGGAGACCTTTAGGAAATTTACCACCAGGCACTAATTCAATAGCGCAATCATAGCTCCTGTGAGGGGGCAAGGATGCAGATTTACTTTCACTAAATACATCCAAAAAATCAGTCAAAAAGTCAGGAACATCCTGAGACTGGGGAGAGGCAGAAAAAACAGGAGTATCTGCATTAACACATTGGCAGCCCCAACTGGTCACAGACACAGATTTCCAATCCAAAACAGGATTATGAGACTGTAACCAAGGGAAACCTAGTACAATAATGTCATGCAGATTATACAGCACCAGAAATTTGCAACTCTCCTGATGATCTGGTTCAACCCTCATTATCACCTGAGTAGAAAACTGGGGTTTATTCTCTGCCAAAGGGGTAGAATCAATGCCCAGTAGGGGAATAGACTTCCGCAGGGGTATCATGGGAAATCCACAACGTTTAGCAAAGTCAAAATCCATCAGGTTAATAGCTGCTCCTGAATCAACAAAAGCCTGAGCCGAAAATGTGGACATGGAGCAAATGAGGGTAACAGTCAACAGAAATTTAGTCTGAACACTGCCCAAGACAACTGAGTGCGCAAAACGTTTTCCCCGCTTAGGGCAGACGGAAATAGCATGGGACGCGTCACCACAGTAGAAACATAACCCATTGCGCCTACGAAACTCATGACGCTGAGCCCCAGAAGTCACTCCATCACACTGCATGGGCTCAGGAGCTGGCTCACAAGGCAACACTATCTCATGCATACCTCTGCGCTCACGCAAACATCTGTCAATTTGAATGGCCAAAGTCATAGAATCATTGAGATCAGAGGGAACAGGGAATCCCACCATAACGTCCTTTACTTTTTCTGACAGACCCTTTTGAAAAAGGGCTGCCAAAGCATGATCATTCCATTTGGTCAGAACTGCCCACTTTCGAAATTTCTGACAGTACAACTCAGCGTCTTCAAGACCCTGATTTAATGCCAACAGGATCTTTTCAGCTTGATCAGCGACATTAGGTTCATCGTACAATAACCCCAGAGCCTGAAAAAATACATCAATATCATTCAAAACAGGATCCCCAGGTGTCAGGGAAAAAGCCCTATCCTGAGGGTCGCTGCGCAGCAGGGAGATGACAATTTGAACCTGCTGTGCAGCGTTCCCTGAGGACTTAGGCCTTAAGGCAAAAAACAACTTACAGTTATTTTTGAAATTCAGAAATTTAGATTGATCCCCCAAAAACAAATCTGGCATGGGAATCCTAGGTTCCACAACCGGCAACCCAGCAAGATAGGTAGCAATACTCCAAACCTCAGTGGCAAGCTGATCCACACGGCCAGACAGCTGTGCAAACTCCATTGAGAGAGAAAAATATCCTCCTCAGCACCCAGAGAAAAAGAGGGAAAAAATGCAACAAACAGAAAAAAAAAAAATCTCTGACAACTCTGACAACTTTTTTTTTCCACACTATTTTTCCCTTAAATGAGTACCATATAATTTTCAGTTTGGCCGGTGATACTGTTATGTACGGTAGCTGAGGAGGACAGGAACAACAGCAGGGCAGCCGAACACTTGAGATGTTGGTAACTAATGGGTTGCAGAAACCTGAACTAACCACACAACTAGAGGTAGCCGTGGAGCATTCCTACGTTGATCCTTAACCCCTCGTCACAGCCAGAGAGCTAGCTATACCTAAAGATAGAAACAGGAAAGCTAACTGCCCCGGAGTAGAGCCCCAAAGAAATAGGCAGCCCCCAAACATATAATGGCGGTTAGACAAGATGAAAACACAAACGCAGGCAGAAAACAGATTGAGCAAACGCTGGGGCCACAAGCTGACTAAATAGGAAAGGACAGGAGAGATTACTTTCTGCAACCCAGAAAACCCTACAAAAATCCAACAATTCTGATTACAAAAATACTGAGATCACACGATCTCGCCACCCACTAAATCAGATCTCAGTGTGAACAAAACCAAGCTGCAGCACGCTGAAAAAGCAGGAAAAAGCAAATGAAAAAACAACAGAGGCTACAGACAAACTGTGAGGAGCTCAGACCCCAGGAGGGGACCTGGCTGTCCTCCACAAATGTGCAGAAAACAATGCAAATAGCAAGCACAAAAATAAAAGCAGAAAATATCTTATCTGATAGCAGAAGATGCAGGCAAGACTCAGCAAACTTCCAAATGAACCAGGAACCACAATTGAGACAAGAACGATTGATCACCGGCAACCATCATGGGAGGGAACCTCCCTTATATCAGACCAGTCCGTGATCCCAGATTGCCATTCCTCGCAGAAAGGTTCAGTACTGTCTGTAACCACCAGAGGGAGCCTCTGCTCAGAAACCATCTCTAGCACATTCATAACAGTTAGCCCTAATCCTAACCCTAATGGGAAAATGAAAATAAATACTTTTTTTATTTTATTATTTTTCCCTAACTAAGTGGGTGATAAAGAGGGTTTGATTTACTATTTATAGTGGGTTTTTATAGCAGATTTTTATGTTTGGCAGCTGTCACACACTTAGGCCTCTTTCACACTTCCGTTGTGTGACGTCCGCCCATCCGTGAAAATGGCGGATCCGTCAGAAAAGTAAAAAAACGGATGCAAAACTGGTTAGTTTTCTGACGGATCCGTCAAGAAGATTTCACCCGGAAATGGTGAAAATTTAGTTCCGGAAATGTAAATCCGGACGAGAGAGAGAGAGAGAGAGAGAGAGAGATAGATAGAGAGAGAGAGAGAGAGAAGAGAGAGAGAGAGAGAGGAGAGAGAGAGAGAGAGAGAACCCGGACACTGTTTTCTGCATTTTACTATGGTTTTCAATAGAGGCGACGGATCCGCCGGCGGATTCCGTCAAAAACGGATGCTGGCGGATCCGCCGCCCATAGGCGGCCATTGTACAAAATGGCGGATGTGGCGGATCCGCCGTTGTCCGCCATTTTGACGGTAAAAAAAAACCGTTGCATTGGACGTTTTTTTTAAATGACGGACGCCAATTTTTTGACGGATCCGTCCAAAAACGGACCTAACGGACGACCATCCGTCAAAATCCGTCAATAATGCAAGTCTATGGGAAAAAAACGGATCCGCCAAAAAAATGGCGGATCCGTTTTTTTTCACATTTTGACGGATTTTGACTGACGTCGCACGACTGAAGTGTGAAAGAGGCCTTAAAGACTCTTTTTATTGCAAAAAATAGTTTCTGCATCACCACATTTTGAGAGCTATAATTTTTCCATATTTTGGCCCACAGAGTCATGTGAGGTCTTGTATTTTGCGGGATGAGTTGATGTTTTTATTGGTACCATTTTCGGGAACATGACAGTTTTTGATCGCTTTCTGTTACGATTTTTGGGAGACCGAATGAGTAAAGACCAGCAATTCATGGATTTCTTTTGGTGGGGGCGTTTACACCGTTCTGCATGTGGTATAATTGATAAGGCAGTTTTATTCTTCAGGTCAGTACGATTACAGCAATACCTCATTTATATTTTTTTTATGTTTTGGCGCTTTTATATTATAAAAACTATTTTATTGAAAAATAATTGTTTTTGCATCACTTTATTCTGAGAGCTGTAACTTTTTTACTTTTTCGCTGATGACATTGTATGGTAGCTTGTTTTTTGCGGCCTAAGATGACGTATTCAGTGGTACCATGTTTATTTATAACCGTCTTTTTGATTGTTACTCCACTTTTTGTTTGGCGGTATGATGATAAAGCATTGTTTTTTGTCTTTTTTATGGTGTTAACTAAAGGGGTTATCTAGTGGGACACTTTTATAAGTCGGGTCGTTACAGACGTGGCGATATCAAATATGTGTACTTTTATTGTTTAGATTTTTTTTATTCAAATATTTCTTTAGTGATAGAATAAATATTGATTTTTCATTATTATTAGTATTTTTTTTTAAATATTTGTACAAATATTTACATTTTTTTAATTCCATTATTACTTTTACACTTTGTCCCACTATGGGACAATCATTTTGTGCAGTCTGATCGCTTATATGGCATGCAGATGAAGCAGCATCTGCATGCCATATAAGCTGTCAGCGCTGCACTCTGTGCACACTGACCTGTGAGACTTCCTGACATGCACTGCACAAGACAGGAAGTTTCTCAGCTCTGGAGACCCGGATGTCATCATGATGACATCGGGTCTCCATGGCAGCGATCGGGACCCCACAGCGTGCCGCGGGGCCTCCGATCCAAAGGCAGAGGTTCTGTCAGCCCCTGTGCAGGCTTCAGAACGCTGCGATCTTGTTTGATCGCAGTGTTCCGGGGGTTAAAGTGCCGGAAGCGGTCTGTGACCGCTCCTGGCACTTAGTGTCGAGTGTCAGCTGTGAGAATCAGCTGACACCCGGCTGTGATCAGCCACGCTTCTCCCGAGAGCGTGGTCGATTTCCTATGATGTACTATTCCGTCCATGGCAATTAAGTTCCAGGTCATATGGACGGAATAGTACATCTAACGGCAGAGAGGTGTTAATTAATCTGGTACCTCTTACTCCACCACACCCACTCATCAAGACTGAACAACATTGATCTTGGTGAATGAGATTCATTGTCTTGTTAAACCATAGAAAACAAAAAGAAAAATAGAAAGAAAAGATAATGATAACTGTGCAACCATGGAATCAGCTCACAGAAAAGTAAAAGGGAAATTATTACAGAAGTCTACCACCTGGGTCATACCATCAACTCTGAGTTTAGCACCTTCATGACTTTTCTATTTTCAGTTTTTTAGTTTTCATTTTTCCTTCCCTTTTTTCAAAAGCGATAACTTTTTTACTTTTCCATCCACATAGCAGAATGAAGCTTGATTTTTTGTGAGACAAGTTGTACTTTTGAATGACATAGTTCATTTTATAATGTGATGCATTGGAAAGCGAGAAAAAAAATTCAAAATGCTTTGAAATTGCAAAAAAAGTTCAATTCCATAATTGTTTTTTTGGATTTTTTTTATTAACTTTGGTCACTATATGGTAAAACTGACATGACACTATAATTCTTCACGACAGTATGATTACGCAGATAAACATGTATAGTTTTTTATGTGGTGAATTTATTTATTAGTGAATCCTGCTTTGAGCAGGGAGTTGGACCAGATGACCCAGGAGGTCCCTTCCAACTCTACCATTCTATGATTCTATGAGAGTTCATTTTATATTATTGTCTGTCATTTCCTGTTTGAGAACGACCTAAAAAGTAGGATGCACCAAGTAAGCATGCATAAAACTCTCTGCTGGGGAAAGGTCTACACCTCAGTGTAATGTTTCCTTTTACTCAGCAGAAAACATTTTGCAGCAATGAGCGATTTGACAGGTATGTGCTTTTTACTAAATAAAGAAACATACCACAAGTAAGATTTTGCAGGGCTATGTGTTTTTAAGTGTACGTTTTTCCCTATGTAAAATACATGTTATATTTTATTTATGTCAGAATCTTCTCTAACTTACTACAGAATTGCCATAGAATAATAATAGTAATCAATAAAAAAGGGCCACAAGAGTTTTTTAGACCCAAATCTATATTAGAAATATAACACAGAGTTAGTGGTTTTGGAAATGGGTTCATGTAAAATGTACTTAGAAACAGAAACAAATAAAAGTACCATACTACTTATTCCTTTTTACTGTATTTACATTTCATTAATATCTGAAGATCAGCTTGTTAGTTTATTTTCACCCCAACTACATTGCTAGATTTTTCACAGTTGCATATAATTAAAAATTTCATGGAATAATGGCACATCATTAAGATATTGTATTAGGATATAGTATGCCTTTATGATCAGTCAGAGTCTAACTTTTGGGACTGGCCACAATCCTGAAAATGTTGAGCCCAGAATGCTGATTTAGACCTCATTCCGAAATATATCTGAGGAAAAAATGGTTTATTGGTGTTTCGATCAGTGTAACATTAGTGTACGGTCTGTGTCTGTATTTACCATCAGTGTTTGGTCCGTGTGTCCATTTTTACCATCAGTGTGTCATTAGTGTACTGCCCTTGTGTCCGTTTTATCATCAGTGTACGGTTCTTGTCTCCATTTTTACCATCAGTGTGTCATCAGTGTACGGTTCTTGTCTCCATTTTTACCATTAGTGTGTCATCAGTGTTCGGTCTGTGTATCTGTTTTTATCATCAGTGTGCCTTCAGCGTACTGCCATTGTGTCCATTTTTACCATTAGTGTATCATCAGTGTACGCTCCTTGTTTCTGTTTTTACCATTAGTGTGTCATCAATGTATGGTCCGTGTGTCTGTTTTTACCATCAGTGTGTCATCAGTGGTCCATGTGTCCATTTTTACCATCAGTGTGTAATCAGTGTTTGGTCTGTTTGTCCATTTTTACCATCAGTGTGTCATCAGTGTACGGTCCATGTGTCCATTTTTATCACCAGTGTACTGCCCTTGCGTCTGTTTTTACCATCAGTGTGTCATCATCGTATGGTCTATGTGTCTGTATTTACCATCAGTGTGTCATTAGTGTGCGGTCTGTGTGTCTGATATTTTCATCAGTGTGTCATCGGTGTACGGTCTGTGTGTCCGTTTTACCATCAGTGTGTCATCATTGTATGTTCTCTGTGTCTGATATTATCATCAGTGTGTCATCAGTGTACTTCCCTTGTGTCCGTTTTTACCATCAGTGTGTCATCAGTGTACGGTCTGTGTGTCCGTTTTTACCATCAGTGTGTCATCAGTGTACGGTCCGTGTGTCTGATATTATCATCAGTGTATGGTCCGTGTGTCCGTTTTTACCATCAGGGTGACATCACTGTTTGCTCCGTGTCTCCATATTTACCATCAGTGTGTTTAGTGCTTTTCATGGGTGGATAAATAAATAACCAAACTTCTCGGTAATACCAGAAAAAAATGGACATGTCTTGATGAGGTTTGCAAGTACACAAATTCCATGAAAAATAATGGAAATGTGAACAGCACCGTAGATTATAATGGGTACGTGTTCTATCAGTGAAAAACTAATTTGTGCAACATGGACATCTGAATGAGGCTTAAGTACTACGGCCCCGGTACGGCGTTTCGTTGTGTAGTGATGCCCAGATGCATGATGTGCAGGAGAACTGCTGCTGTAGCTCCAAGGATCTGTGGTGACCCCAGATGTCACACTCTCAGCAGTCAGAAAGTAATCGCGTATCTTGGAAATAATTTGCCATCATTACTTTTCACTCTAGTACTGGGTTCATTGTGTGAAAATCCTACCATTTAATATATGAGCAGATTTCAATAGATTCTATAATAAAATATACAGCAGCAATCAGCAGAATATGCAAACAAATAAATATAAAATAGCAAAACATCCTGAGATAATAGACAGAGTATATATTATTTTGCAGATAGGAGATGGAAATTTTTACATTTCTTTACATGAGATGTAGATACAAAGCCCACTGCTCAGAAATTCAAGAACAGACCAAAATATAGGGATTTTTTTTTTAACCTTTTCTGTAAAATAAATTTGCTGTGTCCTTGATAGTTATAAAGCTGGGGAGCTTGTATGGATTATTATGATTGTTATTTTTATAATTTCACAATAAATGCTGCCAATGTGTTTCTATCACTATTATGGGCTATAGACATATATCACTTAAAATCGTAATGATAATTATTACAGTTTTTCAATATGTCTGGTAGAAATGATGTTGCTCTGTAATTTTTGGATAAATTGACCAGTAAAAATTCAAGTTGTCAAGCCGGCAATATATAATATATTTAATAATGTTATAAACATATTCTTATACAATTGTGATTTTATTTTGTAGTTGTATAAATGTAACACTATGATACATATATATTATGATGCATAAGTACATATTTAGGGACACCCAAAGCAGTCTATACAGCCAAGATAGCTGTCGTCAAACGGGTATTCCTCCCGACTCCATAAACATGAACGTTTATTGAACATACTTGTTTTTTCCGATAGAGAAGCCTCTTCCAGAACCAGCAGCCATCCAGGATCAGTGGGGTCTCAGCAGTAGGACTCCCGTTACAGGAAACGTACAACCTATCCTGTGGAAGGGTTATAAGTTGATTTGAGATAACCATTAAGGAATACTTGCTTGTGATCATGAACTTACTACAACACTTATTACATAACTGACCATAAATGAGATCTTATAGAAATTTAGACTTGTCTCCGTTCTTTTCTTCACTTTTATTTCCTTTAATTCTGTCTTACACTTTTTTTTTAAAAATTTTCTACAGTGTTGTTACCAAATCAATATAGGTATATTATAACATCTGTTTTCTGACATGGTTCTCTTCTTTGATCTATCTAGATCACATTTTTTCAAAAAATGAAAGGAAAAATAGATTTTAAGTATAACAGTGGTTTTGTTAACAGTAGAAAAGAACAAAACATTGAGTAGATAGGAAATGTTGCTATCTTAGAGCATTTTAAAGGGCATCTGGTACGAGAATTTAGAGGTCTGAAAACACAAGTTAAGAAGTGGCAGAAGTCTGTATGTAGTGTAAAGAGAAGTAAGATTATTGGATACAGATATATTCTATTCCTCACAAATCTGGTGAAAGGTATTGATTGATCTAAGCTCTGAGTAAGAAAGCTTCTCAATTTCTTTGGTTAGACCAGCAAATTATAAGGGTGGTATTTTGAA
>JARQOD010000002.1:247223089-247314942 GCA_033576555.1 Oophaga sylvatica | reverse complement strand
TCCATCTCTTGCCTTGTTTGTTCCAGTTCCTCGACATCTGATGCGGACCTTGTTAATCCGGGCGACGTCCGAGCCGGCAGGGACTCTCTTTGTTCGTGACACTCTCGTGTTTATTGAGGTGAACCCCATTGAAAACCTCTGGAATGTAATCAAGAGGAAGATGGATAGTCACAAGCCATCAAATAAAGAAAACTGCTTAAATTTTTGTATCAGCAGTGGCATAAGGTCACCCAAAAGCAGTGTGAAAGACTGGTGGAAAGCATGCCAAGACACATGAAAGCTGTGATTAAAAATCATGGTTATTCCACAAAATATTGATTTCTGTACTCTTCCTGAGTTAAAACATTAGTATTGGTTGTTTCTAAATGATTATGAATTGTTTTCTTAGCATTATTTTATTATTTTGACCATTTCTCATTTTCTGAAAATAAATACAAAATTTATTGCTTGGAAATTAGTAGGCATGTTGTCAGTAGTTTATAGAATAAAACAGCAATTTACATTTTACTCAAAAATATACCTATGAAGAGAAAAATCAGACAAACTGAAAATTTTGCAGTGGTCTCTTAATTTTTTGCCAGAGCTGTGTATATATATATATACATATATATATATACATTATATTATATATATATATATTTATATATATATATATATATATAATATATAATTTTTTCATCTATTACATTTTAAAAATTACAAAAAGGAAAATGGGCAGATGCAAAAATTTGGGCACCCTGCATGCTTAGAACCTAGTGGTCCCCCTTTTAAAAGTATCATAGCTTGTAAACAGTTTTTGTAGCCATCAAGAGTCTTTCAATTCTTGTTTGAGGGATTTCCATCCATTCTTCCTTGGAAATTTCTTCTACGTCTGTGAGATTCCTGGGTTGTCTTGGATGCACTGCTATTTTAGGTCTAGCCACACATTTTCAATGATAATTAGATAAGGTGACTATGAAAGCCATTGTAAAGCCTTCAACTTGCTACTTTTGAGGTACTCGAGGTACAGTATTCTGTTGTGGATTTTGTTGTGTGTGCAGGATCATTATCCATTTGTAGAAGCCACCCTCTTTTCAACTTCAGCTTTTTAACAGATGATGTTATGTTTGCATCAATAATTTGTTGAAATTTCATTGAATCCATTCTTCCCTCTACCTGTGAAATGTTCCCTCTGCCATTGGCTGCAACACAACTCCAAAGCATGACTGATACACCCCCAATGCTTAATAGTTGGCAAGATATTCTTTTCCTGAAATTCTGTGCCATATTTTCTCCACATATACCGTACCTTTGATCATTTTGGCCAGAGAGTTCTATTTTAACCTCATCAGTAAAAGGGACTTGTTTCCTAAATGCATCAGGCTTGTTTAGATGTTCTTTTGCATACTTCTGACACTGAATTTTATGGTGAGGACGAAGGAGAGGTTTCTTTTGATGACTCTTCAATGAAGGCCATATTTGTGAAGACATCTCTGAACAGTAGAACAATGTACCACAACTCCAATGTCTGCTAAATCTTTATAAATTCTTTCTGCAGTCAAGCGGGAGTTCTGATTTGCCTCTCTAGCAATGCTACGAGCAGCTCTCACTGAAATCTTTTTTGATCTTCCAGACCTTATCTTGACCTCCACTATTCCTTTTAACTACCATTTCTTAATTACATTTTGAACTGAGGAAATGGCAACTTGAAAACTCTTTGCTATTGTGACAAAGTCACTGGCAAAATACTTAAGGGGAGATATGTATCGCTGAGGTTATTAGCTTCAGTGATATGAAGCTAGAAAAATGCTCCAGCACACTAAATGAGAGGCGTTAATTGGCCATGTTAAGGTCTAGGGTTGGTGAACAGCTGAAAAGTGGGTGGGAGGCTGTTCACTATATCTCCACCCCAGGGTGTAGTTTAGGAGATAAATAGTCAGCCTTTTGAGCAATTCAGTGTTCGGTGTGCCTGGAGATGTGACCTCCAGAGCTATGTGTGAAGATAAGGAAAGTTGAACCTTTTACTTTTATGTTTGCTTCATGAGCAGGCAGATCCCTGCAGCAACATGGACTGTGCCATTTGGTTCTGTTTTGTTTTCTTTTTAGGCCATAAAGGTCATGTTTATGTTGCTAACCATGACCTGGTTTATGCTGTACCTAAACAAACAAGTGGAAAATTTAAAGAGACAGCGTTCCTGTGCCTACCTCTATGAGCAATTAAGTGAACAGATCTACCACACTATCTTCTTATAGCCTTCTCCTGCTTAGTGGGCCTCCATCGTTTTCACTATCAGAGTACTAGGCAGCTGCTTAGAAGAACCTATGGCTACTCTTTTTTGGCCCAAGGTTAGAGGAGGCTGGGTGTTTATAAAGCTGGGAAATTTGCATCACCTGGCCATTCCTAACAAAAGTGAACAAGCCAAAACTCTAAAAGACTAATTAAGGTCTGAAACATTGGTCAAAATTATCTGGGCACACAAATACTTCAAATGAAGCCCTCAAACAAAGCCTTAAAAAAGCCCTACCATGAAGTTTTTTTCACTAAATCTATGTATATGTGCCCCATACTGTAGTGTCAGTGTGTTAATATACTCACCTACCACACTTTTCTCTGGTATCCAGAGGAGTTTTACTCCACTTCTCAGTCATCTCACCACTCTTCAGACTCTCTGGGTCAAACTGCTATGTGTGACCCGGAAGTGGCTCTAGAACTCCATGGACGTAAATCATAAAAGAGACTTCTGACTCACACATAGAACATTGATTGAGCCGGAGAGTCTCGGGTGACATTACTCAGTAGAGGAGCAGAGCGGTGCTGGATCCCGAAGAAGGCGGTGGTAAGTGACCATATTAATACACTCACTACTTTACATACACATATGCACAGATTCAGAGGCATAAAAACTTCACGGAAGTCCTTCTTTTAATGTGTTTTTTCTATGTAATAAGTCAGACAGTGGAATGACATACCACACGAGGTAGTAATGTCAGACACTATAACAGCTTTTAAAAAAGGACTGGATGATTTCCTCAGCAGAAATGGCATTGTGGGATATAGATAATTTAGTGACAAAGAATGTATAATTGGTGGAGAAAGGTTGAACTCGATGCACCTGTGTCTTTTTAAGCCTATGTAACTATGTCATCATGACATATCAGACTGATAAATAGTAAAATCAAATAGTAATTGCTCGTTCACAATACTGTCTATTCAGTCAGAGTGCTCTCTGTTCTAAAATCGGTTTGCACTTGGTCCAATGTCTTTTAATGAGGCAATGCACATTTTTTTTCACTAGCCAGATCTGTGTGTGAAAAAAATTGCAGCATGAAGGGTTTTCCTCCGAAAATCAGATGAGACTCACTCATTCAAGTCTGTGTGGGGCAAGAAACCAACCGATGCCATGCGGAGACACAGTATAGATCTGATTTATAGATAGCGTGCAATTCTGTAGCATAGGAAACTGTAAGTGTTCTTTAAATGATCCATAGCTTCTGAGTAAAAGCATGGACTGCACACAGATGACAAGTGAGAAAAAATCGTCCCACATTTCTGAATGACACTCTGAATGATTTTTGTACGGCTGTGTGCACAAGCTTTAAATAAAACAATGAAATAGCCACCATACTTACCTTATTGTGCCCTGGCTGCTATATTTCATGACTTTTACTATGCAAATAAAAAAGAGAGAGAATTAAAAGGGGGCATTATGTGTCAGGTTGCAAAAAGTAATTTGTAAATACTTGATTGATGAATTTTAAGTTATTAGAAGGGTTTCTGCACTTTTGCTTAATTAACTATGAGCAAGCCAATTATAGTCTTTTGGGTTCTGAAAAACTTAGAACATCCATGCATTGCACAGACCCCCATTTATTTTAAAGGGAACCTGTCATTAGATACACACTGCCTGAACCACAGGCAGCATGACTAAGACACTGGCTGACACAGTATGTAGCCTGGTATGTTTTATTCTAAAACGATATAGTGTTTCAGAGTTAACATACTTTCAAAAAGCCAGCCAGGAACTATGAATATCAGAATACTAGTGTAACATGTTTTGAAAAGTAGCAATTGTTTGCATTTTTTGGCAGAGCTGGGAGGAGCTGGCTGGACATGGCATGGCTATGCCAGCCTGTCAAATTCACCAAAGGTATTGGCATTTTTAACCTGAGAAATGCTACTCCAGTTCAAGATGTGCAAAATTCATTAATTGGTGAGCAACTTGGCCTGTATGTGTCTCAGCTGACTAGTCCAAGGCCTGTCGCTGGCGGCATTGACTTCTTCCTTCCCTGCTCCAGCTGAATGTCAAGTTTCTCTCTATGTATACAGACAAGGAGAGACCTGTCAGTTAACGGAATCAGAGTGGGAAGGAACCAACTGGTGGCAATATAGGACTTGTCAGCCTAAAAAACATAGGGCGTGATTTACAAGGTGTTTTCACCAGTTTCCAGAAGTTAAACACCTTCAAACTTTGATTCTCACTGGGAAGGGATTGTAAATCTTAAGGCTCCTTGTGCCTGAGTATTGTTTTTATGCGCTATAGTCTCCTTACTAATGGATATATTTCATAGTGTTAAATAGAGAGCAACGAAATGCATCAAGACAATAGAATCAATTATACGTGATTTAAAGATTTATCAAATTAGAGAGACGTGTGTTATGATTCGGTAACCGAGGAGGATAACAAGAAAACATAGACTAGGGAACCAGACACCAGAGAGGTTGGTAACTTAGCAGATTGCAGAACCTTAAACTGACAGCACAGCTAGAATTAGCTGTGGGATGTACCTACGATGCCCTAGATGTCTTGGCACAGCCAAAGAGTTAACTAAGCCTACAGAGAGAAAGGGGAAAGCTAACTGCCACAGAGTAGAGCCCCAAAGGAATAGATAGCCCCCAAACATATATTGACGGTGAGGCAGATGAAGCACAAACACAGACAGAAAATAGAGTAAGCAAATGCTGGGGCCAGCCTGTCTAGATAGAACAGGACAGAAAAGGATACTGTCTGCAATCCAGCAAAAACCCTAAGAAAAACTCCAACACGTCTGATATGCAAAAATACTGAGACCACACGGCCTCTCCCCCGCTGAATCAGAACTGTGGTGTAACTGGAAGTAAAACAACAGATACTGAAATAACAGAGAACTAGAACCACAGAAAAGACAGAAGCAGGCTGTGGCAAATGAACACAGAGTCCAGAACAGGTCCTGTAAGGTTCTTTGTCTCTGTTGACATGTTCCTTGAAACTCAGTTTTCCGTCGGCCATTTTGCTTTCTGTTTTTCTGCAGCTCTTGCCCTCAGTTAATATGGAGTTCCAGTTTTCATGTTCCCGCCCTGATTCTTCCCTCTTGCTTCTTAAGCAGCCTCAGCTGAACAATCAGTGCTCCTGAATCAAGCCTCAGTCAGTCTGTGACCTGACTCCTGGAAACCTTGAACTTGTACTCCAGCTATTCCCTACTGAGGAACCTTTGAACACTTTTGGACTCTGGAAACCTGCTGTTTGGTGAATCCATGTTTGCAGAGGAATTACGGTACAGAGAAGAGATCCTGAACCGGCTTTGGAGATTTATTGTAGTGCTTGAAATTACTCTGACCTGCTGTGTCTCCTGACTCTGTTCCTGCAAACTGTGTGAACTTTTCAGCATGCTTGTATGAAGTAATACAAGTCATTTCATTTCAACCTATGTCTCCTGTGTTTTCCTCGCACCCAAGCACAAGACGCTATAGGAACTGTACACTATACATGACAGGTCCCTGCAAGGGGCTCGCCTGAACAAACTCCAGCAAGACAGAAAACTGAGAAAAGCAAGAGGTAAACCAAAGTCACAGATTTAAACAGTGAAATAACTTATCTGAAAGATGCAGGACACAGCAGGAGCAGCAGACTTTCAAAAGGCTAGGAAGAAACAAATCACCGGCAAGCATTATGAGAAGGCTGCTCACTTATATCTCCCCAGTCAGTAACACTTGATTGCCAATCATCCCTTCAGGTGATCGACCTCTGTTAGCCAGGGCAGCTCCACCACCAGAAGCAGCCACCAGAGGGAGCCCAACCTCAGAAGCCAGATTAAAGGTGTTCACAACAGACGTGGGGTTTATGTTTTTGTGTTTTTAGTCTAATCATTTCCTGAAGTCTTAGTATCTGAATTACTGAAGTGCACTTTTGTCGTATGTCTTTTGGGTTATTTGACATATTAATACAAGTTAAGTGAGAACTCTTTATTTAGGATTTTTTTCATATACAGTGGTAACCTTCAAACTTGAGCAAAAATGTAGCGATTTTTATTTCTTTTAAGCCAGCCTTGCCTAGCTTTGCCAAAATGGGCAGATCTGGGGAGGGATGGGGCATGGCGAAGTCATCAAATTCATCAAAATGTACTTTAGAGGCATACATATTGCCAGAAACATACTCCAGTTGTAAGATGCACCTAATTCATTAAGTGGTGTGATTCGCTTAATGAATTAGGTTCATCTTACCCAACAGTCCCGTTCATTAAGATTGGCATGCAAAATGTCAGACTAAATTAATCAGGTTTATTGTTCCCAGCAGGATTTTTCGAAATATGTTTACTAAGAAAATCCGCAACATTCTAGATTAAAACATACCTGTCTGCAATCGCACAGCCATTGTCTGATTTATGCTGGCCATGATTCATGCAGCATGAATCTTATGACAAGTTTCCTTTATTATCACTATATAGAAATTAAACACTTGCTACATGGTTACCCCACAGATTTCTGGGTTTCAAGGAAAAAGACAGTAACTGATAAGCAAAGCAAATATAGGCCTTAGGCTGTCTTCATACCGTGCCTATAGTATATACTGTATATAATTAGAAAAAAAGGGATCATTTTGCATTCTATGAGACAAAGATACCGTAGGTGAAAACAGTAGTCTTTAGGCATTCATATCTAACAGGTAATATCTAGTTATAATTCGTTAGCAAATTATAGAGTGTGCTCTACCATCAGGACTCCTGAAAACCTCCCATTATGGGCTACCTTCTAATGGCTCCTGATGAACCAGTGTCAAAGAGGTTACATCGAGGTTACAGCATTTTGGTAGCTATATGGGGTCCTTATTATTGAAGCAACTTTTTGCATCTGGTCTGTGCCTGATTTTGTTTAATTTTTATTTCCCCATATGGGTTTAAGAAAACAGTTGTATACTTATACACTGCTCAAAAAAAAAAGGGAACACTCAAATAACACATCCTAGATCTGAATGAATGAAATATTCTCATTGAATACTTTGTTCTGTACAAAGTTGAATGTGCTGACAACAAAATCACACAAAAATCATCAATGGAAATCAAATTTATTAACCAATGGAGGCCTGGATTTGGAGTCACAAGTAAAATTAAACTGGAATGTAATGTCCTTAAAACAAGTCAAAATGATGCTCAGTAGTGTGTGTGGCATCCACATGCCTGTATGATCTCCCTACTGTACAACGCCTGGCCATGCTCCTGATGAGGCGGCAGATTGTCTCCTGAAGGATCTCCTCCCAGACCGGGACTAAAGCATCCGTCAACTCCTGGACAGTCTGTGGTGGAACGTGATGTTGGTGGATAGAGCGAGACATGATGTCCCAGATGTGCTCAATCGGATTTAGGTCTGGGGAACGGGTGGGCCAGTCCATGGCTTCAATGATTTCATCTTGCAGGAACTGCTGACACACTCCAGCCACATGAGGTCTGGCATTGTCCTACATTAGGAGGAACCCAGGGCCAACCGCACCAGTATGTAGTCTCACAAGGGGTCTGAGGATCTCATCTCTGTACCTCATGGCAGTCAGGCTACCTCAGGCGAGAACATGGAGGGCTGTGTGGCCCTCCAAAGAAATGCCACCCCACACCATTACTGACCCACTGCCAAACCGGTCATGCTGAAGGATGTTTCAGGCAGCAAATCGCGCTCCACAGCATCTCCAGACTCTGTCACGTCTGTCACATGTGTTCAGTGTGAACCTGCTTTCATCCGTGAAGAGCATAGGGCGCCAGTGGCGAATTTGGCAATCTTGGTGTTCTGTGGCAAATGCCAAGCGTCCTGCACGGTGTTGGGCTGTGAGCACAACCCCCATCTGTGGACGTTGGGCACTCAGACCATCCTCATGGAATCGGTTTCTAACCATTTGTGCAGACACATGCACATTTGTGGCCTGTTGGAGGTCATTTTTCAGTGCTCTGGCAGTGCTCCTCCTGTTCCTCCTTGCACAAAGGCGGAGGTAGCAGTCCTGCTGCTGGGTTGTTGCCCTCCTACGGCCCCCTCCACGTCTCCTGGTGTACTTGCCTGTCTCCTGTAGCGCCTCAAGCCTCTGGACACTACGCTGACAGACACAGCAAACCTTCTTGCCACAGCTCACATTGATGTGCCATCCTGGATGAGCTGCACTACCTGAGCCACTTGTGTGGGTTGTAGAGTCCGTATCATGCTACCACTAGTGTGAAAGCACAACCAACTTTCAAAAGTGACCAAAACATCAGCCAGAAAGCATTGGTACTGTGGTCTGTGGTCTGTGGTCCCCACCTGCAGAACCACTCCTTTATTGAGTGTGTCTTGATAATTGCCAATAATTTCCATCTGTTGTCTATTCCATTTGCACAACAGCATGTGAAATTGATTGTCAATCAGTGTTGCTTCCTAAGTGGACAGTTTGATTTCACAGAAGTTTGATTTACTTGGAGTTATATTCTGTTGTTTAAGTGTTCCCTTTATTATTTTGAGCAGTGTATATTAGTTGGATTAGGCACAATTTGCACTTTATTTTGTGCATAGACACTTTCTCTAAACAATATACAGTTAGGTCCATAAATATTTGGACAGAGACAACATTTATCTAATTTTGGTTCTAGACATTGCCACAATGAATTTGAAACAAAACAAATCAGATGCAGTTGAAGTTCAGACTTTCAGCTTTCATTTGAGGGTATCCACATTAAAATTGGATGAAGGGTTTAGGAGTTTCAGCTCCTTAACATGTGCCACCCTGTTTTTAAAGGGACCAAAAGTAATTGGACAGATTAAATAATTGTAAATAAAATGTTCATTTCTAGTACTTGGTTGAAAACCCTTTGTTAGCAATGACTGCCTGAAGTCTTGAACTCATGGACATCACCAGACACTGTGTTTCCTTCTTTTTGATGCTCTGCCAGGCCTTCACCGCGGTGGTTTTCAGCTGTTGTTTGTTTGTGGGCCTTTCTGTCTGAAGTTTAGTCTTTAACAAGTGAAATGCATGTTCAATTGGGTTGAGATCAGGTGACTGACTTGGCCATTCAAGAATATTCCACTTCTTTGCTTTAATAAACTCCTGGGTTGCTTTGGCTTTATGTTTTGGGTCATTGTCCATCTGTAGTATGAAACGACGATCAATCAGTTTGGCTGCATTTGGCTGGATCTGAGCACACAGTATGGCTCTGAATACCTCAGAATTCATTCGGCTGTTTCTGTCCTGTGTCACATCATCAATAAACACTAGTGACCCAGTGCCACTGGCAGCCATGCATGCCCAAGCCATCACACTGCTTCCGCCATGTTTTACAGATGATGTGGTATGCTTTGGATCATGAGCTGTACCACGCCTTCGCCATACTTTTCTCTTTCCATCATTCTAGTAGAGGTTGATCTTGGTTTCATCTGTCCAAAGAATGTTCTTCCAGAACTGTGCTGGCTTTTTTAGAGTTTTTTTAGCAAAGTCCAGCCTAGCCTTTTTATTCTTGATTCTTATGAGTGGCTTGCACCGTGCAGTGAACCCTCTGTATTTAATTTCATGCAGTCTTCTCTTTATGGTAGATTTGGATATTGATACGCCTACCTCCTGGAGAGTGTTGTTCACTTGGTTGGCTGTTGTGAAGGGGTTTCTCTTCACCATGGAGAGTATTCTGCGATCATCCACCACTGTTGTCTTCCGTGGGCGCCCAGGTCTTTTTGCATTGATGAGTTCACCAGTGCTTTCTTTCTTTCTCAGAATGTACCAAACTGTAGATTTTGCCACTCCTAAAGTTGTAGCAATTTCTCGGATGGGTTTTTTCTGTTTTTTGCAGCTTAAGGATAGCTTGTTTCACCTGCATGGAGAGCTCCTTTGACCGCATGTTTCCTTCACAGCTAAACCTTCCAAATGCAAACACCACACCTCAAATCAACACCAGCCCTTTTATCTGCTTAATTGAGAATGATATAATGAAGGGATTGCCCACACCTGTCCATGAAATAGCCTTGAAGTCAATTGTCCAATTACTTTTGGTCCCTTTAAAAACAGGGTGGCACATGTTAAGGAGCTGAAACTCCTAAACCCTTCATCCAATTTTAATGTGGATACCCTCAAATGAAAGCTGAAAGTCTGAACTTCAACTGCATCTGAATTGTTTTGTTTCAAATTCATTGTGGTAATGTCTAGAACCAAAATTAGATAAATGTTGTCTCTGTCCAAATATTTATGGACCTAACTGTATATTGTGTAGTTGTTTGAGCACTTATGAATATTGGGGGTTATATATACACCTGACTATATATTGGGCAGGACCAGACTTTGGCTCCATATTGTTGGATGCTCTGTCAATTTTTTCAGGTACACTGCCATTGGATACTTCCTTTAGTCAAGACTACCTAGAGCCAAGCGATGATGAGCGGGCGCCATAACTTGTGTTCTTTATTCAGGGTGTCAAACTTCATGGTCAGGTAGGGTTTATCTTTAGGGTGCTTCATTGAAGTAAAATATTAGGAGACTCCCTTGGCCCAGAGTATGTATAACTCGACTCAGAAACAGCGAATACTCACAGCACACAGTTCCTGTGCTGGGAGTATTCACAAGTCTGCAGTCACACAGAGTGACTGCAGACTTATTGATTTGGACCAGACAACCCCTTTAAGTCTATGATGTGTGCTTTTATATATAGACTTTTGTTGTACATGATTTAATGCAAGTTTTACCTTTTGATGGGCAGCGGTGAAATGCGCTGCAAAATGTTATTACAAGTTTGCCACATGACCATAGTTTTTTTTTTGCTGTCTCTGAACTCTAAAACATGTCTCCTATGTTACTATACATTAACAACAAACAAGAATCTTAGTAAATTCTAAAAAAATTAAAGTACTTACTTTTTTTGCGTTTTATTGCATAGTGCGCAATATTAATCATCAAAGATATCACGAAAGCCAATGAAACTATCACAAGTGGCACCAGCAGCGACACGTAACAAACTAGAGATATTAATAGAAGTGTACTCGGTTAGTTTCACATAGTATTTTGTAAATGAGTCCATTAATTGAATCTTAATTAAATCTAGTGCTGGACCAAGACTTTGATCCATGTTCCATTGAAATGAAGGAAATGTGACTGTTGTGTTATTGAGATGTCTTACTTCAACATTGCATAGACTCTTAGGTCCCAATTCATCAAGACTGATATTTTGTGCACCATTCTTGACGGTATGTGTACTGGTGTAAGATGCCTCTTTACTGAATTTGGTGAATCTTTCAGCTGTGGGGCTCTACCACGAGAAATGTACTCCACTAACTGGATTGCATTTCTTCATAATTTAGGCCACTTGAGGTGTAAATACTGATCAGTTTGTTGGACAGGCCTCACCCCTTCCTGACTAAGCTCCACCCATTAAAAAAATTACTGTCGCCGGCTGGGACGGGCATAAAGCCTCCAGAAAAAAAAATTGTTTTGTCTGAGAATTCTGGACAAAACTGTAAGGCCTGCGTCACACTTGCGAGTGTGATGCGAGTAAGTCGCACAACTTACTCGCATCAACACCCGGCACGGCCGCCCGCTCTCGGAATCGAGTGTGCGGCTGCATAGAAATACATGCAGCCGCACACCTCGGGTCCGAGAGCGGGCGGCCTTGCCGGGTGTTGATGCGAGTAAGTCGTGCGACTTACTTGCATCACACTCGCAAGTGTGACGCCGGCCTAAACTGATGAATCAGCCCAAAAATCTGAAGGTCCTTTGCTGTTTCAAAACTACAGCTCCCAGCGTGTAATGACATTTATCTTGGGACAATGACTCTGAATTGTACATACTACAACACATATAGATATTTATGAGCCCTACTGTACCTGTATATAACTCCAAGGTTTTCTATCAGAATTAAAACTGTCACCTGGGCCAAGTATCGCCTACAGTAGGATCAGCATTGAGCAGTGTCAGGACATTGTGTGCTGAAAATATGGGACTAAGTAGTTTCAACATTGAAATTAAATGATCCAAAATGGATCATTTGGGCTCATTTACACAACTGTATTTGTTAAGTCAATGTGCCTGAAAGAGAAAAGGGACTGAGAATGGAAAGTGTATACTTTTTTTTTCGTCTGATCCAGTGATCTGGGATCTGAATTAATTTAGGAGTTTGGTGTCTGAATTAGTTTTAGGGGCTCGTCTGGAGTTTAATTCATTTAGGGACTGGTGCGGGTCTTTTTATTAGCAGGGATCCCGTATGGGGCCTAAAATAATTTCAGCAGTTTAGTCTGGTCTGGTCTCGATTTTATCAAGACCAGAAATGTTCATCCTAGTCTTGATCTTTGGCCATGCTGAAGTCAGAGTCACCTGATTCATTAAAAGGCTCATACGTCTTAATGAATCAGCTGAAATTGAAAAGGGGCGTGCGCCTCTGTGGGCCTCACCACAAATCTTACTTCAGCTAGGGACTGGAGGCAGATTTCTGGCATAAGGTACACTACTGTTTGTCGTCAAATTAGATAATCTGTGGCATCATGCTATAATTCCACCTCCATGTCACCCCAGCTCCACTCATTTTAGCAGAGCTAGGAAAAACTTGCCTGAAAACACCTAAAATGTCAACTTTTCATGAAACTCCACACTGTGCAAAAATGTTGTGACTTTTCAAAGCCACTTGCAGCACAAATCTTGTGTAATCTCTTTGAGGAATCGTGGCCTAAATATCTGTGGTATTTTTTTGAGGTCTGGTCTGAATTAATTTGGGGGTCAAATACTGCATATTGACCAAAAAAATTTGAGAAGCAGTTGATGTTTGAGTGGCACCTGCACATGACCACAAACCTAAGTTAGCGGATTACAGGATGTTTATTCAACCTGCTACTTTCTTGGATGCCATATTATACCTAAATATATGACTATACTCACAATTAAAGGGAATCTGAAACCAGGTTGTTTGTACCTCATCTGAAAGCAGCATAATGTAGGAATGGAGACCCTATTTTCAAAGATAGATCACTTAGTTTACTGGGTGCAGCAAATGTGACACAATCAGAGTTCTTAGATGTAACATAAGCAAAGCTGGGAAAGCTAACCTCGCCCACACCAGACTCTCTATGTATATTGTTTATTGACTGTGAGCTGATTGTCACAAGAGTAGGCAGAGTCAGATCAGGAGGCACATGCCAGCTGGTTACAGCAATGAAAATGTCCTGGTGATAAAACCTTCACTGTAAGTAAACAACAGTGCACAGCTTGATAAGCAACACATTGTTAAATTCAGTGTTTTAACCCCTACCTCATGCTGTCCTCAGATTACATGGCAAAAAACTGCTGACAGATTTGCTTTAAGTATTCATACAAAGTCTTATTGTTGCTCTGTTTTGTAAAGAGCCACAATAGGGCTGCTATAAACGTCCGTGGGTCTCTACTGTGCCCCCATTATGAGTTTACTTTCATAAAAAGGCATAGAAAGGCTTTTTACTGTTGAAATCAATAAAAATTTCTTCAGAAAGAAAAATCATGGCACACTCTATTGAACACAACAGAAATGAAGGCACTATTCCCCAGAAGCCTAACATATAGGTAATGAAGATACCAGTCTTTAACCCCTTCCCAATATTTGCAGTAAATATTAGTGTTGAGCATTCCAATACCGCAAGTATCGGGTATCGGCCGATATTCGCTGTATCGGAATTCCGATACTTAGTTCCGATATTTTTCCAATATCGTATACCGGAATCGGAAGTTCCCATAATTCTTTGAGAGGCAATGTGATTTTAGTCAGCCAATGAGGAATCTTATGAAGTGTGGGCACATCCTGTAATGCTGCGGTCATCTTAACTAATGGCATGGCTGTGATTGGCTGCTGAAATGATGTCAGAATGCACTATAAAAGGCGCCGCCGCCATTTTAGCGTCACTGTGCTGTGAATTCAGATAGGGACAGAACGCTGCTCTGCTGACTCTGAGGGACAGTTAGAGATTGCGATTTTGTGTACTTTGCTTTAGGCAGGCTAGTTTACCAACCGCTGTGTAAAGCTTCCTTTTGCCTTGCAGTGTTGTTTTAACAGCTCTGTGCAAGGTGTGTGTGTGAGAGTGCAGGTGACGCTGCAGTTTGCTCTGCATCCAACGCTGTCTGTAGGCATCTGCACGTGTCACTCACTGACTTTTTTTTTTTATTTTATTTTGTGGAATTGGTGCAGCTCCATTATATTTTAAAAAATCTAATCTATTAGTGTGACGCGCTTCCATCCGTATACAATACATTGGTTGCAAACACTATAGAAGTACAGAAAGGAGCCTTTCACAGATAGTGAACAGTTGTGTTTCAGTGTTCACTGCAGTCTGTGAGGTTTTGATTTTTTGAGTGCAGATCACGCTCCAGTTAGTTCTTCAACCACTGCTGGTTGTAGTCTGCTGAACGTGTGTCACTGCCTCATCCTTCACATTTTTCTCTAATTGGTGCTGCTCCATTATATTTGAAAAAAATCTAATCTATTAGTGTGATGCGCTTCCATCCGTATACAATACATTGGTTGCAAACACTATAGAAGTACAGAAAGGAGCCTTTCACAGATAGTGAACAGTTGTGTTTCAGTGTTCACTGCAGTCTGTGAGGTTTTGATTTTTTGAGTGCAGATCACGCTCCAGTTAGTTCTTCAACCACTGCTGGTTGTAGTCTGCTGAGCGTGTGTCACTGCCTCATCCTTCATATTTTTCTCTAATTGGTGCTGCTCCATTATATTTGAAAAAAAATCTAATCTATTAGTGTGACGCGCTTCCATCCGTATACAATACATTGGTTGCAAACACTATAGAAGTACAGAAAGGAGCCTTTCACAGATAGTGAACAGTTGTGTTTCAGTGTTCACTGCAGTCTGTGAGGTTTTGATTTTTTGAGTGCAGATCACGCTCCAGTTAGTTTTTCAACCACTGCTGGTTGTAGTCTGCTGAGCGTGTGTCACTGCCTCATCCTTCACATTTTTCTCTAATTGGTGCTGCTCCATTATATTTGAAAAAAATCTAATCTATTAGTGTGACGCGCTTCCATCCGTATACAATACATTGGTTGCAAACACTATAGAAGTACAGAAAGGAGCCTTTCACAGATAGTGAACAGTTGTGTTTCAGTGTTCACTGCAGTCTGTGAGGTTTTGATTTTTTGAGTGCAGATCACGCTCCAGTTAGTTCTTCAACCACTGCTGGTTGTAGTCTGCTGAGCGTGTGTCACTGCCTCATCCTTCACATTTTTCTCTAATTGGTGCTGCTCCATTATATTTGAAAAAAATCTAATCTATTAGTGTGACGCGCTTCCATCCGTATACAATACATTGGTTGCAAACACTATAGAAGTACAGAAAGGAGCCTTTCACAGATAGTGAACAGTTGTGTTTCAGTGTTCACTGCAGTCTGTGAGGTTTTGATTTTTTGAGTGCAGATCACGCTCCAGTTAGTTCTTCAACCACTGCTGGTTGTAGTCTGCTGAGCGTGTGTCACTGCCTCATCCTTCACATTTTTCTCTAATTGGTGCTGCTCCATTATATTTGAAAAAAATCTAATCTATTAGTGTGACGCGCTTCCATCCGTATACAATACATTGGTTGCAAACACTATAGAAGTACAGAAAGGAGCCTTTCACAGATAGTGAACAGTTGTGTTTCAGTGTTCACTGCAGTCTGTGAGGTTTTGATTTTTTGAGTGCAGATCACGCTCCAGTTAGTTTTTCAACGACTGCTGGTTGTAGTCTGCTGAGCGTGTGTCACTGCCTCATCCTTCACATTTTTCTCTAATTGGTGCTGCTCCATTATATTTGAAAAAAATCTAATCTATTAGTGTGACGCGCTTCCATCCGTATACAATACATTGGTTGCAAACACTATAGAAGTACAGAAAGGAGCCTTTCACAGATAGTGAACAGTTGTGTTTCAGTGTTCACTGCAGTCTGTGAGGTTTTGATTTTTTGAGTGCAGATCACGCTCCAGTTAGTTCTTCAACCACTGCTGGTTGTAGTCTGCTGAGCGTGTGTCACTGCCTCATCCTTCACATTTTTCTCTAATTGGTGCTGCTCCATTATATTTGAAAAAAATCTAATCTATTAGTGTGACGCGCTTCCATCCGTATACAATACATTGGTTGCAAACACTATAGAAGTACAGAAAGGAGCCTTTCACAGATAGTGAACAGTTGTGTTTCAGTGTTCACTGCAGTCTGTGAGGTTTTGATTTTTTGAGTGCAGATCACGCTCCAGTTAGTTCTTCAACCACTGCTGGTTGTAGTCTGCTGAGCGTGTGTCACTGCCTCATCCTTCACATTTTTCTCTAATTGGTGCTGCTCCATTATATTTGAAAAAAATCTAATCTATTAGTGTGACGCGCTTCCATCCGTATACAATACATTGGTTGCAAACACTATAGAAGTACACAAAGGGGCCTTTCACAGCTACTGAACAGTTGTCTGCAGTGTTCACTGTAGTCTGTGAGCTTTTCATTTATTGAGTGCAGATTACGCTCCAGTTAGTTCTTCAACCACTGCTGGTTGTAGTCTGCTGAGCGTGTGTCACTGCCTCATCCTTCACATTTTTCTCTAATTGGTGCTGCTCCATTATATTTGAAAAAAATCTAATCTATTAGTGTGATGCGCTTCCATCCGTATACAATACATTGGTTGCAAACACTATAGAAGTACACAAAGGGGCCTTTCACAGCTACTGAACAGTTGTCTGCAGTGTTCACTGCAGTCTCTGAGGAATAACCACACTTAGGCCTTATAACTTTTCTGACTTTCTTTATCAATCTACCAAGATGAAGAAGGCAGGGAGTAAGGCACGTGGTCTTGGCCGTGGAGTTTCAGCAGGGAGAGGACGTGGGGATTCTGTGGCTGCTGCCGCACCCAGTGACACAGCATCCACCAGTTTTCCCCATGAGCGTTCCTTTATGCGCAGTTTTGTAGGAGCTCAGCGTACCCCCCTGCTGCGGGAAGAACAAATTGAAGCCGTTGTTGGTTGGATGGCAGCCAATGCATCGATTTCAATTGCTTCCACCTCCTCTCAGGACCACAGCACTGTTGAACAACCATCTGTCTCTTCACCGCCTGCCAAATTGCCCAGGCAGTCAGAGAGTTCTGAACTGGAGCCAGCTGAATCTCTGCTTCTGTTCTCAGAATCTGTTGGCTTGCAAACAGGGGCCCAGCCAAGCAGCATTCTGGAATGTGAAGAAGAGGCAGTATGCAGTGATGCGCAACAGCTGTGTCTCTCTGAATGTGAAGAGGCGGGTGAGCCAGTGCCGATGGTCAGCACACCGCAGAACGCATCTGATGATGATGAGACTCAGGTGCCAGTCTCTGTTGAGCATGGTGCTGGCCAGACCACCCAACAGCAGCAGGTGTTGGAAGAGGGTAGTGGAGATTATGAGGTCCAAGACCCAACATGGCGTGAGGAACAGGAAGGTGGTGGTAGCAGCTCTGAGGAAGAGATTGCCCCAACGGTCCAAACAGTAGGGAGAGGTAGGCTGCAGACTCGGTTGCCTGTAGCCTCCAGTTTGGCACCCGTTCGTAGCAGTTCTCCTCCAACAGCCAAAACGGGCGCTCCCAGGACTTGCACTGCATGGTCCTTTTTTGACACACTTGCAGATGATATTTGCGTCACGGTCTACCTCCACATGGACCCGTGAACGCTTACCTGATGCGACCGATATGAGCACAGCCGTGGCCAAACGTCAACAGGCCGTCCTGAAATTAATTTCCATGGGGAATCGAAGCCACACAGCGCAGGAGCTCTGGAATGCCATCAAGCAGGAGAGCGACGTGTGGTTTTTTGCCAGCGAATCTCGCCAGGCTTGGTAGTGTGTGACAATGGCCGAAATCTGGTGGCAGCTCTGGGCCTTGGCAACCTCACTCACATACCATGTCTGGCACATGTGCTCAACTTGGTCGTGCAGAGTTTTTTGAGGGACTATCCGGATCTTGATGCACTGCTGCACAAGGTCCGCCTAGAGTGCGCTCACTTGCGACGTTCCAGCATGGCCAGATCGCGCATTGCAGCTCTGCAACGCAGATTTCGCCTTCCTGAACATCGCATCATATGTGACGTACCCACCAGGTGGAATTCCACGTTACATATGTTGGAGCGGTTGTGTGAGCAGCAGCCAGCAGTAATGGAGTATCAGCTGCATCAGGCGCAATCAACTCGCAATTTGCCCGTTCACACTTCACCACTACTGAGTGGGCCTCTATGAAGGACATCTGCCACGTTTTGCGTGCGTTTGATGAGTCAACGCGGATGGCGAGTGCAGATGATGCACTAGTCAGCCTGACTGTCCCCCTTATCTGCCTGCTTCAAAAAACAATGCAAGCGGGATGAGGTTTTGGAAGAGGTGGAGGATGAGGAGTCACAAATTCCATCACCTTCTGGACAGTCAGCGCAACGTGGTTCCTCACAAAGGGCTGGGCAGGGCTCACTTTGTGAGGAGGATGAGGAGGAGTCAATGGAGGAGGAAGACATCGCTCCAGAGGGAGGTACACAACGCTCTAGTCAGTATGTAGAGCGAGGGTGGGGTGATGCAGAGCAAGCAGAGATGACGCCTCTTGTAGGGGACAGCGTTTTTGGCCAGTTGGGAGTCTGCAGCACATGGTTGATTTCATGCTGCAGTGCCTGAGAAACGACCGCCGCATCGCCCACATTCTCACCACGTCTGATTATTGGGTGTACACCCTCCTAGACCCTCGCTACAGGGACAACTTACAAAGCCTCATCACACCGTTGAACCGGGAGCGTAAAATGCGGGAGTACCAAGACACACTGGTGCAATCCATAATGTTCTCCATTCCAGCCGAGAGCACTGCTGCTGCTACTGCTTTACAAAGCAGCTCTGTGCGTCGAGGCAGTGGAGACAGCTCTGCAACAAGAGGGAGCACAAGCAGCGCCTCTGCACAGGGCAAGACCAGTATGTTCCAAATGTGGCGAAGTTTTGTGGCAGCGCCACAAATGTCTACACCATCCGAGACGGCTCCAGTCAGCAGGAGGCAACGTTTCCGTAAGATGGTGACAGACTACATGTCTTTCCCTCTCAGTGTACTCCCAGATGGCTCTTCCCCATTCAAGTTTTGGGTCTCTAAGCTGGATACATGGCCAGAGCTTAGCCAGTATGCATTGGAGGTGCTGGCTTGCCCTGCTGCCAGTGTATTATCGGAGCGCGTCTTTAGTGCTGCAGGTGGTGTACTAACAGACCGTCGCATGCGACTATACTCCGATAATGTAGACCGGCTTACTTTTCTGAAAATGAACAAGGCATGGATCTCGCCAGAATTTGTCTGTCCGTTTTCAGATTAAATAACTGGTTCGCAACGTTATCCATGTCTCCTGTTATGTTCATCTTTCTACCACCTGAACTCTACTCCCTGGGCTACAACACTGCCAGTTGCTGCTCAGAAGTGTCGTGTCCACAGACCAATACACAAGCTATAGTGTTAGTGGGGTTCAGTAACGCCAGCTGTTCCCCTGCTGTGTGTCCGGCAAGAAGTCTCCTGTTCCCTACACATGCACAAAAAAACCCATGTCGAACATGCTCCAAATAGGGAAGAGCCGTCACCCTGATTGTTATGCTTAAAACAGGAAATTGTGAAGTTTTACAGGCCTAGAATGATAAATTTTTATGACAAATATGGACAAATAATAATTTGTCATCACAGCGCATATCTGCACATGTCTATTAGAAATGGTAACAAAAACTAAAACATAGTCTTCACTTTTTGAAATTAATGCATAAAAGTACATTTCATACTTATCAATTAATGCTTTTTAAGGAACTTTATCTGTACCTGTAAGATAATGCAGTCAATGGATGTACGAATCACAAAATCCTCATCATCATCATCACGAGTTTTATTTATGACAGACATTATAAAATACACATACTGATGCCAACTGTAACTTCACACAATATGTATGAAATGGCCAGCATCTAAACCTGGTAATAATGTGCAATAATAAATTATTACATCTAGAAAGTGCATCATGCATACTGACAATAGGTAGTTATACCTGCAAGTGCTGTTGAAACAACCACAACAGATATAAATTAATAATGTATATAGGTATCACAGTGCATAGTTACTCATGGACAATGTCGATGTAATACTGTACCTCAATAAAGTCAGCGTCAACCATTATGCTTGTTAGTCTTGTAGATTGTTAAAGAGGGAACGGTCTTTTTTTGTTGGTCATAGGTGGAGTATTAGACAGTAAATGATTACTGCTGTCGTATTTTTGGCGTCCCTAGGGCGCAATAACGCTGCGTAACGTCACATTTTATAGAGTCATCTAATTGACACACGCTACCCTACCCTACGCGTGACAGTAGGAAGGTAGTGTTGACGGATAAAGCCTTGCGCAACCAGACATGCTTTTACCCTCTTCAACACTGTACAAGCAAAAAATGCATGATTGCAGCCGCAGACTTTATTGACGTACAGTATAACATCGCCATTACCCATCAGAGGCTGTCCACTGTCTGATACAGACATAGAATATACCTTTGCTATCCGTAGCCTTTGTTTCACCTACACTTGCAGGCACACACTTAAATTGTGACAATGCATTATGTTTTTTTAAATAGTTATTTTTTATCGTACATTATTGTGTCATCACATTGATGAGTCATGCTGGACATGTCATACATGCTGTACAAAGTAACGATTTTATTAACTTAAATAATTGAAATGTCTGTGACTGTCACATCTAAATTGCAATGATGATGATGATGAGTGACTATTACAAAATCCATTGTCTTCACTATGTTATTGTCACGCTGTCTAATGATATGAATACAATGTCAGTAAACTATTTATACAGGAACCACACTCTATACAACATATAGTTTAGCAACAACAGAACGTAAGTATAAAATAGATTTACCTGACACAATCTCTGCAGAATTTTAGGGTTAATCTTGAGGACTAGATGTGCAGGAACGATATAGTTGATCTCAGGGTTAATCTTGAGGACTTGATGAGCTGTAACAGGAAAGAGGAGGACCGGGTCTAACCTGACCCTACACTGGGGTCCTAACTAATCCCTTACCTTGGAGGTACTGATAATGGTTCAGAGGTCCAAGTCTCCAGCCTAACCCTGTCTCCTGTCAGACCCTGAACCCTGTAATCAGTCCTAAGAAGGATCCTGATTACCACCAAAGGGATATGGGCTGATCTCAGCTAAATACACAGATTAGACATATAAGACAGACAGGATAGCACTCACTTGCATACACACTCAAACACCGAAGGAACATAAATGGTCTGGGAAATAAACTCTAAGCAAGTTGAGCTTAAAACAGCTAAGGAGCTCTCAACTAAAGTCTATACAGGTTCATTCCTATCTGTGGTCTGCATGAAGGATTTCACTGGCAACTCCCAAAGCAGACAACCAGGAATTTAAAGGAAACCAATCAACAAATAATCAATTGCAGCCGGGAGAAACTGCACCCAGTCCCAGCACCGAGCACAGACAGAATTAACTCCCAAGCTGCCAAACAAAAAGAAACAGCAACTCAGCTGTGAGAAGTCAAAATGTGCAACCGCGACGATCTTCGTGGCAATGCACACATGACAGTACCCCCCCTTCTACGAGGGGCCTCCGGACCCTCAGGGCCAGGCCTGCCCGGGTGAGTTCTGTGGAAGGTCCGAACCAAACGATCTGCGTTAACATCAGACGCAGGGACCCACGTCCTCTCCTCCGGACCATACCCCTTCCAATGCACCAAGTACTGAAGGGACCGGCGATTCAGACGAGAGTCAATGATTTTTGATACTTGAAATTCCAAATTACCATTGACCAACACTGGAGGAGGAGGTAGAAGTGCCGGTATGACTGGTGCCACATACCTTTTAAGTAATGACTTGTGGAACACATTATGAATTTTAAACGTAGAAGGAAGTTCCAGACGAAATGCCACAGGATTAATTATGGAACTGATCCTGTACGGCCCGATGAATCTGGGACCCAGTTTCCAGGAGGGCACTTTAAGTTTTATATTCCTGGTAGACAACCATACCAGATCGTTCACATTCAGATCTGGACCAGAAACTCTCCTCCTATCCGCCATACGTTTGTAACGGTTCCCCATCGTACTCAAATTATTAAATACACCTCGCCACACAGAAGCAAGTGACGACGAGAAACGCTCCTCCTCAGGAACCCCAGAAGGACCCCCCCATTGAAAGTACAAAACTGGGGATGAAAACCATATGCCCCAAAAAACGGGGACTTACCAGTGGACTCGCTCCGCCTGTTGTTAAGAGCGAACTCTGCCAGAGGCAAGAAAGAAGACCAGTCCTCCTGGTTCTCCGATACAAAACACCGGAGATATGTCTCTAAACTCTGATTCAGACGCTCTGTCTGACCATTGGTCTGTGGATGAAAAGCCGAGGAAAACGACAATTGCATCCCCCGACGTAAACAAAATGCCCTCCAAAATTTGGACACAAACTGAGACCCCCTATCTGAAACCACATCAGAAGGCAACCCATGAAGTCTCACGATCTCCCTAATGAACACCTGCGCCAGAGTTTTAGCATTAGGGAGTGCAGGAAGAGCAACGAAATGTGCCATCTTACTGAACCTGTCAACAACCACCAGTATGACAGTATTCCCAGACGACGGAGGAAGGTCCGTAATGAAGTCCATAGATAAATGAGTCCATGGACGCTCCGGAAGTTTCAAGGGTAAAAGGGTCCCAGACGAACGGGTATGAGGAGTTTTAGAGCGAGCACAAACCCCACAGGACGCGACAAAAGTTATAACATCTTTATTAGCGTTAGGCCACCAAAATCGGCGGGAAAGGAGATCTAAAGTAGCCTTACTCCCTGGATGTCCTGCTAAAGCAGAATTATGATGTGCCTCAATAACCTTTTGTCTCAACTGATTCGGGACAAACAGTCTCCCTGGAGGTCCTGCAGGGGCGTCCCCCTGAGCCTCTAACACCTCCTCCTCAAGCTCAGAACATACAGCCGACACTACCACCCCCTCCTGAAGGATAGGAATCGGGTCGTCCGTTTTCCGGCCCCTGGGAAACTGCGAGACAAGGCATCAGCCTTTACATTCTTAGACCCCGGACGATAAGTGACGACAAAATTAAACCTGGTAAAAAACAACGACCATCGAGCTTGTCTGGAATTCAGACGCTTAGCGGATTCTAAATACAGCAGGTTCTTGTGATCAGTAATAACGGTGACCGAGTGGACTGCCCCCTCCAAAAAGTGACGCCATTCTTCAAAAGCCAATTTAATGGCCAAAAGTTCCCTATTGCCGATATCATAATTCCTTTCGGCGGACGACAATTTCTTAGAAAAGAAAGCGCACGGATGCCATTTACCAGGGGACGGACCCTGGGACAATATAGCACCCACTCCTACGTCAGACGCGTCCACCTCCACAATGAATGGCTGAGATACATCTGGTTGGATGAGAACGGGTGCCGAAGCAAAACATCTTTTTAAAGAGGAAAAAGGCTTGGCAAGCTTTGTCCGACCACTTAGAAAAATCCGTCCCTTTTCTCGTCATGTCAGTGAGAGGTTTGACGACAGACGAGAAATTACAAATAAATTTCCGGTAGTAATTAGCAAACCCCAAAAAACGCTGCAGAGCCTTAAGATCCCCTGGCTGATCCCATTCAAGCACTGCTCTCACCTTTTCAGGGTCCATCCGGAAACCGGAGGCTGACACCAAAAAACCCAAAAACTGAAGTTCCTGTACGGCAAAAACACACTTCTCCAGTTTGGCGTATAGTTTATTGTCTCGCAAGATCTGCAACACCTGTCTCACATGCTCCTGGTGAGACACAAGATCTGGCGAGTAAATTAAAATGTCATCCAAATATACGACCACAAACACCCCCACAAGGTGACGAAAAATGTCATTAACAAAATGTTGGAATACTGCTGGAGCAGTAGTCAGACCAAAAGGCATGACCAGGTTTTCATAATGTCCCTCCGGCGTGTTAAACGCCGTTTTCCACTCATCTCCCTCTTTTATCCTAATCAGATTATACGCCCCCTGAGATCCAATTTAGAGAACCATTTGGCGCCAACAATTTGATTGAAGAGATCAGGAATAAGAGGTAGTGGATACGGATCTCGAACAGTAATCCGATTAAGTTCGCGGAAATCCAAGCAAGGGCGTAGGCCTCCATCTTTTTTCTTCACAAAGAAGAACCCCGCGGCCACAGGGGAAGATGAAGGTCTAATATGCCCTTTGGCCAGACTTTCAGAAATATAATCTTTCATAGCCTGTCTTTCAGGACCAGAAAGATTATACAACCTAGCTTTAGGCAACTTAGCATCAGGAAGTAGATTAATAGAGCAGTCATACACGCGATGAGGAGGCAACTCCCGACACCCCTCCTCAGAGAAAACATCCCCAAAATCCTCCAAAAAAGGAGGCAATGTACTAGGCACGACCGCACTGATGACTGTGTTCATGCAGTTGTTTTTGCAAAACTCACCCCATTGGCTTATCTCTCTGGACTGCCAATTAATCACAGGGTTATGTTTGACCAGCCAAGGAAGTCCCAATACAATGGGAGTAGGTAGACCCTCCAACACATAACAAGATAATTGTTCCCTATGTATTGCCCCTACCCGAAGGTAAATGTTATGAACCTCATGAACAAAGCTACCTTGGCCGAGAGGCCTGGCGTCGATGGAGAAAATAGGGATCGGTTTGACCAATACACTCAGATGCATACCTTGAGCCTGAGCAAACTGAGCGTCAACCAGATTAGCCCCAGAACCACTATCCAGAAGAACAGACAATCTCTTCACTCTAGTACCGACCACCACCTCCACTGGTACAAGGAACTGAGAAGAACCGGCGGATGAAATACATACTCCCAGGTTGTCGTCCACCACACAACCTGGGATTAGCAGTTTTCCGGCGACTTTTTACTTAACAAGACACGGGATGGACATTCTCCAACAAAATGTCCCTCTTTCCCGCAGAAAAAACACCTTCTAGTCCTGCGGCGTGCCGCCAATCCCCTACTACGAAAAAATGTCCCTCCCAACTGCATAGGCTCATCCGAACAGACAAGGGAACCTCAACATAAGGGACTTTAGTAGTAGGTGGAGAAACAACAGGGAGTGGAGTTACCTCACCCCTCTCCGAAGCCGTCTATCAGTACGGATAGCTAGGGCCATAGCAGCCTCCAGAGAAGGAGGAGACTCATACTGGGCCAAAACGTCTTTTAATTTGTCAGAAAGCCCATGACAAAACTGGCTCCTAAGAGCTGGGTCATTCCACTGAGTATCCGTGGCCCATCTACGAAACTCAGAAGCAAATTCCTCCGCCGGACGATCTCCCTGCTGTAACTTACGTAATTTGGTCTCAGCAAGAGAGACCCGATCTGGGTCATCATATACCAATCCCAGAGCAGTAAAAAATTGATCTACAGACTGTAGAGCCGGGAACCCGGAGGAAGGGAAAATGCCCAGGATTGAGGGTCCCACTTGAAGAAGTGAGATAACAATTCCCACTCTCTGCTCATCACTCCCTGATGATCGCGGCCGAAGCCGAAAATACAATTTACATGCCTCCCGGAAGGTAAAAAATTTGTCTCGCCCACCAGTGAACCTATCTGGAAGAGCTACTTTAGGCTCAACTCTGGTTTGCTCCAGGGGAGACAAAACTTTGGACTTAATGTCCGTCAGCTCCATGGATAATCCCTGCAACTGCAGAGCCAGCTGGGCTACTGGATCCATGGTAACTAGAGATAATTTTTTAAGGCCAGTGAAAAAGTCACGCTGTCTAATGATATGAATACAATGTCAGTAAACTATTTATACAGGAACCACACTCTATACAACATATAGTTTAGCAACAACAGAATGTAAGTATAAAATAGATTTACCTGACACAATCTCTGCAGAATTTTAGGGTTAATCTTGAGGACTAGATGTGCAGGAACGATATAGTTGATCTCAGGTTAATCTTGAGGACTTGATGAGCTGTAACAGGAAAGAGGAGGACCGGGGTCTAACCTGACCCTACACTGGGGTCCTAACTAATCCCTTACCTTGGAGGTACTGATAGTGGTTCAAAGGTCCAAGTCTCCAGCCTAACCCTGTCTCCTGTCAGACCCTGAACCCTGTAATCAGTCCTAAGAAGGATCCTGATTACCACCAAAGGGATATGGGCTGATCTCAGCTAAATACATAGATTAGACATATAAGACAGACAGGATAGCACTCACTTGCATACACACTCAAACACCGAAGGAACATAAATGGTCTGGGAAATAAACTCTAAGCAAGTTGAGCTTAAAACAGCTAAGGAGCTCTCAACTAAAGTCTATACAGGTTCATTCCTATCTGTGGTCTGCATGAAGGATTTCACTGGCAACTCCCAAAGCAGACAACCAGGAATTTAAAGGAAACCAATCAACAAATAATCAATTGCAGCCGGGAGAAACTGCACCCAGTCCCAGCACCGAGCACAGACAGAATTAACTCCCAAGCTGCTAAACACAAAGAAACAGCAACTCAGCTGTGAGAAGTCAAAATGTGCAACCGCGACGATCTTCGTGGCAATGCACACATGACAGTTATGGTTTAACATAGCGTTCCTTAAGCATTATTCATAAATACAAAAATGGACTTTTATTCTTAAATTTACAACACTATATTTTGTAACCAATTTTTTGGGTGGTGTGTTGTTCCATTTCTTGTTGGCATGTGCATATATGGTTTATATTTGCAGTGTTTTATTTTTATTCTTGAAGTTAGGAAACATGTGTATCTTCGTACCGTGTTAGCCAGTAGATAGAAAAATATTTAGACTTGAGAAGATGGTAACAAATTGCAAGCTTTCGAGGCTACTCACGTCTCTTCATCAGGCAAAGACTAAAACAAAAAATGAAGCATCACATATTTCTATACACAACAGGACACAGGAATAGTGCAATAGGTAAGACAAGTAAGTGACGTGTAGCAGAACTGTCATTATCACAGAGGGATGAACATAAATATTGGAACAGTTCCTAGATAAGGATAGAAAGTTTTATTGCCCTCTGATTGGGGTCTGGTTTTGTGTTTTCATGCCCCTGGAAGGGCAGAGACGCAGATTCCTTAATTGATATAGAATGACAAATCCGTGTGATCTATTCATTCCATCACTAACAGTGTCAAAGGTCATGATGAGCTTATATTCTGAAACCTTTGTATCTTTCTCATATTTGAAGTTATATTTTAATAACAGTAATTCCATATCCATCATGCTATGACCGGGCATACAAAAGTGTTTTTGCCACAGGTAAATCCATTATTTTTTCTCTTATTGTGTGGCGCTGATAATTCATCCTTGTTCTCATTTTTGGCCGGTCTCCCCTCACTTGTCCCTCCCTCACTTGTCTTACCTATTCCTGTGTCCTGTTGTGTGTAGAAATATGTGATTCTTCATTTTTTGTTTTAGTCTTAGCCTGATGAAGAGACCTGAGTAGTCTCGAAAGCTTGGAATTTGTTACCATATTTTCAGTTAGCCATTAAACGGTATCAACCACAGAGGACTCTCAAGTATAAATATTTTTCTATTCTTGGAATTGAAATTCATCATTTTATTGTCCTAGTAAAACTTCATTTATTCTTGTTTGAAGTACATACATTTGCAATGGCCACGTAACAAGGCAATAGCTCAATATTTTATGCCTACACCCTCCTTGACCCTGGGCTTCAACACCGCCAGTTGCTGCTCAGAAGTGTTAGATGCACAGATGAAAACAATCGCTGATGTGTTTGTGGGTTCAGTAACGCCTGCTGTTCCCCTGCTGTGTGTCTGGCAAAAATTACTGCTGCTAACTACAACTTCAACTTCAAACATCTCATACTAGGCCTCTGCCTACACCCTCCTTGACCCTGGGCTTCAACACCGCCAGTTGCTGCTCAGAAGTGTTTAGATGCACAGATGAAAACAATCGCTGATGTGTTTGTGGGGTTCAGTAACGCCTGCTGTTCCCCTGCTGTGTGTCTGGCAAAAAATACTGCTGCTAACTACAACTTCAACTTCAAACATCTCATACTAGGCCTCTGCCTACACCCTCCTTGACCCTGGGCTTCAACACCGCCAGTTGCTGCTCAGAAGTGTTAGATGCACAGATGAAAACAATCGCTGATGTGTTTGTGGGGTTCAGTAACGCCTGCTGTTCCCCTGCTGTGTGTCCTGGCAAAAATTACTGCTAGCTACCTAATCATGGTAAAAAAACATCATGTCAAAGTTCTAGTGCTACACATTTGATGGGCTACACCCTGATTTTAGCTGTAACATTTGAAACGTCACATAAAACAATAAAATGATGTCTTTTCAAATCTGTAACAAAATAATTGTGACTAGTTATACTGATATGCCATGTCGAAAACAATGCACTACAAACCTCTTTCTATAGGATACTGAGGCAACCTTGTCACCCCATTAGCTTGCCGAAATCGCACTTATCATCAGTAAACACTTGCTCCTGTGTTACTGGGGTTCAGTAATGTCAGCTGTTCCCCTGCTGTGTGAACGGCAAAAAGTCCTGCTGCCTCCACCATGTTCTCTTCTCATCCCTGGGCTACAACACCGCCAGTTGTTGCTCGGAAGTGCTGTTAGCACAGTAAACACTTGCTCCTGTGTTACTGGGGTTCAGTAATGTCAGCTGTTCCCCTGCTGTGTGTACGGCAAAAAGTCCTGCTGCCTCCACCATGTTCTCTTCTCATCCCTGGGCTACAACACCGCCAGTTGTTGCTCGGAAGTGCTGTTAGCACAGTAAACACTTGCTCCTGTGTTACTGGGTTCAGTAATGTCAGCTGTTCCCCTGCTGTGTGTACGGCAAAAAGTCCTGCTGCCTCCACCATGTTCTCTTCTCATCCTGGGCTACAACACCGCCAGTTGTTGCTCGGAAGTGCTGTTAGCACAGTAAACACTTGCTCCTGTGTTACTGGGGTTCAGTAATGTCAGCTGTTCCCCTGCTGTGTGAACGGCAAAAAGTCCTGCTGCCTCCACCATGTTCTCTTCTCATCCCTGGGCTACAACACCGCCAGTTGTTGCTCGGAAGTGCTGTTAGCACAGTAAACACTTGCTCCTGTGTTACTGGGGTTCAGTAATGTCAGCTGTTCCCCTGCTGTGTGTACGGCAAAAAGTCCTGCTGCCTCCACCATGTTCTCTTCTCATCCCTGGGCTACAACACCGCCAGTTGTTGCTCGGAAGTGCTGTTAGCACAGTAAACACTTGCTCCTGTGTTACTGGGGTTCAGTAATGTCAGCTGTTCCCCTGCTGTGTGTATGGCAAAAAGTCCTGCTGCCTCCACCATGTTCTCTTCTCATCCCTGGGCTACAACACCGCCAGTTGTTGCTCGGAAGTGCTGTTAGCACAGTAAACACTTGCTCCTGTGTTACTGGGGTTCAGTAATGTCAGCTGTTCCCCTGCTGTGTGAACGGCAAAAAGTCCTGCTGCCTCCACCATGTTCTCTTCTCATTCCTGGGCTACAACACCGCCAGTTGTTGCTCGGAAGTGCTGTTAGCACAGTAAACACTTGCTCCTGTGTTACTGGGGTTCAGTAATGTCAGCTGTTCCCCTGCTGTGTGAACGGCAAAAAGTCCTGCTGCCTCCACCCTGTTCTCTTCTCATCCCTGGGCTACAACACCGCCAGTTGTTGCTCGGAAGTGCTGTTAGCACAGTCTACACTTGCTCCTGTGTTACTGGGGTTCAGTAATGTCAGCTGTTCCCCTGCTGTGTGTACGGCAAAAAGTCCTGCTGCCTCCACCATGTTTTTTCTCATCCCTGGGCTACAACACCGCCAGTTGTTGCTCGGAAGTGCTGTTAGCACAGTAAACACTTGCTCCTGTGTTACTGGGGTTCAGTAATGTCAGCTGTTCCCCTGCTGTGTGTACGGCAAAAAGTCCTGCTGCCTCCACCATGTTCTCTTCTCATCCCTGGGCTACAACACCGCCAGTTGTTGCTCGGAAGTGCTGTTAGCACAGTAAACACTTGCTCCTGTGTTACTGGGTTCAGTAATGTCAGCTGTTCCCCTGCTGTGTGTACGGCAAAAAGTCCTGCTGCCTCCACCATGTTCTCTTCTCATCCCTGGGCTACAACACTGCCAGTTGTTGCTCGGAAGTGCTGTTAGCACAGTAAAACACTTGCTCCTGTGTTACTGGGGTTCAGTAATGTCAGCTGTTCCCCTGCTGTGTGAACGGCAAAAAGTCCTGCTGCCTCCACCATGTTCTCTTCTCATTCCTGGGCTACAACACCGCCAGTTGTTGCTCGGAAGTGCTGTTAGCACAGTAAACACTTGCTCCTGTGTTACTGGGGTTCAGTAATGTCAGCTGTTCCCCTGCTGTGTGTACGGCAAAAAGTCCTGTTGCCTCCACCATGTTTTTTTCTCATCCCTGGGCTACAACACCGCCAGTTGTTGCTCGGAAGTGCTGTTAGCACAGTAAACACTTGCTCCTGTGTTACTGGGGTTCAGTAATGTCAGCTGTTCCCCTGCTGTGTGAACGGCAAAAAGTCCTGCTGCCTCCACCATGTTCTCTTCTCATTCCTGGGCTACAACACCGCCAGTTGTTGCTCGGAAGTGCTGTTAGCACAGTAAACACTTGCTCCTGTGTTACTGGGGTTCCGTAATGTCAGCTGTTTCCCCTGCTGTGTGAACGGCAAAAAGTCCTGCTGCCTCCACCATGTTCTCTTCTCATCCCTGGGCTACAACACCGCCAGTTGTTGCTCGGAAGTGCTGTTAGCACAGTAAACACTTGCTCCTGTGTTACTGGGGTTCAGTAATGTCAGCTGTTCCCCTGCTGTGTGAACGGCAAAAAGTCCTGCTGCCTCCACCATGTTCTCTTCTCATTCCTGGGCTACAACACCGCCAGTTGTTGCTCGGAAGTGCTGTTAGCACAGTAAACACTTGCTCCTGTGTTTCTGGGGTTCAGTAATGTCAGCTGTTCCCCTGCTGTGTGTACGGCAAAAAGTCCTGCTGCCTCCACCATGTTCTCTTCTCATCCCTGGGCTACAATACCGCCAGTTGTTGCTCGGAAGTGCTGTTAGCACAGTAAACACTTGCTCCTGTGTTACTGGGGTTCAGTAATGTCAGCTGTTCCCCTGCTGTGTGTACGGCAAAAAGTCCTGCTGCCTCCACCATGTTCTCTTCTCATCCCTGGGCTACAACACCGCCAGTTGTTGCTCGGAAGTGCTGTTAGCACAGTCAACACTTGCTCCTGTGTTACTGGGGTTCAGTAATGTCAGCTGTTCCCCTGCTGTGTGTATGGCAAAAAGTCCTGCTGCCTCCACCATGTTCTCTTCTCATTCCTGGGCTACAACACCGCCAGTTGTTGCTCGGAAGTGCTGTTAGCACAGTAAACACTTGCTCCTGTGTTACTGGGGTTCAGTAATGTCAGCTGTTCCCCTGCTGTGTGAACGGCAAAAAGTCATGCTGCCTCCACCCTGTTGTCTTCTCATCCCTGGGCTTCAACACCGCCAGTTGTTGCTCGGAAGTGTCATTGGCACGGGTACTCACTCCTGCCCAGACTGATTACAGCACGCCATCTGTTTCCTGTCAGTGTAAACGTCACTTAGCCTCCAATAAGTTGTCCTGTCGTGTTGCGGTCGATTAGCCGACTCTATGGTGCTTGGAGTTTAGGTGCTTCCTATGTGTGCTGCGGGATATGCAAATAAAGGCTGTTTCCGTTGTGACAATAGGACAATCACCGACTGTAGTACTGTGGGATTCGGTAACTGCGGCCGGCTCGCGGCCTGTCAACTTAAATTTCCATGGGTACCTTCTGCTACCCGTCCGGGTTCCAGTACCGTCAGCTGGTTCTCCGCAGTGCCTTTGGCCTAGGTGCCTCCTTTTCGGTATCCGAGTTCCAGCAACGTCTGCTGGTCCTTGGTCGTGCTTTGGAGCACAGGTACCTCCTGCTTAGTAACCGTGTCCCAGTAACGTCAGCTGGTCCTCGGTTGTGCCATTGGCTCTTTTCCTTCTGCTGCCCCTCCGGGTTCCAGCACAGTCAGCTGGTCCTCGTTACTTGCATTGGCTCTTGTACCTTCTGCTACCCGTCCGGTTCCAGTACCGTCAGCTGGTTCTCCGCAGTGCCTTTGGCCTAGGTCCCTCCATCTCGGTATCCGAGTTCCAGCAACGTCTGCTGGTCCTTGGTAGTGCTTTGGAGCACAGGTACCTCCTGCTTAGTAACCGTGTCCCAGTAACGTCAGCTGGTCCTCGGTTGTGCCATTGGCTCTTTTCCTTCTGCTGCCCCTCCGGGTTCCAGCACAGTCAGCTGGTCCTCGTTACTTGCATTGGCTCTTGTACCTTCTGCTACCCGTCCGGGTTCCAGTACCATCAGCTGGTTCTCCGCAGTGCCTTTGGCCTAGGTCCCTCCATCTCGGTATCCGAGTTCCAGCAACGTCTGCTGGTCCTTGGTAGTGCTTTGGAGCACAAGTACCTCCTGCTTAGTAACCGTGTCCCAGTAACGTCAGCTGGTCCTCGGTTGTGCCATTGGCTCTTTTCCTTCTGCTGCCCCTCCGGGTTCCAGCACAGTCAGCTGGTCCTCGTTACTTGCATTGATTCTTGTACCTTCTGCTACATTTACAAATTTAAGATTTTTTCAATGCTTTTTTGGGTAATCACTCTGGATCTCCAACAATGAAGACGACGACCCTGATGACCACCCCGAAGAAGATGACGACCACAAGGACGACGAGCATCAAGCCAACCAGCCTAAACACCATCACAAAGAAGAAATAAAAGATTACCAAACAGGACTAAGAAGGTTAAGACAAACTACAAGATACAGAACAAGAGACTTAAGAACAATAAGCAGAAGATCAAAAAGCAGAAGAACATGAAGTATAAGACCAAAATGAAGAGCAAAATATATGCTCTAAATTATAAGCAGAATAAGACTAAGCAGTGTATGGGGGTGAGTCCGTTCCTCCTCGTGGTGCCCCTGGAAAATGCCTGCTGCTGCAGGTTAAACTGAACACGGACAAATACTGTTGTAATTTAAATCTTTTGTGACAGCAAGAACGGAAGGATGAAAAATTCATACTTTGACAGATTACAAGTACAGGATTCTCTGTCACAAATAAGAATATGATGAAGAAGATGAAGTACAATATGAATAAGAATAATAGTTTAATAAGAAGAATATGAGTAATGTTAACAAAAAGATGAATAGCAAGAAGTTTAAGAAGAAGATAAAGAAGGTGAAGATGAAGAATAATTTGATGAAAAAGATGATGCTGCTGAAGATTATGAAGGAGAAAGTGTGTCAAAAGTTAAAAAGGTGAAGAGCATGGAAGTTGTGAAATATACATATTTGCCAAAATAGAAAAAACGTTAACAACATTGTCAATTTCTTCGTCAATCCGAATATCTTTAAAAAAAAAAATATTTATGCTATTCCATTTGATTGGGTTAAACATCTATGACTTTAATGTCTCCTCAACCTTCCCCAATACATTCTACATTACTCTTTGTTGTTTTCCTTCATGTACAATTAACCAACAAGGCAAGAATGGGTTTTTTTTAATTCCGATATTTTGTTCCCATAGACTTACATTGGATTTCCGGTATCGGTATCGGGTATCGCCGATATTTTTTGGGTATCGGCGATACCATTCCGATTCCGATACTTTTGGATATCGGAAAGTATCGCTCAACTCTAGTAAATATACATCATGGTCGGCAAGCTCCTGGCACTTTAACCAACTAAATGCTGTGAACGATAGTGATCACAACATTTAGCAGGCATGCAAGAGGAAAGAAGCTCCCTCTGCTCTCCGATGGGTGCCCCGCGATGTCATCACAAAGGGCCAATCGTTGCCATGGGGACCCGATGCAGTCATCTGGGTCACTAGAGCTACCAAACTGGCTAGATCATGCTCAGAGCATGATATAGAAAGTGTGTCTGTCAGTGCAGCACTAAGGCTAGGCTCACATAGCGTTAATGCAGTCCGTTCAACACGTAGCGTTGACGGACTGCATTAACGCTAGTGTCATTTTGTGATCGCATTATGCGATCACACTAGCGCGGCGTCTCTATTTTGAGCTATCAGTGACAGACCCCGAATGCTGCAGACCGCATCTGAGGTCCATCACAGAATGACGGCACATCGCTAACGCATGCCGATTTCGGCATGCGTTAGGATGCGCTACTACTATTGCGAGCAATGGCGGCGTTAACGCATCCGTTACATAGCGTTAGTGCCGCTATGTGATGGATTCCGTCAGCGCATTGCCCGCAACTCAACGTGAACCCGGCCTAACAGTTTGTAAAGCGTAGCAAACCCAAAGAATAAAGCTGCCTTATCAATTTTACAACAGGCGGAACAGCATGAAAAAACAGAAAACATTTCTTGAACTGCTCGTTTTCGTTTATTTTGCTTCGTAAAAATTGGAATAGAAAGCGAATCAAAAAATGTAATGTGACCGAAAGTAGTACCAATAAAAAAGTCAACTCGTCCCTCAAAAAACAAGCCCGCATATGTTTCTGTTGGTTGAAATATGTAAAAATTATAGCTCTCAAAATATGGCGATGCAAAAACTAGTTTTTTTAAAAAAAGTATTTTTTAGTGTTGTGGTGTAATGACCCCTGATGCAGCTAGGGGGCACTGTGTATGGCCCTCGGGATATGCATGGAGGCATGTGATGGATGGACGGTATGTATCGCAGAGGTGGGTGGCCCTGTGATGGAAGCCTGGATATGTTTTGGTTCAGCAGATCTACTGCTGAGTTGTGCTATACATTGGGAGGCTTCCAGGTGACTTGGAGAGCTGGGCGGGTCCAGTCACCTACAAACCCACCCAAGGTGTATGTGTCTGAATACCTAGGATAAAACCTGTATGTAATGGTGTGTATCAAAAGGACCTGTGGTGAGGTCATGACCATGTGATCTAACCATGTGATCCTGATTCCTGACCTCACCTGTGGGTGGAGTTACACATATGTCAATAGAGTGTGTTTGGCACCTGGAAGAGAGTGTGTGGGAGTCTACCAGTGTAGACAGACTTCCATGTGTCCAGGTAGGACGTTACAGAGAGGACTCTGTGTCTGAGGAGTGAGGCTCCAGGCTGGAGCTGAAGCATTGAAGATTTGTATTGTATGTTACTATGAGGTTTATGTTGTAATAAACCTGATGAACTTTTGATATAAAAGTGCGTCCTGATTTACCTCTGAAGCAGCCGAGTGAGTGAAACCTTACAATTGGTGGATGGAATGCTGGCAGTGACCCAAGGAGCACATGTTCCAGGACTGGGAATCAGGAATCAGAGGAGGAACGGACGGTCTGTGAAAACCGTGAGTGTGACCAGTGGTCACGAATAAACTGTGGTTATGTTTATGTGGTGCCTCTGATATGAGGTATCTGAAGAAGCTGTTAAACAGTGGTGACAGACAGGAGTCTGTGTTATGTTGACCGGGGTCATTGAAAATTGAGGAAAAAGCATGCTGATAGGATATCTCAGAGGAGGTGTCCGGAAAATCTCTCTGGCCGAGAGTGTAACAGACAGGAGTCTGTGTTGTACTGACGGGTCAGTGAAAGACTGTTTTTTCCCTCTGTGGGATGCCTCTGAGAGAGGAGGTGTCCGGAAAATCTCTCTGGCCGAGAGTGTAACAGACAGGAGTCTGTGTTGTACTGACGGGTCAGTGAAAGACTGTTTTTTCCCTCTGTGGGATGCCTCTGAGAGAGGAGGTGTCCGGAAAATCTCTCTGGCTGAGAGTGTAACAAACAGGAGTCTGTGTTGCACTGACGGGTCATTGAAAGACTGTTTTTTGTCCTTGTGGGATGCCTCTGAGAGAGGAGGTGTCCGGAAATCTCTGTGGCCAAGAGTGTGACAGACAGGAGTCTGTGTTGTGCTGACGGGTCAGTGAAAGACTGTTTTTTGTCCTTGTAGGATGCCTCTGAGAGAGGAGGTGTCCGGAAATCTCTGTGGCCAAGAGTGTGACAGACAGGAGTCTGTGTTGTGCTGACGGGTCAGTGAGAAACTGGTTTTTTTTTTTGGTGTTTTTTTTTTTCTTTAGAACACGTGTAAGGTGTGTGCTGTGGCTCGTCAGAGTCCACGAAGGGGACAAGCGGCTGGCTGTGACTCGTGGGGTCACGAAGGGGACAAGCGGCTGGCTGTGACTCGTGGGGTCACGAAGGGGACAAGCGGCAGGCTGTGGACCAGCGGGTTCACAAAGTCGGCGGTGCAGGGACTTGCGGCAGTGGCAAGGACAGCAAGAGGTTCTGCGGCAGCAGGAGCTGCAGTGGCAGCAGCGGCTTCTGCGCGGCAGCCGGAGGTGCTGGCGCGTGGTGGCAGTACCAGCAGGAGCAGGGGAGGTACAGAGAGGACTCTGTGTCTGAGGAGTGAGGCTCCAGGCTGGAGCTGAAGCATTGAAGATTTGTATTGTATGTTACTATGAGGTTTATGTTGTAATAAACCTGATGAACTTTTGATATAAAAGTGCATCCTGATTTACCTCTGAAGCAGCCGAGTGAGTGAAACCTTACAGTGTGTTTAGCAGCCAAACAGAAAATAACTATATAAATCTGGTGTCATAATTGCAACAACTCGAAGAATAAAGTTGTCTCATCATTTATAATGCACGAGAAACAGCATAAAAAATAAATAAAACAAATTCTTCACCTGCTGTTGATTTGTTCATTCTGCCTCCGAAAGTTCATAGTAAGGCTCTGTTCACATTTATCCTGTGCTCTATGCTGAGCGCTTACACCTGGTTTCCGTGTAAATCCCTGAAATTCATGATTCAGATAGAACTCCCGGCAGGAGATTCCCTATAATGAGGCAGATGGAGGCACTGTATACTCTGTCTGGCTTATGATTCGATGGAGTCCGTCTTTTTAGGCATACATAAAAGCGCAATCTGACAAAGTTTTGTGCACTTCTGAAAAAAAAGAACAATGCTGAACAAAGTCCAGATGGAATACAGAATAAGTCTGCTGCCTCATTATAGTAAGTGGCTCCCTCAGAGGTTTCATCTGAATCACTTCACTTGGATATTTAGATGGAAGTCACGATGTCAGCGCTCAGTATAGAGCGCCGGATAAATGTGATCCAAAAAGTTGTGTAAAATGTTGTCAATAAAAGCTTCAATTCAATCCACAAAAAATGCGAGTCCCCAATCCGGTCCATCGTCCATTAATGGAAATATAAGGGGTTTCCACGTTACTTATAGTACAAAGGCTCTGGAAAAGCAAAATGGCTCCTCACCCCCCCAAACAAATTCTGTAAATTCAGCACTCCCAAATCCAAATGCCCCTCCCTTTTGACCGCCACAGTGTGCCTAAACCACAGTTAGCATCCACATGTTTAGAATTTCTGTAGTGATGAAAGCCCGCCTAATTTACAAGTGCATGAGCTGGGCACAACAACGTACTAGTCACTACAATGGCAGTTTGCAATTTTCACTCTGCAACATCCACTGCTGCTTGTTTCTGCAAAATACCCATAGAATAAAAATCGTCACTGCACCTGTAGATAAATTCTCAAAGGGGTAAAATTTACAAAATGGGGTCATGTGAGGGAAGATTCTGCTTTTCTGCCCCTTTGGTGCTCTGTATCTGGAGTCTGCAAACTATTCTAGGAAAATCTGCTCGCAAGGAGGCAAATAGCGCTCCATCCCTTCCAAGTCTCACCGTATGGCTAAGCAGTGGTGTACAGCCACATATGGGGTTTTTCTACATTCTGCAGAAAATGTGGGACAAATTGTGGTGTGATTTTTACCCATTTCCCAGTGTGAAAGTGTAAAATGTGGGGCTGAAACACAATTTTGGTGGTATAAATGTAATTATTTTTTCTTCACTCCCAATAGTATACAATTCTATGACCCTCCTGTGGTGTCAATATAATCAATGCACCCCTAGATTAATTCATTGAGAGATGTAGTTTGTAAAATGGGGTCTCTTATGTGGGGTTCTGCTGTTCTGGCACCTAGGGACTCTGTCAATGTGAAATGGCACTCTCAAACTAGTCCAGCAAAATCTGAACTCCAATATGATGCTACTTCCCTTTTGAGCTTTAAACTGTGCCTCAAAAGTACTTTTTGACCACATATGGGGTATCAGCGTACTCAGGAGAAATTGCACAACAAATTTTGAGGTCAATTTTCTCCTATATTTGTGAAAATTAAAAAATTTGGTGTTAAAACAACATTTTTGTGGGCAAAGTGTATTTTTTCATTTTCACAGATTAATGTTGTAAAATTCTGTGAAGCACCTGTAGGTTCAAGGTCCTCACCACACATCTAGATAAATACCTTGAGGGGGCTAGTTTTCAAAATGATGTCACTTGTTGGGGGTTTCCATTGTTTATGCACATCAAGGGCTCTCCAAATGCAACATGACACCTGCAGACTATTCCATCAAAGTCTGTGTTCCAAACATTATTCCTTCCTTTCTGAGCTTTGTTGTGCACTAAAACAATAGTTTTCCCTCACTTATGGGGTATCTGCATACTTAGGAGGAGAAATTGAATAATACATTTTGTGGTCCTTTTTCCCCCATTACCCTTGTGAAAAAAAATTGGGGTTAAAAGAACATTTTTGTGGGAAAAATGTAGTTTTAGTCCACATGTTGGATATTGGCGTACTCAGGAGAAATTGCACAACAAATTGTATGGTGAAATGGTGAAATTGCTCCTGTTACCCTTATGAAAATGCAAAATTTGGGGCTAAAAAACATTTTTGTGGGAAAATGTGATTTTTTTATTTCCACAGTTCAACGCTACAACCTTCTGTGAAGCACTTGGGAGTTCAAGGTGCTCACCACACATCTAGATAAGTTCCCTGAGGGATTTAGTTTCCAAAACAGTGTCACTTGTGGTGTGTTCCACTATTTAGGTGCATCAGGGTTCGCTAATTGTTCCAAAAAATTTTACATTCAAAAAGCCAAATGGCGCTCCTTCCCTTCTGAGCCCTGCCATGCACCCAAACAGTGGTTTTCCCCCATATAGGGGTTATGTGCTCAGGACAAATTGCACAACAAATTTTGGGGTTAATTTTCTCTTGTTACCCTTGTGAAAATAAATTTATATCTAAAGTAAAAAATTTTGTGAAAAAAGTTAATTGTTCATTTTTTCTTTCCATATCCCATGAATTTCTGTGCAGCGTCTGAAGGGTTAATAAACTTCTTAAATGTGATTTTGAAAACCTTGTGGGGTGCAGTTTTTAGACTGTTGTCACTTTTGGGTGTTTTTTGTCATATAAATCCCTCAAAGTCACTTCAAATCTAATGTGGTCCCTAAAAAAAAGGTTTTGTAAATTTTGTTGGAAAAATGAGAAATCGCTGGTCAAATTTTTAACACATATAACTTCCTAACAAAAAAATGATGCTTCAAAAATTGTGATGTAAAGTAGAGAAATGGGAAATGTTATTTATTAACTATGTTGTTTGATATATCTCTGATTTAAGGGCATAAAAAATAAAAGTTTGAAAATTGAAAAATTTTCTATATTTTCAAAGAAATTTCCATTTTTTTCACAAATAAATGCAAGTCATATTGAACAAATGTTACCACTATCATGATGTACACTATGTCACGAAAAAACAATCTCAAAATCATTGGGATACGCTGAAGCATTCCAGAGTTATTACCTCATCATTTGACACTGGTCAGAATTGTAAAATTTGGCCAGGCCATGAAGGTGAAAAGAAAAAGTCTGTGTGAAAAACCTTACTGATATAACTAGAATTACAAATGATTTTTTTTAAGATTTGCTTACTATTGCTAATACAAACAAATTAGAAAAACAAAAAGAAAATTCAGAGAAAAAGAAAATAGTATAAATACTACGTCTTAGACAATCCAAACTTAGACTAGACAGTCATAAAATGCACTAGATTTAGCTTAGTAGTTCATGTAGTATAATAAATCTGGCAGATTTTAAAATGATCTCTTACTTGTTTACACACCACATAACAGTTGGTTTACTTTGTTGCAAAAATTTGTGCCAAAATGTTTCCACATTTTTAGCACACAAGGTTACACATTAGGCCATGCCTATTTTCTGACAAATGATATAGAAAGTGTCTAAAACACATGAGAATTCTGACATATTTTGTTTGATACATATCCATTATGTTAATGTCAAAAGTGCTAATAGCCTAATGTTCCTGACCCAGGAACCAAGTTTTAAAGATATCATTTGGTCTTAACTGTCATTCATATAGTGCAGATTAGAGGTTTTAGTAATAGTGTAACATTCGTATTGTCATTAGCGAACAAAGCTATATTCAGATGCCAACAGCTAGAGAGCTACATATCAGATAGTCATATGTGGTTCATGAACAACTGGCTGGAGAATGTTTCTGCCTATTGATGCTCTTTAGACCACTCTATAGTTTTGTAATTAGCAATAAGCTTGACAAATTGTTTTATTGCCCATGGACATTACCCATAGTGACAGAGCCAATTTGGTACTTAATGAACAAGCCAATTTTTAGAATTCTGACCACTGTCAGTTTATGAGGTTATAGCTGTGGAACGCTTCAATGCATCCCACTGATTCTGAGAATTTTTTTTCATAACATATTGTACTTCATGTTAGTGGTAAAATTTCTTTGATATAACTTGTTTATTTATGAAAAAAATGGAAATTTGGCAAAAATTTAGAAAATTTTGCAGTTTTCAAAATTTTAATTTTTGTACCCTTAAATCAGAGTGGTTTCACACATAATAGTTAATAAATAACATTTCCCACATGTCTACATCAGCACAATTTTGGAAACATAATTTTTTTTTAGGACGTTATAAGGGTTAAAAGTTGACCAGCGATTTCCTATTTTTCCAACAAAATTTACAAAACCCTTTCTTTTAGGGACCACCTCACATTTGAAGTAAGTTTGGGGGGTCAATATAACAAAAAATACCCAAAAGTGACACCATTCTAAAAACTGCACCCTTCAAGGTGCTCAAAATCACATTCAAGAAGTTTCTTAACACTTCAGGTGCTTCACAAGAACTAAAGCAATGTGGAAGGAAAAAAATGAACATTTTACTTTTTTCACAAAAAGTTTACTTTGGAACATTTTTTTTTTTCACAAGGGTATCAGGAGAAAATGGACCACAAAATTTGTTGTGCAATTTCTACTGCCAGGGCTCAGAAGGGAGGGAGCACCGTTTGACTTTTTGAACGCAAAATTGGCTGGAATCAATGGTGGCGCAATGTCGCGTTAGGGGACCTCCTGATGTACCTAAACAGTGGAAACTCCCCAATTATAACTCCAACCCTAACCTAACACACCCCTAACCCTAATCCCAACCCTAACCACAAACCTAACCCTAACACACCACCAACCCTAATCCCAACCCTATCCATAATCCAAACCCTAGACTCAACCCTAACATTAGCCACAACCCCAACCCTAACAACTTTAGCCTAACTCACTTTAGCCCAACTCTAACCCTAATGGGACAATGGAAATAAATGCTTTTTTTATTTTATTATTTTTACCTAACTAAGCAGGTGATAAAGGGGGATTTGATGTACTATTTTTTTATTTTGATCACTGTGATAGGGCCTATCACAGTGATCAAAATGAACCAAAAGGAAAAATTTTATATTGGTGCCGGCCGGAAGATCTGGGCTTGCACACTGCGCATTTGCCTGCCATTTTCTCCCGGAAGAAGATGCCGGCGGCCCGGGGGACTTCCCCAGGGGTTGCGGGACAACAGGGGTATTTCTCTCACATCAGATGAGAGAGAAATCAAATGGAAAATCTGACTTTTTTTTGCCGTCACCATTATATCATTAACAACGGCGATCGCAATACCGGGGTTGGTAAAAACCGACCCAAATCATGTTCACTGGGGTCTCGGATGCCCCCGGTAGTTGAGACTCCGGATAAATTCCGACTCCGGGGGCGCTATAATCTTATTCCTTAGCACCGTTAAAAATCGGCGCTGTGGTTTAAGTACCCTTAACTGCCGCCGTTAAAAGGCGTATCAGCGGTTGTTAAGGGTTAAGAGGAGCATTGCTAGTGGCAAAGATCCAGAGCTGTGGTACCTGAGCTTTGCGGTGAATCTCTGGATCTCCAGCTAGGGAACTGTATCACCATCAACATGATTCCAATACATTTCGATCTGGTAATGTTATACACATACTTACTATTTGCTTACAGTATATACACTCACCAAGTATATATATGCCCACACATTATCTAGTTTTTCATAAACTGAATGCTTTTGCCAAATAAATAGTCTCCCAGAAACAACTTTAAAAGGCTTATCCCAAAAATGGAAAGTTATCTCTCATAAATGAGTTATGTGATTACCGTATTTTCCGGCATATAAGACGACTGGGCGTATAAGACGACCCCCCAACTTTTACAGTCAAAATATGAAATCATCTTAAAAGTGGGAGGGGTCTTCTTATACGCCGGGTGTCATCTTAGACGCCGGGTATGGAACATATGGTGGGGGGAGTGTGCGTTTCAGAGGCAAGGTGTTTACCTGATCATATCAGTGAGGGTCTAGGCGCTCCTCTGTGTGCAGCCTGGGGGGGCTCTGTGCTGGGGGATGGCGGTGACTCCTCTTTGTGCAGCCCCCCCAGGCTCTGTGCTGGGGGACGGTGGCAGTGGTTCTTTCTGCAATGTTGGGGCTCTGCCCTCATTTCCTCAATCCTCGGAGGCCCTGGCAGCTCCATTGCTGCGATGCGGTGGCCTCCGGGAAAATGGCCGCTGAGGGCGGCTCATGCTCAGTTTCAGATCTCATCTCCCGAGATCTTGAGACGAGATCTGAAGCTGAGCATGCAGCGGCCATTTTCCCGGGGCCTCCGGGGATTGAGGAAATTCCAGCAGAGCCCCGACTCTGCAGAAAGAACCACCGCCGCCGTCCCCCAGCACAGAGCCCCCCCAAGGCTGCACAAAGAGGAGCCGCCGACGCCGCCCCCCAGCGCCTAGACCCTCGCTGATATGATCAGGTAAACACCTTGCCTCTGAGACGCCCACTCCCCCACCATATGTTCCGTACCCGGCGTATAAGACGACCCCCGACTTTGAAGACGATTTTCAGGGGTTAAAAAGTCATCGGAAAATACGGTACTTTTGGATTGGTGGGGTCCAACTCCTGGGCCCACCACTGATCCGAGAAGTCTAGGCTTTATGTACTATATAACCAAGGAATAGTAAACCCAAACAATAAATGAAAAAAGAGACTTCTATAGAAAGTCATGCTTCACCTGGAAAAGTTACAGTCTGACTGGCAATACGCATGCGGCTCATTATAACCCTGTACTTTTAGGCCATTTATTCCTTACCCTTTACCGTTAACTAAATTTATGAAATAGAAATAATTTGTAGATCACCTATAGTCTATCGAGTGGACGTGCAAGTAGGTTAGGGTGAATCCTATAATACATATAGTCAAATTCACTGCACACTGTAGGTATAACATAAGAAGATACACAGAAAATAATACAGTGCTTTAGTCAACTAAAAAACAAGATATTTCGAAAAAGGATTATTGGAGAAATATTGGTCGCTGTGTAGTACCAGAAGAAAAGCATGTATGGATATGGTCACTTGTGCAGCGTCAGGAAATGTTTTAGTTGTCTAAAGCATTGAATTATTTCCTGTGTATATCTTGAAGTTATACCTACAAAATAAAATTTTTTGTATATGCATGACTATGGCAGTGCACTTTGTCAGATAGCATTTATACATTTTGTACAGTGCCTTGCGAAAGTATTCGGCTCCCTGGAACTTTTCAACCTTTCCCACATATCATGCTTCAAACATAAAGATAACAAATGTTAATTTTTGGTGAAGAATCAACAAGTGGGACACAATTGTGAAGTTGAACGAAATGTATTGTTTATTTTAAATTTTTGTGGAAATACAAAAACTGAAAAGTGGGGCGTGCAATATTATTTGGCCCCTTTACTTTCAGTGCAGCAAACTCACTCCAGAAGCTCATTGTGGATCTCTGAATGATCCAATGTTGTCCTAAATGACTAATGATGATAAGATATAATCCACCTGTGTGTAATCAAGTCTCCGTATAAATGCACCTGCTCGGTGATAGTCTCAGGGTTCTGTTTGAAAGCACAGAGAGCATCATGAAGACCAAGGAACACAACAGGCAGGTCCGTGATACTGTTGTGGAGAAGTTTAAAGCCAGATTTGGATAGAAAATTATTTCCAAATCTTTAAACATCCCAAGGAACACTGTGCAAGTGATCATATTGAAATGGAAGGAGTATCATACCACTGCAAATCTACCAAGACCAGGCCGTTCCTCTAAACTTTCATCTCAAACAAGTAGAAGACTGATCAGAGATGCAGCCAAGAGGCCCATGATCACTCTGGATGAACTGCAGAGATCTACAGCTAGAGGTGGGACAGTCTGTCCATAGGACAACAATCAGTCGTACACTGCACAAATCTGACCTTTATAGAAGAGTGGCAAGAAGAAAGCCATTTCTCAAAGATATCCATAAAAAGTGTTGTTTAAAGTTTGCAACAAGCCACCTGGGAGACACACCAAACATGTGGAAGAAGATGCTCTAGTCAGATGAATCCAAAATCGATCTTTTTGGCAACAATACCAAACGATATGTTTGGCGTAAAGGCAACACAGCTCATCACCCTGAACACACCAACCCCACTGTCAAACATAGTGATGGCAGCATCATAGTTTGGGCCTGCGTTTTCTTCAGAAGGGACAGGGAAGCTGGTTAAAATTGATGGGAAGATGGATGGAGCCAAATACAGGACCATTCTTGAAGAAAACCTGTTGGAGTCTGCAAAAGACCTGATACTGGGACGGAGATTTGTCTTCCAACAAGACAATGATCCCAAACATAAAGCAAAATCTACAATGAAATGTTTCACAAATAAACGTATCCAGTGTTAGAATGGCCCTAGTCAAAGTCCAGACCTGAATCCAGTCGAGAATCTGTGGAAAGAGCTGAAAACTGCTGTTCACAAACGATCTCCATCCAACCTCACTGAGCTCGAGCCGTTTGCCAAGGAAGAATGGGCAAGAATTTCAGACTCTCGATGTACAAAACTGATAGAGACAACCCCAAGCGACTTGCAGCTGTAATCGCAGCAAAAGGTGGCGCAACAAAGTATTAAGTTAAAGGTGCCGAATAATATTGCATGCCCAATTTTCAGTTTTTATATTTCCACAAAAATTTTAAATAACCAATAAATTTCGTTCAACTTCACAATAGTGTCCCACTTGTTGTTGATTCTTCACAAAAAATTTACATTTGTTATCTTTATGTTTGAAGCATGATATGTGGGAAAAGGTTGAAAAAGTTCCAGGGAGCCGAATACTTTCGCAAGGCACTGTACATACATTTTTACATAATATGTTGTTATTTTTTTTAGTGTTAACTCATTTTGAAACGATTGTACTTTATAGGCAAATCGTTCTATTTTCAATTTCATAGTTATATTTTTGGAATTCTTTACATAGCACAAAGATTCCTCCATGTTCAGGTTGCGGATGGGACTTGGGTCACTTATCAGGGTGACAAGTTCCTCTTTTTGTAAGATATGTGCAATTTGGTATATTTGTAATTGTTATCAATGATATGTTTTGTGCTTGTTCATTTGTTGCCATATATTCAATACAAAATAAAAAATTTTTTATATATATATATATAGTCCTCTTTTTTCTGTTTGGTTTACCATATTGCGGCCATATACATTGGGGGAAATAACTATTTGATCCCTTGCTGATTTTTTAAGCTTGCCCACTGACAAAGACATGAACAGTCTATAATTTTAAGGGTAGGTTCATTTTAACATTGAGAGATAGAATATCAAAAATAAAATCCAAAAAATCACATTGTATAAATTATATAAATTTATTTGCATTTTGCAGTGAGAAATAAGTATTTAATCCCCTACCAACCATTAAGAATTCTGGCTCCTACAGGCCAGTTAGACACTCCTAATCAACTCGTTACCTGCATTAAAGACAGCTGTCTTACATAGTCACCTTTATAAAAAGACTCCTGTCCGCAGACTCAATTAATCAGTCAGGCTCTAACCTCTACAACATGAGCAAGACCAAAGAGCTTTATAAGGATGTCAGGGACAAGATCATAGACCTGCACAAAGCTGGAATGGGCTACAGAACCATAAGCCTTAAAGCTTTAAAATCCTGCAGTGCCCAGAAGGTCCCCTGCTCAAGAAGGCATGTGCAGGCCCGAATGAAGTTTGCCAATGAACACCTGGATGATTCTGTGAGTGATTCGGAGAAGGTGCTGTGGTCAGATGAGACAAAAATGTAGCTCTTTGGCATTAACTCAATTCGTCGTGTTTGGAGGAAGAGAAATGCTGCCTATGACCCAAAGAACACCGTCCTCAATGTCAAGCATGGAGGTGGAAACAATATGTTTGGGGGTGTTTCTCTGCTAAGGGCACAGGACTACCATGTGCCCTTAAAATCCTGAGTTACAACCTCCTTCCCTCCACCAGGACATTAAAAATGGGTCGTCGCTGGGTCTTCCAGCAAGACAATGACCCAAAACATACAGCCAAAGCAACAAAGGAGTGGCTCAAAAAGAAGCACATTAAGGTCATTGAGTGGTCTAGCCAGTATCCAGACCTTAATCCCATAGAAAACTTATTGAGGGCGTTAAAGCTTCGAGTTGCCATGCGACAGCCTCAAGAATCTTAATGATTTAGAGATGATCTGCAAAGAGGAGTGGACCAAAATTCCTCCTGACGCAAACCTCATCATCAAAAAATGTCTGACTGCTGTGCTTGCAAGCAAGGGTTTTGCCACCAAGTATTACCGTAAGTCTTGTTTGCCAGGGGATCAAATACTTATTTCTCACTGCAAAATGCAAATAAATTTATATAATTTATACAACTTGATGTTCTTGATTTTATTTTTTATATACTTTCTCTCAATGTTAAAATTAACCTACCCTTAGGCTAAGTGCACACGTCAGGAATTTGTGCAGAATTTTCCTGAGCAAAACCTGACTTTTTCCGCGGTAAAAAACGTTTTTTTGTGCGTTTTTTGTGCGGATTTTGTGCGTTTTTACCGCGATTTTCCCTGAACTTTCTAGATCAATAATATAGCGGGAAAAACGCTAGAATTCCACGAAATTAATGAACATGTTGGTTCTTTTTCCGAGATGCGTTTTTTTTGTGGAAAAAAACGCACCATGTGCACAAAAATTGCGGAATTGATTCTAAATGATAGGATGCTTAATGCTTGCGAATTTTCCTGAACGTGTGCACTTAGCCTTAAAATTATAGACTGTTCATGCCTCTGTCAGTGGGCAAACTTACAAACTTACAAAATCAGCAATGGATCAAATACTTATTTCCCCCACTGTACGTCATCACCTTGATAGTTACTTATAGGTGGTGCAGGGCCGGCGTCAGCACCCGGCGTACCCGGGCAAGTGCCGGGGCCCTGAGTAGGCGGGGGGGCCCACTCGCCGTCGGGCACCCCGGCACCCGTTAGCGGTGCCAGCGCCGCCACTGGGCCCCCTGCTTGCTCAGGGCCCCGGCAGCAGCCGGCGCAATACTTACCTCTCCCCGTGCCTTCCCTGCCGCAGCTCTGGGCTCCAGGGGGCGCCTGCGCCGGCGCTTCCTCTCTCACAGCAGCGCTGCTGAATGACGTCATCATTCAGCGGCCGGCTGTGGCAGAGAGGGCGCGGACGCCGGACAGGTGAGGTGTGTGTGTGTGTGTGTGTGCCTGCGTGTGTGTATGAGTGATGGTGGTGGGGGGAGACAGTGATGGTGGTGAGGAGAGGCAGTGATGGTGGTGAGGAGGCAATGATGATGCGGAGGCAATGATGATGATGATGATGATAAGGGAGGCAATGATAATGGGAAGGCAATGATGATGATGATATTAATGGGGAAGCAATGATAATGATGATGATGGGGAGGCAATGATAATGGTAACGCAATGATGATGATGATATTAATGGGGAGGCAATGATAATGATTATGATGGGGAGGCAATGATAATGGGAAGGCAATGATGATGATGATATTAATGGGGAGGCAATGATTATGATGATGATGGGGAGGCAATGATAATGGGGAGGCAATGATGATGATGATGATGGGGAGGCAATGATGATGATGATGGGGAGACAATGATGAATGAGAATGTGGAGGCAATGATGATGATGGGGAGGCAATGATGATGATAATGGGCAGGCAATGATGATGATAATGGGGAGTCTTTCCACAGCACCCTTTCCTGAGCCATAACAGTGCAGAACACAGCACAGTGTAGAGGAGAGCTCTATATTTTGTATGGAGCATTATATGTGGTCCAGTATTCTGTATGGAGCATTATATTGGGTCCAGTATTCTGTATGGAGCATTATTTTGGGTCCAGTATTCTGTATGGAGCATTATATGGAGGATGGCGGGTTGACATCCTGCATGGGGTATTATATGGGTGATGAGGGGGAGACTATGTGGTGCCCATAATATTGTATGGAGGACTGTACTGTCCAGTCTGTACTGTGCGCTGTGAGGATTTGGCGGTTTTTGAGCTATTGTACAATTTACAATAGGTATCAGTCATGTAATGGAAGAAGAGAAGTGTTTGTCATTGTACTATACCCATATTTTTCTGCAGTATCTGTGCATCATGAATCGTGGTCTGTGTTAAGGGGGCCCACTGAGACTCTTTCGCCCGGGGCCCATAAAAACCTGGAGCCGGCCCTGAGGTGGTGCCTGCCTTTTATTTCATAACATGTAAATTCTATATAGAAAGTATTTTGTTTTTGCTGTCTATTTGTAATTTTTTTGAAAATTGCTTATTTTTTTAAAAAAAATGCAATATGCTTTGGTATGCATTATGGTGTTTTTTGGTACAGACTTCTTTATATGTCTCAATGCAAAATAAAATGCATGCTTAAAATGTTATCAAATGACAAATTTAGAAAACATCTGTAGAAACGCTATAAAAAATGCTTGAAAAAATAGCATGTGTGTAAAGGAGTCTAAAAGGAGTCAATGCACAGACCATTGCATTGCAAAAATATAATAATTAAAAATTACAATCTTTAAAGGGAATCTGTAAACAGACTTTTGCTCCCTCATATGAGAGCAGCATGATGTAGACAAAGAGACCTGTAATCCATGATGTATCGCTTAGATTACTGGGTGCAGCCCTTCTAACTTAATCAGAGGTTTTAGATTTAGCAATGAAGCAGAGCTGAGAAAGCTAGCTCCGCCTGCATCACAGCTAGCCCTGCCGATACTAAGCTCTGCATGCACATACAATATAGACAGTGAACTGCTTATCACAGAAGAGGGTAGAGTTTAACTTGCAAGCGCATGCCAGCTAGTCACAGCAATGATAATAACCAAAACAAAAACAACCAAAATAACCTCAAAACACATTTGTTTAGAGCGGCCTATCAATCTCACTAATCAAAGTCATTCTAGGTGTAAGTGTGTGTGTGTGTGTAGCCCATTCACTATCTCCATCCATCCCTCACTCCCTCAAGATGGCTGGACCATTATTGTAAATGTACCATTGTATATACACACCTGTACTTTGTATCTCCCCCACCTCATTGTAGATTGTAAGCTCTCACGAGCAGGGTCGGCTTATTTTGCTTTAATTATTGTATTGTTAACGTTGTTACTTATGACTTGTGTTTGAAACTGTTAAACTGTAAAGCGCTGCGGAATATGTTGGCGCTATATAAATAAAGATTATTATTATTATTATAACCAGGTGATAAAACCTTCAGTGTAAATAAATAACAGCACATAGCTTGACTTGAACACATCAATTAGTTCTGTGTTTTAAATAATACCTCATGCTTTCCTCAGATTACATAGCAAAAACCTGCAGACAGATTCCCTTTAATGATTATTATGATGAGTATGTTCAAAATTTCTTCCATTAGGCTGGTTTCACATTAGCGTTTTTGGGCGTGCTCATCCAATCGCATGCGTCATGCACCCCTATGTTTAACATGGCGGCCACATGGTTTAGGACTTGCATGCGATCATCAGCGTTTTCGTGCGCATGCGTTATTTCGAGGTGAGTGCCCAGGCACGCATGACGCAACATGTTGCATTTTTTGGTCTGCCCAAAGTCGTTAAAAAACGCATGTGTTCGATTTGCGCACGGAATGCGCCAAAACAATGCATTACAGTCTATGGGATCGCAGGCGTGCGCATACGTTGTAAAAGATTACACGTCTAGACACTGGTTTAAACCACCCACTAAACAAAGAAACATTTTATGGGGGTAGTGAATATAAAAGAAGGTGTTGGCGCTGGCAGTCCACTACTCTACAGCCTGCTACAGATAGCTAGCCTGCTACACAAGGAGCTTTCAACAACTGGTATATTGTGATCATAAAAACCTAATGTCTGTCTCTCCTTTTTTTCTCAATTTATTATGTACTAATGTCTCTTTTTTTATTGCAGCATGTCTTCTGGAGAGGAATTTGTACCTGCCCCTGGTGAACTGGCCCAAGCAGAGGGTGAAGTGAGCACCTTCCTTCCCTACTGATTGGTAAGTATTTGCTGTTGTATGGACACATGTGGCAAATTATTTTTTTTTCTTTTTCAGACCTCATCGTCCACGGTAGTGGAGGAAGAGCAGGAGCAGCCAGTCCAATTGCAGGCGGTGAGACAGTAGGTAGTATAGACTGACTGATTGTACTCTTTTTTTTCCCCTGATTTTTTTCTTGCCTGTTTTTCCTATTCAATCTTACTTCTATTCTGAATCTTGCTTTTATTCTGTCTTGTTTCCTATCTTTTTCATTTCCAAATCTTTCCAAGATTAATGTTTTTCTTTCTTTTCTAGGCTCCACAACAGGAGAGGAACTCGCCCTGGACAATGATGCCCTGATCCAGTTAGTCCAGGAGGAGTCCCGTTGTGGGACAGCCGTAACCCACTGCACTGTGACAACGTGCTGATCCGGCGGCTGTGGAATGAGGTGGCTGCAGCGCTGATGGATGGCTGGGACAACACCTCCGTAAGGGTCTGCAAGCAATTTCGTAAGTATTTCAATGCTGTGTGATGTGGCAGTGACCTTGGCCGGGATCACACAACTGTGTGTGATGCTAGTAACTCCTGTGAGTTTCTAGCATCACACACATTTGTGTTATCCTGGCCTACAGTGAATTGTCTAACTTTTTTTTTCTCACAGTGAACAAAGACAGAACCCATTGGCGCTCAATGAAGGACCGCTTCAACAGGGACCTGAGGCAGGAGAATCGGGTTGCCAGTGGTGATGCGGCAAGGACCTCCACCAAATACCATTACCATCGGGCATTGGCCTTCCGAAGACCGGTCCTTGCCACCAGATAGTACTGTAAGTATTTTTTTGTTATATTGTCTTATGTTGTATTCTGTGTTTTTCTATTCCACAGGAGTTTGCGCTTTGACTATTGTAAATGCATGATGCTAATGTTTTTCTTTTCTTTTCACAGCACCTGGAGCAGCACCCTGCAACCTGGTTCTGGAGCGGTCCTTCAGCGAGCTGCCTCGGACCCGTCCCAGCCATCCAGGTGTTCCCCTGTCCCAAGTCTCTGCCACTGGTTTTGTGGGCCCTTACCACCAGCGGCAGAAGGCCTCGGACAGGAATCTCATGCCCGAGTTCATTCACTTGAGCACAGTTTTTCAGAATGGCCTCAAGGCGCTGAGCGACAGACTGGAAAGCGGTTTTACCCTAATGGAAATACGCTTCCAGTATGTTGAGCGTCGACTTGACCATCTGGAAGCCGACCTCAACAGGCCAGCGCACCATTTCTTTCACCAAATTGAACAGGGCATGGCGGAACACCTTAGTCCTGATCTCCAGCTGACTGAGATGCAGGCCTGCAACCCTGCTTACATGCAGGCTATGCAGCAGAGTCGGTACGCGCAGCATCCAGTTGTGTCATTTCCAACTGTGCCACCACTGACTCGCTTCACCTCACTACCGACTTCTGCTGCATACCACTGCATGGCCAGCAGCATTCCAAGCCATGCTGGACACCAGTACATGACAGCATGTCCCAGTGCAGCTGGACACTCCCCGGCCACCACTATGCCAAGCGCTGCTCCTGCTTTGACATCCTCCACCCCTGCTTGGACCTCCACCCCGCTTGGACCTCAACCACCTCCACCCCTGCTTGGACCTCCTCCACCTCCAGGACCGCCACCACCACCGAGCAGCAGCTGGGGACCCACACTCATTATTTGGGACCATGGACCCTGGCAGGACCTCCATCACCACCAGCATGCAACAGCATCTTCTGGATCCTGCCAGGAGGTCCCCCAGCTCCAGGAGGTCCCCCAGTTCCAGGAGGTCCCCCAGCTCAAGGAAGTCCCCCAGCTCAAGGAGGTCCAAGAAGGATAGTACAAAGACTGGCCGCAGAATGTAAAAAAAATTTAAATCTTTTGTTCTCCCTCCCCCCTCACCTCCCACTGTGTCTGACCCGCTCCCTTCCCCCACAACTTTCGTCGCCCCTTCCCCTAGAACATCTTTGTCGCCTTCCTTAATTCATTCCTCATCCCTCCACACCCTCAAGTTCCCACCATCTTCCCCCAAACGTCGCTCCCGGTAATTTATTTTTTGTTTTGTTTGTTTGTCAATAAATGTCATTTTATTTTTCCCCAACTGTTTGATTTAATTGTGTCTTTCGCCACCTACACACACTGTACACTTTGTGATTTTGCCACCACATAGCTCCAGTACTGACACATGCTTCTTGTGTCAGTCCTGGAGCTATGTGTTGTCAAAAGCACAAATATATGACTTGTATTTTCAACAGCAGTCTATTCAGTCAGCAAATATTGGTCAGACTGAATAGAGGATGGTGGGGAGTGCAAGGCATATCTATTCTCACCTTGCCAGGTATCATAAAGAGTGATTTGAGGATGGTGTGTTTTGACCATCATCATTTCACTCTTTGTGACACAAGGCCAGATGATTCTAGATATACCTTGGAAGTAACCACATCATCTATTCAGTCTGTGGCAATTAGACTGAAGAGATGATGGAGAAAATACACGTCATATCTACAATGCCCTGGCCTGGTATCAAAACTATTTAGCACACCTGGCCAGGTGACTATACCTATGAGTTGTCATCTGCAGTGTCGCTTCAGTCTGCATTATCTATTGCACGCAGACTGGAGAGATGCAGGAGGTTAACTCATATGTGTATTCACCTGCCCATATGTCATAAAATTCTGAAGTCAGGATATGTTTTTTTTGGCACCCTCACTTCAGCATGACACCAGGCCAGGGGATTGTAGAAGTTGTATAAATGTTATCATCTCTCCAGTCTGCATGCATACTGAAGCCACAGTGGAGACAATATTTATACTCATATGGTCAGGTGTGATAAAGAGTGAAGGATGCTAGTGCATCCCAAAATCACTATTTGTAACATCAGGCCAGGTGATAAATGTTAGTTGGATTATCTCCACCGTTGCTGCAATCAGCCTTAATGAACACAGACTGGAGAGATGATGAAGGCCATACTACTTTTCTCTGTAGACTCACCTGTTAAGGAGTCCTAGTAAAGTCAGGATGCACAAAGCACAGCATCCTGACTTTACTGGGACACCTGGGCAGGTGATTATTGTATTGGAGTGTATAAAGACAGAGTGCACTCAGTACAGGTATCAAAATAGTTTTTTTATTTACATACACACCAAAAAATTTTTTACACCATTTAATCTTGCCATGCCACACATCCCACATCAGATATAAAGTATGCAGCAAATTGGTCACTCATTTGGCCAACTTCAACTGTTGACCTGAGAGGGTGCTGAGTGAAATCTGGCAATGGGTTGGCAGCTGGTTCATCTAGTTCAAAGTTAGGGCTCTCTTTAGCTATAACAAAATTGTGAAGAACCACACACACTTTCACCACCTCATCCACTGTTTCGAGTTTAAGATTAATGGCTGTGCCGAGAATGCGCCATCTGGACACAAGAATCCCAAAGGTACACTGTACAGTTCTTCGTGCCCTTGTAAGTCTGTAGTTAAAGATTTTTCTTGTGTGGTCCAAGTCCCGGCTGGAGTAGGGTTTCAGCAGGTTTGTGCACATTTGAAAGGCCTCATCCCCAACCATTACAAATGGCAGTGGTGGACCTTCAGTGTGGGGAAGAGGCCGTGGCAGGGGAAAATTAAAATGGTTGCCATACAACCTACGGCCCAAGTCCGAGTTCTTAAAAGTCTGCCAGTCATTGCCCATGCCAAATGCCCCAATGTCCACTGCAACAAAATGAAAGTCTGCATCTTTTTACTGTACTTTTTATAGTTATAGTACTCCGATCCACTTTTGGCGGGTTTGGTTATCTTTATGTGTTTCCCATCTACCGCTCCCAAACAGTTAGGGAAATTGCAGACTGTCAAGAATTGTTCAGCTGTTTCAATCCACTGGAGTGTATACCTATATACATATAAAGCAGGAATCTTTTAGATAAAGCGCTCCTGTCTAATGCTTATCAGCATGTATTGAAAGGCGCTGTTCCTATATATGATAATAAAGAAATCTCCTCAGAATTGTACTATGGTTGTCAAGTTCCATGCATTTAAATAAGGACTATGAGACGGCTCTTACCCGCATATGTGAAGAAAGTGATGATTAACTAGCCATATATAGGGGTCATAGGAAGTAGCGCTTCTGTCATAGGATATTCCAATTTGTATCACGCTGCTCCTGTATATGGCAAGAGATCCCAAAGGGATTAACTACCTTAATGCTACACAATGTACCAAGTAACAGGCAATGGTCTTACCGGACCGATCATCCCTTATGGCGAGGACAGGATTAGTAGCGCTATATCGTTAAGGCAAGTGCGCCAGTGCAGTGCGCTCAAAGTTCTGTGTCCCATGTGCGCCTTAAAATGGCGGTGGACGCCGGAAGTCGGAGAAGGTCCGTTCTGAATGACGTGTGCAACATACCATACCGGCGCATTGTGATGACGTAAGTGGCCGAAAAGTGAGAGGAAGCTGCAAAGAGAATCAGCTCGTGACCCGCATAGTGGAACGCTAGGTCACGTGATAGAACAGCGATTCTCATACTGGTGAAAATAGTCCGTGCTGGAACGGGTGGTAAAGGTGAGTACTCGATTCATTAGGAAATTAGGTAGCAACCTATGAGAAGAAAAACAAGAGGGTGAATATAAGAACATATATGTAATTGTACATTGAAAGGAAAGATAAGCTAAAGTAGTATTACCACATTTAGTGTAGATTTGACACATTATATTCTCTATTTAACCCCTTGGGTTCCATACTTTTAAGGTAGTGTATCCAAAAGGCCTCTCGAAAGAGCAGTCTCTTATGTAAACTACCCCCTCTACTGTTAAGATTGACCTGCTCTAAGACAAAAAACCTAAGTTGGGCTATGGAATGACTCATCTCATTGAAGTGAAAGGGAACGGGCAAATGTAATTTCTTGCATCTAATGTCCGATTTGTGGTGTGAGATGCGGTCTTTTATAGCTTGTGAAGTTTCTCCTACGTAAACCTTGCCACAGGGGCATTTGATTGCATATATTACAGATTTGGAATTACATGTATGAAACCCTTTGATGGGAATATTCTCTCCGGTTAAGGGATGAGAAATGTTAGGGCCCTTCAATACGTTGGTACATTGAGTACAATGGAGACATGGGTATGTACCCGTTTTCTGGGTGCTGAGAAATTGTTGCGTGGGAAGTCTGATCTTAGAGCCAATGTCTGCTCGTACAATTTTATTTTGAATATTACTCGCCCTCCTAAAGCAGGGTAAGAAGGGGACCTGAAATTCAGTAACACTTGGGAGACTGTCCCTAAGTATGTGCCAATGCTTACGTATCTTTTTATGTAGAATGTACATAAAAGGGTGAAACGTGTGGACGAATGGGATTCTAGATGTAGTGGTATATCTAGTGCGGTTGGCCGTGTGGTTCCGGGATTGGCTTAATAGTCTCCGTGGATATCCTCTTTCTAGAAATTTATTTCCCATTTCGTCCAATCTACGTGATAAAGTCTCAGGATCACTGACTATCCTCCTAACCCGTTCAAATTGTGACGTAGGCACTGATCGTTTAACTGCATTAGAATGGCAGCTTTGATAATGTAAAAGGTTGTTGCGATCGGTCTCCTTAGTATATAAGTCCAATGAAAGATTACCCATCCCATCCAATAGTACTGTTGTATCCAGGAAGTTGATCCTCCTCAGGTCATAATTTAAAGTAAACTTTAACTCTGGCCAAACCTGATTCAATTGGTCAAAAAAGAGGTGCAAGCTGCTAGGAGTACCACCCCACAGACAAAAAATGTCGTCAATGTATCGACGCCACAGTAGACAGTGTTTCTTAAACAAGTGATTGGGGTATACAAAATCTCTTTCAAAGTAGGACATGTAGCAATTGGCATACGGGGGTGCCACATTTGACCCCATCGCAGTTCCCTGTTTTGGAGATAAAAGGTGTCCTCAAACATAAAAAAATTCATAGTCAGAACTAGTTCCAACATTTCCAGGATAATAGACATCACTTCTGGGTTAAAGGATGATTCCTCCAACAGTCTTCTAATAGCTCTAATGCCTTTGGAGTGTTCTATGGACGTGTAAAGGCTATTCACGTCCAGAGTCACTAGTATGGTGTCTGGGGTAATTGTCCCATCTCCCGAATGAGATGTATAAACGCTCCTGTGTCTAGTAGAAAAGAGGGAGTATTTTTAATAAGGGGTGTAAATATCCTTTCCAGAACAATAGCCAGAGGAGATAATATAGAATTGGTGGAAGCCACAATTGGACGGCCCGGTGGTCTATCCAACCTCTTGTGGATCTTAGGGAGTACATAAAATACAGGGATCATGGGGTCCTCCTTAATCAGGTATTCTTTCATTTTAATATCTATGATACGTAGCCTTAGGGCTCTATCCGTAATGTTAACTATTTTTTCTCTGATCTGGGCGGATGGATTATAAGGTAAGATCTCATAGATATCTTGTACACCCAGCTGCGAATATATTTCCTCAGTATACATAGATTTGTCCATGATCACTGTAGCTCCCCCCTTATCTGCTGGCTATATGATGATATCCTGGTCACTCATAATCAATCTCAATGCCATACGATCATCCTTGCTAAGGTTTGATTGTAGGTGAAATTCACCTTTTGAAATCTTTTTAGCGAAGACTGATACCTCTCTACTGACACGGGCAATATAGGTTTCTACAGGATGATTATTTTTAGGTGGCATAAAACTGCTCTGGAGCCGAAGACCCAATCCAGATAAGCTGATTGGAGCAGGTTGTAAAACTGGTATACTGGCTGGTTCTACAGCGTCAAAATAAGCCTTTAGGCGTAGGTTCCTAAAGAACCTTTGTAGGTCTACATCAAGTTGAAATAGATTAAATTTATACGTGGGACAGAAGGAAAGTCCCTTTTTTAACAAGTTCATGGTATGTACATCAAAACTCTTGGAGGAAATGTTGATAACTAGGTTGTTACCTGGGATCTGGTAAGAGCTCCTCTTTTTCAAAACACCACCCCTTTTGGGCCCATTGAATGGTTATACGGTTCATTTTTCTCACAAATAGTGACTTACTTCTCTTCTTTGCAGCAAGTAATCTTAGGACTTTGAACTGATGATCAAGTTAGCTGGATCACATTCAACTTTTTTTTAAAAAAAACCCTCCTTGGTAATTATATTCACTGTTTACGTTTACTGTTTATTTTTGTTCTCTAAGATACCTTATATGGACTCCTCTAGACGTATGTTTGATTATTTCTATGACATTTTCCACCACAGCTCTTGTAATTTAATTTTCTAGTTCACTCTAATTGTGATAATGTAAATATTTTCTTTTGAAGTGTTGTTTGTATTTTCTGTTTTTTAGTGATAACGAATAGACTATGATTCTGTACATTTTGTGACATATTGTTTTTTTTATGTATGTTTTGCAGTCTGATGAAGGTCGAGGTTTTCGACCGAAACGTTACTTTGGACGAAAATAAATGTTATATTTGGTTGAACATCATTTCTTGAGTGCCAGATTTGTTCATTTTTTTGATTCATGACATAGGTTTGGTAACCATTTGATCGAGGCACCTACACACCTCTACACTGGGGAGTGACGTGTTTTTCCTGATAATTTCTCCTGTTACCCTTGGTAAAATAAAATAAATTGGATCTGAAGTAAATTTTTTGTGAAAAAAAGTTAAATGTTCATTTTTTTTAAACATTCCAAAAATACCTGTGAAGCACCTGAAGGGTTAATAAACTTCATGAATATGGTTTTGAGTACCTTCAAGGGTCCAGTTGTAAGAATGGTGTCACGTTTGGGTATTTTCCATCATATAGACCCCTCAAAGTGACTTCAAATGTAATGTGGTCACTAAAAAAATAGTGTTGTAAAAATGAGAAATCGCTGTTTAATTTTTAACCATTATAACTTCCTAACAAAAAAAATTTTGGTTCCAAAATTGTGCTGATGTAAAGTAAACATATGGGAAATGTTACTTATTAAGTATTTTGTGTGATATATCTCTGTGATTTAAGGGCATGAAAACTCAAAGTTGGAAAATTGCGAAATTTTCAGAATTTTTGCCATATTTCTGTTTTTTTTAGAAATAAACACGTCATATCAAAGAAATTTTACCACTATCATGAAGTACAATATGTCATGAGTAGTGTTGAGCATTCCGATACCGCAAGTATCGGGTATCGGCCGATATTCGCGTTATCGGAATTCCGATACTTAATTCCGATACTTTTTCAATATCGTATACCGGAATCGGAAGTTCCCATAATTCTTTGAGAGGCAATGTGATGTTAGTCAGCAAATGATGAATCTTATGAAGTGTGGGCACATCCTGTAATGCTGCGGTCATCTTAACTAATGGCATGGCTGTGATTGGCTGCTGAAATGATGTCAGAATGCACTATAAAAGGCGCCGCAGCCATTTTAGCGTCACTGTGCTGTGAACTCAGTTAGGGACAGAACGCTACTCTGCTCACTCTGAGGGACAGTTAGATATTGCGATTTTGTGTACTACTGTGCTTGAGGCAGGCTAGTTTACCAACAGGTCCTGCCCACATCCTTCTTCCTAGTGAGGATTCAACATCATCAGCCGGCGTTCCTGATCTGGCCACGGAGGCCAGAGATCACCGGCTTTCATCAACGGATGTAAGTTTCGTCTGCGGGCCATAGGAGGCTGAAGTCGGACTTTCTACTGCAAGTGACCCATCGGGGTTGTCAGCAGGCCAGAGGAGGCTGAAATTGGACTTTCTATTGCAAGTGACCCATCGGGGTTGTCAGGTAAAACCTGTGCAAACAGGACTATTTTCTCCACAGTGCACCACTAATACTCATTCATCTGAGCTGTCACCGGCCGGGACAGTGTCAATTTCTTCTGACCTTTCTGCATAAAAGGTTTTTTAGGATTTCTGCAGCGTTTTTCTGCTCCATCGTTAAAAGAGGACCTCTTTTACTTTTTCAGGGTTTGTCCATATTAATACCCATATGAATAAATACCTTATGCGTATTATGACTATTTAGTCCTTTGGTTTGGGGTTTACTACATAATAGACTACAGGCTTTTCTCATCACCTTTTTCTCACGGGTCTTAGTGCAATATTTATTTATTACTGTATTATTACATCTGCATCTCAAACTGTTCTACAGAGTGCGTCTGAATTTATGTATTGTTTTCCATTTGACACATGCATATTCCTATTTTTCTACAGATCCTTTTGTGTCTTGTAGTTTTTATGTGCGCAAACTATTTTTATTTTCAATTATAGAGGGCCATGTTATTGACTTTGCATTGACGTGTAAAAGATTTATGTTGTGCCACTGGCTATATGTATTCTAAAGGTGTACCCAGTCTCAACAGATCATTAGTCTGATTGTTCTTTGATTCTCCTAAATGTGAATTTGTCTGATTTGGTGTCAAACTTGACTTTGTCCCTATTTTTGTTTTGCCATGTGACCCAATGATTATACAAATCTATATAGGGTTTGGCATCATCAAAAGTAACAGAATATTAGCATGCATGCATATTTAGGATATAAAAGAGAAGTATCTTGTTGTGCCAGAGTGTTCCTAACTCCTGAATGGATATAAAACAATATGGTCTACGGATCAGGTAAAATCGAGGGTCCGCATGTCTATATTTTATACAATTTGAGTGGCAAGGGTGGGATTTAGAGATTAGCCCATTCATGAAAGTTTTGGGAGCTGAGAACCTTCAGGAGTTGTTAACCATGCTTTGAGGTCGATTGAATGCCATGTCACTCAGGCAGCCAATCACTGCTGTCAAGCGCAATGGAAAGCAACACACGGTTGGTCCTGTGGCCAGCAGCACAGGAGGGGTAAGGGTAAAACATGAATATATTAGATTATGTTTTACTATTTGGAGCAAGTTTGAAGTTTTCTTTAAGGATTGGAAAACCACCTTCAGTTAGGAATCGGATCAATCAAACAGGGCACAATATGGAATAATGTGCGTTGTTATACACAGTAACTTACAAACGTGGTTCTCTCTGGCATCTATGTACATGGGCAAGTATTACTCTAATTTGGGTCTAATGTGTAGTTTATTGGGTGCAATATAGGCTCATTGTAGGACTGCAAACACACAATTTGGTTCTTTGCAGGTAGAATATGGTACTTTATGCAAAGTATATGGCTGTGTGCAGGCACAGAATCGCACTGTCCTATGAAAACAAACTATGGGACTATTGTGGCATGGTATGGCGGTCTCTGGCCACTGTTTAGCATAATATAGTACTATATGGACATTGGACAACAACAACTTTTTAATGTGCTGGTATTGTTGTGGTTACAATTAAAGAAATATTCTCAATTTGTCTCTGGAGCAGGTCAGAGCTATGTTGCTCTTTACTTCTTTGTTTCTGATAGGATAGGCTGAGTTATAGTATTAGTAGAACTATAAAGTTCTGCTGTAACACATTCAGCTATTAGTGATTTGTTTTATAATGTACACTGCTATCACTGTATTTACGGTACATATAGAGATAATGGCACTTGAACAAGCACATAGCTCAGGATAGTCAGAGCTGTGATTAGGAGAACTGCTCTTGGAGAAGCTAGTGCTATAGATTGGTGATTTTGCAAGTAGAGATGGGCGAACCCGAACAGTAAAGTTCGGCATCCAGACCGAACACCTATGACCTATGACCCGACATGAAATGACACTTGGTGTACATAGGGTTAACCATGTCTTTTCATGTCCTTTGCTATCTAATTTGCACAAACAATTAAATCAGACTATGTGTGCAAAATTTCACACCTGTAGGGGTTAATTAAAGGTGTAAATTCGTAGCAAAAAAGTCTGTTTTTTTTACAACGAATTTACACCTTTAATTAACCCCTACAGGTGTGAAATTTTGCACACATAGACTGATTTAATTGTTTGTGCAAATCAGATAGCAAACGACATGAAAAGACATGGTTAACCCTATGTACACCAAGTGTCATTTCATGTCGGGTGCTTCTGTCTTTTCACTGAAGCCGGCTTTACCCGGCAATTGAATCAGAGGATATTTTACTATGTAGAAGTGTATAATCTATACATATATGTATATATATATGTCACAATGACATGTATATATATATATATATATGTATTCTATGTGTGTATATTTAGTGTTCACAAGGAAAGAATGGGGTTTTTTTTAGTTGCGATATTTTGTTCCCATAGACTTACATGGGACTTCCGGTATCGGTATCGGGTATCGCCGATATTTTAGTGATATCGGCGATACCATTCCGATTCCGATACTTTAGGATATCGGAAAGTATCGCTCAACTCTAGTCATGAGAAAACAATGTCAGAATCACCAGGATCCATGGAAGCGTTCCAGAGTTATTACCTCATAAAGGGACAGTGGTCAGAATTGAAAAAATTGGCCTGGTCATTAACATGCAAACCACCCTTGGGTGTAAAGGGGTTAAAAGTGCATGCCTCTTAATGAGTCAAGTGCATTTTAAAAGTGGTTTGTGCCTCACCAAATTTTAATCAAGTAAGACATGAGTAAGATTTGTGTGAGTAGGCACCGTGTGCACAGCTGTAGAAGGTGCTGAGGTTAGGTTCCCAAACCCTAGACATAGAATACATAAACCTCACACTCAGCTTGGCTATAGTAGAGTATTTATTGTGGTAGTACACCGATAAGACGTTTCGGTCTCATGTGACCTTCTTCAGTTTACTACAGATATATGAACAAGACAAGGTGAATGAACAAACATAAAAATCCAAAACTGATCATAAACAAAGTATTTACAATAGCAGGTGGTCATGCAGATGAGTACGTCATTTAGGCAGAGGATATCCAAGCATACTAGCCATATCATCTAGCTTTGAGAATTATTTTGGGAAAGTATTGTGGAAGAGAGAAAGGATATTGAAACATACCGTACTTAGTAAAATAAATCCAAAAAGCACTGGAAGCATTTTTCAATAAAGAGTTGTATTTTTGGCTATATGCTTCCAGTGCTTTTTGGATTTGTATCAGTAAAGGGAAGTGCCACATATTTAGGTCTATATCTTTAGGATATTTAGTAAAATAAATGTAGAATGTGTCCTATGAGGAAAATTCTATGAGGACAAAAAACGGTAGTGCCCTGTCCCTGTAATATAGATTATTCACTAATTAGGAATAATAGTGCTATTGGGGGCTATGATAGGAGAGTGTAAATACTCACACTCATAGGTAGGACAGCTCAGTTACGACTGTAACGAAAATAGTGTATATCATATCAGTAACAACTCCATGGCAAAGAGAAAAAGTGACAATAGTCGCTAGTCATAGAATACATCAATGTTTACCTTAGAGATTAGGTAGAGGGAATGTACCTCTGGTAGACGCGGTATCCATCGTAAGTCTATTGGCGCTGTGTTGAAAAAACAGCGGTATATCAGGAGTTACTGATAATGCCTACGTTTTGACACATTTACTGTCAAAACTCCACTTTTAAAGCGTTACATACCTTTAAAACCTCTGAGCAGGGGCGAGTGTGTCTCCAGGTGCGGTGTCCACCGCTACTCTGAGACCTTGTAACATGCCCGGAGTCTTAAAGGATGAACTGGGGACGAGCTGTTATCTAATGAACCCATCAGGTCACTAAGGCTGTCTCGTCACTCAAATGGAGAGGGCGGTCAGTAAACATGCCTCAGCAGTGAAGGGAACGCTAGTGTGACGGAAGTGACCTATCAATATGGCTATGCGTTCCACAGCCATGTGTTTTTGCGTTCCACTTGAGGAAACTGATGTGGAACAATGCTAAGGCGGTCTTAAGTGCCTGTTAAGCTATTCTATTGATATGGTCTATTTAATACCATAAACCAATACGTGCCATGGAGTATATTATTAATAGCCACAGGGACTAGAGTGATTTGGAGCAGGAGATGAAATCCTAAGTGAATACAAGTTGTGCCATATCGTGCCTAATAAAGTTGTAGTGACATCGCCGATTATATAGACACTTAGCATCATATATCTCTGAAATGTGATTTTATTTAGTGTACAGCCGTGCTTCAAACGACAGATATAGCAAGACGTTATAAAGGTGCAGGTTTCAACAGATCCTATTTAAGGTGAATCGTCGCTGTGCCTAGTCCGTGTGGTAAAGTGATGGTGGCGTCCATAATATACGCTAGTATAGACGGCTCTAAAGTAAAAGAGAAGACAAGAGTTAGAATCAAAGCGTATACAGACGAAATCGGACAAAAGGCAGTTAAAAGAACAGCAGCGATTGTACAACAGGGTAAATACACATTCAAATAAAGACTGACAGTTCATAATCCCTGTTGAGTCCCCTTGGATGAAGGGTATCCAATGTATGGATCCAGTAAGACTCCCGTTTTTTAAAAGAGAGATTCTATTACCACCCCGGCGTGGTTGCGGTACCTGCTCAATAACCTGGAACCGTAGTTGGGCGATGGTGTGGCCATGAGTAATGAAATGATAGGGTATAGGAAGCAAAAGGTTTTTGCACCTTATAGTTGACTTATTTTTCGAGATTCTATCTCGAATCTGCTGTGAAGTTTCCCCCATGTACAATAGGCCACAAATTACAAAACGAGGAATCACATTTAAAGAAGTTTCTGATCGCAAATTCCCCCTGCCAGAAAGAGAATGGTGAAATTTCTCACCTTTCATCACGTTATTGCACTGCACGCAGTGCAAACATGGAAAAGTGCCCGTCTTAGGTCTCTCAAGAAACCTTTGTTTCATTCCGCCGCTTACCCGGCCAATATCAGCTCTCATCAGAGTATCTCTGAGGTTGGCAGCACGCCTAAAATATGGTAAGAAGGGCTGTTGGAATTCAATGACCTCGGGAAAAGCAGTTGCGAGAAGGGGCCAATTTTTGCGGATCGACCTATGTAGTAGGTAGGCAAACGGGTGAAATGTGTGAACAAAAGGTTAACGCGTCAAAGTCTTTTCACGGTGAGGTAGAGTGGTGGTTTGAGACTTGGCTAATATGATGGAGGATAGCCTCTCGCCAAGAACTTATCAGTCATCTCATTCAAGCGTTGGTCTCTAACTGTAGGGTCTGAGACGATACGTTTGACTCGGCAAAATTGAGATTTAGGAATAGAGCGTTTCGTGGCTGGTGGATGGAAACTATGGTAGTGTAGGAGGCTGTTGCGATCAGTACTTTTACTGTATAGGTCAGTCGACAGTGTTCCTAGAGGGTCTTTGATGACCATGGTGTCTAGAAAATTAATTTGATGTAAATCATGGCTCATGGTAAACTCGATGCCTGGCCAGGAGTAGTTCAAAAGGTAAGAAAATTACTAAGGGTCTCCACGGGTCCCCCCAAATGCAGAATACGTCATCAATAAAAGGTTTCCAGACAATGGCATGGTCTCTATATAAGGGATATGTATAAATACAACTCTCCTCAAAATCTGCCATGTACGCATTTGCGTAGGGGGGCGCCACATTCGAGCCCATCGCGGTCCCGCGTGTTTGAAGGTAAAAGCTATCCTCAAAAATTTGCTCGAAAATGCCAAATGTCACAAAATTTTTATGCAACTTTGCATTTCTCAAAAAAATTGTGACTTTTCAAAATTTTTTGCATCAGATTTTAGGCATAATCACTTTGATAAATCGGGATCATTGTTGCTTTCTAAAATGAATATTGTTGGCTACTGTAGTGCTATATATGCTATACTATGGGTATATTAAGCGATTCAGCTGTATATATATATGGTATATATATAGATATATATATATACAGTTGAAACCAGAAGATTATATACACTATATAAAAAGACACATATGCATGTTTTTCTCAATATCTAACAAGAAATCAGAATAAAACTTTCCTGTTTTTGGTCAAGGATTACCATAATTATTAATATTTGCCAATGCCAGAATAATGAGAGAGAATTTTTAAAGAAATTTTTATTACTTACTGCAAAGTCAATAGTTTACATACACTAAGATTACTATGCCTTTAAACAATTCTGGACTGCCCATATGATGATGTTATGTGTTTGGAAGCTTCTGTTTTTTTGGCAACATCTGAGTTAATTAGAGACACCTGTTGTTTTATTTCAATGCACACCTGAAACACACTGCTTCTTTGTGTAGCATCATGGGAAAGTCTAAAGAAATCAGCCAAGATATCAGGAAGAGAATTGTGAAGTTGCAAAAGTCTGGCTCATCCTTCGGTACAATTTCAAGATAATCGAAGGTGCCTCATTCATCTGTAAAATCAATTACAGTACAGACCAAAAGTTTGGACACACCTCATTTAAAGATTTTTCTGTATTTTCATGACTATGAAAATTGTAAATTCACACTGAAGGCATCAAAACTATGAAATAAAACATGTGGAATTATATACTCAACAAAAAAAGTGGGTAACAACTGAAATTATGTCTTATATTCTAGATTCTTCAAAGTAGCCACCTTTTGCTTTTATGACTGCTTTGCACACTCTTGACATTCTCTTGATGAGCTTCAAGAGGTAGTCACCGGGAATGGTTTTCACTTCACAGGTGTGACTTGTCAAGTTTAATAAGTGGGATTTCTAGCCTTATAAATGGGGTTGGGACCATCAGTTGCGTTGTGCAGAAGTCTGGTGGATACACAGCTGATAGTCCTACTGAACAGACTGTTAGAATTTGCATTATGGCAAGAAAAAAGCAGCTAAGTAAAGGAAAACAAGTGGCCATCATTACTTTAAGAAATGAAGGTCAGTCAGTCCGAAAAATTGGGAAAACTTTGAAAGTGTCCCCAAGTGCAGTTGCAAAAACCATCAAGCACTACAAAGAAACTGGCTCACATGAGGACCGCCCCAGGAAAGGAAGACCAAGAGTCACCTCTACTTCTGAGGATAAGTTTATCCTAGTCACCAGCCTCAGAAATCGCAGGTTTACAGCAGCTCAGATTAGAGATCAAGTCAATGCCACACAGAGTTCTAGCAGCAGACACATCTCTACAACAACTGTTAAGAGGAGACTTGTGCAGCAGGCCTTCATGGTAAAAATAGCTGCTAGGAAATCACTGCTAAGGACAGGCAACAAGCAGAAGAGACTTGTTTGGGCTAAAGAACACAAGGAATGGACATTAAACCAGTGGAAATCTGTGCTTTGGTCTGATGAGTCCAAATTTGAGATCTTTGGTTCCAACCACCGTGTCTTTGTGCGACGCAGAAAAGGTGAACGAATGGACTCTACATGCCTGGTTCCCATCGTGAAGCATGGAGGAGGAGGTGTGATGGTGTGGGGGTGCTTTGCTGGTGACACTGTTGGGGATTTATTCAAAATTGAAGGCTATCACAGCATCTTGCAGCGGCATGCTATTCCATCTGGTTTGCGTTTAGTTGGACCATCATTTATTTTTCAACAGGACAATGACCCCAAACACACCACCAGGCTATGTAAGGGCTATTTGACCAAGAAGAAGAGTGATGGGGTCCCACGCCAGATGACCTAGCCTCCACAGTCACCAGACCTGAACACAATCGAGATGGATTGGGGTGAGCTGGACCTCAGAGTGAAGGCAAAAGGGCCAACAAGTGCTAAGCATCTCTGGGAACTCCTTCAAGATTGTTGGAAGACCATTTCCGGTGACTACCTCTTGAAGCTCATCAAGAGAATGCCAGAGTGTGCAAAGCAGTCATCAAAGAAAAAGGTGGCTACTTTGAAGAACTTAGAATATAAGACATATTTTCAGTTGTTTCACACTTTTTTGTTAAGTATATAATTCCACATGTGTTAATTCATAGTTTTGATGCCTTCAGTGTGAATTTACAATTTTCATAGTCATGAAAATACAGAAAAATCTTTAAATGAGAAGGTGTATCTAAACTTTTGGTCTGTGCTGTATATGTAAGTACAAATAAATTGGGAATGTTCAGCCATCATGCCGCTCAGGAAGGAGACGAGTTCTGTGTCTCAGAGATTAACGTGCTTTGGTCTGACATGTGCATATCAACCCAAGGCCAAAGCAAAAGACCTTGTGAAGATGATGGCAAAAGCTGGTAAGATTGTGTCAATATCCGCAGTGAAAGGAGTACTGTATAAACATGGGCTGAAAGGCCACTCTGCCAGGAAAAGCCATTACTTCAAAAGAAATATAAAAAAGCCAGATTATTGATTGCAAATGCACACAGGAAGAAAGACCTTAATTTTTGGAGACATGTCCTGTGGTGTTGTGAATGTGTTAGAAATGAATTCTGAGCAGAAGCTCCCTCTGGTGGTTACAAACAGTACTGAACCATTCAATGAAGATTGGCAATCAGGATGTTACAGACTGGTCTTATATAAGGGAGGTTCCCTCCCATCATGGTTGCCGGTGATCAATTTTCTTGTCTCAACTGTGGTTCCTGGTTCACTTGGAAGCTTGCTGAGTCTTGCCTGCATCTTCTGCTATTAGATAAGATATTTTCTGCTTTTATTTTTGTGCTTGCCTTTTTGCATTGTTCCCTGCACTTCTGTGGAGGTCAGCCAGGTCCCCTCCAGGGGCTTGTGCTCCTCTCAGTTTATCTGAGCCACTGTTATTTGTTCATTTGCCTTTTCCAGTTTTTTCAGTGGCTGCGGCTTAGTTTTGTGACACCAGAGAACTAATTTAGGTGGTAGAGGTCGTGTGATCTCAGGTGTTTTTTGCAATTAGTAGAGTTGGTATTTTTTAGGGTTTTTTGGATTGCAGTAAGTGTCCTTCCTATCCTTTTCTGTCCAGGTAGATTGGGCCCCAACGTTTGCTCATACTATTTTCTGTCTGTGTCTGTATTTCCTCTTGTCTAACGCCATTACATATTTGAGGGCTTCCTATGTTCTTTGGGGATCTGCTCCGGGGCAGATAGCTTTCCTCTTTCTATCTTTAGGTGTAGTTAACCTCTCAGGCTGTGACGAGGCATCTAGGACCAACGTAGGAACGCTCCACGGCTGCCTTTAGTTGTTGGTGGTTAGTCAGGGTACTGCAATCCAGTAGATTCCAACCTCTCTGGTGTATTGCCGTTTTTGCCTGCTCTCCTCAGCTACCAATCATAACACTGTGGTCTGATGAAACTAAAATTGAACTTTTTGGGCATAATGACCATCATTACGTTTGGAGGAAAAATAGAGAAGCTTGGAAGCCTAAAAACACATCCCAACTGTGAAACACAAGGTTGGCAGCATCATGTTGTGGGGTCGTTTTTGCTGCAAGAGGGAATGGAGTGCTTCACAAAATCAATGACATCATGAGAAAAGAAGATTATGTGGCAATACTAAAGCAACATTTCAAGATATCAGCCAGGAAGTTAAAGCTTGGGTGGAAATGGGTCGTCCAAATAGACAATGACCCAAAGCATACTGCCAAAATGGTAACAAAGTGGCTTAAGGATAACAAAATCAATGTTTTGGAGTGGCCATCACGCAGCCCTGATCTCAATCCTATTGAAAATGCATGGGCAAAGCTGAAAAGGCAGGTGCGAGCAAGGCGACCTACAAACCTGGAGCAGTTACACCAGTTTTGTCAGAGTAATGGGCCCAAATTCTGACCAACTATTGTGAGATGCTTGTGGCAGGATATATCAAACATTTGACCCAAGTCATTCAGTTTAAGGGCATTGATACCAAATACTAATGAAATAGATGTAAACTTTTGACTTTACAGTAAGTAATAAAAATACCTTAAAACTTATCTCTCTCATTTTTCTAGCATTTGGCAAATATTAAAATTATGGTAATCCTAATTGACCTAAAATGAGAATGGTTTATTCTGATTTCATGTCAGATATTGAGAAAAACATGCATATGTGTCTTTTTATAAAGTGTACAGTACGTAAAATACTAGCTTCAACTGCATATATATATATATATCGATTAGAGAAAGCTTTGGCCCGCAGCCCCCAAAGCCCCTCTTAGCCACTCAGTCCTGTTCTTCCAAAACCAGCTTCACCACCATGACAGAAGATCAGCTCTCCACTCTCCTGTCAAGATCACATCTCACCACTTGCGCGCTTGAACCACTCCCGTCCCACCTCATCCCTAACTTTGTCACAGTCTTCATCCCTACTCTCACACACCTCTTCAACCTTTCACTTACAAATGGTGTCTTTCCTCGTCCTTCAAACATGCCTCAATCACACCCATCTTCAAAAAGCCCTCCCTCGACCCATCCTCTGTGTCTAACTATCGCCCGATATATCTTCTCCCTTACGCCTCGAAACTACTGGAACAGCATGTATATCTCGAACTGTACTCCCCCTTTCCTCCTGTTCCCTCTTTGACCGGTTACAATCTGGCTTCCGAACTCATCACTCAACGGAAAATGCCCTAACTAAAGTCACTAATGACCTGCTAACCGCCAAGAGCAAGTGACACTACTCTGTCCTCCTTCTCCTGGACCTGTCTTCTGCCTTGACACCGTGGACCATTCACTCCTGCTACAGATTCTCTCATCTCTTGGCATCACAGACTTGGCCCTATCCTGGATCTCATCATACCTAACAGACTGAACATTTATTGTCTCCCTCTCACACACCACCTCCTCACCTCACCCCTGTCTGTCAGTGTTCCTCAAGGCTCAGTCCTAGGACCCCTACTCTTCTCCATCTACACCTTCGGCCTGGGACAGCTCATAGAATCCTACGGCTTGCAGTATCACCTCTACACCGATGACACGCAGATCTACCTATCTGGACCTGACCTCACCTCCCTACTGACCAAAATCCCACAGTGTCTGTCTGCTATCTCAGCCTTCTTTTCTGCTCGCGTTCTCAACTGAACATGGACAAAACAGAATTCATCATCTTTCCCCCACTTCATTCTACGCATCCACCTGACCTATCCATCAATGTCAATGGCTGCTCGATTTCCCCAGTCCCCGCATGCTCGGTGCCTTGGGGTGATCTTCGACTCTTCCCTCTCTTTCAAACCACATATCCAAGCCCTCGCCACCTCCTGCCGCCTCAAACTCAAAAATATTTCCCAGATCCGTGCATTCCTCAACCATGAAACCACAAAAACACTAGTGCACGCCCTTATCATCTCCTGCCTCAACTACTGCAAACTCCTACTCTCTGGCCTCCCCTCTAGCACTCTGGCACCACTTCCAGTCCATCCTACACTCTGCTGCCGACTAATCCACCTGTCTCCCCACTATTCCACAGCCTCCCCCCTATGCCAGGCCCTTTACTGGCTTCCTATTGCCCAGAGGCTCCAGTTCAAAACCCTAACCATGACATACAAATCCATCCACAACCTTTCTCCTCCATACATCTGTGACATGGTCTCCCGGTACTTACCCACACGCAACCTTCGATCCTCTCAAGATCTCCTTCTCTACTCCCCCCTCATCTCTTCTTCCCACAACCGCATACAAGACTTCTCCCGGGCTTCCCCCATACTCTGGAACTCCCTGCCGCAAAACATCAGACTTTCACCAAACAAAGGAAATCTTCAAGAGAACTGAAGACCTACCTGTTCCGACAAGCCTACAGCCTGCAATGATCCTCAGTCTACTGAACCACCACACAATCAGCTCTACCCTCTCCTAGTGCATCCTCACCCATCCCAGTAGACTGTGAGTCCTCGCGGGCAGGGTCCTCTCTCCTTCTGTACTTGTATGTTCCTTGTCTCACACATGTTTATTGTACTTGTCTATATTTTCCCTTTTCACATGTAAAGCGCCATGGAATAAATGGCACTATATAAATGTATAATAATATTATATATATATATTGTGAGACAGTGAAGGGATATGTGTTGAATGGGGTGTACATTTCACCTAGGTACTTTGCTGACTGGTATAAGGGAAATGTATGGCTTTGTAAAACTAGTGTGGAGAAAGGTCACTACACCTTCCATTCAGTACACGCGCGCAGCTCAAACCTGAAGCCACTCAGGTGATAATTAGGAAGCCAGAAGTAGGTGTCTGGGAACACAAACAGAGAGCTCGCTCAGTCTGGATCGGAGTACAGACACAGGAGGAGTCTCCGGGAGGGGAGCTCTCTCAGTCTGGATGCTGGATGTGCCTCCAGACACAAGAGGAGTCTCTGGGAAACTCCATGCTGATAACTACTGAATATAAGGGGAGCTTTCTCAGTCTGGATGTGACTCCAGACACAGGAGGAGTCTCCGGGAAACCTCACGCTGGTAACTACTGAATATATGTGTTGTTTTGGGCCAGGCTGGTAGAGTCTGGTCCTGTTAGTGAGGGAAATTATCTATGTGTAGTAAGTAGCCGAAGAGGCTTAGGATTTCTGTTTATGATTTGGTTTTGCTCACATTTGTTTGCTGTGGACTTTAATAAAACTGGTTGCGGCCAGATGCACCAGAAGGCTGTCTGTGATTGAACTGTTTCTATGCCACTCCGTCTACCCAAGACGGCGATCCCAGAGCTATATATCCCCCGAAAAGCTTACAATTGGTGCTAGAATGCCGGGGCAGCACAGTGGCTGAAGCAGCAGCAGAAAAAAAAAAGGAGTTTGTCAGCAAAAGAAACGTCTGTTGGAGCAGTCTTAAAGAGACAGTAGCCCTAATAGACTTTGCAAAGGAAAAAAAAAAAAAAAAGTGTCTGCACCGCAAAACTGAACTGGTTGTGGAAAAGACTGTGGAGTGTGTGTGTCTTGAGTGAAGACTGCCATTGTTGAGACAGATAAGTCTGACAGCATGGATGACAGCCTGGAGGCGCTGATTAAACAAATGGCGCAAGTTAATGTGCAACATAAGACTGCCGTTGTTGAGACAGATAAGTCCGGCAGTATGGAGGAGCTCATTAAGCACCTGGTCCAGGTCCAGCAGAGCATGCAGCAGCAACACCTACAGAGCCAGCAGAGCATGCAGCAGAGCCAGCAGAGAATGCAGCAGGCTCAGCAGAGCATGCAGCAGCAGCAGCAGCAGCAGGAGACTAACCGGTTATTAATGGAGCAGGTTGCAGCACTACAAAAGACTTTCAGCGCCTCGTTCCAGAATAATGTTGTAAAGGCACCTGCGTTGCCTACAGGAAAGAAGTGGCTGGAGCCTGACGTCGGCAGCCATGTCGGCATGGTCGAAGAGGTGATGAGGGACCCCTACGCCCGAGCACTAAAAAAATGGCGGGAGTCTGCCGTCAGCAAACCTGATCATAGGTCGAAAAGGTGATAGTGGACCGCTACACCCGACCACGTCCTCCTGAGGTACAGCCAGAGGTCGGACAAGGAGACCACCAGGACGCCAATCGTCGGTCAGCCTGATGGAGAGGGTCTTCCCCACCAAAGACTACCTCCGTGACCAGCCGTCTGAGTGGTCGTCACTTCAGAGTTCCCGGACGCCGAACTCTCCCGGTAAGAGCGTTCCAGCTGTTGGGGACATGGGTATGCTGATAGACGGGTTTCAGGCCCGAGGGGACATATGGGTGGAAAAGTGTGTGGACAGTGTTGGAGATGTCGTGAAATTGCAGCCAACTGTCCACTAGAAGGGGAGCCTATGTACTGTGATGTTGGCAGGTCCCTCTCTCTCTGCGCAGAACCTGTGTGTGTGGCCACCTCAGCCGAAGAGACTGGACCACAGGTTTCCCTGGTGGTTATAAATGGCTGCCCAGCACAGGCCCTCCTGGACTCAGGGAGTCAAGTGACTCTCGTACGGGACAGCCTGATTGATAGGGACTTCATCCCTGATAAACACCTGAGTGTGGTGTGCATCAATGGAGACACCAAAGTCTACCCAGAGACTGCCGTGGACTTGGTCCCCAAACTCGGGGAGGTTTCTTGTGAAGTGGGGTAGTGAAGAACCTGGTGCACCCAGTCATATGGGTAATGACTTTCCCCGATCTAAGGATCTCTGGGGGAAAAATGATTTCGTTGGACAGTGTGATGAAACTCCTACTGAGGGTGCACAGTCCCGAGGGGCGGAACACAATGCTAGTGGGCCGTTAAACATATGTGATAATGATGATAATGATAATGATGATGAACAATGATCATGATAATGATAATGATAATAATGATAATGATCATGATAATGATGATGACCATGATAATGATGCTGATAATGATAATGATGATGATCATGATAGTGATGATGATACTGATCATAATCATGATAATGATATTGATAATGATGATGACCGTGATAAAGATGAAATTCCTTTGCAGGTGATGTGGGAGACGAGGATGGTGGTTCTCGGGAACCGAGTGTCCCTGACCTACCTGTGTCCTGTGACAATTTTGGGAGTGAGCGGTTGCGAGACCCACTCTTAAAACGGCACAGGAAAATATAAGTGTTCTAATGAGGTTCCTCAAGAGCCTGGCTCTGAGAGAGGTTTCCTCATCCTGCCATGAACAATAACCTGTTGTATAGGGACACTGAAGTCCAGGAGAGGTCGTGAGTCAGCTCCTGGTACCTGAGCTATATAGAAGTATAGTGCTGGGGTTGTCACATAGTCACGTACTTGATGGACCACCTGAGGGAAACCAGGGAAAAGATGGTGAAGTTAATGTTTTGGATGACATTTTAACTGAGGTTCCAGATCAAGATGATGAATTGTATAACCCTGAAAGTGAGCAGGATGTGAATGAGAAATGAATTGTATAACCCTGAAAGTGAGCCGGATGTTGAATGGAAAAAAAGGTCAGACAGGATAGTGGTATGAATCATCTGATGACGATCAAGCAACCAGTGCAAATGAGGAAGGCATGGTAGCAGAGGAGGTTGAGGGTCCTGAGAAGAAAGCTGATGCTGACCTTACAGCCGGACAGAAGATGGCATCTGAAGATAGTTTACAGTTGGCAGATTCCCTGGCGAAGACCAAGGTGAAAGGAGGAGAGCTGAGCTTTAAAAGCAGGACTCTGAAACTGAACACAGCACAAGTAGATGCTGTGAGAATGAGAAGTTATCAATGTATGGTATGGATCTGCATCATGCCAAGGACTCTGAAGGTAATGCTGCAGAGGTGGAAAAAGCCATGGAAGTGGTAGACACCAAACCAGATGCCTCATCAGAAGCTGAGGTCTCAAGTGAAGGTGTGGGGACTGACTCTGCCCAGGAATCTGTTTTCTGCCGGAGACAGCGGCGTGGACGGTTTACTGTCCGGATCAGTAGCTGCAACTCGCGAAGCTCAGGCTGGAAATTCCGTGCCCGGTGCTCCATCAGTATTCCCGAGCGACACAAAGGATCTGGATAAATCACAAGATGAGATTTTGAGACATCAGGCTGGCATTGGTGAGCTCAAGCGCACTTTCATGGAGTCTACATCTGAGCCACGTCCCAACGAATGGGAAAAGCGATGTATCACTCCGTTGCCGCTGCAGACACACGGGAGCTCAGATGGGATGCAGAACGTGGTGGAAGAGAAGAGTCAGGCGGGTTCTGAGTATACAGATGCAGCTATCAAGGAAAACTTGAAAGCTGGAATAAATGGAGATATTGGATACCGTAATGATGAGACTGAAGAGGTAGAATGTAAGACTGACGGTAGGGCTTCTGAGCATGTTCTACCAGAAGAGCCTGAAGAAGGGGCCGAAGACATAAAGGACGTCCAACAGCTACAGGAGAAGATGCGTCTCCATGAGGTCTCCACCAAAGAAATGAAGACTGATAATGTTGCATTACGCGAGCAGCTGCAGCAGTGTGAACTGGATGTGGCATTTTTCGCCGGGAACGTGAGCGGTTCCAGCAGTTGCTCCAGAGAGCACGAAATGAAAGGGAAAGTGTATATAGTACCTTGCAAGATCAAGGAAAAGTGGTTGCACAGGTACAAGATGAATTGATTATTTCTCAGAAAAAACTCCAAACTGTGATGAAGGAGCGTGATGAGAGCCATGAGCATCTTCTTGAGAAGGTCAATGAAGTAAAAGAAAGGATACAGGAATCTCTTCGTTGCGAGAGCAAATGCAGCAACTACACGAGGAGGTGAAAGCAGAAAAGATGATGAGCCTTGACTTGTTAGAAGATGTGGATCTCCTGGAGAAAGAAGTAAGAGCTCTGCATCTTATACAAAGTGAGCCTGTACAAGAAGTGGATGAACTAGCTGGGGGTGTACTGAAATTTTGAATGAGAAGAAAGGAAAAAAATATGGATTTGTTGCAAAGGATGCAGAAAATTGCCCCATCTGGTGATTCCAGCATGTTGGAGGAGAAAAAATGCACGTTTGCGTGAAACTGAACATGTCAAGTTAAATTCTCAAATGCAAATGCTGCTCAATAAGTTTAAGGCTCTATATAAGAATGCTGCTGTCATGGTAAACATTACAATTCAGCTGAAGTCTTAGAGGATGATTATGTGTACTGCAAAAGAAAAACGATCAGCTCCTTCTACAGTGCCAATCGTTTGAACAGTGTAGCTTAAAATGGTCAGAGACCATGGCAGAGGAGCTGAAGTTCTGTGAAATAGAATTTATGAATCAACTGATATTTAAGAAAGTAGATGTGCTAAAAAAGGTTCAAGGGGAATTAGAGAAAGGTGCAAAACCCCCTATACCTCCTGTGATAGTTGGTGACACATGGTCAGTGCACCAAGGACAGGAGGTACGAGAGTTTCTGAGGAAGAATCAGCAGAGGTGTTCTGATGTGCCTGGTCGTAATTCTCTGGTGAGGCACTATACCGAAACTGAGCCCGGCACTAAAGGTCAAGTTGAAACCGGGTAGGATACCCGAGGCCTGCAGAGAGCATAGGCCTGGGAGGGTACGGGGTAGTGCTGGTGCAGTGTCCGGAGTTCACTGTTCTTTAGGATTGTTGACCAGCCTTTCGGTCTGGATGACCAGCCCTCCAGTCTGGAGAAGAGGGGGGGGATATGTGAGACAGTGAAGGGATACGTGTTTGAATGGGGTGTACATTTCACCTAGGTACTTTGCTGACTGGTATAAGGGAAATGTATGGCTTTGTAAACTATGTGGTGGAGAAAGGTCACTACACCTTCCATTCAGTACACGCGCGCAGCTCAAACCTGAAGCCACTCAGGTGATAATTAGGAAGCCAGAAGTAGGTGTCTGGGAACACAGACAGAGAGCTCGCTCAGTCTGGATCGGAGTACAGACACAGGAGGAGTCTCCGGGAGGGGAGCTCTCTCAGTCTGGATGCTGGATGTGCCTCCAGACACAAGAGGAGTCTCTGGGAAACTCCATGCTGATAACTACTGAATATAAGGGGAGCTCTCTCAGTCTGGATGTGACTCCAGACACAGGAGGAGTCTCGGGAAACCTCACGCTGGTAACTGCTGAATATATGTGTTGTTTTGGGCCAGGCTGGTAGAGTCTGGTCCTGTTAGTGAGGGAAATTATCTATGTGTAGTAAGTAGCCGGAGAGGCTTAGGATTTCTGTTTATGATTTGGTTTTGCTCACATTTGTTTGCTGTGGACTTTAATAAAACTGGTTGCGGCCAGATGCACCAGAAGGGCTGTTGTGATTAAACTGTTTCTATGCCACTCCGTCTACCCAAAACGGCGATCCCAGAGCTATATCCCCTGAAAAGCTTACAATATATATATATATATATTTCTGTTTAATCTTCCCCTTCTTTACATTAGGCCGGGGTCACACTTGCGAGAAACTCGCACGAGTCTAGCACCTCAATACTGGCACTGCCACCAGCACTCGAACGGATTGTTCAGCGCATAGAAATACATGTAGCTGCACATCCAGTCTGAGTGCCGGCGGCAGTGCCGGGTAATGAGGTGCGAGACTCATGCGAGTTTCTCGCAAGTGTGACCCCGGTATTATAGCGGTGATTGTTCATCCGGGCACTCAGTTCCTGGGAGTTTTGTCCCACATATTGAATCCTGCATCTGCAAGTCACTATGTAGATAACAATATCCGTTCTACATGTGAGTCTCTGTTTTATTTTGATTGTTTCCCCAGTAGTATTGGATCGAATACCTTGCTCCATGGTCAATGATCCTACAACATTTACATTTGTTTGAAGAGCATCTATATACTCCAGTATTTCCCTTCCCTCCAATCACATTGTTATTGTTTCCTATCATATTTTTTATTTTGTAACCTCTTTTAAAGGGAATCTGTCACCTATTTTTTTCCCCCATGAGATGCGGCCACCGCCATCAGGGTCTTATCTACAGCATTCTGTAATGCTGTAGATAAGCCCCCGATGTAACCTGAAAGATAAGAAAAATTAGTTATATTATACTCACGAGGGGGTGGTCCGGTGCGGTCCGATGGGCGTCGCAGGTCCGGGTCTGGCGCCTCCCATCTTCTAGCGATGACGTCCTCTTCCTTGCTTCTGTTGCAGCTCCTGCGCAGGCGTACTGATCTGCCCTGTTGAGTGCAGAGCAAAGTACTGCAGTGCACAGGCGCCGGACCTCTCTGACCTTTCTCGCGCGCCTGAGCACTGCAGTACTCTGCTCTGCCCTCAACAGGGCAGAGAATTATGCCTGTACAGGAGCTGCAACAGAAGCAAGGAAGAGGACGTCATGGCTAGAAGATGGGAGTCACCGGACCGCGACACCCATCGGACTGGACCGCCCCCCGTAAGTATAATATAACTCGTTTCCCTTTAGCTTACTCTGAGCTACAATATTTTTTCACTGTAAGCAGGGAAAAAGAGGGAAAAAGCAGGAAAATAATCAGCTCACCAGTCTCAGCAGTAGTCCAGAAGATTTTTCAATCTCAGCAGTAGATCAGAATCCTCATGGCCACGGAGCCACCTTGATTAGAGGCATGGGCTGCAGCAAAACATGTAGAAAAAAATCTCCAGCGCAAAAAGAATAAAATTTCAATTTTTATTGGATAAAATTAAAATCCATCTTGATAGAAAAAAGACATATACAAGTGGGGTCCCTGGTGGTCTGAAACCGACGCGTTTCGACCTAGCAGGTCTTATTCATGCAAACCATATGTCTTTTTTCTATCAAGATGGATTTTAATTTTATCCAATAAAAATTGAATTTTTATTCATTTTGCGCTGGAGATTTTTTTCTAAATATTTTTCACTGTCGCCCTCCCTGAAAGTTATTCCCGGTACACACGGAAGCATTTTCCCAAGAATCACATCTTTTTTAAAAATTACCAAGATTTTTTTAAAATTCATCTTATCAATATATTCCCTTTATTATAAGTTGTTATAAAATTAAAATTCCAACGATTTCTCTTATTATCCCAGATGCGGGCTTCATACGTGGAACAAACCTCCCAGGAACTGAAAAATCACTGCTAAAATGCAAAGAATGGGCAGATTAAACATAGTCTGTCCCATCATTTTCTGCTGAAGCACAAAAAATATTTCTGCATCACGGTCACACTGCTAGAATATATACCAAAATGGGTTAATAATAGGAATAAATTATTAAACCGAAAAGGCGTCCTATTGGATATATAGGCAACAAAGCCTCTATCCAAATGGACTCATTGACATCATAGAGAATGTGCAAGAGTTTGTCATGGATAAGACAGTCGTTTGCGCATGGGACAATATATATACTAACACAAGTATCACTTTCCTCTTTCAGTGACAAAAATTATTTTTTTTAAAAGATGAAAAAAGGAAAGATTAAAGGTAATGCCACACTAAGCGATCACACTAGCGATCACGACAATGACACAAGCTAACGAGATCGTTGGTGTGATCGCTTTAAGGTCACTAGTAGCTTCCAAACAGGAAGATCTCATAAACGACGCATCAGCGATCAGCGATCTGTATAACGACTTCGGCGGTCGTTAGGACGTGCCACACAGGATGTATTGTAAAGATCACGACCTCGATAGGCGTGATTGAGCGCAACCTTTTCCACGCCCCTCAGCACAGATTGGTGGTCACTATATGTCATGACTGTTTGTCACAGCTCTCTCACTTTGTGAATGGATAACCGCGTCATAAAAGACAACGTATCAGCGCTCCTTTCCATTGCTCTCGAGCAGAAGCGGTTCATTCAAATCTCCAGCATCGTTCTAGTGCGTCCTGCTAGCCTTCTTTGCAGCTACTGCGATCCAGTCTGTGCCACTATTGATTTTTCTGCAATCCAGTCTGTGCCTCTAGTGCATTTTCTGCGATCCAGTCTGTGCCGTTATTTATATAATTTTTTTCTGCGATCCAGTTTGTGGCGCTATTGCGTTTCCCGCAGATTTTTTTTTTATTCAGGATCACAAACAAGTCTTTTAAGGTAGGTATTTTTTTTACACATTTAATTTTAAAAATTTTTTATTTAATTTTGCAGATCCATTTCAGCTGTTGTTAACCGTTGTCATCCATCAATTTTTTTTTTTGCCATGTTTTTTGTTTGCCATTTTTTTTGTTCTGGCTCGCCCACCACCACCATTTTATGATCACTGCTGTTTTTACCGTAGTTGTCCATCTATGATTTTTAGTTTGGTCTGCCATTGTTTTCTCCTGCTGCGCACCACCACCACCATTTTATGATCCCTGCTGTTTTTATCGTAGTTGTCCATCTATGATTTTTAGTTTGGTCTGCCATTGTTTCTCCTGCTGCCCCACCGCCACCATTTTATGATCCCTGCTGTTTTGCTGTTTTTTTACCGTAGTTGTCCATCTATGATTTTTAGTTTGGTCTGCCATTGTTTTCTCCTGCTGCGCCCACCACCACCATTTTATGATCCCTGCTGGTTTTACTGTAGTGGTCCATCTATGACTTTTATTTAGGTCTGCATTGTTTTCTCCTGCTGCGCCCACAACAACCATTTTAATGATCCCTGCTGGTTCTATGTTGTAGGCTATTAAGCATTTTATTTAACCATTCTGCCGTTCTCACATAATTAGAGTTGAGCGATACTTTCCGATATCCTAAAGTATCGGAATCGGAATGGTATCGCCGATATCACTAAAATATCGGCGATACCCGATACCGATACCGGAAGTCCCATGTAAGTCTATGGGAACAAATATCGCAACTAAAAAAACCCCATTCTTTCCTTGTAAACACTAAATATACACAATAGAATACATATATATATATATACATGTCATTGTGACATTTATATATACATTTTATGTATAGTTTTTACACTTCTACATAGTAAAATATCCTCTCTGATTCAATTGCCGGGTAAAGCCAGCTTCAGTGAAAAGACAGAAGCACCCGACATGAAATTACACTTGGTGTACATAGGGTTAACCAGTCTTTTCATGTCCTTTGCTATCTGATTTGCACAAACAATTAAATCATCTATGTGTGCAAAATTTCACACCTGTAGGGGTTAATTAAAGGTGTAAATTCGTTGTAAAAAAAAAAAGGATTTTTTGCTACGAATTTACACCTTTAATTAACCCTACAGGTGTGAAATTTTGCACACTAGTCTGATTTAATTGTTTGTGCAAATTAGATAGCAAAGGACATGAAAAGACATGGTTAAACCTATGTACACCAAGTGTCATTTCATGTCGGGTCACCCGACATGAAATGACACTTGGCGTACATAGGGTTAACCATGTCTTTTCATGTCCTTTGCTATCTAATTTGCACAAACATTAATCAGTCTATGTGTGCAAAATTTCACACCTGTAGGGGTTAATTAAAGGTGTAAATTCGTTGTAAAAAAAAACGGACTTTTTGCTATGAATTTACACTTTAATTAACCCCTACAGGTGTGAAATTTTGCACACATAGACTGATTTAATTGTTTGTGCAAATTAGATAGCAAAGGACATGAAAAGACATGGTTAACCCTATGTACACCAAGTTTCATTTCATGTCGGGTTCTGCATTTTCACAAAAGCCGGCAATTGAATTAGCGGCTATTATACTATGTAGAAGTGTATGAACTACAAATATAAATATATATATGTGTCCAAATTCAATGACATGGATATATATATATGAGGTGTAAAATTGCTGAAAAAAATGCGTGGGCTCCCGCCCTATTTTCGCAACCAGACAGCAAAGCCAGTGAGTGGGGGCAGATAATAATAGCCCAGAGAGGGACCATTATTTTTGCCCCCCCCCGGCTACTAACATCTGCCCCCAGACACCCCAGAAAGACAAAATCTATAATTAGATTCGCCCTTTTCTGGCACTTTGCCCGTCTATTCCCATTGCCCTGTAGCGGTGGCGAATGGGTTAATATGGGGTTTTAAAGCCACCTTGCTATTGAAAGGTGACCTTAAGCCAGGTTAATAATTGAGAGCTGTCAATTAGACAACTATCAATTTTTAAATCCTATTGCATGAAATAAAAATAAAACACACACACTTTAATTAAAAATCATTTTAATGAAATAAAGACACATGTTTTTGACCATATTTTATTTTACTGCAAAAACCATTTCCTGTAATAAAAATAAAAAAAAAAGCAAAATTATTCTTACCTATCCCATGCACAGTCAGGTCCCACGGTGTAATCCTTCAGAAAGGGTTAATGTTTACTGCAGGGAACCGCAGCTAATGCTGCAGCCTCACAGTAAACCCCAAATGAATGAGTTCCTCTCCTGCCTGACAGGAGAGTAAAGGCTGGGTGTCACAAAAAACGATACACCAGCGATCCCGACAACGAAGCACTTGTCAGGATCGCTGGGTATCGCTACATGATCGCTGCTGAGCTGCCAAACAGGCAGCTCAGGCAGCGATCGGGGACAGCTACACTGCGGGTAACATCACTTAAGGGCCCGTCTCACATAGCGATATCGCTACCGAGATCGCTGCTGAGTCACAAGTTTTGTGACGCAGCACGAGCTCACCAGCGATATCGCTGTGTGTGACATTCAGCGACGATCAGCCCCCCTGCCGGGTATCGCTGATCGTCGCAGAAATGTCAGGACCTTTTTTTGATTGCTGGTTTCCCTCTGACAGGCACGCATCGCTGCGTGTGACAGGCGGAGACCAGCGATCCGCTGGTAACACAAGGTACACAGCGGGTTTCCAGGCACCGCGCAGCGCTTGGAAACCCCTGTGTACCTTGGATACCAGCTCCCTGCATCAGGGCGCTGGTATCCAAGGTACACAGCGGGTTTCTAGGCACAGCCCCGCGCCGGAAACCCGCTGTGTACCTTGGTTACCAGCGGATCGCTGGCCTCCCGCCTGTCACACGCAGCGATGCGTGCCTGTCAGCGGGAAACCAGCGATCAAAAAAGGTCCCGACATTTCAGCGACGATCAGCGATACCCGGCAGGGGGGCTGATCGTCGCTGAATGTCACACACAGCGATATCGCTGGTGAGCTCGCTGCTGCGTCACAAAACAAGTGACTCAGCAGCGATCTCGGTAGCGATATCGCATGTGAGACGGGCCCTTAAGTGAAAGCTTAATTGATTGCTTTCCACTTTCACTTCAGGTCAGCCAGGGACACAATCAGTGACGTCAGAGGAACTGATTAACAAATAGGGTTTCCCTTCGAAAAAAAAATGGCGTGGGGCCCCCCTATTTTTTTAACCAGCCAGATGAAGCAGACCGCTGAGCCTGGATTTTCAGGGCTTTAAGGAGCCAAGATCCATGGACCTTGCCACCTGATAATACTAGGCCACAGCAGTCTGCAATATTTGGCTGATTAACAAAAATAGGGATCCCCTCGAAAAAATTGGCGTGGGGGCCCCCCTATTTTTGTTAACCAGCCAGATGAAGCAGACCGCTGAGGCCTGGATTTTCAGGCTGTTAAGGAGCCAAGATCCATGGACCTTGCCAGCCTGATAATACCAGGCCACAGCAGTCTGCATATCTTGGCTGATTAACAAAAATAGGGGATCCCCTCGAAAAAAAATTGGCGTGGGGTCCCCCCTATTTTTGTTAACCAGCCAATGAAGCAGACCGCTGAGGCCTGGATTTTCAGGCTGTTAAGGAGCCAAGATCCATGGACCTTGCCAGCCTGATAATACCAGGCCACAGCAGTCTGCCATATCTTGGCTGATTAACAAAAATAGGGGATCCCCTCGAAAAAAAATTGGCATGGGGTCCCCCCTATTTTTGTTAACCAGCCAGATGAAAGCAGACCGCTGAGGCCTGGTTTTTCAGGCTGGTAAGGATCCAATATCCATGGACCTTGCAAGCCTGATAATACCAGCCACAGCAGTCTGCTTAGCTTGGCTGGTTAACAAAATAGGGGATCCCCTCGAAAAAAAAAAACGGCGTGGGGATCCCCCCTATTTTTGTTAACCAGCCAAGTAAAATGCAGACTGCTGCGGCCTGGTATTAAAAGACTGTCAAGGCCCATGGATTTTGGCCCTCAACAGCCTGATAATACCAGGCTACAGCAGCCCCAAAATTTGGCGCATCAAAAGATGTGCCAATTGTGGCACTTTACCCGGCTCTTCCCACTTGCCCTGTAGCGGTGGCAAGCGGGGTAATAAGGGTTAATGTCACCGTTGATTGCACGGTGACAATAAGCCCGGTTAATAATGGAGAGGCGTCAATAAGACACCGACCATTATTAATCCCAAAGTTATTAAATGCATAAAAAAAAGACAAAGCAAGAAAAAAGTATTTTAATGAAATAAAAGAGACAACACAGTTTTCATTTCTTTATTGTACTCTCATTCCTGCGACGCCATCGATCTCCTGTAAAAAAAGAAAAAAAAAAAAAAACAGAATACCACCTGTCCGACGCAGATCCAACGACAGTCCCACGACGATCCACTCTGCTACATCGCAATGACAGGCAGAGCCTGTCATCGCGACGCAGCACAGCTGATTACCTGCTTCCCCGGCGGGACGTCATCGGACTGACTGCTTTACGGCCGGGATTACCCAGCATCACTGCAGTTATCGCGAAAAACTGCATGTGACCGCCAGGGAAAGAGGATGGCGGCCATAAGCAGTCCGGGAAATGTGACCGCCGGAGATCTTCTGCCAGGTAAGTGCCGCTGACTCCTGACAGACCCGACCGACGGACACTGACAGTGACAGTGACAATCCCGATTCCGGTATCCGATAAGACAAAATATCGGAACTCGGAATCGGAATTCCGATACAGCCAATATCGGCCGATACCCGATATTTGCAGTATCGGAATGCTCAACCCTACACATAATCCTTTTTTTTATTACAGATGGCCGATAAGCATGAATTTTCTGCGGGAATTCATCGAGATGTATTGCTCAATGCCTTGCCTGTGGAAAATAAAGTTGGCGGATTACTGCAACAGGCTTAAAAAGAAGGAGGCGTACCAAAAAACTGGTGGAGCTGTGCAAGAACCGTTACCCCGATAAACCAGCGGATGAGTCATCGGTCAAAAAACGGATTCAGGCCCTCCGCACTGTTTACAAAAAAGAATTAAATAAAGTCCAAAATTCTACAAAGTCTGGAGCTGGGGCCGAAGATGTGTATGTCCCCAAATTGTGGTACTTTGAGCTGTTTTCTTTTACAAGGGACTAAGAAGTACCCAGACAAGCGATTTCCCCATGTTGGAACCAGACCCCGTAATCCAGCCGGACCCCCCTGTCGTACATGTAAGTACCTTTGTATTAAAACACATTTTAATGTACATGCCAAAGTGGACTTGAAATTAAAATTATAATTGTGAAATGTAGATAAAATGGCTGAATTAATCCCTTCATGTACTGATAATTTATCTATCCCCAACAGTTGAGGCCTATCCATTTACAAGTGTCGTTTTCACATTTTTGCTGTATATGGGTGTTATAGTGTGAAGATAATTTTCTTTTTCTTTGTGATTTAACATTTGTTTTTTGTTCATGCAGGACACAGAAGAGGCTGTCTCCACACCTCCGACTGAAGAAGACAGCATGGCGTTGTCCAAGACGACAAAGTAGTTGAGCCACCATCCTCATCTGTGCGGAGTCGGCTTACATTTTCTGGCAGAAAAAGGAAGGCTCCCTTCTCAGCTACTCCAGAATTGATAGAAATTGCCAAAAAACTGCTTACGGCGGAAAAAGACCAAACAAAAATAACTGGCTTTATATACTACGCTAATGAGAAGCTCCCAACACTGGATCCTATGCAGAGAAAAATCATGTTTGAGGTCCTGACTCAAGCGTCATTAGGAAACCTTGATAACAGTTATGTCATCACGGCCAGACCGCAGTACCCGGGAATACTCATGGCCGCACAATCCTGTGCCGAACCCAATTGGGAATCCACCAAACCCAAACGTTGTTGCTCCACCTTATTTTTATACACCGCCGAGGCAACGTGGTAATGGCAACGATCCATCTTACCAGCAGTAGTAGTTTTTAAAAAATTTTTAAAAGTTTTTTGTTGTCTATATTTTTACATTGTTACCTTTTTTAATAAAAATCTTATTTATCTAATTTAATTGTGGTCTTTTATTCTTATGTGATGTCAACAATTTTGTTGTCAACTATTAAAATGTAGTATTTTAATTCCATCTACTTGTTTCTACTTGTCACAACACGGGGTCATGGGAGTACCACAGTCAAAGGAGTTCCAGCATAGGTAAAAAAATGAAATGAAAAAAATTTAAAAATTAACATTTCTTTTAAAGGCCCCTGGTCACACTAGCGCTAAAACCTTATAATAAAAAATTATACACCACAGCGGGCGTGTATAAACTTAAAATATATCATATATATTTTTTTCATATATTTTTTTTTCATATATATTTTTTTGGTAAAAAATAAACAAAAAGATAAAAAACAATACAAAAAACACAAATAAAAATAAAAAAAAAAAAAATTTAAAGACTGCACCCCGTTGGAGGCCGCCCCCCATAAAAAAAACAAAAAAAAAACAATAAACAAATAAAAAATAAAAAAAAATTACTGAGGGCCCCCAATCCAGCCCACAACCCTCTCAGCACCCCCCGGGCATGCAGTGTGCCATGGCGTGTGCATTCTGCCACCCGGGTTTCATTGCCGCCATCAGCCGACAGTGTGACACCAACAGGTCCCAACAGTGGGGGATTTCTGTGGAGGTAATGGTAACATTAACATGAATTGTTTAACACAACATTCACATGTTACATGTTTTTTAAACACTTACGGTTTTTCGTCAGAGGACCCGTGACTGCCCACCCAGAACCTGTTGCACCCCGGCTAGGGAAACCACAGAAAAAAAAAAAATCACAACAGCCATACACTAAAAACCTAACGAAGTTTCAAATTTCTGAAGTTTTAAATTATGTGCGTAAATTCCTGAAGGCGAGCCTGCATCCTGTCCGGGGGACGCTGGGGGGAGCCAGGACGCCAAAACCAGGTGAAGGGCTGGCAAATCTGGGGGGGGGGTTGTGCTGGGGAAGGGGTACCCCAGGTAAGGGGATGCAGGGAAGGGGTAGTGGGTAGGTTATGCAGGGGAGGGGTAGCTGGGGAAGGTTGGGCACCTGGAGCTGGTGAAGGTGGGCTGTAAATAAAATAAACAATTCAGTCAAAAATCCTTCTCTAACCTCGTCACTGCCATTTCCATCAATGCCGGTAACTCCTCACACTGGTACTCCCCATCGCTACTGGTACTCTGTTACTGCCAGTACTTCCATCAATGCCGTAACCCCTCACTACTGGTACCCCTCACGCCTTAAACCCACACTGCCGATACTCCCATGACGCCGGGTACTCCCATGGATGCCGGTGCCCCATCACTACTGTACCCCGATTGCCTACTTCCATCAATGCCTGTAACCCCCTCTACTGGTACTTCCCACACTGCCTGTAAACCTCACGCCGGTACTCCCATGACTGCCGTACTCCCGTGACTGCCGGTTATCCCATCATACGCTACTCCCGTTCTGCCGTACTTCCTCAATGCCTGACCCCCTCACTACGGTACTCCCTCCTGCCTGAAACCCTCACTCCCGATTCCCCAAGACTGCCGGTAACCCATACTGCCGATACTCCATCACTACGTACTCCGTTCTGCCAGTACTTCCATCAAGCCTGTAACCCCCTCACTACGGACTTCACACTGCCTGTAAACCCTCACAGCCGTACTCCCATGACGGCCGGTACCCCGTGACTCCCATACCCCATCATATGCTACTCCCGTTACTGCCAGCCCCTCCATCAATGCCTGTAACCCCCTCACTACTGGTACTCCCATCACGCCGTAAACCATCACTCCCAGTACTCCCCATGATGCCGGTACTCCAATTACCCGGGTACCCCTTCACTACGCTACCCCCCGTTCTGCCAGTACTTCCATCAATGCCGAAAACCCCCTCACTACTGGCATCCCATCACGCGGGTATCCCATGACTGCGGTACTACCATACTGCCGGTACTTCCCGTCACTGGGGGTGCAATTGAATAGGTAGATAACCCACAAAACATAACATCTCCAATACCCTCATCAATACTCACTCGATGCCTGCGTAACTGGGCCCGGATGGGCGACCCTCTCGCTGAGCGGTATCGAAGGTCCGCCAGCTTTTTGCGGACTGTGTTGTGGTCCGCTCCACAGCAAAGTCTTGCCAGGCCCCGCCCGGGTTTTCCAAAGGACACCTTTTTGTGGGCATAGATGCGCAACAGGTTTGCTTGCAATCTAACCCCATTGGTTCCTTTTTTTAATCAAAAAACGGCCTCCCGTCATCCATGCAGCGCAACGCTTTCGCCGCCTTTGTAACAAAAAGCATGAAGGAGCCAGCGCCATGACGTCACAGACTACGTACTTGCGGTCCACTTGCGACGCAAGACGCTGTTGCAATCGCAAGTGACCGCAGTGGCCATGCACCCCAGCCCGCACAGATATGGAGTAGGTGCATCGCAAGATATGGTTCCAAGCTAGGCGCCCCACCTATCAAAAGGATGAGCAGGACGAGCGATTATCTGGCCTAATTGCGCATCAGATTTATGGGCTACTGACCGCTTACTTTTTTACCATGTTACAAAAGTTTTCATTCTTGTTTAAAATTTTCTTCATTTTTATCATTTTATGAACCGCAATTTGCGATCGCAAAGGCGTTCATGTCTGTGCGTGGAGGAGCACCATTGAAACCGTCACTTTGTATCGCAATGGCGTATGTCTGTGCGAACTGGGGCACCATTGGGAAACGCACCTTGCGATCGCAGTGGCGTCTCATGTCTGTGCGTAGTGGGAACATGTGGAACGTCACCTTGGCGCAGTGGCGTCTCATGTCTTGCATAGCTGGGACACCATTAAAAATCGTCACCTTGCGATCGCAGTGGCGCTCATGTCGTGGTAAACTGGGGCAACATGTGAGAATGTCACTTTGCATTGCAATGGCGTCTTGCGTCGGATTCGGCACAAATGGACACAAAGGATTCCCTGGGCAAGTAGTCTTTCCTCCCATTTTTTTTTTTTTTAAACACAATTTTTATCTTCATATAAAGACGAAAAATAATATTATATATTTTAACTTTATAAAACGCATGTGGTGTATTATTTTTATTATTTTTAATTATAAGGTTTGGCGCTAGTGTGACCAGGGCCTGTAAAATAATTGTTTGTAAATTTTTGAAATTTTTTTTTTTTTATTTTTTAACTTTCGGGAAATCCAGACTGCTGGTTTCCCCAGACCCCTGTGTGACAAGTAGATACAATGTAAAAAAAAAAATATAGCAACAAAAAACATTAAAAATTTTAAAAAACTACAGCGCTGGAACTTTTCTCGTTGCCATCCCTATACTTCCCTCCCCACACTCACCCATCATTAGCCCTTCCCCATATTGGTAAAAATAATTGAAAAAACACAAAGGCATTTTTAAAAAAAACATTTTTTATTATTAAAAGAAATTAAAAAAAGGCAAAAGAAAACATTAAAAAGAAACTATATCTGTGCTGCCAACCACTGCACCAGGCCCTTTAAAAAGTAATGGCAGTACTTGTCTCGGCTGGCCATCGCATCATCCTTGCCCTGCCTTGATTGAAGGTTGAAGGCCTGCAATAGGGGGGGGATCATTGTCACGCCTTCTCCAAGCACCACTTCACCATTGCTGTCCGAGTCCATAAAGCCTGGCGGACGAATTACCAGCATCGCGTTTTCGTAGAAAATTGTGCAGCACCAACGGCCAAAAACCACAGAGTCTATCGATTCCAGTTCATGTTGATAGGAGTGTGAAAAACCCTGAAGCGGTTGGCCTTTAACCCGAAGGCATTTCCACAAGCCCCCTTTTCCCTAGACATCGAAATTAAAAATAGCCTTCCCCTGTCAAAGACTTTGTGGGAAAGGTTTTTCACAAGATGCTCAGAAGGGGAAGGCTTATTCCCACAAAACAAAGTAAAGGTTTGGCGGTGGTGTCCATGTTGGTTGGCAAGTTAAGTTTATTATTCAACAACCGTTCACCAAAAGTTTGTGCTCCAAAACGCCACCGCCCAGAAACCTTCCTTAATGCCAACATCAATGTTAATAAATTCATAATTGGCATTAACAAGAGCCATGGGGGATCTCTGAAGTAGCCGTTGAATTATAAAAATAGGTCGCTTTTGGCTGGTTGCGTGACCCCGCACATGTTTGCCATCCAAGGCACCACCACAGTTTTGGAACTGCCAAACCCGTTCAAAATCAGAGGCAATTTATTTGCCATTCCGCCCTGATTTGGGAAAAAGGCATGTAGCTCCTAAACGCGGACGTGGCGTTGCTTGTCTTGGAATTAGTACGCCAAGCAGCAATCGAAAAAACTCACAGAAAATTGCAAGTTTTCATTGAACGTCCGGTTGCCAAAATTCACGTTACGCCAAACTTCCCTGCTGAAAAGCTGCATGCATCCGTGAAACCTCCGTTCAATGAGGGCCTCACAGCTTCCGTAGGAGCTTGATGAATCCTCCACTCCGTAGAAAAATTTGGGAAATCCGCGGATTCTTCTCCTGCAACTCCCTCCTGATGCATGTGGGTGAATTTGGACCTCTGCTCCGCCATTCTCTGGTCCACTTTGGGACGCTTCGTTTGGGGGTGGCCTCCTTCCACCCGTGCCTCTTGTGATCTGCCCCATCGCTAATGCAAACTGCCACAATCACCGCTCCGCGGTGGTCAGGTTCATTATGTGCACCGTAGGTAAAGAAAAAAAGTTAATTACTATTCTAAGGTGTTTAAAACAAAATAAAATAAAGAATAAAAAAAAATATATAAAAAAAATTTTATTGTTAACTTAATTTGTTAACAACTTTAATTGTTAAAAAACATTTTACAAAAGCCCCCAAAATGGTGGGGGGTGTAAAAATAAATAAAGCAGAAAAAAAAAAAAAGGGTACAGAAAAACGATACACCCAAAATCACAAACAATAGTACCTTGAATTCAAATACCCCGAAGATCCAAATCCAATGGAAAGGAAAAAAGCTTAGGATCAAAAAGGATCGCAAACCCCACTCCCGCAAAAATCCCAAAAAAGGGGCCTGTGCGACTCAAACGGTGGGAAAACTCCGACAAAATTCTACCTCGTACAATGCACAAAGCCAGAACGTTGGAGTCATCCCAAACCGCTCTGGAACAATGGGTGGGGGCCCCGCAGTTATTAATTTCTGGGGTTGATGTTGGGTTTCCCCAAACGGGGGCGAAGGGGGTTACTAAAGAAAACCCCCCCCCCTGCCCCGCTGACAAAAAGCGTCGCAACGAGGGGCGCCATCGTTAAAAAGGGGGTCAAACACATTTTTTCACCCCCAGCGGGGGGCCAACGTCAAAATAGGCCCAAACCGCTCGTGCACGACAGGTCACGCGGGGGGCCCCATCGTGCAAGCCACACCCCCAGCGACGTCGTAACGATTTCGCTGTGCGTCACAAAATCGCGTCGTTGAGCGTTTCCTAGCGTCTCGCTTTTTGTGGATACCCTTTACTTTGAAAAAATTGGGTTTTTAAAAAAACAATAGTTGTTATAGGTGGTGACTATATAAGCCTGAAAAAAAAAGGGTGCTTTTAATTAAAATAGACCTAAATTAGTAGGATGGTAATGTGTACCTGCTAGACTACATACTTACAGATATTAGAAAGTGTAGACGAGCTTTAGTCTAAATTCGGGGGGAAAAGAGAGGGTTTTAAAAAAATCCTGAGGTTAGGCGTTGGGATACATAAACCATAAGAACTGGTGAATAAAGGAATAGTTAATGGGTAATCATAGGTGGGTAAAAAAATTTAATAGGGATGAAACACTTTTTTAAAATACTTTGGAGAGTGACCTATGAGGGGAGGGGACCAAAGAAAGACCAAAAATTATCCGGTTCAAATCCCAAAACCGAATATAAAATTGATTTCAAAAAATTTAATAGGGGAAAAAAGGGGGGAAAAGCGAAATTGAAATACAACTCACTGCTGCCGGCCAAAAGGATGGTGGACCGGTGGAAAAAGGGGGGGGGGGTTTTGGAGCAGACAAGAGGGTGAAAAAAACCCCCAGGGGCTTGAAGAACCCTAGTATATTAAGGGGGTCAGTTTTCCCGCGGGGTTGGGGCCCCCGGAGCCGGGGGCTCTATCTGCGTCGAAGGTTGCTCAGGGGAATGGCTGTGATGAGCAAAAAACCCCTTTCCGCGCTGGTTTATTCCCCTTTTTTTATCTTTTCAGGTATACCTAACAGGGGAAAAAAAAAACAGATCC